>CM060376.1:172668117-173408963 GCA_030545235.1 Helianthus tuberosus | reverse complement strand
GAAATTTTTGTACTGCACATGTGCACTAATACAGAAAGCCTAAACCACATAACCCCCCCCCCCCCCCTAAAAAAAACTTAACCCCCCACCCCTTTCCCGAAAACTTAAAACTAAACCCTAAACATAAATCCGAAAAAAACCTAAATCCCATCACCCCCACCCCCCAAAAACCTAAACCCCCCACCCCTTTCCCGAAAACTTAAAACTAAACCCTAAACATAAATCCGAAAAAAACCTAAATCCCCTCACCCCCACCCCCCCAAAAACCTAAACCCCCCTCCACCCCCCCCCCCCCCCACCAAAAAATCTAATCCTAATCCTAAACCTCCAAAAAACCTAACCCTAAAAGCTAAACTAAACTCAAAACCTAATTTTAAGCATGTAATGCACATGTGTAGTACACATATAATGCACATGTGCAGTACAAGTTTTTTTTTGAAAATTTTTTTATATATAAAAAATAGCGATTTTTTTTATAAAAAAATCATAAAAAAAAATTTTGGTATGTTTTTAGGCTTTTTTAGTCACAATCCTTTATTTGAAAAACTTGTTACATCTTTTATCCTTTAGAACTAACAAAGTTAAAAATTTCAATTAAGTCTATTTATAGAAGGGCAGTTTGGTCTTCTTACCAAAATAAAACAAAAACAAATTAAAAAACTTATAAAATATATACAACAATCAAAATCTCATCTGTTTCTTTCTCTCTAGAAACTCATTCCCCCTCCCTGCGCTCTCTCTCTCTCTCTCTACAAATTCACTGCCTTTGCACCAACACCCACCACCCCTAACAACCACCACCACCACCTATCACTCCTTCCTATCCCCCCTAACTCACTACACTCACTCAGATCCCATTTTCCGATCAAAGCACCACCGTCAGCCATGCAACTTCCGGAGCTCCAATCTCGCTCCTACCATCCGTACATCTCCCCATCCATGAGCGCCCCAACCTTCCCCACCATCTTCAACAACGGCTACAGTACCGAACCAAACCCTAACCCTAGCTCCACGAATAACAACAGTAATAATAATAATAACGCCACCGCCACTGGTCGCCGGTGGTAGTGATTTGAGCGTGGTTGTCGGCCGCCACCAGTCACCTGAAGCCCGCCACCGCCACTGGTCGTTTTTCCGATTCACCATTGCAGATCTGATTCGCAACCAAACAGGGATAGGGAGACAATGACTTATAAAAGTGAATAGGTAGAGAGAGGGTGGGGCAGGTCGTGGTTGTCGGGTGATTGGTTATGGTGGCGGTGGTTGTTTATTGTGGCTATGGTTGTTTTGTTTGGTAAAATTGTTTAAAGATTGGTAGTGACGGTTGAGTTTTTTGGTTGGAGATGCAAGTTGGTTGCAGTGGGTGGAGCTTTTTTACTTCTGCACCTCCATAATTTCATTTGATAATTGTTCAAAATGGAATGGAATGGATATGCAGATTCTTAAAGACTTAGAGATTAAGTGTTTTAGCCGATAAAAGGGAAGGGAGTGGTGGTGATGGTTGGCGGCAGATGGTGGTGGTTGACAGCAGATGGTAGTGGTTGACAGCGGGGCGGTGGTGGTTGTTTTACAGATGGTGGTGGTCGTAACTGGCAGTGGTGGTGGTTGTTTTAATCTAGAGACATTTTAATTAGATTGGTAAAAAGACCAAAGTGTCCTTATATAAATAGACTTAACTGAAATTTTTAACTTTGTTAGTGCTAAAGGACGAAAGATGTAATGAGTTTTTCAAATAAAAGATTGTGACTGTAATTATTGAAGTTAAAAGCTATCGGTTGCAATCTAGTACAAACATAAAGGACGAAAAGTGTAATTTACCCAAGTATAAAACTAGCTTTACTTTATAAAACAATTTAATAGCTTTACTTTATAAAATAATTTAATAAAATATAACATTATTTCTAAATACATCACAACTATAATCGCACGCAAATAATGAAGAAACCGTTCTACAAATTTCCCAAAAGGAACCAACTAAACATTCTATATTCTTATGTTCCTCTTAATTTGTAATTGCTTTTTGTTGAATATTAGCCCTTGGATCAAGTTGAGATGAAATCCTGACCGTATTAATTCAATGAAAGCTTCTAGAAGGGGAGGTTGGGGAAGGTTCATCATTCCTTCCGATTTCACCCCCACATCGTCTCTCCAAGCAGTTACGGTGTCTCCCCTTATTTACCTCCCAACACTCATGCACCCCCATTTCTCCCTTCTTTCTCAGCACTGTTCGTCTGCCTTCCTTCTCTCAAGCACAACGTTTTTCTCTCATGGCGGCTAAGCATCTGAAGATTCAATCTAACAGGTAATACCAGTAATTAATGTGAAATCGGGATTCTAGGGTTCAAATTTTGTCAAATTCTTGCCGCCGTCGCTAAGGCCTTACTGTTCTCTGCCCCAGCCCAACCTACCTGCCGGAAACCGAGACGGAAGATGAAGAAAATGAGGGAGTAATTTCAGATTTTGAAGCTTCAGTTTCCAACGAAGTTCATCGGGTGACAATCCGAACATCACATACTCTATTTCTGATATAGTTTCTAAATCAGTTAGTTTACGTTTCTATATACTACATAATTGTGATTCATGAATCTCTGTAATTGTTCCGTTAATACGTTCATCTATGGTTTCCTTACATAGAAATTAGATTATACGTGTCTTATTACCAGGAACTTGTGGTTTAGTTTGTGCTTGTAAAATAGTTTATTTTAATGTAAAACAAAAATATGGTTGATTACCTACTAATTTTTTACATGTTAATTATTATTTCGCAGGTGCGGTTTTTGCTTAAGAATGTATGTGGAGAGGCAAAACCTAGAAGGTTGCTTGCAATAATGAGTCCATCTGGTGGATCAGGGACGACAACTCTCCCCAGTAACAGGTGTCTAGATGAATATTGCTATTGTGAATGAGGCTATACTCACAGAGGAGTCTACCCCCCCCCCCCCCCATGGAAGGTTGTTTTCTCTTTCAAGTTGCTTTTTAAATTATTATTTTTCAAATTTTAGTAGTGGCATTTTATTTTACTTTTATGCCTTACACAAGTACTAACTTATGCATTGATGTGTGGTTTCAATGGAGTAAACTTGTGTGAAACGGTAACAAGTAGATGTTTAACAGGTTTCGCCTAATACAACGTTGCCGGTGAGAACGATTTGTGAGTAATTATTTCAGTCACATGCGCATGAAATTTGATAAAATTTGCTCTAATTTTGAGTTTTACTTGCAATTGAAGGTATGGAGTTCCTGAAGTGATGGGTGTGATCTGTTGGCTGCTGGTGCACTTCCAGTTGCATATAAAACATCTCATGTGGCATTGGTTCATAGAGCCAACTTCAAATATGGCTAACCCTTTCCTAGATAATCATACAAATTTGTGCTTTAAATTTGATTACTTCTTTCAGCTTTATTTTTTACAAAAACATCCATAGAAAATTACTACAGTTTAGACTTTTAGTTGGTTTTTGTGTTGTTCAAGAAGTACCCTCCACAAAAGGTATGTTACTCGGCTCTTGAAAACTAGATATACTTGATGTATCCATTCATTTTCTTCCAGGTTTGGTGATGAAATCTTTCTGTTTTCATTGATATTTACATTGCAGATCTTTCATCAATGCCCTCTTCTTCAATTCCTATGCTTCGGATAATCTCATGCACATGAATCTAACTACCTTAGTGAGATTCCCAACACACTCATCATCTGTTTACTTTTACCATTTTTTTAAATTGAAAAAAAAAACATACACAATAATGCAATATATAGACAAACGATTGGTATTCCTTGTTGAAGTAGTGGCGGCTCATATGGGTTCGGTTGCTTTGTCATTGATACGGGATTTAAGTTGTTTTTGGTAATAAGTATGTTGTTGTCAAAGGTACAACAATATGGCAGCCTTGAAATTATTGAGATTAAAAGTGGTAATTCAGTTGTAGTGAAAGCACATATGGGTTCGGTTCAATCAATTGTTCACACCAAATAGTGGTGGTTTTGTGACTGAAAGTACAGGTCATGATGTTAAGTTTTGGGTGTATCAAACCACAGAGGTTTCTGTTCAGGTGCATTTATTATTTGAAACCATAAAATCAGTAGGTTTTTTTAACTTTAGATAGACTTTATTTGATCATTTTATCATCTGTGTTTATGTTTTTGGTTTGTAATTTATGTTTATGAACTTTACAAATGAATGATGATGCTGTAGTGGTGGCTATAAGCTGTGATGGAAGGCATATTGTGGCTGCTCTAATGGATTCCATTGTTAAGGTAAAATTTGCGTATTTATTATTTTGGTTATAACATGGTCACTTTAGTTTGTAGATTGTTATGCATAAACATGTCATTGTTGTAAACAATGATGAATCTGTAAACATGCTTGGGGTCCATTGAAAGTATCTTAAATTTGAAACTAATTTGCAATAATGCAATTAGTAAAACGTCTAGTGTTATCCAAATCCACATCTAAGCTGAAGAGAAACATTTTATAGATGAATTGGAGGGTTATTATTTTAGTTTTTTGAATATTTTTTTTTTCTAACATTTCTTCATGTTATATTTGTATTAATTGCTAATTATCTCATTCAAAACTAAAGTCTACTACATGTCTACATGGACACTTTAAAAGTTTTTCTTACAACCATGTTGCATTTTCAGGTTTGGGCAGAGGACGGTGATACATGGACGCTTTTTTATGTAATGTTTCGTTTAAAATACAAACAATAATATTCATTATACCACTAATATGCCCGTCCACCGGACGGGTATAGAACTAGTTACTTTTGAGCTTCTATAGAAATAAACCGTTTTAGAAAAGAACCAAGTTAAAAATCCTTATTCTAAAGATTAATATTAATAATTTGATAATTTTGGAACAAAGTAGCAATACATACAGTAACCACTAAACTGAATGCAAGTATCGATGAATATTTTCAGGTTTAAGGTTCGGATAAACCAAGGGTGAGTAAGTGAAAGGCCTATTAGCAAACATCCAACAGGGTTGTGACATCCAGAGACTGAGATTGAGTGGCTGTGTATGGCATCTCTCACATGCTTTCTGAATTATATTGCCTCTTGCATGCTTTCTGATGTGCTATATATAGTAGCTGGCGATCGTGGTGGAGAAGAAAAGAACGGTTTTGGAGGGACTTCCATTGTGTCCATGCTTCCCTCTAACATTTCTATCACTTCATTAATGGACGGCCTTTGATTTGGAGCAGGTTGTATGCACCATAAACCTGCTATTGTCATCTTTCTTGCATAATCATTTTCCTCTCTAGTTGCTACACTATCTAATAGGAATTCATTCTTATGAAGACGGTTGTAGATCCAGTCAGGAAAATATATCTCACTAGTACGCCCAGAACCAACACCCACGTCAACATTTTTTCTACCCCCTACCGCCATTTCTAGTAATAACATCCCATAACTATACACATCTGTTTTGTGAGAGACTCCCCCAAAGTTATTATTGTAAACTTCTGGAGCAATATAACCTTTTGTTCCTCTAGCCTCGAACATAGAAACAATACTCTCTTTCCTCGAGTACAACTTAGCAAGCCCAAAATCTGCTATCTTGGGACAAAAATCTTCATCAAGCAGTATGTTATGTGGCTTTATGTCAAGATGCAGAATCCGAGTGTTGCACCCACGATGCAAATAGTCAAGACCGTATGCTATTCCAAGTGCTATTTCATACATTTTTTCTACTCCTATATGTTCATTTGTATTACTGTATATAAACTTCTCTAATGATCCATTTGGCATGTACTCATAAACAAGAGCTCTTTTTTTATATTCGAAACAAAATCCTAAGAGAGTAACAATGTTAACATGAGAAGTCCTACCAATGCTTGCAACTTCATTTATGAACTCTTGACCATTTGCTTTTGAGGATTTTAAAACTTTCACAGCCACAAGTCGACCATCTGACAACTTTCCTTTAAACACTTGTCCAAAACCTCCCTGTCCTAATTTAACTTTGAACGATTTAGTCATTTTCTTGATATCGTTGTACTTGTACCTTTTTGTACTTAAGGAACCATAATGCATGACAAATGCCTCAATATTTTTGTCGTCCTCAGTTTTATGCTTTAATGAGGCTAGACAATTGCTCGATGATGGTCTCAAAACACAAACTATTATAGAAACAACCACAAATGATAATAGTGCAGATCCAACCCCTATAACTGCGATAAAGAAAAAGTAAGTTATCTTAAAACACCTTGAAAAGAAGGTATAATAGTTAAATAAGACGATACGTACTAAGTTTCTTTGTGAAATTTACTTGGTCACCTGGAATACCAAGAAAAACATGCACAAAAAAATGTTAAACCATATAATAAAAAAAGTATTGCTCATGTGCAACAATCTAATCCTATAAAATATTACGAGGATTGGTAGCGGGCTGCCAATTTAAGAAGATTTAAGCGGGCCCATCAGGGCACCCACTCAACAGCAAAGATGTTAATAAATTCTTATCCCAAAATCTTATTTTCACACCCTTTAAACAGGTCGTATAAGTTTATACGACCCGTATAGAATAATCTAACATGACAAATATTGGATCGTATAATGTAATACTACTCGTATAGATGGAGAAAATTTAAGGTCGTATAATATTATATACGGGCCGTATAACATTATATATACGGGCCGTATAACATTGTATACGGCTCGTATACATAGAGACAAAAAAAAAACATTCTCTGACATTTTTTTTTGCAAGATTCTCCTATACGGCCCGGATAACTCTATACGGGTCGTATAGCTGTAGGGATGTGTAAATAAGACTTTAGGGGTGTGGGAACAGTGGGAGTCAAAGCAAATCAAGTAGTCGTTAATGGGTTTCTTCGGTCGGTATCGCCGGTTTCTAGTTACATTAATGAATTGGGCTTGTTTAGTATTTTCGTTTATTTAGTTCGGTACTTAAACATTTGCTTTGGTGGCCATTTGGTTCATTTTTTCAGTTAAACCAAAACCTTTGGCATAGGCAAAAAAATTTTAAACGTTTTGTTAAAAATTTTTTATATATTACAACTAAATGGGATAAATATTATACCCATTTTATGAAAATAATACGATTTAACCTGAAATAAGAGTATTAAGTCTTTGTGATAATATATATATAGAAACGAGATCAGGAGAAAACGCTCAAAAGTGTGAGAACGATGAGAACGCATCCTGGCCCAACACGTGTCACGCGACATAGAGAATGGCGGAGAGGCTTTTTTGTCCTTTTATCTTCTGCTTTTCCAGTTCCGCTTTTCACAATATTATTTTATTTTTTGGGTTTAAGATTTTTGGCGTTAACCAAATTCAATAATTAATGACATTTAATGGTTTCATTGTATTAACATTTTGGCGTTTATGGCGTTTTTCAAATCGTATGCCATTGGAACCCCAGGGGGGGTCAGGAAATCTATCTGAATGGTGTTTTTTCAAGGCGTTTTAAACAAGATGGCCCATTGTTCTATTATTTTTTATACACATTTTGGTGTTTGTGGTATCTTAGCGTTTTACAATTGTAAAATTATATTACAACCACAGGGAAAAAAAATAGAAGCGAAGAAAATAAATTAAAAATCCTAATCGGATCTTTCTTCACAATCTTCACTGTCATCAATCTCTCTCTTCTTTAATAGTACAAGAACTGTCACCAAATATATGGCGTTTTATGTAAAACTTAACAAACCCATCGGTTTGATTATTTTGCCTGCTCGCCTGTTGAAGTGGCTTTTCGTGGATGTTTGGGGACATAGATCTATGACGTGTGGGTGGGTTTTTCGCTTTTTCTTCATCTTTATAATCATCTCACTCTTCAGTGTCATTGATCTCTTCTCCTCATCCAAGCCTTATTCAAGAACAAAGAACACAAAATGACATTCGATTGTCATCAGTATCTTTTTCTTGAAGATTTGTCCATCTCATGCAGCAAAATCTTACTGAGTTACTCCCCTCAGCTAACAATCCATTCAGTGAAACTTCACGAATAACAATACTGAATATCCAAGAAAGCATATTAGCCATCTCTGATTTTTTTAATTTTTTGGCGTTGTACAGTGCGTGGTATTTAGTAGTATTTGGCGTTTGTTTTTTTGGTTTGATTAAATGGAAGTTGCTGATAGTTATTATTTTATAGGATTTCTGTTGGCGACGTAGGTTAGGCGGTGCATTATTATAATAAACTATTCGTCGTTTCAGTTACTGTTTGTAATTATTGTTTTTGATAAGCTTTTATCTCTGAAGTCTATAACACGTCCCGTCTTTCAAGTTTGGCGTTTTAGATTCTAATATAATAAATTTTCCGTCTCTTCATTTTTACTGTTTTGTAGTTACTGTTTCTAGTTACATTTTCAAGTTTGGTTTTTTTTTTTTTTTTTTTTTTTTGGGTTTTTTTATAATACTTTTCCAAAGTAATTTTATTATAGTTTAGGAGTTTTTGTGGCGTTTTACGGCATGATAGCGTTTTAAAAAGCATTCAGTTGTCTGGCGTTTTTATTATATATGGTGTTTTTATTATATAACAATCAACTGAAAAAGAAAATAAAAAAAAAAAGAATATATAAACAATTGATCTTCCAAATCTTCACTGTCACCAGTCTCTTTCTTTTTTTTTGAATCATCTTAACTGGCTGGTTCGACTTTCATATGATTCATTTTGTTTTTTTTTTGTTTTTCAAGTAGTTTTTTTGTCGTCGTTTGGAAACACAAAGTCTGACATCAGCATCTTTTTCTTGAAGATTTGTCCATCTCATGCAGCAAAATATTATTGAGTTTACACCCTTCAGTCAACAATCTTGAATTTTCCAATGAACGATGTTTGATTTTTTAATTTTGGCGTTTTACCGATAAAAAGAACGGCACTAAATAAAAGCACCTTAAACCTCAAAATTTGAT
The DNA here is from genome assembly GCA_030545235.1 of Helianthus tuberosus. Lineage (NCBI taxonomy): Eukaryota > Viridiplantae > Streptophyta > Magnoliopsida > Asterales > Asteraceae > Helianthus > Helianthus tuberosus. Next base: position 173,400,079 of record CM060376.1, on the reverse strand, counting down.
CATGCTAAAATCAATAATGTTTTGCTGTATGAGATGGACAACATTGTTAATCCTCGGTTAAGAAAGATAACTGACAATGTTGTCCATCCCATACAGCTAAACTTTATTGACAACAAACCTCAATAATGTTTTTGTATGTTTTGGCGTTATAAATTGGATGGAAGTTGAGGATAAAGTCAATAAGATTTTTACTCAATGAAATGGACAATATTCTCACTTAAGGATTTTTGTCCATTACATTGAGTGAAACCTTAAAGACAACAAAACTGAATTTCAAATAAACGTTTTGGGTTAGAAGATATTTGATGTTTGGGTTTTTTGGCGTTTCTAAGACGAATAGTATATATTAAATATGGCGTTTGGGGTTTTGTATGTGTTTTTAATTGAAGCTCTGAGATGTTGTATATATAAGATTTTTTGGTGGTTTTTTTAGGCGGGATTTTATTATAATTAAGTTTGGCGTTTTATATCTAATGACGTTTTTCGTTAGAATGGTGTGTGCTATTTTGTTTGGCGTTTTATTTCATGAGATGGCGTTTTGTGTGGAGAAGTCAAAAGACTTTTTTACCCTTAATGAAGCGCATCCACGTAATAAAATTGATGTTATTTACGAAAACGCCACCGTGCCAATCTAGTCCGTAGATTATTTTGATCGGACGATTCATAAGCGTTCTCACACTTTCCACCGTTTCCTCTAGATCCTGACCCTATATATATATATATACACTCATTTTATGAGAATAATATGATTAACCTCAAATAAGAGTATTAAGTCTTTGTAGTAATATATAGGATGTGTATGGTTCGGTCGGTTTAATTATTATCCTCAACTGAAGTCATTGGTCTTTTGCTTCAAAATAAATGAAATTAAGGTATAAATGCATGAAATGGTTCCGTTCCGTTCGGTTCGGTTAAAATGAAAAATACATGAAGTGAAGGTATAAAAGCTAAAAATATATGTAAATATAAATGGTTCAATTAATTTTGTTTAAACAAGGATACAAAAAACCAATAATTGATTCTTGGTTGATTTCGGTTTAGTTTCGTTTGTTTTCGGTTTGGTTTTAGTTAACGATCCAATTATTACTCACCATAAACATTGTTAATCATGCAACATATCAATTTTTTTAATTAAAAAAACTATTGAAATATTGTACTCAAATTAAAGAGAATTAAATGCTTGTTTTTAAGGTGTATGTTTTAATATATATATATACATATATATATATATATATATATATAGGGGAAGGTTCATTTGAGAAGAAAATTCAATTGAGAAGAAAAAGAACAAAGGGTATAATTGTAAAACATTAAATACATTTTCATTTATCACATTTATTATCATCTTTGACTAATTAATTAGTCATAAAAACTATCATCCTTCACACTAATGTTTTTTGACTACACACATCAAAAGTTACCCTACACCTTTCGAAAATTTACCCTACACATGTTGAAATTTATCCTACACAGCCCGTAATTTATCATATACACATTGTAATTTATCCTACACTCTAAATTATTTTATTTTTTTTGAAAAAACATATATTTTGAAGATAAGTTACAAATTTTAATGTAGTTAGCTATTAAAGAGGAATACTACTAATTAAGGAAAAATCACAAGTTTTGTCATTTATTTTTACACCACTTTTCAGGCGGTGTCCTTTTTAACGAATGTTGACAGGCGGTGTCCTTTACTAGGTATTTTGTTGCAAGTTTAGTCCTTTACACCCAACCCAGTTAAAAAACCCTGTTAATTGTTGACAGGTGGTGTCCTTTACTAGGTGTTTTGTTACAAATTTAGTCCTTTACCTAGGTATTTTGTTGCAAGTTTAGTCCTTTACACCCAACAATTAACAGGGTTTTTTAACTGGGTTGGGTGTAAAGGACTAAACTTGCAACAAAATACCTAGTAAAGGACACCGTCTGTCAACATTTGTTAAAAAGGACACTGCCTGAAAAGTGGTATAAAGATAAAGGACAAAACTTGTAATTTTTCCACTAATTAATGATCTTTGTAGGTTTACCATATTACCCTTATAGTAACATTAAATACTTATACTAAGTGAAGTAAAATGAAGCATTCTTATTGGTTGAAATTTCTTCTTGTTTCTTCTTCCAAAAAATTTCTTCTCATTTGAACTCTCCACTATATATATATATATATATATATATATATATATATATATATATATATATATATATATATATATATATATATATATATTAAATTATGATAAAGTTATGTCTGTTTAAAAATCGTGGGATTAGTTGGTTTATATAAGGGGAAAAAGTGTAACTACTAATTAATTATCTATAAATTTGTAAAATGTGAGGAATTAAAGTATAACTAATATAAAAGGATTAAAGTGTAATTAGTGTTTGAAAGACTTATTTACCCTAATATTATGTTCTATCTTATGCATTAAAGCAAAAAAAGTTTTTAAATTTTGGGTATCTTAAAATGTCCTTGTCTTATGCATCATATATAGTAAGTATAGATTAATATAACTTTGTTTGGGCCAGAGGCTATAAAATAATGTACATGGGTCAACTGGGTTGCGCAGGATCAAACCTAACAATAGGGGAGTTAGTTAGCGGTTATCACTTAACTGCGCTTGGCAATATTCTCAAAGCGTTGTTTTCCCAACTGACGTAATGATTCAACTAGTATATAAGGATAATATATATATATACACTCATTTTATGAGAATAATATGATTAACCTCAAATAAGAGTATTAAGTCTTTGTAGTAATATATAGGATGTGTATGGTTCGGTCGGTTTAATTATTATCCTCAACTGAAGTCATTGGTCTTTTGCTTCAAAATAAATGAAATTAAGGTATAAATGCATGAAATGGTTCCGTTCCGTTCGGTTCGGTTAAAATGAAAAATACATGAAGTGAAGGTATAAAAGCTAAAAATATATGTAAATATAAATGGTTCAATTAATTTTGTTTAAACAAGGATACAAAAAACCAATAATTGATTCTTGGTTGATTTCGGTTTAGTTTCGTTTGTTTTCGGTTTGGTTTTAGTTAACGATCCAATTATTACTCACCATAAACATTGTTAATCATGCAACATATCAATTTTTTTAATTAAAAAAACTATTGAAATATTGTACTCAAATTAAAGAGAATTAAATGCTTGTTTTTAAGGTGTATGTTTTAATATATATATATATATATATATATATATATATATATATATATATATATAGGGGAAGGTTCATTTGAGAAGAAAATTCAATTGAGAAGAAAAAGAACAAATGGTATAATTGTAAAACATTAAATACATTTTCATTTATCACATTTATTATCATCTTTGACTAATTAATTAGTCATAAAAACTATCATCCTTCACACTAATGTTTTTTGACTACACACATCAAAAGTTACCCTACACCTTTCGAAAATTTACCCTACACATGTTGAAATTTATCCTACACAGCCCGTAATTTATCATATACACATTGTAATTTATCCTACACTCTAAATTATTTTATTTTTTTTGAAAAAACATATATTTTGAAGATAAGTTACAAATTTTAATGTAGTTAGCTATTAAAGAGGAATACTACTAATTAAGGAAAAATTACAAGTTTTGTCATTTATTTTTACACCACTTTTCAGGCGGTGTCCTTTTTAACGAATGTTGACAGGCGGTGTCCTTTACTAGGTATTTTGTTGCAAGTTTAGTCCTTTACACCCAACCCAGTTAAAAAACCCTGTTAATTGTTGACAGGTGGTGTCCTTTACTAGGTGTTTTGTTACAAATTTAGTCCTTTACCTAGGTATTTTGTTGCAAGTTTAGTCCTTTACACCCAACAATTAACAGGGTTTTTTAACTAGGTTGGGTGTAAAGGACTAAACTTGCAACAAAATACCTAGTAAAGGACACCGTCTGTCAACATTTGTTAAAAAGGACACTGCCTGAAAAGTGGTATAAAGATAAAGGACAAAACTTGTAATTTTTCCACTAATTAATGATCTTTGTAGGTTTACCATATTACCCTTATAGTAACATTAAATACTTATACTAAGTGAAGTAAAATGAAGCATTCTTATTGGTTGAAATTTCTTCTTGTTTCTTCTTCCAAAAAATTTCTTCTCATTTGAACTCTCCACTATATATATATATATATATATATTAAATTATGATAAAGTTATGTCTGTTTAAAAATCGTGGGATTAGTTGGTTTATATAAGGGGAAAAAGTGTAACTACTAATTAATTATCTATAAATTTGTAAAATGTGAGGAATTAAAGTATAACTAATATAAAAGGATTAAAGTGTAATTAGTGTTTGAAAGACTTATTTACCCTAATATTATGTTCTATCTTATGCATTAAAGCAAAAAAAGTTCTTAAATTTTGGGTATCTTAAAATGTCCTTGTCTTATGCATCATATATAGTAAGTATAGATTAATATAACTTTGTTTGGGCCAGAGGCTATAAAATAATGTACATGGGTCAACTGGGTTGCGCAGGATCAAACCTAACAATAGGGGAGTTAGTTAGCGGTTATCACTTAACTGCGCTTGGCAATATTCTCAAAGCGTTGTTTTCCCAACTGACGTAATGATTCAACTAGTATATAAGGATAATTAATTAGTTGTAAACATATACAAGAATTCTATTCTAGTTATTTGAATTCAATTGTGTTTGATCATATTTCACTTTTCCCTTTATATATTTTGCGTTCGATTATGCTCTTTAAATTCAAACGGGTGTTAACTGAATCATTAAGACAAAGGTAAGAGCAGAGCCGGCTATTGGGCCGGCCAAGCCGGGCGACAGCCCGAGGCCCAAATTTTTAAAGGGCCCGAAATTTTTTAAAAAGCGTTTATATAATATAAACTATAAATATTTATTATATAATCACTTACAATAGCTCAGTTGGTAAGCGCGTTGTATTTTATACTTGAAGTCTAGGATTCGATTCCATCATTTTGCGTTTCTTTTTTTGTATGTTTTGATTTCCAGAATTTTAAATGTCAAAAGGTTTTATTTCTTAAACAACTAAATGATGGCCTTTGGTCTACTGGTTGACTACTTAGAGAAATTAAACATGGCCGATCAATACCATTATAGGGAGGGGGCCCAAATTTTATGTCTCGCACGAGGCCCAAATTTTTTTTATCATTCTTAGGGACGGCTCTGGGTAAGAGCATGGGACTGATAGTGGTAGCAGAGCCATGTGCTCTGACTCGAGCACAAATGACAAAGAGGATGGAGATTTAGTGATCGGTGTTCACGGAATGAAGGCAAATGACTCGAGGGATGTATGTGGACCACTGTTTGGTGGTCAGACAAAGAGGATTAAAATCTCAAAAATGAGTTCGGGCCATGTTGGTAGTTCTACGGTGGGGGCAGTGGATGGTTTCCGTAACCAAGTCATCAACAAGGGAATAGGAAACGAAAAATATGGGCCGCGAGACTTATCATCAGTAAGGATCAACAAACGTAGGAAACCAGGTTCATCAAGTTTGAAGATCGGCTACAAGTAGATACATAAACCACAAAGAGTATGGAAGTAGACACGAGAGGACAAAGGGTAGCGACCACCATTCCAGTTTGGCTGGGTGGTAGAGGCTCTTGCCTCTTAGAGAAAAGACTAAGGTTCAAACCCTAGCATGAGGTATAATTAAGTATTTATTGGTGTAGTTTAGGAGTAGGAACAACATAACCTTTTCCATTCAAAAAAAGGGCAACGACCAGTCGGTAGACCTAGGAAAATGGGGATTGTGTTAATTGATAAACATGTGTAGAGGGAAAATAACTAGGGTGATTATTCATTGGAAAACATTACATTCAAATGAAAGAGAAATAAACATTATATAGCCAGATTACATGCTACTAGCTAACGGACCAAACCCACAATAAACTGAATTATTTTATTATGCTAACAACCCCGCTCAAACTCACAATACAACAGTAAAAAAACATTGAGTGTTTGTCACATAGGAACCAAAACCCAGACGCCGACAGAGCCTTGGTAAAAAAACATCTGCAAGGTTGATGACGAGTAAAATGGCAATCAATCTCAATATGCTTTGCTTGCTCATGATAAACAAAGGTCTTAGCAATATGCATAGCACTTGGGTTATCACAATGTAAGAGGGTAGGGGAGAGATGGTAACCCCCATAATTGTAAGTAGACATTGTAACCAAACAATTTCACATGTAGTTATAGCCATATAACAATACTCAACCTCAGTAAAAGATCTTGAAACAACATCTTGTTTCTTAGTTTTCCATGAGATTAACGAATCCCCAAGGAAAACAAAGAAACCAGTGGTGGATTTATGGGTCCTAAGCACACGCCATCCTGAACAAACGGTAACAATCGGGGATACTCTGTCTCCCGAAACTAAAAACATCTTGAAACAATTACTAAAAAGAAACGCCGACGTATTCGCTTTCGAACACTCGGACATGACCGGAATACCTCGAGACAAGGCGGAGCATAAGTTAGCTACGCTCCGAGGAGTCAAACTAGTAGCGCAAGGAAAACGAAGTATGGCGCCTGAAAGAAGAGAAGCCGTAATCAAAGAAGTGCGGAAGTTGGTCGATGCAGGGATTTTACGAGAAACAAAGTATCACACTTGGGTATCTAACCCTGTGATGGTCAAGAAACCTGATGGCTCATGGCGGATGTGCATCGATTTTAACGACTTAAACAAGGCATGTCCAAAAGACTCCTATCCATTACCCGAAATGGATTTTAAAGTTGACTCCTTGGTCCCTTTCCGCTACAAATGCTTCCTGGATGCATACAAGGGATATCATCAGATCAAGATGTCGAGAGAGGACGAAGAAAAAACGGCGTTTCACACCAATATAGGCATTTTCTGTTACACCAATATGCCTTTCGGTCTACGCAATGTCTGGGCCACCTATCAGCGACTTATGGATAAGGCTTTCGAAAAGCAAATTGGCTGAAATCTGGAGATGTATGTCGATGATCTGGTCATCAAGAGCATGGAAGAGAAGCAGATGTCAGAAGACATTGAAGAAACCTTCTGCAAGCTAAGAGAATACAACATAAAATTGAAGCCCAAAAAATGTTCATTCGGGGTAGAAGAAGGAAAGTTCCTAGGGGTGATGGTCACCCGGGACGGTTTCAAAGCCAACCCGGAAAAAGTAATAGCAATAACACGAACGCCATCACCCAGGAACTTGAAAGAGGCGCAAGCGCTCAACGGGCGATTAGTTGCCTTAAACAGATTTCTAGCGAGACACGCCGAAAGATCCCTACCGTTTATAAAGACGTTGAAAGACTGTCTAAACAAAAACAACTTCAAATGGACCAGCGAAGTAGAAGAAGCCTTGCAAGATATGATGCGCTTCATCGAAAAGTTACCTACGTTGACAACACCGTATCCAAACGAACTCCTGAAAATGTACTTAGAAGCGGCTCATAACGCCGTAAGCGCAGTGCTGATGGTAGAAAGAAACGGGAAGCAAACGCCAATATACTACATCGGCCGGGTGCTGGCGGGTCCCGAAACACGGTACCCAACGCAAGAAAAACTCGTACTGGTGCTTGTTCACGCCACTAGGCATCTCAGAAGGTACTTCCAGGGTCACCGGGTACAAGTCCTTACAAACTATCCCCTACAACAGATCCTTCATAGACCAGTAATTTCGGGAAGACTAGCAAAATGGGCAATCGAATTAGGGGCCCTGGATATACCTGAAGGGGAAGTGATTCAAGACCCAACTTTTGACGACATCGCAGAATCCAGTTCTTCCAAGCAAACTAGGAAGTTATATACAGATGGGTCCTCAAGCGGAAAAGGCGTAGGCGCGGGCCTTATGTTGATTAGCCTAGATGGAATTAAATTAATGTATGCCCTGCGTTTCGACTTCGAATGCTCCAATAACGAGTCAGAGTATGAAGTGCTACTGGCAGGTCTGAGGATGGCCCAATCTATGGGGGCAACACGGGTGGAGGCATACGTTGACTCTCTGTTGGTCAATAATCAAGTCAACGAAACGTACGAAGCTAAAGACGAAATGATGGCGAAATACTTGGCCAAAACCAAGGAACTCATCGCCTTATTCGACAGTGTTACGCTCAACCACGTCCACCGCGGAAAAAATCAGATAGCTGATGCCCTAAGTAAGTTGGCTACATCCGGAATGGAAAAAGAAGTGAAAGTTGAAACGCTTCAGTCACCATCCATAGAGCACCGAGAGGTATCCGGGGTTACAACAGAGGAACCCTGTTGGTATACCACCATATTGAAGTTTCTTACAAAAGGTGAATTGCCAACCGCCAAGGGCGACTCTAAGAAGATACAAACAAAGGCCTTACAATATGAGGTACAAGACGGCGTCCTATACAGAAAATCATATCTGGGACCCTCATTGCGATGCGAATCACCTACGGAAGCCACATACCTGATCAAAGAAATACACGCCGGCATATGTGGTATTCACGCCGGTCCCCGGGCAATTGTTGGAAAGATTCATAGTGTCGGGTATTATTGGCCCGGGATGCATGAAGACGCGGTAGTGGAACTCAGAAAATGTCATAGCTGTCAGAAATACATGCCACAAACTCTACGCCCTAAGAATAACCTGATCCCAGTGACAGCCACATGGGCTTTTCAAAAATGGGCGATAGACATCGTGGGACCATTCCCGCTAGCCCCTGGGAAGCTGAAGTACCTGATTGTAGCAATTGACTATTTCACTAAGTGGATTGAGGCGAAACCTTTAGCCAAGATAACTGCAGAGAACGCCTAAAAAATTCTATGGGAACATATTGTTTGCCGTTTCGGGACTCCCGCTGTACCTCGTAAGCAATAACAGAACACAGTTCACAGACAAAGTCCTGCAAGAATGGTGCGCGGAACTGCCGCTAGCCCCTGGGAAGCTGAAGTACCTGATTGTAGCAATTAACTATTTCACTAAGTGGATTGAGGCGAAACCTTTAGCCAAGATAACTGCAGAGAACGCCAAAAAATTTCTACGGGAACACATTATCTGCCGTTTCAGACTCCCGCTGTACCTCGTAAGCGATAACGGAACACAGTTCACAGACGAAGTCTTGCAAGAATGGTGCGCGGAACTGCAGATCCAACAAATCTTTACGTCGGTTGCACATCCACAGGGAAATGGCCAAGTAGAAAGAGCCAACAGAAGTCTACTTGATAGAATCAAAAGAAGGCTGGGTTATGAAGGAAGTTCCTGGTGGAAGAATTACCAAACGTCCTCTGGGCACACCAAACTATGCCCAAGACAAACAATAATGAAACATCGTTCAGCCTTACTTATGGCGCAGAAGCAATGATACCGGCAGAGGTAGGGCTACCCTCACTAAGGCGCCTAACAACCAACAATGATAACGATACGCTCCTGTGAGAAGGCTTGGATCTGTTGGAAGAAAGGCGTGAAGAGGCCGCCATAAGTGAAGCAAAGTATAAAAAAGCCTTAGAAAAATACTACAATCAGTGCGTGGCCAAACAAACTTTCAAGGAAGGTGATTACGTCATGTGGGACAATGAGGCAAGTAGGGCGGAACCCACAAGCAAGCTGGGACCCAACTGGGAAGGCCCTTACATCGTCAAAGGGGATCTAGGCAAAGGAGCATACCGCCTATCCAAACTCGACGACACGACAGTCCCTCGCAGCTGGAACGCCGCCCAGTTAAGAAAATGTTATATGTAGAATTTCGCCCCTAACGGCGGAATAGGCTATTCTCCTTTGGCAAGAATAATTCATCATGTACGATGTCTCTTTAAGTTTATAAACTATAAATAAAAGCTTTCTTTTACGTTCTCTCTGCCATCTACATATACGTAAAACATTACCACCGCATTTAAACTGCATATTACAGTACAAAATAACTCTAACACGAAATATTTTTCATAATACCAAAGTCAGATAATCAAAATTATACAGCGCTAAAAGTGGGTATCTTGGTAATAGATACATTAACCACTATGAAAGATAGGTATTTTGGTAATAAATACATACACAACTATCGAACAAAACCAAGTACTTGTCCCTTTTATCAAAAAACAACATACGGGAATATAAAAAAAACGAACATGTTCTAATAAACTAAAAATCGGGAAACATTGCCAACACCTCTGCAGGGGTGTGCAATACTTCGCCATACAACTTCAAAGGATGACGATCAACAATCAGATCCCCGTTGTTCCTCGAATCAGCCGGAGCAGCAAACATCCTTTGAGCACCGATCAGGTTTACGTAGCGAGACCCACTACGGCATCGCTCGTATACTATACCGACTTAATTGGTCACGAGGAAAAACTTGCATCAAGGCATCAGCAGTCAACGGAATTGTACCTGCTGACCTAAGTGCAGCATCGGTATCGAAAACGACAACGAGAAGGATATCATCGTTGATACCTTTACCAGACATGTCCAGACAAAGCACAACATCGGGGGAACTAACCAAAGCGAACTCTCCACATTCTAGTGCCTTACTAGGTACCTTGTCTCGAAGGCAGATCATTGCATCAGCCGTATCAAGAGCTCGTAGAATATCGAAAACTTTCCGAGAACGATACTTACGACTCATGTTGCACTTACCAAATTTGGTAAAAAGAAGAGATTAGTATATAAAGGCTAAAATGACCAGACATTGATGGCGAAAGGAAAATTAAATGAGATGTAGAGAGTCATGATGATTAGACGTCGAATCGCCACCCTGTGAACGGCGGCGCTGACGACGACAAATACTACACACATCCCAACAAAATGTAGCTTTTACAAAATATCAATGTCACATTAACAAAATAAACAAGCGAACGACTATTCTTCTTCCGAATCCTCTGGCACTTCAAGCATTTGGCGCAATGTTTCCACGCCGTCCTCGGCCACCTTGCTGGTCAGATCAGGATAGGCTGAGAGAGACTCATTGTAAACAGCCTCCAATGCATCCGCCATCTCTGCGGTCAGCTTGCCCCTCGTCTCCTGAAGTTGGGGGGTAAGTTTATTCATTTGATGACAGCTAACATAGCACTCATAAACGCCATCATGTTGACTTGATTTGTAGGCAGCAGTAGAGAAGTGGTCCAACAGAGCAACAAAGGGCTCGAACCGGCGCAGATATTTAAAGGCACCCACCTAACCATGGGAGATAAACCAATTTCTATCACCTTGCAGACCAGCTAAGCGATTGGTTAGGCTATCCACCTCAGCGTTAACCTAGTCCAAGGTGCTCTCAGCCTCATTAAGGCGCGCCTGCTGGGAAGATGCAGTCTGAAGGAGTTGATTCCTTTCGGCGACAAGGGCATCACAGGCTTGTTGAAGCTCTCTAAGTTTTCCTTTACGCTTCTCAAGCTCAATCTGCTTGTCCCGGACCTTTACCTCAGATGCCTCCAGCTGGAGAGTCAAGTCCTGATACCTCTCGTGCACCTGATAAACAAAATCGGTATCAATACGGTATCGTTCCACCTCAGCGGATAACTCAGACCTAACCTTTCGGGCCTCAAGAACAGCCTTGCGCTCCAACTCTTCCTGGACGGCTTTGGCACGAGATATTATACGATCTTTTTCAGCAATGTCACATGCCCAAGATAACCTCTATTCTGCCAAATTGGCAGTTACGCGCTTTAAATCAACTTCTGCCTTGTTTTTCTCCGACAAGAACCGGTTCTCCCTAACACCCGCAACATGAAGTTGGCTCTCAAAATGATTCCTTTCATCCACCGGTTCTTGGATGGCCATCCGCGCCTGGCGCAATTCATTGTTATCTTGAATCCATCGGCGCCTAATCTCAGCAAGCCTTTGGGGGCCACTAACAGCTTCCACCATGGATACATTCATCAAATGCTCATTGTCCAACCCCTTGACATAAGCAGATTCGGCAGGCGGATATGCCCGCTCAACCTAGTGATGCACAACCGGGGGGATGACCAGCCTAGACGACTCCGCTATCTTCCAATTAGGCTGGTAGCGCTTATCCTGAGCATGAGGATCCCAGTACACAAAGGGGAGATATAGATCATCGAACAAACTGCCACCATCATCTATAAAGTTACCACTTGACCCGCCAGTATCACTAACAGTTGTATCTTTTACACTAGTAGACTCACCTCCACCGGAAGTGGCCACATGAACGCGGGACGATCAACCATGGGAGAATCAAACATAGCCACATAAACTGTGGACGCTGGGGCGGGATTTGAAATCAATGGCATCGAAACAAGGCTAGAAATAGTTACAATTCTACAAAATAGAATGAAGATTTTGCTGTTTTTTTTTTCAAATTATTTTATCACCTCATCTATGCGTCTATGCTTATGGATCTTTCGTTGTGGAGAAAAGAAATACGGGTGACCCAAATGTATAATCAAATTACATGCTGAATGGTATATGGGATCCTTCATGGTCAATGTGGAGAATTTTTCATCAGCAAGTAAATAATTACCTCACATTGATCGATCTTTACTTTCATGCAAATGCAAGTGGATGATGGGTTTATATTTTAATATTCATAGGGAGTAGAAAATTTATTTTCTGAGCATGAACCGTCTCATACCAATGTGTAAATAAAATAATAATCGTAAATAAAAAAATAGAAATATTAAATAAATAAAGGCCATTCAAAAAAATAAATAAATAAAGAGAATGACAAGAATACCCCTAATTTAACATTGAATTTTAATGATTTTAGAGATTTGGATGGATTTGGCAACAATTTACAAACCTTAGTGGTTCAATCAGAAAAAAAAAAAACTTTTTTGGATTGATCTAACAAACTTGGCATGACCCCAAAGACGATTTTGATAGTTTACTCTTTTTGTAATAAGTTAATAACTTGAAAGAAGTAAAACACATCAAATACCTTTTTATTTGGTTATCTTTATACAACATATTTATAACGAAACCGAAGTTATGCGTGTGTGTGTCTATATATATATATATATATATATATATATAGTATCTTTGTTGTAATATATTTATAACCTCACCAATATTTGATTTTATAAATTTTGATCATGACACATAAAACATATATAGGCATCATTTCAGGAGTATCATGGCTTTTTCTTTTTAGATTTTCTTATTTGGTTGTTGTATCGAGTGTCGATACCGTAGCAATATTGTTATGAAATAGACCGATACCGACAAAATTCTCGTCGCGAAACGCGGGGGAATTTTACTAGTTATATATAAAGTAAACTTATATTAATATCAATATAAACTGATCAATAAATAAAAATTGGTGTGACGTCATGCTTATGCATCAAAAGTAGGGCTGTAAACGAACCAAACGAACACGAACAAGGCCATGTTTGTGTTCGTTCGTTAAGGATATTAACATGTTCGCGAACTGTTCACGAACGCATACCGAACATAAGTTTATGTTCGTGTTCGTTCGTTAAGGAAATTCACTTGTTCACGAACAGTTCGTGAACACTGGTCTCGAACACAAACGAACGCAAACGAACATTTAACTTGAAAATAAAAAAATAAAAATATTGTTATCCTTAAACATTGGATATAAGTAGTTAAATACAACCATCAAATGATAAATCATAACACAAGAAGTCTAATACACCACCAAACGATGAATCAACTTTAACTAACTTAGACATTATCCCCAAAAATGTCTTAGCATGTCCAAATTTTAGCTAACATAGAAAAAAATAGGGTTTCAAGTTTCCAATATGTTTAGATAAAAGGTTTATTATATATTATTTTTTTAATATAATCAAACGAACACGGACGAACGTAACCGAACATATTACCGAACGTTCACGAACGCAGTCGAACGAACGAGACCTATGTTCGTGTTCGTTCGCTAAGCTAACCGAACGGATTTTTTTGTTCGTGTTCGTTCGTTAAGCTAATCGAACGAACATAAACGAACTTCCCGCCGAACGGTTCACGAACTGTTCACTGAACGTTCGGTTCGTTTACAGCCCTAATCAAAAGAGCATTTTAAATTTCATTTTGCGTGACTAATATATCTTTTAATAATTATATTCTTTCGAAATGATAGGTTTGATAATTAAAGATAAGTGAAGTATTTGTCTTAATTAGTTAACATCATTGACGATATGTGAATGTCATGCATTTAAGTTTCCCTATAGTCTTCCTGACCAAAACAAATAGTAACTTAAGTACGCAATTTACAACCTCCTAAACTCGTTATAGCACAATTGATTTGGTATACTATTAGATCAGTTTTGAGTCGATCAGTTAAAATCTGAAAGGAATAAACAAAAGATATCATGTTAACATAATAACGATGATAGAAAACCTAAAATCTAAAACCTAAAACCAGAAATATTTAGAACATGTAAGGAGACCAAATTCAAGATTAGATATGAGATGTATAATTTTTTTATAAGGTTTAGGATTGAAGATTTGATATATCCTATGAAGTTGTTTACCCTACTATAAATCGAAACAATACCAAATGCCGTTTACTTGTATAAAACTGGATATATTAATATATTGTATGATATTAATAATAAATTAAATACTGATTTGAATATGTTATAGATTATTAAAATATTTGGAAGTGTTAAAACTATGATCGAGTATTTGATACCGAGGAGGCGAGGATGGAATACGATTTTACAATACCTATACCCGGTCCATCCACCTAAAGAGACGAGAATATCACTAAGGGAAAGACGAGAAAGAATTGATATCGAACGAACATCTCCCCTGGAACAAATTCTGGCAACAACACCTCAAATCGGGTTGCTCACTATGTTTACACACATCAAACAGCTCTATCAAAACAGGAACAATTCCTAACGATTTTAAGTGTATGGTAAAATAATAAGTTAATGGAAATGAGGTAGCTTGAAGTTTCTAGGGAGGCAAGAACAAAGAAACACATAGTTTGACTTTTGACTTTTTAGGGTTGTTGAATATTCAATTACAAATTTATTTTGAATTAGTTATTGAAAATGAGACTTCAACTTCTATCTTTCATTTTTTTTTTTTGAAAGGCTAACTTCATTAAAAAACGCCAAACCTCAAGAAGAGGCGGCACCAAACCAAAGAGCTACAAAAATTACATAAAAGCAAAGTTGCACCAATCTACCCAACTAACTTCACAGACTTTCGATCTAGAATTAAGCCAAAAAAACCCAGCCGTCTTGATTTCCCGGATAATACCTTCCGTCTTTATTTCTTTGTTATTAAATCTAGCCTCGTTTCTCGCTTTCCATATGCACCAACAACCTATTCTAATAATACCTTGAACGACCTCTTTCTTCTTCCCTTTTAACCCTATGCATTCATGATTTTCAAGCAGATCCTTGATCGAGAACGCTAAAATAATTGGAATTTTGCACCAACTACTAATAAAGTAACCATTTAACCATTTAAAAACAGTTGAATTTTGTTTTTATTTTCCATCATATTGAAAATTGGACCTGACCTTTCCAGTCCTTAAATTGGTTGGTAACCGTATCGCAGTCGGTTAAATATTCGGTACGATTTTTAAACGGCTGTTTCAGTCCTATAAAATGCTATGAATGTCAAAGCATAAACGTGTTGACTTTAGAAAGGGGTTGGGAATATTAGCCAATGAAACTCTACACGTCAGCTAATCTAACCATTGATCCATTTGGGAATAGCCCAGTGGTGTTGGTGAGTTTTGATAGAGCTTAGGATATGAGAGGTCAGGGGTTCAATCCTCATGGTGTGCAACGTTAGCCATTTAAAAAAAAAAAAAAAAAAAAAGCTAATCTAACCATTGACTTTATCCACGTACTTGGAACTAATGAATGAAAAGTCTTAACTCGCCAAGCATGGGTAAAACTGGAATTTAAGAATTGTAAATTCTAAAGGAACCATGAAGATACCTTTGCAATTGCCTCTTCTGGTCGTGCCATCGGAGCAAAAACATATTAACCGTGTCGAAATGTGGCTACCACACTGGCCGCCAGATGACTCACACTTCTCGCAATCGTCTACTTGCCCCCATCGGAGCCTGAAACCTTTTTCCAAAACCCTGCCGAATTCAACCGAATGATTAGGAAACGTATCCATAAACTCCTTGGACGCTGTCGTCACCACTTCATGATCACATGAGTATTCACCCCAATCCGAATCTATACTCGTATTCGCAACCATGCACGCCTTTCCCTCATTTCCTTCCAAGCATGGTATCTCAGTCGTAAACGACGGGCATCCATTGCAATCGAAATGAAAAGTTAGATTAACGCTATACATCGCGAAATAGAGAGGCAAGGTTCCAATGGTAATGTTATGGCGCACCCGAGGGCAGCTGTTAGGGACTCTGGTGACCTGAAAAACGTCGTAATCGGCAAGGAAGATGTTTCTGAGTACGTAGTCTATACCCCGAACGTAGTAAGACTCGCCACCTAAAACAATCTGGGAAATATTCTGGTCACCATTTTGGGAACAGTTGATTCCGAAGCCTTCATAACCGCAGAACTGGGAGGTAGATTCACTGTCCATCTTCCAAAACGGGTAGCTGATATTGACCTCACCGCAGCGGTCTAATCGGCAATTCGGGTATGTCAAATTATTGGATTCTGCATTCATGGCAATGAAGAAGAAGAAGAAGGGGAGGAGAAGAAGGAAGGAGAAGGGATGAGGATAGAGGTGGTGAGACATGATTTTGGAAACGTTGAAAGAACAAGTCCACCACTCTATTGAATATATAACATATAGAAGTAATATGCATATCCGCCTTCAATTTTTTTTATTTAAAATCGATATCATAAGGGTTTACTAGTATTAGAGATGATATATAATAATGTGTTGTATGATACTGAAAATATAATAAATAATTATTTGAATATGTTACAAGTATGACCGTACTAAAATATTTGGAAACATTAGCATCATACTTGACTATTCAATATTTGAAGTGATAAAAGTAAGGCCACTGGGGGTGGCACGTTATTTTAGCGTGATAAACTCCCTTCACGCGTTATAAAAAAGAGCACACCGCTTCCATTGTTATCACGCGTTATAAATTCAACTCGTTGAGTTTATCACGAGTTGATTTCAAATACGTGACCGTTTATTTATGACCGTTTGGAACATTTTTTTACCGTTTGATTTTAATTGTTTGAGGGTTTTTATATAAAATCCAAATTATTCCCCCATTCAATAAAAAACTCTCCAATTCAATTCCAAAACTCTCTAAATTCAACTCAAAAACTCAAAAATAATACAACAAACATGGAAGGATCAAGCAAGAGAGGTGGGGGTTCGAAAAAAAGAGGTTCGGGTACGAAGAAAAATCCCGTAAGACCCAAGGTTCGAGCGAATCTTGGCGAGCCGACGCGCTTTAGCACTACAAGAAAAAAGAGCATTAGGGGCGACATCTTTAGGGGCGACATATAAAAAGTCGCCCCTAAAGGACCAATCCGTGTTTTAGCTTCTGGCAACAAGTCATGGCCGTAGATTAGGTAAATAATCCAATGGCTGATAATATTTTTCCCCAAGTCGCCCCTAATTGTGAGTTAAAACCTTTGGCGGGCTTGTTTCCCCCCATCAGACAACACTTCTCCAAAACAACACTTCCCCCTTTCCCCTCCAAACCCTACCTGCGACGCACAACACTTCCCCCTCCAAACCCTACCTGCCACGCCACCAGTAGGAAGAATGCCGCCCTTCACGCTACTAGCAGCCTGTTGTGCCATCAAATTCTCAGCCTTTTGAAGCAATGTGCTGTTCAAATCGCATGCTTTCTGTGTGGTTTATGTAGGTAAGAACCCTAATCGCTTTAATCCTTAAGATTGATGTTCAAATCACAATTATTTAGTGTTGTTTGATGTTCAAATCGTACGTATTCTGTGTGTTCTGTTGTTAAAATCACAATTAGAGGGGATAGTGTTGTTTGATGTTCAAATCGTATGTATTCTGTGTGTTTTAGGTTTCATGTGGCTACATGATTTATTTATCTATCTCTGTACAAGATTATTAGATCCACAATTTTTTTATTTTTTTGTTTTTATTAGAATTATTTAATTATTATTATTATTATTTTGTATTTACTGCGATTTCATCGCTTGTCTGGGAAAATAATTTGGCTTTAAAGTTTAAATAGTAACAAATTGATAGAAATTGTTTATATGCCTGACATATCTGCAGAAAAGGGCAAAGTTTAAATAGTAACAAATTTAATCTATTAAATTTACAGTCAATAGCAAAATTATTTCCAAAAAGGTAAAAATTAGAAATGAAAATTATGGTAACCCCTGTTTGTGTGATTTGTAATGGAGGTAACTATGAATGTATGTTGTGATATTCAATATAGAGGATGATTGAATGGTGAAATGTTACTGTTGGGCTTTTGTTTTGTTGGGAAATAGTTTATGTTGTGATTTTGCTATGGAGAGACGATGAATGCGAGTAATTGATTATAATCATGAAATGTGAATTTACTCAAGTGCCAGACACGAGTCCTGAGATCCATGTAACAATTTTGTGGTGATAAATGTTTTTTGGCTGAAAAGAGGTTGTTATTACTTATTATTATGTTTTTGAAGCAATGGTTGTCCATTGCATAATGAAGATTAACACAGAAAGCAAGGTTCTATGCAAGTGAATACAAGGTTAAAAAGTTTATTTTTCAATCTTACTTTCACTGTTGCAGGTGGGAACAGCTGTGGTAACCCGAGATGATGGAAGGTAAACTGCTTGTAATCTTACCTTCACTTTTATATGTTAGCATTCCTACTTTTGATTAAACTGCTTGTAATCTTATTGCGGCAGAAATCAAGCAAAGCTTCAGAGGAACCTTATGTATCTTGCTGCCATTGCTGATTCTCAACCACAGGCGGCTGCCGTTCATTCCCAGGTAAATATTTAGCTCTATATGGCTTGATTAAACACACAATGTGGGTAGAATGCTATTCAAAACCTCTTAAATGATTGTATTAAAAAATAGTTTATTATTGAAGCATCTGAAGTTGTTAGTTGTGTGATTGAAATGAAATGCAGTATCCGCTTGGTGGAATGATGCAGCCAGGTGGTCACTACATGCAGCAGCACCAACAAGCTCAACAGATGTCACCACAAGCACTCATGGCTGTGCGTTCATCTATGCTCTACAGTATGAGATGAAGGTAACTGATGTTTTACCTGTTAAGCATCATATAATATGAAGTCTGCTATATTTAGTATGAGAAATAGGTAAGAAGAGCAGAAATATGGAAAAATAACTGGTTAAGATGCTTATAAATGGATTTTGGTGTTGTGTAACACCTCAGAAGTCAGAACTCGAATTTCACTGTGTGTATGTTGCTGAACCATGAATCATGTTATCGTAGTTGTTTTTGTTGTATATTTGTAGCTTGTCGGAGTTCATGTTATCCATACGTATGTTAAACAAAAACATCAAAAGGCTATTAGTTTTGGTGATAAGTCAAGGATGGGAAGAGGTGGGATGGATGCAAAAGTCAAAGCTGCAGTCAATGCAGCTTATTCTGGTACACCGTCGTCATTGCAAGGTATCATAGTCTAGATTCGATATCCATGTGTAGCATATATATGATTATATGACTATAACTCTACATTATTTTATTTTGGTTCATTGTAGTGGCTATGCTCCTAATAACATTGTAACACCCTAGTGTTTGATTAACGAATTTGTATGTAATTACCAACAATTAGATGTGTAGTTAAGACTACACATGCTATGAAAATACGGGTTTATTAAAACTTTTACAAATCATAAGTTATTCTACATATCGTGATCGAATTCGTTGTTTAAAATTTACAACGTGGCAAAGTGCGGAAGCGTGAATATATATTGTGTTCGGTTCTTCGTTGAGCTTGATCTTCATCCGACATCTACTAAGTACCTACATTTCATAAAAACATGAAATGCTTTAGTCGTACAGGATTTAAAACGCATCTAAAAGAATCCGGGAACTAAAACTAAATAAAAAATATATTTTGTTTCTGGGTCTACCGTAATTTACGGTGGGACCGTAAATTACGGTAGCCCCTGAAGATATATCCTTCCACCGTAAATCAGTGTATAACCATCGTAAACATATCAGCTCCACCATAATTTACGGTGGTACCGTAAATTACGGTGGTCCCTGCATTCCACCTCTCTATTTTGCCGTTTAACGACACGAAAACTTTCGTATCTTTCAAACCGCTTGTCCGTTTGACCTACCATTTCTTCCTACGTGATTGTAATTTGACCCTTCATCATATGGAGTCAAAATCCAACATCCGGATTAGTAAATTTTAAGACTTTTAAGTCTTCGGCTTATTACATTTTTACCAAATTTTGACCCGTTTGCTATTTTATCAAACAAACACGTTTACTTGATCTATAAACTCATGAGAATCATCATTTCAATATTTCCTATCAAATAAATCATAAATCATGGGTTTCTTACTTAGTTAGAACCCGTTTATGTTCAAGTGCTTATTTTGACCCGTTAAGGTATTTAAGCACTTTAAGCTTAAAATCGCTTTCATTCATTTCTAGCGTTATTTACAACATTCTAATCAAGAAATCTTCCACCACAACTATAATTGTGGTGGACTTAATGAGGTGATCCATATAATCCGAGTTTTTCTCATCTGATTACTAATTTACGACAAAGACTCATATAGAGTCATTTGACCGAAAATTTACATCTTTCGCTTCTTACACTTATTCCAATTATTTGGTTGATCATAAAACTCGTTTCAAAACTATCTTTAAAGGTTGTTTATTCGAATTAGCCAACAAGGGCGTTTTAGTCAATTTTTGTCATTCTTTTACGACGAAGGACTATTAGTGCTTGTTTGAACCACAAAGTCCGACCTTTTAACCATATTCTTGTTTAGAAACCAATATGTTTCTAAACACCATAATCTTAACTCAATTTATTCGCTTTACCTAAAGATAACCGAATATCTTATTTTAACCTTGTCCAACTGTTATAAAACTCCAAATTCTTCATGATGAGTTGTATTACTATACATACCTGGCTCGGATCAATATATTGACCCGTTTCAATACCTTTCCTTAGTGGCTACTAAGTGATAGCGATGTAAGCATCCATGTGCTATTTATTTCCTAAATTCACGCAACTTGACAACCCATTAGTCGATATTGTCAAAGGGTGATAATTTCACCTTTTGACCCGTTTGGTCTATATGACCAATTACCATTGTCAAATTGTCAAAATTACCATTTTGCCCTTAATGGTTATTATGTTTTAACTTATATGATAACCATTAAAAGTACATGCTTCATTCGTCATAATATGATCGAATTACCGGTTTAACTCATTTTTAGCCATCACCATGTTTTCTTGTCATATTTGATTATCTTGTTCCGTACGACCACACGTCGGAACATCATATCTCAATTAGGTATTTTTCTTTTTCGTAACTAATAAGACGAAAGAATATTATAAATATATGACTAGTGTAAGATATACTTACCTTGCATCCGAAATATGCTTTTTCCTTCATTCTGGATTCGTTTGACCCGCTTCCTTCTTCAAGCTTTCACCTAGCTCGTTAAGAGTCAAACTATCATCAAAATTCGTAAGACGGTTAGGTTAGTCATCATTATTATGACTATTTCATCTTACGGATTTTATGTCGAAACTTCTATTCCACTTCATCATTGGTTATTTCGACTTTCTAGAATCAACTACCTTTATTCATATAATATGCACAATCAAGGCAATTCTATCTTATGATTAGAAACCATTTTATCCCATATCTCGTGTAATTAGTCAAGTTAGCCAATTACGCGTTTCACTCGAATTTTAACACTATAGTTCCCATTTAGGCATTGTAACAAACACCTAATGGGCATGATTCTACACATTTGCTAACTAGTTCATAATTAGTCATTTTTACCAAGATTAACATCAAGATTCAACCATTATCATGTATGATCAAATACTCAAACTTGCAATTTGTTCAAGTATCTTGCATCTACTATCACTTATGATGATTTCTAACACAACTATATTATCATCTTTTCTACATAATCAAAACCCACTTGACACATGAGTGTATGATTATGAATTCACAACAATGAACATCAATTCAACAAATACATGGCTAGGGTTTACTACTAGACATAGTTTCATCCCTAATTTCATCCAAACAACATACATGCAAGCTTAGATTCGAATTCTCTAGGTTTGCTCAGAATTTCAACTAGAGATTTACCAAGAAATTTACATACCTCGTGACTCCTTTTTCAATGGAGATCACTAATTCATACTCGGATTTTGATTTGGACTTGATTTGCTCCTTCAATTTGATGAATTTCTGTGTTTTAGGGTTTGAGCTTGAGAGCTCTTCCTGGCTCCTGTGTTTGTACGACCAGAACACACACACAAGGTGTGTGTTTTGGTGTTTTTAAATTTAATTAATAAAAACCATTTTCTCACTTTAACCATTTTAATCCCTCAACTTTACCCAAGTTTATAAAGGTTACTACATCAAGTTCCTCACTATTTTAAAACACTAGACTAACTAGGTTGATATTCCTAGTTATTTAGTGGGTCCCGGGAGTTATAACCCGTTTTATTTTAAGTCCCGTTAACTCGGGCTCTTATAGATTCAATTTCCTTAAAACTTTGATTTGTTTGTATTTATTATTAGGATTTCTTATTTAAATCCAAATATTCACCTGGTCACTTTTACTACTAACGATACTTTACCCGTCTTTTAGTATTAATGGAGTTTGATTACCAAACCCATTTTCGGGGTGTTACAAGTCTACCCCCCTTAAAGAGGTTTCGTCCTCGAAACCTTTTCTTACATGATTTATTGAGTTTAAACTCAATGTATTTGATCCGAGATATCATTTAAACATTACTTATACTTTTAACCAATTATTATTATTACCAGATAAGTATGGTAACATCTTTTTGGTCACTAATTGTCTACGTATCTCATATGACTTAGTGCAACTTAAAATAACGTAATCTCGTTATTTCCACTCGTTTAGTTAACTTAGCGATGTCCATCGCTTTCATATACTATCGAATTCCTTATGAATCCGTTATTTTGACTCGTTTAAAGGCCTTTAGTGAAATCTTTTCACTTTTAGCAGCAATTTCTTTTATCTTCAATTTTATTTATTCGATTCGGTCATACCGATCCTACCGCTTACAAACAAACCAAATTTATTTAAATGACCTTGACCGGTCTCAGTAACTAGACTTATTAGTCCAGTTACTTTTTACCGCTTGCTTGGTTATAATGTGATTCTACTTCACATTCCATTTCTTGAACGTGACCTTGTTACATCATGTTTAATTTATATCAAAATTTCCTTTCCGAAATATCACTTTTTGAATATAACGTCTTGCGCCTATCGGTGTCAAGACCTGAACCTTTCGTGCTTAATATTCAATTTCCTATCAGGATTCTCATTCGTAAAAACGTTATTTCTTACTAAAACCAAGGTTTTAGTTTAGGATCTTCTCTTAATCTTTCGTCAATTATCTATAACAGGACATTGACGGTCTGTAATTTATTCCTTTACAGTCTTAGTTTTATGCGGGGATTTTCAACTGGTTCTCTCGCTTTGTTAAGTAACCCGTAGGTTCTTTCACGTAGCCTCGCAGGCTATTTCCTTAGGTCTTCACCCCCTTTTTACTGAAAACTCTAAGGTTTATTTCCTTTTCTTTTCGTGACCCAAGGGTCATCCTGGTCCCGTAGACCTTAACACTGTGTTTAAATCCCGTAGGTTATGATGATCCCGTAATTCATCTTTTACTTGTATCTACATTCAAATGTATATATATCCATTTATAGCTTCAAAGCATGCCTTGCTATGTTTAAAATCGTACATTTTCGCTTATGAGCTTTAGTTGACCTTGACCGTAGTCTAAGGCTTCATTTGTTTATTTCCGGGAGAAATTTTCTGAATTTGTCCTTACGTTTGACGTTTTACAAAAACGACCCGTTAAGGGACATATTCGCATTTTCCGGGTTCGAGTGTAAGTACACTCCCTCCCAATACTTGTCTAAATCATTTTACATGCTTGTGTTTTCTGGGTTCGAGTGTAAGTACACTCCCTCCCAATACTTGTCTAAATCATTTTACATGCTTGCGTTTTCTGGGTTCGAGTGTAAGTACACTCCCTCCCAATACTTGTCTAAATTATTTTACATGCTTGCGTTTTTTGGGTTCGAGTGTAAGTACACTCCCTCCCAATACTTGTCTAAATCATTTTACATGCTTGCGTTTTTTGGGTTCGAGTGTAAGTACACTCCCTCCCAATACTTGTCTAAATCATTTTACATGCTTGCGTTTTCTGGGTTCGAGTGTAAGTACACTCCCTCCCAATACTTGTCTAAATCATTTTACATGCTTCTTTGTCCCTTCACTTGGGCTCATTATCTTGATGCAATACGCCTCCGTCACTCGGTTGTGCGTTTACATTATTATCAAATATTTTGCTTATCTGATTCATTTGGGTACTTTTTAATTAGTCTCATTCACCACGTCCTTACTACATCGGATGTAAACGTGTCCGCCATAAGAAGTTCGTGGTATCATATGCCATTACTTACTTGGCCAGAGTAAGTGATTAACACATGACACACATGACCTTTTTATAGTTTTCACATCACGCCCTATGTAAGTAATACCTCTATTTGTTTCTCTTGGAAACAATATCCCGAATACATTTTCTATTCGGGTTTTTCCAAGTTTTTAAATCTACATATGCAACTTTCAATTTCTACGTATTGGTTGCATGTTTATATTCATTCAATAATTTAAACGTGCACCTGGTAAATGCTTGCCCTAACGGGCTTTTCTTGCCATTAGCCTTGTTCGCGACCATTACGCGATTTAGGTCCTTAATGAGCATGCTCTTCTTGTCATATCTCGGACCGTTCCATCATCATATCCACAACTCGTTTGACTCGCGTCGTCCTCAAACGCGAGTGTCCTTCAATTGAAACATTCACAAAAGTTAGTAACATCAACTTTGATGATCGCCCGTATTATAATACAAGGCTTTTTTTTTCTACTATACGCGTCAACGAGCGTATTTTCGTCAACTATGTCTATCATTTAATTGAGGTATCGTATATTACACGATAACCCTATGTGTTGTTTACAACACTTTAACATACTAAACTATTAACATACTTGTACTTACCGGATTTGCGATCAAGCCTCGAACCGAACACCAATTCTTTATTAAGAGCATAAGGTTTAAGTCCAAGCATAGCTTTCCCGCCATACTTGAATCTCTTAAACCAAGGCTCTGATACCAACTAGTAACACCCTAGTGTTTGATTAACGAATTTGTATGTAATTACCAACAATTAGATGTGTAGTTAAGACTACACATGCTATGAAAATACGGGTTTATTAAAACTTTTACAAATCATAAGTTATTCTACATATCGTGATCGAATTCGTTGTTTAAATTTTACAAGGTGGCAAAGTGCGGAAGCGTGAATATATATTGTGTTCGGTTCTTCGTTGAGCTTGATCTTCATCCGACATCTACTAAGTACCTACATTTCATAAAAACATGAAATGCTTTAGTCGTACAGGATTTAAAACGCATCTAAAAGAATCCGGGAACTAAAACTAAATAAAAATATATTTTGTTTCTGGGTCTACCGACCGTAAATTACGGTAGCCCCTGAAGATATATCCTTCCACCGTAAATCAGTGTATAACCATCGTAAACATATCAGCTCCACCGTAATTTACGGTGGTACCGTAAATTACGGTGGTCCCTGCATTCCACCTCTCTATTTTGCCGTTTAACGACACGAAAACTTTCGTATCTTTCAAACCGCTTGTCCGTTTGACCTACCGTTTCTTCCTACGTGATTGTAATTTGACCCTTCATCATATGGAGTCAAAATCCAACATCCGGATTAGTAAATTTTAAGACTTTTAAGTCTTCGGCTTATTACATTTTTACCAAATTTTGACCCGTTTGCTATTTTATCAAACAAACACGTTTACTTGATCTATAAACTCATGAGAATCATCATTTCAATATTTCCTATCAAATAAATCATAAATCATGGGTTTCTTACTTAGTTAGAACCCGTTTATGTTCAAGTGCTTATTTTGACCCGTTAAGGTATTTAAGCACTTTAAGCTTAAAATCGCTTTCATTCATTTCTAGCGTTATTTACAACATTCTAATCAAGAAATCTTCCACCACAACTATAATTGTGGTGGACTTAATGAGGTGATCCATATAATCCGAGTTTTTCTCATCTGATTACTAATTTACGACAAAGACTCATATAGAGTCATTTGACCGAAAATTTACATCTTTCGCTTCTTACACTTATTCCAATTATTTGGTTGATCATAAAACTCGTTTCAAAACTATCTTTAAAGGTTGTTTATTCGAATTAGCCAACAAGGGCGTTTTAGTCAATTTTTGTCATTCTTTTACGACGAAGGACTATTAGTGCTTGTTTGAACCACAAAGTCCGACCTTTTAACCATATTCTTGTTTAGAAACCAATATGTTTCTAAACACCATAATCTTAACTCAATTTATTCGCTTTACCTAAAGATAACCGAATATCTTATTTTAACCTTGTCCAACTGTTATAAAACTCCAAATTCTTCATGATGAGTTGTATTACTATACATACCTGGCTCGGATCAATATATTGACCCGTTTCAATACCTTTCCTTAGTGGCTACTAAGTGATAGCGATGTAAGCATCCATGTGCTATTTATTTCCTAAATTCACGCAACTTGACAACCCATTAGTCGATATTGTCAAAGGGTGATAATTTCACCTTTTGACCCGTTTGGTCTATATGACCAATTACCATTGTCAAATTGTCAAAATTACCATTTTGCCCTTAATGGTTATTATGTTTTAACTTATATGATAACCATTAAAAGTACATGCTTCATTCGTCATAATATGATCGAATTACCGGTTTAACTCATTTTTAGCCATCACCATGTTTTCTTGTCATATTTGATTATCTTGTTCCGTACGACCACACGTCGGAACATCATATCTCAATTAGGTATTTTTCTTTTTCGTAACTAATAAGACGAAAGAATATTATAAATATATGACTAGTGTAAGATATACTTACCTTGCATCCGAAATATGCTTTTTCCTTCATTCTGGATTCGTTTGACCCGCTTCCTTCTTCAAGCTTTCACCTAGCTCGTTAAGAGTCAAACTATCATCAAAATTCGTAAGACGGTTAGGTTAGTCATCATTATTATGACTATTTCATCTTACGGATTTTATGTCGAAACTTCTATTCCACTTCATCATTGGTTATTTCGACTTTCTAGAATCAACTACCTTTATTCATATAATATGCACAATCAAGGCAATTCTATCTTATGATTAGAAACCATTTTATCCCATATCTCGTGTAATTAGTCAAGTTAGCCAATTACGCGTTTCACTCGAATTTCAACACTATAGTTCCCATTTAGGCATTGTAACAAACACCTAATGGGCATGATTCTACACATTTGCTAACTAGTTCATAATTAGTCATTTTTACCAAGATTAACATCAAGATTCAACCATTATCATGTATGATCAAATATTCAAACTTGCAATTTGTTCAAGTATCTTGCATCTACTATCACTTATGATGATTTCTAACACAACTATATTATCATCTTTTCTACATAATCAAAACCCACTTGACACATGAGTGTATGATTATGAATTCACAACAATGAACATCAATTCAACAAATACATGGCTAGGGTTTACTACTAGACATAGTTTCATCCCTAATTTCATCCAAACAACATACATGCAAGCTTAGATTCGAATTCTCTAGGTTTGCTCAGAATTTCAACTAGAGATTTACCAAGAAATTTACATACCTCGTGACTCCTTTTTCAATGGAGATCACTAATTCATACTCGGATTTTGATTTGGACTTGATTTGCTCCTTCAATTTGATGAATTTCTGTGTTTTAGGATTTGAGCTTGAGAGCTCTTCCTGGCTCCTGTGTTTGTACGACCAGAACACACACACAAGGTGTGTGTTTTGGTGTTTTTAACTTTAATTAATAAAAACCATTTTCTCACTTTAACCATTTTAATCCCTCAACTTTACCCAAGTTTATAAAGGTTACTACATCAAGTTCCTCACTATTTTAAAACACTAGACTAACTAGGTTGATATTCCTAGTTATTTAGTGGGTCCCGGGAGTTATAACCCGTTTTATTTTAAGTCCCGTTAACTCGGGCTCTTATAGATTCAATTTCCTTAAAACTTTGATTTGTTTGTATTTATTATTAGGATTTCTTATTTAAATCCAAATATTCACCTGGTCACTTTTACTACTAACGATACTTTACCCGTCTTTTAGTATTAATGGAGTTTGATTACCAAACCCATTTTCGGGGTGTTACAAACATCATAAAGGTTCTAATTGGAGAACGTGTGGGTACTCTATTTCATAAGGATGCACCTATGTGGATCCCATTTACTGAAATTGGTCCACATGAAATGGCGGTTTCAGCCCGTGAAGCCTCTCGAAAACTTCAGGTTGGATACATATATGCACATAACACACACATATGTACATGTAGATACATACATATATATATATATATTTATATTTTGTATGCGTATCATCAGATAGATTTTGACTGATCACTTATTCTTATATCTTTCGTGGGGTATTACAGGCGCTAACAAGTGAAGAGAGGAAGAAAATCTTATTGGATGTAGCTTCTGCATTGGAGGCGAATGAACAATTCATCATGCTTGAGAATGATGCTGACGTTGAAGCCGCACGTGATGCAGGATACGATGAAGCTTTGGTAGCTCGTTTAGCTTTAAACCTAGCAAGGCATGTATCCGTTTTATTTCTCAAAATCTTGTTCTTTTCTTTGTATTTATTCACTGTTATTCTTCTTACTTTACGAGTTTACGGCATTATTGTTTTAAGCAATGGAATCCAGGAAGTTGTCTTTGAGTACTTCCGTGTGGAATATGCATTTCAATTGGCTTCGCTTGATATGCATAACACGTTTTAGTAATTTTTTTTCCAGATAAGCGCTCTGGCAGAATCAGTTCTTAGACTAGCAGAAATGGAAGAGCCCATTGGTCAAGTTTTGAAAAGAACAGAGGTGAGAGTGGAACATTAAGTGTATCATTAGGCTCTACTTTAAGTTACTCGTATACTTTACGAATAATTGTTAACCACACATTTACGAATAACATAATATGCAGCTCGCAGAAGGGCTCGTCTTAGAGAAGAAGTCATGTCCTTTAGGTGTTCTACTCATTGTTTTTGAGTCTCGGCCCGATGCATTAGTTCAGGTAATAATAATAATAGTAAACTCTTTTACTAGTCACAAATCTATTGTTTATGCTTTTTACAAATCTATACGCGTTTTACTGGTATAAAATTTACAAACCGGTATTTAGCTTCTTTAAATGAATTTGCAGATAGCTTCTTTGGCAATACGTAGCGGGAACGGCCTACTATTAAAAGGAGGTAAAGAAGCTAAACGGTCAAATGCGTTGGAAATGTTGTGCTTGGAAATATGTAGTTTGTTTGAACTTATAATCTATATCTTATTTTGTAGGATTTCCTTGATGGTTTGTTTGAAAACGAAAGTTTTTTAGAACGCCTCTCAAAATTCATGAACTCTAAGAAGGCTTCAAAGAATGGCAATGAAGACAACATGGATGAGGATCAAGAATGATGAAAAAAAAAGAAACTTGATGTTTATTATGTTTTATTTTAGATTTATAACTTAACTAGACAAAGAAACGTGAAATGTGATGTTATTATGGCTTATTTTTTATTTGATATTGGTTTTATGTTTGGGTTAGAATTGTTGGGTATGTCTGGAAAAGATCAGCAGGTTTTGGTATTTGAAAAAACGGCAAAAAAAAAAGAAAACAAAAAATATATAGTTTTTCCAGGAATGGACTTTTAGAGGCAACAAAAGTCGTCCCTAAATGTGTAAGCATGAGGTCATATGCTGATGTCATCAATGAACTTTTAGGGTCGAAAATTGTCGCCCCTAAAGATCCAGCACCATTATCGACAACAATTGTCGTCCCTGTTTTGGTCAAAAATTACCGAAGCAATTAAGTGATCAAATTAGTTAAGTGAGGTAGTGTGCTAAAATTATGTGTGAAGAATGTGTTAACAAAATTAGATATGAAAACAGTTTCAGGATACGGCTCAGGATATAGAGCTGTATCTATGATCAAACAATGAGCAAAAAAGTAAAGGTTGACACGAGATATACGAGGAAAGCCCTTGATCAATCTAGATCTCCGGCATAAAACCTCGGGAGCTGACAATCGTCGGCTGCCTTGTTCTTCTTATTGCTTGAATAACAGGATACAGTGCAGGATATGGCTCAGATCAATGCTAAGTGGTACAACGATTGAAAGTGTTGAGTGTTTGTGCGTAATAGAAAGAAAAAAGAAGTGTGAGTTCGAGTGTAGAGAGTGAAGTGTGTGTTCCTATTGATCTGGCCTCCTATTTATAGTTACAGATAACAAACTAACTCTCCTATTATTCCGAGATGCTGGGAATATTCCATTCTGAACGTTGGGGGCTGCTTCTACTCGTTTTCCACGTGCTTATTGACTACAAAACCGGGTCTTCAGCTCATATAACCGTTACAATGTCAATAACATTGACCAACATCCGATATTCTCGCGGAATATGCCTTTCTGACCGTTACAAGACCCATCCTTCCACCATCAACGTCCATTTTTCAACCACCTTGAGCGAATCTTCAGGTAGATCAAGTCTTTTAACGTTGGTACCTTGCAACCAACGTTTTACAAGCCAATCGTTAGTAATAGTCAGGATACTGCCTCAGGATATTATCAATATCCTGGCCCGGTATCCAGATATGGTATCCTGATCGGTATCCTGATCATATACAACTAATAAAAAATCAAGATACAAAGTCAGGATATGGGCTCAGAATTTCACCCATAACAATTGTCCCCAAAAATATAACTGTTGGATATCCTGATTCCAACGGATATATTTTTTAGTCATTCCAACATGTCTGGTAAGGATATCTGTTTTAAATATTCCTGCATAGGTTTGGTTACTTCAGAATACTATCATGTGATGAAATTAGAATTACTCTCTTTTACGCAGATTCCATCAAGGACCCTGCTACTTTTGATCCAGAGGAGCTTGACAGCTTTTCTAAGCCTGCCTTGGTGAAAAAGGAACCATATGTTGCCATCAGCTCTAAGCCCTCTGCTGCTGCTTCCGAAGGTTTCTCTTATGGTGACCTTGGCTTCATGGAATCCATCGAGCCCATAATCTCCTTCCCTAATAAGGTAAGTATCCAGATCCTGTATCCCGTACACATATACTGAACCTGTATTCTGGTCAGTTTGTCTTTAGTGATACTTATATTTTGTAGGGTCTAAATTATCTGGTCGTCCTGCACTTAGAACAATTTTATTTTCCTGCAAGTAGAATAGTTTGACAGTTGAAGGTGGAGGAATCCTGTGTTTTCAGGACGAAGCCTTCAACTGTTTATGTAAATATGCTTTAAAAACTTAATTGTGTTCTTGGTGAATGGGTCTCTTTTTGAGATGAAACCAAGAATACAATTTTTTGGACTAATAACAATAAACTAACCTTTTCGACCTTATCTCCGTGTTATATGTTATTTTGAAAAATTTGTTCTGAATATCCTGATCAGGATACTGGTATGATACTTAATTGCTTTGTCCCCTTTGTTCAAAATGTTTGACAAAAACTTAGTTAAATACAAATTTCATAAAAACTTAACTTACTCAGATAAGGCCTTCAAACTTAAGAAAAGTAAGAATCCATACCAGAAACACCTAGGCAATAATCTTCATTCTTAAACCTTTGAATCATTCGCAATGTCCCCAGTGGGATATAATGTTGGCATAGGTTTCCTTCTCGCTCCAGCATAAATGTCCCCAGTAGGATATAGTATAAGCATACGTCATGTTCCATCACGGATGTCCCCTGTCTGTGCAGGACCAGTATGTTGTACCGGGATATGATCCTTTAGCAATTCTTCAACCAGTTGTTTAAACTTAGCAATCTTTTTTCAAAAATTTATGTAGACTCGTAAATGATTATGTTTTTTGAAAATATACTTTGGGATTATCCAAAAACTTTGTATTTTATTGGGACTAAACCCATTTTCCAGGCATTTAAGCCGGAGTATAAGAACCTCAAGACTTGAAAAGGTGAAAACCTTTAAGTCTTTGAGTTTTACTGGGGATTTTACCCACGTTTCGTGCGCTACAGGCGAGGGTGTGGAAACCCCAAAACTTAGAAAGGTGAAAACCTTTAAACCTTAGAAGAGTGTGAAAACACTCTTGTTTTCGTGCGCTACAGGCGGGAGTGTATAAACCCCAAGACTTAGAAAGGTGAAAACCTTTAAACCTTAGAGAGTATGAAAATACCCTTTCGCGAGAGAGGGTGATCAATCCTCATATACCTTAAGGATCCAGGGTATAGCCAACAGTAACGAAATTGTCAGCCACTTTTACATGAACTGGTCCCGCCACCTTGAACTATCCCTGGATAACTTGCGCTCCAGGCGGGGTGTCTAAACCCAATTCGTGAGAAAGGTGAATACCTTTAAACCTGTGAAGGGATCAGGATCCCTTAAACTTGAGATAGGGGGCCAATCCTCTAATCTTTCGAAGTATCCTGAGTGTGTATCCTGGAGCATATTCTGCAAAACAACTATAAACTAAGGTGGGTGTTAGCCTGGCTAACACTCCTCCGATGCTTAAGTCGGTATTGGGTTCAAAAGAATAAATAATATCAAATATATTAAAAGAGATAGAATTCATACCATTCTGAGTTAGAAATTAAATTCTAAACTCACTTGAAATAGGCTTTGAGATGTATAGCATTCCAGGATCTTGGTAGTATATCCCCTCCATATTCTTGAGTCGGTATGCTCCTTTCCCTGATTCTGATTCAATCTCATAAGGTCCTTCCCACTTTGGAGCTAACTTTCCATCAGCAGGGTTAGTAGTATTCTCAAAAGCCTTTCTCAATACCCAATCTCCAACTTGGAACCTTCTCGTCTTTATATTCTTGTTATATGCTCTGGATATCCTTTGTTGATATGCTGCCATCCTCAACCTTGCTGCATCTCTTGCTTCATCTATAGTGTCTAAATCCTGACATAAAGCTTCAGAATTCTGCTCAGGATATCGGAGGATAGATCTCGCGGTAGGTATCACCATTTCCGTTGGAATCACTGCTTCTGCTCCAAATACTAAGGAAAACGGGGTTTGGCCAGTTGCATTCTTTACCGTTGTTCTATCAGCCCACAAAACAAAGGGTAGTTCTTCTGTCCATCTTCCTTTCTTGGCCCCTAATCTCTTCTTCAAGTTATTGACAATTATCTTGTTTGAGGATTCAGCTTGTCCATTTGCTTGAGGATGTACCGGAGTAGACGTGATCATTTTGATTCCCCAACTCTTGCAAAAGTCAGTAGTCCTTTTGCTTATAAACTGAGATCCATTGTCGCAAATAATTTCAACTGGTATTCCAAATCTGGTCAGGATATTCCTCTTTATGAAAGATACTACTTCTTGGTCCCTAACTTGAACAAACGCTTCTGCCTCAATCCACTTGGAGAAATATTCCGTCATTGCTAACATGAAAACCTTTCCTCCTGGAGCCTTTGGAAGCTTTCCCACTATATCCATACCCCATTTCATAAACAGCCAAGGGGATACGATAGGATATAATGGTTCCCCCGGCTGATGCAGGATGTTGCCGTGTCTTTGACATGCATCGCATCTTCGAGCATATTCTGCATCATCCTTTCTCATGGTCGTCCAGTAATATCCTGTTCTCAACACCTTCGAGAACAGAGATCTGCCCCCAGTATGGTTGCCACAGTCTCCTTCGTGTATATCCTGAAGTACTTCCTTGGTTTCAGGATCTTCCAAGCACCTTAGGTACGGACCTGCAAGGGATTTCTTATACAAAATATTATTTATAATAGTAAAACGAGATACCTTCATCCTAAAAGTCTTAGGATTTGCTTTCTTTGGGATATCTCCTTCTTGAAGATACTTCACAATTGGATTCATCCAGGATTTAGGATCCTTCTCAGGATATCCATCACCAGGATCCTGGATACATGCTACTTCTTTATCTTGAGATTTAAAATGTTCTATTGCAGGATACAAGATGTGCACTATTGGTATCTGAGTTCCCTATGGTATCCTGACAATAGATCCTAAGTTTGCTAGAGCATCAGCTCAAGCATTCTTTTCTCTTGGTACCTGTTCAAGTGTAAAAATTTCGAAATATCCTGCTAATTTTTCAACAATTTCAAGATATTCAGTTAACCTTTCACCTTTTACTGCATAAGATCCATTGAAGTGGTTAGTAATCAACAGGGAATCAACATACACTTGTAAACATCTAATATTCATATTTCTAGCCAATTCTAATCCTGCTATCAGAGCTTCATACTCAGCTTCATTATTGGTAGCAAAAAAATTCACATTTAATAGCCTGGGGTAGTATGTCCCCCTGTGGCGATTTTAGTAGTATACCTAATCCTACACCTCTCACATTAGATGCACCATAAGTATATAATGTCCAGGATCCTAAGGATTCTCCTAATTGTTGTACTTCTAGATCTACCTCATCCTGAATGTCACTACTGAAATCAGCCACAAAGTCAGCTAGAGCCTGTGATTTTATGGCATTTCTAGGTTCATATATTAGATCATATGCACTTAAGTTTACTGATCATTTAGCCATTCTACCCGACATCTCAGGTTTCCTAAGCACATTTTTAACAGGATAATTGGTTTTAACATGAATCCTATGTGTTTCAAAGTAATGTCTAAGCTTTGTCGATGCCATCACTAAGGCTAATGAGAATATCTAGTTTCAGCATCTAATAAACTTTTGCTAACATAATAGACAGGATATTGCTGACCTTCATGATCCTTTATAAGGACGACACTTACAGCGTTCCCCGATACTGCGAGGTATAGGGACAGTGGTTCACCATTCTCAGGCTTCATCAATAGAGGTGCAGTTGAAAGATACTGCTTCAAATCCTGCAGGGCTGCTTCATGCTTCTCTCCCCATTCGAACTTCTTGTTTTTCTTCAGGATATCATAAAATTCTTTGCATTTCTCGGAGGATCTTGAGATGAATCTGTTCAATGCTGCCACTCGGCCTATCAATCTTTGTATATCTTTCAAGTTGGAAGGTGATTTGACGTCCAAGATGGCTTTGATCTGTTCTGGGCTTGCTTCTATCCCTCTTTTAGTCACCATATATCCTAGAAACTTTTCTGTCCCCATTCCAAAATGGCATTTGGCAGGATTCAGCTTCATGTTATGCTGATCCAGGATATCAAATGCTCCCTTGATATCCTGGAGGTGATCCTCAGCCTTCTTAGATTTTACTACCATGTCATCATGTTTACCAGCCACTGATATGTTGCACCTGCATTTTTTAAACCAAAAAGGCATAGCAGTATAACAATAAATACCTGTTGGTGTCATGAAAGCAGCATCCTCCTGGCCCGAAGGTTCCATTTGGATATGCTGGAATCCTGTCATGTCTTCGTGTTTTCATGCAAACGTGGATATCCTGCATTTCAAAAAGTTAGTAAGTTGTTCCTCAATATTCTGAGGGATATTGGTTCCACCAAGATATCTGGATTATCCTGGTCCAGGATAATTTTCTCAACATCCTGCTCTGAACACTCCGTGATATCCTGGGCTCGTATCTTTAATTGCTATGCTGCATTGGGCTTGGTTGAGGATTTCATCGAGGATGAGTAACACTCCTTCGCCTCCTGCTGATCACTATCAACTTTGACAACCCCCCAAGGGGTAGGGATCTTGATGCACTGATGATAAGTCGATGGCACAGCCTTCATGTCATGGATCCATGGCCTACCCAATATAATATTGTAGCGGGATAAGGAGTCCATGACACATAAGCGTTGCATTGAGTTGACCCCTTCAACATACACATGCAACTTTATTTCTCCCACGGTACTCCTGGCTTCTCCACTGAACCCAATAAGCATAGTGGATTTCGAAGTAATATCCATCGGGGATACATTTATCCTCCTCAGTGTTTCCAGCTGAATTATGTTGACGGAGCTGCCATTATCCACCAGTATCCTGCGCACAAAATCATTAGCAACATATAAAGTTATTACCAAAGCATCATGGTGAGGATCCTGGACAGTATCCCTGTCATCATTGCCGAACGTGATCACTTTATCAGTTGTAAGGGTTGACATCCTGGTTGGCTTATCTCCCCTTTCTGCCTTAGCCTCTTTTGCATGTCTTTTTTGCTGCAGAATAAGAGGTCCCACAGATATCGGATCCTCCTGAAATAAAGTTAATTATCTTGGTATCTGCAGGAGGTGATGCTGCTCGTTCAGGATCCTTCCCAGTATCCTGACCCTTATTCTTCTTTCTTCCCAGGAGATCCTTCAGATATCCTTTGCTCAGCAGATAGCTTATTTCTTTCTTCAGGGCAATGGAATCATCTGTTATATGCCCGAAGTCTTCATGGAAGGCACATCATTTAGATTTATCCTTCCAACCTGTATTCCTTGGATTCTTTTTCGGCCACCTAGCTTTGTCCCCCAGTCCCTGCATAGCATACATTAACTCAGGAACATTTACAGAAAAACAATACTCTGGGATTTCAGGATATTCTTCAGGATCCTCGTCTTCAACAGCATTCACTTTCTTATTATCGTTCTTAGCATATGGCTTTGAATAGTACTGTTTGTAGGAAGATTCCGACTTCCTATTCGTCAATTCATATGTTGAAGATGTGTTCATCCTCTCATGCATTTTCTTATCATCTTCAAGCCTTATGTATCTCAAAGCCCTATTCCGAGCTTCATCTAAATTCCTGCAAGGATTCATTACAAGATCCTGATAAAATTGACAATCCTTCCGTAACCCCATTTTGAACGCTTGTACTGCCGTAGCAATATCAAGGTTCGGGATATCCAGGGATTCTCTACTAAATTTGTTAACATAATCCCTTAGGGATTTTTGTGATCCTTGTGTTATCCTGTAAAGATCACTTGTTAGTATCTCAAAGCCCTTGCTACAAGAAAATTGACTGATAAAGAAATTAACTAAATGAGAAAATGATGTAATTGAATAAGGTGGAACATTTAAAAGCCATTTTAAGGCCGATCCTGTTAAAGTTGAACCGAAGCCTTTGTATAAGCATGCTTTCTTAAGTTCTGGTAGGATTGGATTTATTTCCATACTATCCCTATTTTGGGCAATATGCTCCTCAGGATCTGTCATCCCATCATACAACTTCATGCTGGGAGTCTGGAATCTTTTTGGAATTTCAGCATCACAAATTGGATGAGCAAATCAGGATATCCTGTGACTATCCTGAGATACTTCCGGTATAGGCTGCACTACTCTAGGAACGCTTGATATCATATCCTTCAATTTTTGAAGTTCCCTGGTCAATGCTGGTGTTACACCTATATCCTGCAAAGAATCATAATTATTAGTAGCAGGGATACTGATATTGGCAAACATGTTACCAGCCTGTTGACTTTTGCCATATCCTGGGCCATATCCTGGATCCTTGATCATATCCCGGATCCCTCACGGTCGATATCCTGGCGGACGATGGTATCTCCAGCATGTCGCTCCGGGACTGACTTGGTATCATGTTGCCTTGATTATCCTCGGTAAATGTTGCTGAACTAAAGTTCAGCATCCCGGGCTGTAGATTCTCCCTATACTGGGCAATATGCTCCTCAGGATCCGTCGTCCCATCACACAGCCTCATGTTAGGGGTTTGAAATCTCTTCGGGATCTCAGCATCACAGATAGGATGTGCGAAACGACATATCCTGTGGTTGTCTTGGGACACTTCCGGAATTCGCTGGACCACTCCATGTACACTAGATATCATGTCCTTCAATTTCTGAAGCTCCCTAGTAAATGT
The DNA here is from genome assembly GCA_030545235.1 of Helianthus tuberosus. Taxonomy (NCBI): domain Eukaryota; kingdom Viridiplantae; phylum Streptophyta; class Magnoliopsida; order Asterales; family Asteraceae; genus Helianthus; species Helianthus tuberosus. The sequence goes on along the minus strand of CM060376.1, from coordinate 173,362,167 downwards.
TGACGTCATACCTGCATCCTACAAAGATCCACCATTATTAGTAGCATGAATATTATTATTTGACATGTTACCCGTCTGAGGATTCTGGCCATATCCTGAAGCATATCCTGAGCTCCTCACAGTTGACATCCTGATCGAGGAGGGTATTTCAGGAGTATGATTCTGGGAATGGTTAGGCACAATATTTCCCCTATTATCTTCAGTATACACAACCGAACTGAAGTTCAAAGTTCTGCGTTGTAAGGGAGTGACGATATCCTCAGCAGATCTGCTCGAGCCAGACTTCAGGAGTTGTATTTCCTTCAACAGCATTTGGTTTGTTTCCTGTTGCTGCCTCATTTGTTCCTGCACACTTCCAAACAAGGTTAGAATTTCATCATTAGAAACTAAAATGGGAGCAGATTCCTGAACACTCCGAGTAGGGATAACATCTTGAGTAAATGAAGAAGCTGGAATCCTTGGAGGGGGTGGTGGAAGCACCGAGCCAATAGTTGCTGAAGTTGTAGCCGACACGGTGGAAGAGCTCATGTTTGATCTAGAGGCCATTGTAAATGATGTGGCAAAAAGTTTTGAAAACAAAAAACCGATTAACGATTTCACAAAAAATTTTAGTAAAGAGAGCACCACTTGCCCCACGGTGGGCGCCAAATTGTTTTGGTCAAAAATTACCGAAGCAATTAAGTGATCAAATTAGTTAAGTGAGGTAGTGTGCTAAAATTATGTGTGAAGAATGTGTTAACAAAATTAGATATGAAAACAGTTTCAGGATACGGCTCAGGATATAGAGCTGTATCTATGATCAAACAATGAGCAAAAAAGTAAAGGTTGACACGAGATATACGAGGAAAGCCCTTGATCAATCTAGATCTCCGGCATAAAACCTCGGGAGCTGACAATCGTCGGCTGCCTTGTTCTTCTTATTGCTTGAATAACAGGATACAGTGCAGGATATGGCTCAGATCAATGCTAAGTGGTACAACGATTGAAAGTGTTGAGTGTTTGTGCGTAATAGAAAGAAAAAAGAAGTGTGAGTTCGAGTGTAGAGAGTGAAGTGTGTGTTCCTATTGATCTGGCCTCCTATTTATAGTTACAGATAACAAACTAACTCTCCTATTATTCCGAGATGCTGGGAATATTCCATTCTGAACGTTGGGGGCTGCTTCTACTCGTTTTCCACGTGCTTATTGACTACAAAACCGGGTCTTCAGCTCATATAACCGTTACAATGTCAATAACATTGACCAACATCCGATATTCTCGCGGAATATGCCTTTCTGACCGTTACAAGACCCATCCTTCCACCATCAACGTCCATTTTTCAACCACCTTGAGCGAATCTTCAGGTAGATCAAGTCTTTTAACGTTGGTACCTTGCAACCAACGTTTTACAAGCCAATCGTTAGTAATAGTCAGGATACTGCCTCAGGATATTATCAATATCCTGGCCCGGTATCCAGATATGGTATCCTGATCGGTATCCTGATCATATACAACTAATAAAAAATCAAGATACAAAGTCAGGATATGGGCTCAGAATTTCACCCATAACAGTCCCCAAAGGTCAATAGTGGCGAGGCATTAGGGTCGACATTTTAGCAGCGACATGTCGCCCCTAATACCTTTAGAGGCGATTTTCTATATCAATAGGGGCGACAATTGTCGCCCCTAAAGCTCTGATTTCTTGTAGTGTAGGTTGAAAGACGAACCCGACCAAGTCCCACCCTTTCAAACCCAACAATATCCACCCTTTCAAACCCAACAATATCCACCCTTTCAAACCCAAACGTATCAAAACCAACCGTTCGTCCCACCGTTTCAACTTCACCAATTTCAACCCCAAACGTATCAAACCCAACCCCACACACTCGACCCACTACTAGAAGACAACACCCTCATCCATCATTTTGCAAACGCGTATCGTGAACCACAACAAAGTCTTGACGACGATGAAGATGATGATTACGTTCAAGAACAACAAGAAGAAGAGGAAGAGGAAGAAGAAGAAAACGATGACGTTCAAGAAATCGTCCCAACCGTCCGACAACATTGGACGAGCGAGGAGGAGGTGTCCTTGGTGAAGGCGTACTTGCACATCTCGGAGAGAAAGAAACATGCCAACGAGCAAAGAAAGGATACGTTTTGGAGACGGATCATTAATCATTTTCTCTGACTTCCTAGTGCAAAGCAACGAAACATGGACCAAATGACGTCGAAATGGACGGATTTGAAAGGGAAAATTAGTAAGTTCAACGCTTGTTTCATTCAAAAGGTATGTTTTTTTATAAAGTTTAAATCTTTTTTTAAACTCTTATTTAAAAAAAACTGTTTTTTTATAATAAATACCGAAAACTGTTTTTCTTTTAAAAAAAAAGGAACTGTTTTTAAAAAAAAAAAAAGAAACACTACAAGAATTGTATACTTTTAGCGGCGACACCATTAGCGGCGACAGACCAAACGTCGCCGCTATTGGTCGATCCGCGTGCCAGATGCTGAAACCAAACCCCAGCCGTTGATCAAAATCCTGATCTAACGGTTGGGGAATTAAAACTTATTACCGGCGACAAGGCACATCAATACCGGCGACAGCCAGTCTCCGCTAAAAGTGTTTGTCAGAACTTGAATCCCTAGCCACACAATCCTTATCTCTGGTCAAACCTTTACCGGCGACAAACATCAATACCGGCGACACGACGTCACCGCTAATGGTCAAAAAACATCAGTCCCTATACAGCGCGAATTTCTCCCTCTTTCTTCACTTTTCCCCCCAAACAACTTCCATCTACCGCCGGAAACAAGCGGATTTTGCCCAAATCGGTTAGTAAAGCTTTGTTTTGTTACATTTCTTCTTTATTTTGTTATATACATATGATAGGCTTTAATTTTTGTATATTTTTGTGTGTTTGGTAGTGAAATCGGATCATCACCATCACTTCTCCGATCACCACCGTCACTTCTCCGGTCACTACCTCGTCTACGCGGTCTACATCTCTTGGAAACTTGAAAATACGGTTAGTTTTATATGTATTTTTTTTCAAAGTTTAGATGTTGAATAATTTTTTGTTTTGGTATGTAAATGTATAATGTAGGTATATGTTAGTATGTCAAATGTATAATGTAGGTGTATTTGGGGAAAATGTGTATATGAAAATCTATGTATTTGTGTATGTAGGTGTATGTAAGCATGTATGTGGGTATGTAAGTGTATGAATGAATGAATGTATGTATGTAGGTGTATGTTAGTATGTTGGTGAAAAATGTGTATGTTAGTATGTATGTTTCTATAAAGTATGCAAATGTGTATGTAAGAAAATAACAAGCTTAAAAAACTGTGCCCGTGTTTGAATTAATCATTTTAAACATAACGAGCTTAGAAATACCCGCCCGAAATTGATTTAGAAATTAATTTCGGGTTGTCCCCGTTTATCTTGGGACTGCTTTTTGAATACTTTATCTCATTTAGGATGTGAATGTGTATTACATGATTGTTTGTTTAAGAAGGATTCGGTTATCATTTTCTCTTTTCTCCTCGGGTATATATATCGTTACATATATACTTGGGAGCTAAGAGGAAATGCTGCCGAATTTTTCTTAAACAAACAATCATGTAATACACATTCACATATGAGATAAAGTGTTCAAAAAGTGGGTTTAGCAGCCTACCCTTGTCTTGTTAATCCTAAGTTAGATTTTCTTTTAGTTGCATAATGCATATCGATAAAAGTTGGATTGATTCCCCACGTCATTCACCTCACTACAAGCAAGGACTCAAGTCATTTATCGAGATGTGTGAAAGAGTGATAAAAAACCACGATGAAGTTAGATGTCCGTGTACCCAATGTAAAAATTCCGGCTTAAAAACTATGGCAGAAATGAAATACCATTTGCGTATTAACAGTTTTTGGAAGGAATACACGAAGTGGACCTATCACAGGGACACGACTCCAATTGCAGAAGTAAACGATGTTGCGCCACAAGACGGTATGGTAAACGTTATTGAAGACATTAGGGGGGAGCGTATGGAAGAAGATGCATACCTTAACCAAGAGAACTCGAATGGAGATAGTAGCGGTGTTGTTGATGATTTTGAAGACCTGGTAAAGGAAGTTGAAACATAATTATATCCTGGTTGTACCAAGTTTTCTTCTATCGACTTTTTAGCAAAGCTTTTGAATATAAAGGATACGTACCATTTGCAAAATGAAGCAGTAGATCGACTCCTCTCGTTGTTGCGAGAGTCAATGCCAGAAGGCAACAAGATTCCCCCTTCGTATTATGTAGCTAAGAAGACATTTAAGAAGATTGCTTTGGCATATGAGATGATAGATATGTGCACAAATGATTGTGCTCTCTTTTGGAAAGAAAACGAGTCCTTGCAAAATTGTCCCATTTGTAATGAGAGTCGATGGGTCGATAAAGACACAAAAGGCACGACGGTGGCTCGTAAGGTGTTATGATACTTTCCTTTGACGCCTAGACTACGACGTTTGTATTGTTCAAGGCACACAGTGAAAGATATGATATGGCATAGTACCGGACGATCGGAAGATGGGACTATGCGTCATCCAGTTGATGGATCTGCATGGCAAGACTTTGATAAAAAGTACCCAAACTTCGCGATGGAGCCACGAAATGTTCGCTTAGGGCTTGCAGCTGACGGTTTTAATCCCTTTAACAACGGTAGTGGATCCTCGACTCATAGCACGTGGTCGGTTATACTCACCACATATAATCTGCCTCCCTGGCTATGCATGCGAGAGTCCACATTCATGTTGACCTTGTTGATTCCTGGCCCTAAATCACCGGGGAAAGACATGGACGTTTGCCTTAGACCGTTAGTGGATGAGCTTAAGCAATTGATGAAGTGGAACGTGATTATGATGCGAAAAACTTGAAGGGTGGTATTAGGAGTGTGCTTATGAAGCGGTACACTGACCGCAAGTATGAAGCTAGACAATTATTTGATAGCCAGGGAGGTTACGATGATCTTGAGAGGGCAAGGGCATACCATCCCGCGGATATGCCCTATGAAAACTGGTTGAGAACCATCGAAGGTTTCCGGCAAGAAAAATATATTAAAAAAAGCAAGGCCAACAAACTAGTACGCGACAAACAACAATTCCCATACCGTGGGGGGACATCGTCGTACGGTAGCACCGCCTATAAAAATGTAATGTTTTATGTATGTGTGCGTGTGTGTAAGCTTTTTTTATTTAATGTCTAATCTAAGTTTAATGTTAAACAAGATATGGATTGGGTACCTACGTATGCTAAAACCCACACGGACAATCAAGGGAATTGGGTTGATCCGGTTGCTGAACAAAATTACGTAAGTATTTCTTTTAAGTATTATTTTCTATAACAAATATATATATATATATATATATATATATATATACACACATATATATTTAATCATCTTCGTAAAATACAGCGGAACATACAACAGGCCACAGATGAATGGAGCGGCGATGGTCCTCCAATTGCCTCGTATCAAGAAGCGTTGGGAGAGCGGCGAGGATGGTACCGCGGGATGGGGCCTAAACCTTCTTCCAACACGTCCTCGAACATGTCGTCTTCGCAAGCTCGGACGCAAGAACCCTTTTCCGAGGTAAACTACGCAATTTATAAAATGACAAACGAACGCATGTTTCCTTGTTAAATATATGTTGGTAGCGTTAATTAATATGCTAATATACGTTTTGATATCTATTATTGTAGGATTTTGTTAACAGCTTGTTTCAAACTCCGTCATTTTTGAACCAACTTAACAACTATCTTGCTTCACAAGGGAAAGGAAAAAGAAAGTCAAAAGACTAGATTCTGACGACTTATTCGATAATGAATCAATTATGTCCCTAAAAGTTGAACGCGAGCAGGCGTACAAGGAACACTTGAAAACGATTGAAAGACAAAATGATTTAAAAATCTTGTGTGAAAAGCACACCCATCTCGACGAACCGTTTAAGTCAATTGTAATTCAACAAAAGCGCGAGATTTGCGCAAAGTGGAGTTGGGAGATGCCACCCGTTTAGTTTTTTTTTTTCCAATGTTTAGTTGTTTTTTTTATTTTGCTATGAAATTTATTTTTTAATTTTAATGAAATTTATAATTTAGTGTTTTATTGTTAATTTCTAATTTTAAAATAAAAATTAAAAAAAATTGAGAGTGATAGAATTCTATCACTAGTGACCACCCCCACTACATTTCTATCACTAGTGATAGAATATTGGGTGATGACATGGCATAAGTTGATTGGATATTGAGAGTGATAGAATTCTCTCACTAGTGACCACCCCTCCTCCCTAAGAGAGACCAAGTAAAGTTATACAGATACAAGACTGGAACTCTATACTTTTTTTTTTTTTTTTGAACGGCTATTGGTGATGGCGGTGGAGCTCCGCTTACACCCCGGGCCATGCCTGTACATGTAACTCGTCCACCCAGGATCGGGGTTCTCCCCCAGGTGAAATCCCCAACCCATGGAAGGGAGAAACCGCCACAAGGCAGGGTCGAACCCATGACCTTGAGGGGTTAAAACTCCCACCACACCTCCCCATAACCAATTGGGCTATGGATCATTGGCTACTGGAACTCTATACTACCGACGGTACTCGAGAAGGAATTTTTATTAGACCAACACTTCCAAGAACAAATTCCGAAAAGCTACGCCCTATATTGCATCGAGATACCCTGCAACAACACCTCAAATGGCTTCGCTTCACTGTGTTTAAACACCTCCCTCAAAACAGGCACATCCTAACAAACTTAATCAATCGTGAAAGAAGCTCATTTCCGGAAGTTCGATCACCATTAACTCGTTTGACCGAAAATGTAGAGCTTGGGGTGGAGGATCTTCCTAATGGTTAAATGTATTGAATCCACTACAAATTACACAACTTGAGTATGATTATTAGAAGAAGAAGTGTGGGTGTGGTGAGACCCATAAAAGATTACTCTTTTAATAAAAACTTTAAATATAATAAAGAAATGACCATTTTGACTCTGAGGAAAAGGACAAAATACCAGGATTTAATTTTAGAAATATGATCTGGTTTATTTTTTGGACCAAAATGGCAATAAAAGTGAAACCACGAGAACCCATATGTAAAAGCTTTCAAATTTGGACTAAAGTGGCAAAAGTGACCAAAATATCAGTTTACTATAAAACTTATCATTCACATAATAAATATATACATTTTGATAAAGATGAATGTAGAACCTTGCTTTTAAGAAAATAAAACTTATCATTCACATAATAAATATTTACATTTTCATAATAATTTAGACAGTGAAACTATATCAACCCATGTCATCTATTTTAATATCGATCACTTTAATAAAATTTTCAAATATATTTGGTTTTCTATATAGTGTGGAGCAGGGGCGGACCTGTAGTGTAAATGGGCGTAGCCCGGGCTACGGCTCAAGTTTTTACGAGTAGTGTAAAAATTTTTTTTTTTCCGATTTTTATACACAGGACACCCCTGAACAAGTACGAGGACACCCCTAAAAAATTTTGGGATACCCCTGAGTTGAAGGTCTAGTTCCGCCACTGGTGTGGAGAATAAAAGTTGATTGATGACAACAGTTTAAATAGGGGTGAGCAAGTTTAGGTCTGAACCGAAAATAACCGAGAACCGAACCGAAAATATACCTAACCCGACCCGAACCCAAGTACCTAGGTATTTAGATCGGTTCCAATTTTTCATATAAAATCGGGTCGGGTCGGTTCTCGGTTCTTTTCATGGTGAAACCTGATTTGGACCTATGGATTGGAACCGACCCTATATTTAGGGTAGTGAATCGGTTCTGTATTTTATGTTTGATCAGTTCTCGGGTCGGGTCGGGTAATTGTCGGGTAGGGTCGGGTTTTTCCTTTTGCTCACCCTTAAGTTTAAAAGAAACAAAACGGGTAACAATATAGATTTTGATGATCTTGATTGTTTCAAGAGTTAAAAATTTTAACATATGTTATACATTTAGACTTTAGAGTGTGACACTCTTATCAATATATTAAACTATATCAAGTACTTCATTTCTTCAAATGTGTATATTTTCTATACGATTATGTTAACTATTCATGCAAATGTTTCGGTAAAACGAAGTTCTTCCTAATTAACACTGATAAAATATTATTTAAGATCTGTAACGTCACAAGAAATATGATTGGCTATTTTGTAAACTGAAAAAGAATTGTTAGAAGAAATAAATATGGAAATATTATTAAAATTTGTAGAAAATAAGTTTGAGAAATAAATTCCATCCAAGTATTTTGTAAGTTAAAATGGAAAATTACTACCTTAATCATACACTTTTTACTTTTAGTTTATTATGTCGGTTCCAAGCCTAGATAAGAGGAGCGTTCATATACAAATAATTGTTTTTTGAAAAATCCATGATATTCATGCAAGATCCAACAAACGCTTTCAAATGAATTACTTTGATGTGTACCTCGTTTAAAAAAAACTTATGCATTCACCTTGAAAACTATTTGCACAACCTTACAATTTTAGCATGATAGGAACCTTCTATATGTTCCGAATCAAGTTTGTTACATGTGATCATGCATATGATCCAATTTCAACACATAGTGGATAACTGCATACAGATATACATTTTGGGCTTAATGACCAAAATCCTAGATTTGATTAATCTATGACCGATTACGCATTTTCAATTGTAATCATCCCTAAAATCATGTTTGGACTCGATGAAGTAGATTATAGCCCGGGGCGGATCCAGCCCACATTTTTGCGTTTGAAAAAAATAAAAAAAAAAATTAGTGAGAACCTTATAGAATTTAGACAAAATTAGTGAGCTTTAAAGAGAATTTATGAAAAGGAATCCATTAGAATAAAATCATGTATCCGTCAGCCCTAACAAGATAAGGAGATGCTATAGAGCTAGTAGGAAGGATATGGGAGAAGCACAATCTCTTGCCCAGTGCTTTACTTGATAACCATCTCACAAGCTTGTAATCTCTTGCTCATAGTAATAGGGATGATCATTTGGTACCGCGTACCGGTATCGTACCAATATCGTACCGTACCTGGTATATTTGGTACCGGTACCCATTTTCTCGTTTTTCGATACCGGTATTTACGGGTAAAACACCGGTAAATATCGATACCGTATCGGTATATAAGGTACAAGTACCAATTTTCCCCGTTTTTCGGTACCCGTACTTTCGGTACCGGTACCGGTTCGATACCGAACGGGTATATCAGTTCTGTACCGAACGGGTACCATGCTCATCCCTACATAGTAATCATTAATCAACACCTAATTTGTTTCTAAAGTGCTTAACCATCAATTCCTTTGAAAGCTTTTTAATTATTTTCCATCGTTAGCCACAAATATATTTGGATAGGTATACCTTTCAAAATCATTTGTTTTGCAAATAATATAAAATGATTCACGGTTGTATGAACCATTTGTTTTGCAAATCGAATCTGAAAACGAGGATGGTGTGCGTATATTGAAGCCTATGGTAATCTTCGTTAACCTTGGATATTGATATACACTTGACACATTTATTGTCAATCTTTACACCATTAAACAACTTAGTAAACATGAACACCGAATTGTGATAACATCCGTAAAATGTCTACACATAAAAACACAAAACAGGCTCCTAAATGATATAAACATTCTAAAACAACAATTGCACCTTCTATGTATGTTAGCTACAAGAACATGTAAAATGGTAACATTCCTTCCAGAATATACCCAACTCTAAAAGAAAAAAAAAGGTCCATGATAACATCTGCATACTGACGTGATGTCGTGGTCACAATCAAATTTAATCCAAATACAACTAATTAGCTAGCGGTAAGTGGGTATCGAACACATGGAGTTTGTGGAATATGTGTTATTTGAAGTTTAACTAGGGCTGGCATATCGTATATACCCGTACCCGATAAGACACGACACGACACGATAAGACACGATACACGAAAGGCCATACACGAACACGACACGATAAGATTTCGTGTCCTTTTTTTCAAACACGAACACGACACGAACACGACACGATATACACGAAAATTACCTGTTAATACCTGTTAACGAACACTAAAATAATCACATATTTAGAACCTGTTTAGTGAAACAAAACTGACCAAAAGTTCACAAACAACTTAAATAATCCAAAAGACTTAAATAGTTCAATACATCCATTAAAAACAAGTTCAAAGTTTCCAAGTTCCCATGGTTCTCTTCTCAGATCTTTAATTCCAACAATTCAAACCTGCACATAATTGTACTCATATTTAGCATTGACAATTGGACATAAATTGAGTAATTTTAATTTATCAAACATTACTTGAAACATTTGGAGTAAGTACCTTTGATTGTTCATTGTTTTTTAGCAACACTACTCGAAGCATTTGCATATCCGCAACATGTACAAGACAACTTAGGTCAAGACAACTTAGGTCAACCCAAAAACAAAGTTTTGGCTCCCTGTTAACATTGTATTCGACAAACTACAAGGTGAATAAAGGTAAACAGAAAGATGTAAGCGACACTAAAAACTTTAATTAAACGACCCCTACATAGTACATGGTATATGATTCTTATTTGTTACAAAGTATTTAATTCAAAACTATATACAAGGTGTACCTCTGAACAAACTAAGACTCGCAACTGCAACCCGCCACCAAAACAACTACACTTCGAGAACTAAAAATCACAAACAAACTAAATATCCCTTCACTCGTGAACGAAACAAACGAAAGGTGGGTATTTCTTATACAGAAGTCAGTTACTGAAACTTCGGGAATGATTAAGATCAGTATGATATATATTTCAACTAACTGCATACATATCATGTCTTCAATTCAAATTCTTAATTCGATATGCTCACTTCTCTATATGTCTCTTGATCAAAGAACTACAGTATTCAAAGTTCTAACTCATAACAAAGCCAAATTTAGCATTTCTAGAACTAAAAGAAGAACAAATTGCAGTGCCAAACAAACCTGAGCAATAGGCTCCTTCATCGACTTCCGAGTGACCCTAAACCGTATCCCCAGCTTCTCAAGCTGCCTCGACAAGACCCGAATAATGGTAGCCGAGTTCCGAACATCCTCCTCCACTTTCTCAATCCTCTCAACCAAATTCATCCCAGAAGAAGCACCCGATTTCCCAAACCCTAAACAAACTCTCCTCCACTGTCTCCTCCTAATCACAACACCAATCACAATTCCCACCACCAATAACACCGGCTGCCACACCGTAACCCGGTTCCCAAACCACTCGAGAACCGGTTTCTGAGACGTCGAAAAAGTCGAACTGATAACGAACCCAAACAAAGTGAACGATGTGTGAACAAAGTGAACGATGTCGGCAGTTCCCATTAAGAACATACACAAACCTTTGGACTGCATTTTACCGCCAATTCAACATTAAGAACATACACAAACCTTTGGACTGCATTTTGAAGTCGAACAAAGTTAAGGTTTCGGAAGATGTGCGAATCTAAACTGAACGATGTGTGAACAAAGTTAGGGTTTCGGAAGTTATGCTTACTTTGAACTGCCGGCGGTGGATGCAGCGGACAGGGGAGGCCGACGGTGGATGCAGCGGACAGGGGAGGCCGACGGTGGATGCAGGCGGACAGGGGAGGCCGGCGGTGGTGCGGATCTTGATGATGTCGGCAGGACTTGAGAGAGTTGAGAGCTGAGAGATCTAACTAGGGTTTTTTTTTTTTTTTTTGAGAGAGTGGATGGGAATGGACTATATAGTATATATATTATATATATATTTATTTAATTTTAAAAATAACCAGGTACTAACAGGTACTTAACAGGTAAACAGGTATTATACCTGTTTAGACACGAAAATTAACAGGTAATTTCGTGTCTACCTGTTTAGTACACGAAACCTGTTAAGGTCTTACCTGTTACCTGTTAAAGTCGTGTAGGTACGTGTCGTGTATTCGTGTCTCGTGTATAAATTGCCAGCCCTAAGTTTAACTATGTTAACTAAAATTTAAGTAATTGCAAGTAAAGTAAAATTCAAGAGATGATTTGAGTGAATTGGTTTTAGAACTAATTTTAACTAATTAAATTGCAAGAGAAAAGTTTTGGTTGTAAACAATTTAGAGACAAGTAACCATCTTTGGTTTCCGGTTTGCTTTGACACTTATGCTAACATTCCACTAGAAAGAACTACATAGACATAGTTCATATGTGATCAATTGCAGTGATGAAAGGGAACTAAGTACTCAGATTCCTAGAACGTGAGGTTGTTACCCGATGATCAATCAACCCTTACCCAAGCCTAACTATACCCATGATATCTCGATTGTCAACGGCACCAAGAACGTATGGTTTCTAATTAGTTCAGAATAAGGATTAACAATTTACTAACAAACAATCACACACCATAACAAGCAATTCAATAAAGAGAAGATTGTTATTCTAGAAATAAGGAAATAAACATAAGTGTCTTGCAAACCTTCCACCAAAGATAGTCACAAAATACTTAGCCACTCATGGCTTGAATCAACGTCATCATATATGTTTCAATGTTCAAAGAAATCACTAACATCAAAACAAGGATTAACAAGTGTTCTTCCAGCTCCAAAATGTCTCCAAGTGCTCCAAAATTCGTTCCCCAAGTGTGTGTAACCGATTAGGAATGATAAGTACTCAAAAGACATCATAAAATACCAATAAATGGGGCAGTTACAACTTTTACGCAGGTCAAAGCCGTAACCTACGGCTCCTGCCGTAGGCTACGGGGTCAATAAAACTCTTACGGTGAGCCAGAACTGAGCTACAGTGGACCAGAAGACCCAGTGAGGGCCGTAACCTACGGCCAGAGCCGTAGGCTACGGCGGCGCCAGGTTTCGTTTTCTTGTTTTCTTCATAACTTTCTCGTTTCAACTCCGTTTTCTTCGCCGTTTTCGCCCACGTTCTCGTAATTTCATCCTCTATCATGTGCTATTCTTAGTTCTTCAATTCCAAAATTTTATTTTTTCATTGATGCTCCAAATTCCTTCCCTTTTAAGCTCTATTTGCACCTGCACGTCCAAACAACTAGTAGTTACCAAGTTCAAACAATTAAAAGTGTAAAGCATGGGATTTTAATCTTTTTAAGGCACTTAAGGGTTGTCCTACAGACCACCCGTCACATCCCCACACTTACCCGTTGCTTGTCCCAAGCAACCCATTCAAAAACCATTTCAAAACCACAAGCAATCAACATGCAAACCAAGCTAAAATGTATCGTCCTTTTACTAACTTTTTATCATACCACAAGACACACCCCTCACAACAACTCTCGGTGACAAGAAATATTAGCACATTATGTTAAAACACTCAATGCACGTGTGTGATTGTGCGACAATAAGCTTGTATACAAATCAAATCTCCTCCTATCAAATATTTAGCATGCTTATGAATCAAAAGGACATTCGGGTTGTAACGGGGCTATGTGTAAAGGTAGGAAATAGTGGGAGTGTGAAAGAAGCTCATTGATTCGACCCGGTTTTTATTTCTACTACTAAACAAAGCAAACATCAACTATATACACAGCTTCATCAACATTTTCAACTACTATTGCAACTAAATCCTTCTTTTTGTATTTTTCTCATATTTTTTTCTCTTTTTTTTTTCTTTCTTCTTCTTTTTTTTAAGCATAGAACTTAACAATATATACAAGAACATCAACAATCACAAACTAAATTCCTAAACCGGGTCGTCTCAATAGGTAAAGTTTTTGTAAGAAGTAGGTTTGGGTCACAACCGAATGGTATAAGGCTCGAACATGGCTTTCTAAAGACCAAACCCCCACCCCTCATAATACCAAGCTCATATATGTAACGTATGAGGTCCAACCCTGTCACACCCCAATATTTCCACGTATTACCGGTGGGCCCGGTGGGGAGTATCGTGACGTAGTTGGTAACATCATAGTCAAACAACACAATATATGAATGCACAGCGGAAGCAAAAGATAAATATATTACAATCCGAATATAAAGTATCGTCAAAGTATTACAACGGAAAGTAAAGGATCCACAGGCGGATCAAATAAAAGGAAAAACTGTTCAATAGACTTTAGGCATCTTGAACTTGCAAGATTCCCTATTGACGCCCTGAGCTCCCAGCCAATTACGTTCAGTACCTGTCACTTAACCTTTTTGAAAAATACGTCAGTTTACACTGGTAAATACAATTAACTGACTCATTTTGGAAAAGAGTTTGAAAATTTATTTGAATGCTCGAGGCACAATATATCTTTTATAACCTGGGACAATCTTATTAATAAAAATCTTGTATCCGATTTACATGTTTGTCCAACATTTAGGGCCGGTGATTCTACAATACAAGCCGGTCAAGATTAATCGACACACCATAAATATAACTCACAAGAAGACACCTTACGAGTGAGTATATCTTTTACATAAGCAACAGGAGGTGTCATGCCTACACCTTGAGCTTAAGTTATGGCCAATCACTTTTTAAATGAGCCAAGGATATCCAGGACACGGTCATTAACCCCTAATGTTATTTGTTATCAATCAATACAGATCAAAACGGGATTATGCAATTTAATCATCTCCGATTAAAAGGTTTCTACACCCGACCAAGTGGTATTTTTATAATACCGTATCCCAAGCCCGTATAAGGGAAAATAAGTTAAAAGTATTTACCTGAGTTAGCAATGCAATTTATACTCAGCCGTATATTCTAATCAGCAAGCACAAGTACTTCTACTGGGGCTCTCAATCTGGAACGAAGGTTTTATTAACCTATTAGATTCCTAACGGGTCTTATTTAAGTCGTAACTTAGACCGGATAGTTTTAAGGAAAGGTTTACGGTTCAAAACGCATGATTAAGCGAAGACCGGAATAGAATGTGATTTAGACCCGACAAGCTTGGATACTTGTATAATATGGGTAAACTAAACACATTCTATATTTTGAGATAAAAACGATAACGTTTGACCCGTTTCGGCTAGTTCATGCAAACTAGTTACATAGACCGAACCGAACGCGAATAACGCCTAACGGGTAACCGAATGAGTCATGAACAGGTTTCCTAAGTTAATATGCTTTAAATATGTTGTGATATCAATAAGATACCTTCCATTATGCCCAAAACGAGTTTAATCTCAATTTAAGTCCCGTAGGGGTATTTTGGTCATTTTAAAGATTATAAAAGAGATTATTTATAATTCTGAGATTTGGTTCTGAAATAATCAGTAAAACAACTTAATTTAATAAGTTATAACAGTAGGGTATTACACATATGTGAATTTTATCATTTATAACCAAACTATGCACCGAAGGGGCATTTTGGTAATTTCACATAAGGTTTAAAGGTCAAATTTGGAAATCTGAGTTTAAAACTTTTCTTTACTATTAAAATATATAAATTTACTTAAAAATCAGTAGATATTATGTTTCATATGCCAAAAATAGTTTTAACCCATACTATGCGCTTAAAACGCGTAAAAGTCGGTTTTAAGCGACTTTCGGGTTTAAATAGGAAATTTGAGTTTTCTGTTCAGGTTATAAGGTTCAAAATACTTTATTTATTATATAAAATCAGTAGCAATTGGATTGGTGTCAAAACATTATGTAAAACTCATTTTACAAGCATAAAGGGTATAATCGGTATTTACCGAATCAACGCCATAACCTTAGGTTATGAGCAGGTTAAACATAATTAAAAATCTTTAAAAATCCCAAAATATTATATTACATCTGTGGGTAAAAGCTTTGGTGTCAAAACTTGGGTTTAGATAGGCTTTATGCTAATTGCGCCGTTTAATTAACAAAAAAGCTTTTTAAGTGCGCTATTGAGCATAACTCCTAATCTAGACCTCCAACTGATGTGAAATTTTAGGGACAAGTTTATAAATCAGTAGCAAAGATTATTGTCCTCTAGTATTTCCAAAATTCTCGTTTTATGGTCAAAAGGGCATTATGGTCAACTTTAAGCATTTAACGGAAACATGTAAACGAATCAGGTAATCAATGAACCAACCACAGAGGGTTATACTAACATGTAACCTGGTCCTAATGAAGTCCTAAGGTATTTCTAAATCATACTAAATCGGGTCAGAACTGAAGTCAAAGCAAAAGTCAAAGTTTTGCGACTTTCGGTTCCGAACCGGGTCTAAACAGAAAATTGTCGAGTCGAACACGCTTAGACATGTTCTTACATTTATTACTAAGTTATATGAGTGGTAAAATAGGTTACATGCCTTCTAGATTGCTAATTACATGTTAAATCGCAAATTATAGTTCTGTTGACTTTTTATAAACAACTTTGACCCGACATTTGATCTAGTTAGAACGGAAATCAGCGGGTGCCCTTTTAAGGGTTTATTGCCCACATAATTACCAACTTATAACTACCTTCAATTCGACTAATCACTGGACCATTAATGATTAATCGCTAAGTCAAACGTTAATTACGACGGTTTGACTTTTAAGCTAATAACTAAGTAAAACTCAATTAAGGAAGGTCAAAGGTACTTACCAAAGTCCTAAGCACGACTAGGGATGACTTGGGTCTGCTTTGGAACTCCAGAAGTCCTCAAGAAAGCAGATGGAATGAGTGATCACAAAGTTGCAACATGAAGGGCCTTTTATAGTGAATTTGAGGGCTTATGATCATGCCACACAAGTCTATCATTGTTCCCAGATCATTTACAAGTGCCCCTAAGGCCTAGGACTATTAGGGGTCGCCCATGGAAGTGGAAAACGGCATTTAAAGTCGGTTAAACGCTTATAACATCCAACTGTCGATTTCCTGTCGCTGGGCAAGCCTTACGGACCGTAAGGCTTGACCCTTACGGTCCGTAAGCTTGTTTCAGAGGCAAAAAGTTGTTGCCCTTTCAAGCTTCGAACGGGTAACTAATGTATTACGGTTTTGGGCCATTATTTTCAGTATGGGGCCTCTTGTTTGGGTCATAAACAGTTTACACCACCTTGAAATGGTATAAAGTTTTCCTTGGATCCTTTTGAAAGTGCCGTAAATGAAGGTTGTCGTGCACATCCTCGTAGGATCCCATTCTTGTGTAATTCAAATAAATCATTGCTAGCATTTACCGGATTTGAGTATACCAGATGTTTATAATATATATTAGGGTCTTGGGATTTATAATTAGGTCGTTCAGAGGTGTTTAATTAACATGTCGACGCTTTAAATCCTACCATACATCTTTGATTAGATCCGGGTTTATAACACTTTTGTCTTACATGACACGTGTCATTATTTCATTGGACACAAATTTTCGAGGTGTTACAAACCCCCAATTCCCACACTCTCACACATCTATACGAGGCTACCTAAAAGTCCCCTATCATTTTCACAAGCATGCTAATCCTAGGCTTCAACAATAATTCGTACACAAGTTCTATTAACACAATACACACACCGCCACTCAAAACAAGGAAAGCATCTTTAATAATCATATATGGCTCAAAAACTCACCAAGAAATGACTAGAAAGGGGTGTCGGTGTGTCATGCGGAACAACGTTAAGTGTTCAAATTCCAACAACTTTTCGCTTGGTTTCACAAATTTTTCAAAAATTCTCAAAATTTTCCCCTCATCCCCACACTTGGGATACATTGTCCCAATGTATGGTTTTGAAGGGAAGATCGCTTTCAACAAAAACACCAACATTTGCTTATACTCTCAAACCCCAAATTTCTTTTTGTATTTTTTTTTTACTTTTTTTAAACAAAAGCAAACAAACTAACTACCAATATTTCAAAGCTAAAGAACATATCAAGACTAAGGAAAGAGTACATGACCTGGTGAAGTTTGACACAACAGATGTTGTAGATAATCCGAATTTCTGCCACCACCTTCACACAAATATCTGTACATCCTCCCCACACTTGAATGTTGCCATGGCCCTGAAACATACAAAAATAACGAAATAGCAAGATCAGTGTAAAACCCCGGGTTGCCTCCCGAGCAGCGCTAAGTTTTCAGGTCTTCAGCCAGACCGTGCCACCCCCGTTTATGGTGGCTCAAAGAAACGGTTCCTGCCACTTCCATCACTACATCGTGCCATTGCGTAAAATGCATTCGTCCCGCTTCGATTCGGTGGGTAACCGAATACACTCTTACTTGATCTCGTATGCGTTTCTTCACATTTCGGTGGGTGATTTATTTTCATTCTTTGACACACATTTTTCATACAATCACTAGACTCTCTACCCTTCTCTTCAATAGGTTCATAACTAATCTCCCTCGTATGAACATCAAAGTACAACTTACGGTTCTTTTCGGTCATAATAATGATCCCGTCTCTACAGTTGATTTGAGCACTTGCCGTATAAAGAAACGGTCGACCTAAAATTACCCTTTGTTGTGATGCCGTTTTGGTAGAAACATAATCTAAAACCAGAAAATCCACCGGATAGTCGAATTCTCCCAACCGAATCATAACATTCTTAACCATTCCCCGTGGACGCCTCCAACTTTCATCCGCCAAACTCACCATGGTGTCTATATCTTCAAGCGGACCAAAGTCGTACATATCATATAGATCGCCTGGTAACACACTCATACTCGCCCCGTAGTCCAACAATGCTTGAGGAATTTTTAATTTTCCCACTTGAATAGGCACGAGTGGTGCTCCATGCTCTTTGTCCGTTTCAACTTCGGCATCCCTTCCTATACCTACACTCACTTGACAAAAAGATGTTAGAAATGTTTCATTAAATTCACTATTAGGAACGGTACTTACCACATTGATATTAACACTTTTAATGTTTTTGGGATTTGTCACCGTGTCACTTTGTAATTGGCCTTTTGCTTTCTTCAATATCGCCACATCACTTGCAAGTTGACTCATTTGGGTAGTCAACGACTGAATTGCTTTATCACGGATTTTGTCTTTTGAATGCGAGCATCATCAATTTGATTTCTTCGCTGCATCTCTAGTTGCATTGCCTTGAGCATCTCCATGACCTCATTTCCACCCGAAAAGCTTTGACCCGTTTGATATTGCCTTTGAAATCCTTGGTTTCCTTGGAAATTCGGGTTAGCTTGATTTGAGGGATTCCCGTATCGAAAGTTTGGGTGGTTTCTCAAACCGGGGTGGTAAGTATTGGAATTCATGTTATAATTTCTACCACCCCCTCCTTGCCCTTGCAACGCATTCACCTCCTCATATTGCCCTTCCACTCCTTGGCAATTTTCAGCCGCATGCCCTATCTCATTACAAAGCGCACAAACATTATAAATTTGATTAGAAGTTTGAACATTACCATCGTCTACCGCATGCACTTGAGTTCGGGTAATGGCCGATCGTGCTCTCCTTGATGCTTGAGCTTTTCTCTTTGATGTGAACGCCATTTGCTCCAAAAATTCCCAATCATCATGCTCATAATTTGTGCCAAAAGTGCCATTTGTGATAGACATTAAATCGCGAGCATCTTCGGCACTTAACCCCTCATGGAAAGCATTCTTCAATTCCCAAAGCTCAATCCCATGATGAGGACAATTCTTTATCATCATGTTAAAACGTTCAAAGGCCTCATGGAACATTTCACCTTGTTGTTGTTGAAAACTTCTCAACCCTTTCCTAGCATCATTTGTCTTTTGAGCGGTGTAAAATTCGTCCAAAAAGATTTGTTGCATTTCCGCCCATGTATATATAGATGCCGAAGGTAATGTGTAGAACCACTTTTTCGCCTTGTCTTCCAAAGAAAATTGGAATAGTACCAATTTAACATCGTCGGCCGAAAATCCTTGACTCCCAAGAGTGTTGCAAATCGAGTCATAAGCCTCCAAATGAAAATAAGGCTCCTCCGTTGCTAGACCCTTATATTTTGGCAAGCTTTGTAATGAATTGGTTCTCACTTCAAATGTCCTCCCTTGATCATTGTGAGGAATAACTACCGGTGAAGGATTATGAGTGATTACCGGCCTGAAATGTGCTTCTATACCTCTTGCATGTTCTCGAAGATGTCTTCTTGGTACACCCAACCGAACTCTTGGACGTATAGGACCCATTGGTCTTTGAACTTGCATTCGTGGAGGCCCAAATTGTTATGGAGGTGGTTGAAACCTTGGCCTCACATGTTGTTGTTGTCGAACTTGCCTTTGAATCGGTGGACCTTGTGGTGGCAATTGTTGAGGTATAATTTGTTGTTGAAGAATCCCACCAACACTTGACATTCTTTGATTGTGTCCTTGTACGTAAGTAAACTCCCCTTGATCTCCATCACCTCCATACATGTACCCTTCTTCATCATATCCCCCAAAATCGTCATCATACCCATCGTCGAACCCATCTTGTCTTACTCCCGAAGTATGTTGAAATTGCACTTCCGGTTGAAATGGAGTAGAATGGATAATCGATGGACCTATTTGGTATAAGTTAGGTGGTGGTATTTGTGATGATGATGGTTGGCCAGATGTTGGGAAAAATGATGAATAAGCTGGAACAGCGGATGATGTAGGGTTGTAACTGAAAGAATGTTCAGGTTGTGTATTCTCAGGTAAGGTAGTGTTGGTTGGTTTGATTTCTGGTGTGGATGTAGGAATGGTAGTATTTGGTGACGGTTGTGTTGAAGATGGTATAAAGGGTGGTGTAAGCTCACCCGTAGTGGGTGGTGGTGGTGGATTCATGTTTCTGATTGGTGTAACTGGTGTAGTAGGTGTTGTTGGTGAACCGCTGATTTTGTTTTCTCTTAGCAAAATTCGGTTCCTTCTCAAAGTCCGTTCAATTTGTGGATCAAATGCCAACGGTGATAGCTTGTGAGAGCTTCTAGTACGCATGCACCTGTAAATACCTGCACACTAACACACCCAGCGTAAACCAGAAAAATAACAAACTTAAAAGGATCAAAAATAACACACGTTGCGCACTACTCCCCGGCAACGGCGCCAAAATTTGACGTGATGTCGTGGTCACAATCAAATTTAATCCAAATACAACTAATTAGCTAGCGGTAAGTGGGTATCGAACACAGGGAGTTTGTGGAATATGTGTTATTTGAAGTTTAACTATGTTAACTAAAATTTAAGTAATTGCAAGTAAAGTAAAATTCAAGAGATGATTTGAGTGAATTGGTTTTAGAACTAAATTTAACTAATTAAATTGCAAGAGAAAAGTTTTGGTTGTAAACAATTTAGAGACAAGTAACCATCTTTGGTTTCCGGTTTGCTTTGACACTTATGCTAACATTCCACTAGAAAGAACTACATAGACATAGTTCATATGTGATCAATTGCAGTGATGAAAGGGAACTAAGTACTCAGATTCCTAGAACGTGAGGTTGTTACCCGATGATCAATCAACCCTTACCCAAGCCTAACTATACCCATGATATCTCGATTGTCAACGGCACCAAGAACGTATGGTTTCTAATTAGTTCAGAATAAGGATTAACAATTTACTAACAAACAATCACACACCATAACAAGCAATTCAATAAAGAGAAGATTGTTATTCTAGAAATAAGGAAATAAACATAAGTGTCTTGCAAACCTTCCACCAAAGATAGTCACAAAATACTTAGCCACTCATGGCTTGAATCAACGTCATCATATATGTTTCAATGTTCAAAGAAATCACTAACATCAAAACAAGGATTAACAAGTGTTCTTCCAGCTCCAAAATGTCTCCAAGTGCTCCAAAATTCGTTCCCCAAGTGTGTGTAACCGATTAGGAATGATAAGTACTCAAAAGACATCATAAAATACCAATAAATGGGGCAGTTACAACTTTTACGCAGGTCAAAGCCGTAACCTACGGCTCCTGCCGTAGGCTACGGGGTCAATAAAACTATTACGGTGAGCCAGAACTGAGCTACGGTGGACCAGAAGACCCAGTGAGGGCCGTAACCTACGGCCAGAGCCGTAGGCTACGGCGGCGCCAGGTTTCGTTTTCTTGTTTTCTTCATAACTTTCTCGTTTCAACTCCGTTTTCTTCGCCGTTTTCGCCCACGTTCTCGTAATTTCATCCTCTATCATGTGCTATTCTTAGTTCTTCAATTCCAAAATTTTATTTTTTCATTGATGCTCCAAATTCCTTCCCTTTTAAGCTCCATTTGCACCTGCACGTCCAAACAACTAGTAGTTACCAAGTTCAAACAATTAAACGTGTAAAGCATGGGATTTTAATCTTTTTAAGGCACTTAAGGGTTGTCCTACGGACCACCCGTCACATACAATTATACAAACAACTTTAAAACTATTAAACTTTCAACAATATAAAAATTATAATATACCCAACTCTAAAAGAAAAAAAAGGTCCATGATAACATATGCATACAATTATACAAACAACTTTAAAACTATTAAACTTTCAACAATATAAAAAGGGTTGCCTTATTCCCACATACCCTATATCTTATTTTCACATCCCCTATTGTATACGGGCCGTATACAATTATACGGCTCGTATAGAATGTTTTTGAATAGGAAAATGCGCAGAGAATGTTTTTTTTTGTTTTATTATATACGGCCCGTATACAGTTATACGAGTCGTATACATGTGTATACGATTTGTAAAACGTATACGGCTCAATTGATTTATTTTTGTGGGTTTTTTATGTTGGCACTTGTATACGGGCCGTATATATTGGCGTTTTTTTCAAGTATCACGTTTTATTCCCGTAAAAACACAATCATTCTAGGGTTTCTAAACTCTTCATCACCTTTAACAACGTCGATAAACGTTGATCGGAACATGCCGCTTAAATCGGAGCACAGGTAGAGTAACGTTACCGATCAGTCCGTTGATGAAAACCTTAGCGATCGCAGAGATCTTCGTGTTGGTTATTTATCGATTCCGAGTAACTAGCAGAAGAACCTGCCACAAACAAGTTCTCCACAGTTTGTTATTCAGATCTCTGTTCGGTCATCTTTCCAAACTACAACACACGATACTTTTAATAAGCTGTCATAGTTGTCAATTTCGATTTCAACAAATCTTTTCATTTTCCTTCAATTTCTAAAACATTCTCTGTTACATGAAGACGTGTCGGGTTCTTCTACTAGTGGTATTTTACTGAGGTATTGAAGATTGAGGCGGGCATTGTTTAAATCTGAATATAACTAGATGTTACGTGTATCAGCGTTGTTTATCACCCTGTGTGAGCATTGGAAACCCGACAAACAGTCTTGACAACTGTGACATTTTATCTATCTATGTGTGTCACATCCATCCTGTTATTGCAATCGATATGATTAATTTTTTCATATTTTTTTCTAATTAGCGTTGTTAACTACCAAAAGAATGCATACACAAATAGTTCTAGTGGACGAAGCAAAGAGACCGTTGTGTATCTGAATCAGGTTCTCAAACAAACACTACCAAAGATGGGTTGGTGAAAAATACCGGAGCTGTTATCTCGGTTGTTCAGTACTCTCCTATATCAACTTGAACGGTTGATGGTTACAAGGATCGTTCTAATAGATTAAAGAGAATAAACCATTTTTTACCAATTTTCACTCCAGTAGTTGAAACTTGAGCGCAGTAATCAATTCAAAACCCTCACCCTCAAAAATCAACCAGAAACCAAAGGAAAAAAGGGCTGATAATGGCTGATGGTTTTTCGTTGAGGTGGATGCAAGCATAAAGTTAGAAAAATACTCAAGTTGAACGAACGATATGTATCAACAAATTGTGAGTGGGAATATGGCTATGAAGAATAGTATGGATAAACAATCACCGGTACGGGTTTTTCTGCTAGTTATTCGGAATGTTTCGAATCATCACAGAAGACGTGTCGGGTTCTACTGCTAGTAGTATGAGTCTGAGTCCATTGTGGTTCGTGAATGTTTCGAATCATCACGACAAGGATCGTTCTAATAGATTAAAGAGAATAACCCCCTTTTTACCATTTTTTACCCATAGTATACGAGCCGTATAATAATATACGGCCCGTATACAACCATCGTATACATTGTAACCGTAAGGATGATGCAAACTCTTCTACATCTTTTAACCAGTTGTCCATCACTTAAGACCTTGAAAGATTTGTTGAAATCGAAGCATTCACGAACCACAATGGACTCAGACTCATGTTCAAGTAAGTGTCTAAAAATCTAAAAATTCAGGTTTACCTTGTAAATTTCTCAAAACAAACTCTCGTTTCTTCATCTTCATCTTCAAGAACAATGATGAACAGATGATGTCAGATAATACTTCATTTGTTGAGAAACCATTATCTTGTGATACAAGGATCGTTCTAATAGATTAAAGAGAATAAACCATTTTTTTACCATTTTTTACCATAGTATACGAGCCGTATCAGAATATACGGCCCGTATACAATCATCGTATACATTGTATACGATCGGTAAATTTGTTTTTGTAACACCCCGAAAACGGCTTTGGTAATCAAACCACGTTAATAGTAAAGACGGGTAAAATACCTTTAGTGGTAAAAATTTACCCGGTAAATATTAGGATTTAAATAATTAATCCTAATAATAAATAAAAAGTGAATAAAAGCTTTTAAGAAATAAAAGCTTAGAAGGCCCGAGTTAACGGGACCTAAAATAAACTTAGTCATAAATATTCTCAAACCCGCTAAGTTAACTAGGAATATTTAACCTAGTTAATAAGTGGGAAAATTGTTAAAAGAAATAAGTAGGTTGTGGCCTACTTAATAACGAACCAAACACGAGGGGTTAAAGCGGGATAACTAGAAAAGTTATTTAATAAAAACAAACACAAACACAAACACACACACACAGTGTGTTCTGGATCGAGCTCAGGGGCGACCAAGAAGGGTCAAACCCTAATCAACACAATTTCATCAAATTGAAGGGGCAAATCAAGTCCAAATCAAAATCCGAGTATGAATTAGTGATCTCCATTGAAAAAGGAGTCATGAGGTATGTAAATTTCTTGAGAAATCTCTAGTTGAAATTCTGAGCAAACCTAGAGAACTCGAATCTGAACTTGCATGTTTGTTGTTTGGATGAAATTAGTGATGAAACTATGTCTAGGAGTAAACCCTAGTCATGTACTTGTTGAATTGATGTTCATAGTAGTGAATCCATGATCATACACTCATGTGTCAAGTGGGTTTTGATTATGTAGTAAAGATGATGATGTACACATGTTTAAAAACATTATAGTTGCTAGTAGGAACAAGATACTTGAACAATTTGCAAGTTTGAGTAATTGATCATAAGTGATAGTGGTGATTTTGATGTTAATCTTGGTAAAAATAACTAGTTAGGAACTAGTTAGTAAATATGTAAAATCATGCACATTAGGTGTTTGTTAAAATGCCTAAATGAGAACTAAGTGTTGATAATGTGCCTAATTGAGTCTTGTGAACTTGATAGTGCAATCATATGTGTTAATTGGTGATTTGACTTTTAAATAGTCAAACCGACCATTAATAAGATCGAATGGTAATTGTGATAGAAAATATGTAAGATGGAATAGTCATAATTAATGATGACTAATATAACCGTCTTACGAATTATGATGATAGTTTGACGCTTGACAAGCTAGGTGGAGGCTTGGAAAGGAAGCGGGTCAAACGAATCAAGAATGAAAAGGAAAGCGTAATTCGGATGAAAGGTAAGTGAAACTTACACACTTTTGTAGAATACTTGTTTACTTTACAAGTAATAAATGCGATAACGATAATAATGAAAATATGGTTTCCGACGCGATTGGTACGAGTCGGAACATATAAAGATGATAAAAACCATGGTTCATGGTAAAAAGGATAAATCGGTAAATCGGTCATGTAATGACTAAGAGATTATGAGTTTTGATAAGATTACCGCGTAGTGTAATCTAATATTGAGAAAAGGGGTAAAAATGGAAATTTAGTCAAGTGTCGATTAATGTAAATTGACAATAAAAAGGGCACCCATGGCGTAAGCCGAACGGGTCAAATTTGTAAGAAATGAGTTAAAGAGAAAAGGAGGGGTCAAGTGGTAACATCCGACATGGGCCGAATGTGTAAATTTGAAATTGAAAACCTCGTTTTACTACATATGTAAATGTTTGGTCATATGAGCCAAACGGGTCAAATGGTGATGATAACACCATTTGACAATAATGACTAATCTTGGTTGTCAAGTTATATGTAAACAGGAACGAGTAGCAATTCTGGGATAATTGCGACGTTATAGAATATTGGTTAATAAATGCGAGGTATAAACGGGTCTATACGTTGATCCAAGCCAGGTACGCAGAAATAAGTTGTAGTAAGAAGTGCAATTTGGTCAAATATTAGTGGAAGTCCTTTATCGTAAAAATGAAGGATTAAATGTGACCAAAACGCCCTTGTTAGCTAATTCGAACAAACAACCTTTAAAGGTTGTTTGGAAACAAGTTTTATGATTAAGCAAATACTTAGAATAAGTATAGAAACTGAAAGATGTATTATATTAGTCAAATGGCACTTTTTGAGTTTTGCCGTAAAATAATGATTCGAGAGGAAAATTTTGGTTTATATAGATCACCACATTAAGCCCACCATAAATACAGTTGTGGTGGGAGATTATAGGATAAGAAATGTGGTGATGAAATGCTAGAAGTAATCGAAAGCGATTTTAGGCTCGAAAGCGCTCAAATACCCTTAACGGGTCAAAAATAGAAGTATTAGCGAAACGGGTTAAAAATGTGTAATAATCCATGATTTGAATCTTATATAATAAGAAATAATCATAACAATACGTTTACAAAAGAAGCAAGGGCTACAAGCAAGTTTGTTAGATGAAATCACAAACGGGTCAAAAGATGGTAAAAAGGGTAATAAGCCGAAGAGTTAAACTCTGAAATTTTATTATGAAAGATGTTGGATTTTAACTCCATAAGATGGAGAATTAAATTACGGACGCGTAGGAAAAAGAATCGGGTAAAACGGATCAATAACGAAGAAGTTATGGCCGTTTCCGTGAAATCAGGACGTGCTGGGAATCTGCAGCACCAGCAACAAGACATTCTGTGAAAACAGGGGCCTCGCGTAGCGCGAGCCCCCGTCGCGTCGCGCGACGCCCCAAACTCGGAAAATTTGTTATTTTTGTCATATTTAACCCCCATACTTGTTTGAACTTCATATTTGACTATCAAAACTAACTTTTAAGTTGGTTTTGATCATAGGTGATTGCCAAGAGTGCCCGGATGAAGATCAAGCTCGATGAGGAACCGAACACGCTCAAAACACAAGCTTCCGCACATGATTATATCGCCACTTTTAAATGGCGAAGTTGTTTACATTAAACTATTCGGATAACTTTTGTAAAATTTTTAAATTACTCGTATTTTCTAAGAATACTTAATAGTAATTACATGGTTGTTATCGATATTTATAAGATAACCTTCAAATTAATAACTAGGGTGTTACAAGTTGGTATCAGAGCCTTGGTTTAAGAGATTCGAGTATGGTGGGGAGGAACCATGCTTGGACTTAAACCTTATGCTCTTGACAAAGAATAGTGTTCGGTTCGAAGCTTGATCGCAAATCCGGTAAGTACAAGTACGTTAATAGTTAGTATGCTAAAGTGTTGTAAACAACACATAGAGCTATCGTATGGTATATGTTACCCCAATTTAAATGATTGAAATGGTTGACGAAAATACGGGCGTTGACGCGTATAGTAGAAAAAGCCTTGTATTATAATACGGGCGATTATTGAAGTTGACATTACTAACTCTTGTGAATGTTTTAATTGAAGGACACTCACGTCTGAAGATGACGGGAGTTGAACGAATTATGGATATGATGATGGAACGGTACGAGGTATGACAGGAAGAGCATACTCATCGAGGACCAAAATCGCGTAACGGTCGCGAACAAGGTTAATAGCAAGGAACGCCCGTAGGGGCAAACATTACAAGGTGCACATTTTAAATAATCGCACAATTAGCAATATGCAACAAACACGTAGAGAATGATCGTTGCATGGGTAAATTAGAAACTTGGGAAGCCTGAACAGAAATACATATCCAGGATATAATTTCCAAGAAAACTGAATAGAGGCGTTACTTACATAGGGCGTGATGTGAAAACTATAAAAAGGTCGTGTACGTCATGTGTTAAATCGCTTACTCTGGCCAAGTAAGTAGTGGCATATGATACCACGAGTTTCTTATAGCGGACACATTTACATCCGATGTAGTAAGGGCGGAGTAAATGGGACTAATTAAAAAGTACCCAAATGAATCAGATAAGCAAAATATTTGATAATAATGTAAACGCACAACCGAGTGACTGAAGCGTATTACATCAGGATAATGAGCCCGAGCGAAGGGACAAAGAAGCATGTAAAATGATTTAGACAAGTATTGGGAGGGAGTGTACTTACACTCGAACCCATAAAACGCAAGCAAGTAAAATGATTTAGACAAGTATTGGGAAGGAGTGTACTTACACTCGAACCCATAAAACGCAAGCAAGTAAAATGATTTAGACAAGTATTGGGAGGGAGTGTACTTACACTCGAACCCAGAAAACGCAAGCATGTAAAATGATTTAGACAAGTATTGGGATGGAGTGTACTTACACTCGAACCCGGAAAAATGCAAATATGTCCCTTAACGGGTCGTTTTTGTAAAACGTCAAACTCGAGGACAAAGTCGAAATATAAAAGTGAAGCGAAGTCTTAATGCATACCGGGAGGGTTGCTCTAATAATGACTTCGGTAAAGTACCCGGTTGATGGGTAAGGATTTAAACACATGCGTAAACCGAGAAACGGGAACATGAATTTAAAGTCAAAAGACTCGGATGATGAGTTACGACTAAAAGACCATAAAATTTCGTAAACAGAAATTTTGATAATAATATTCAACTATCTTGAGGTTGAACTGGTTGATTAAAGTATAATGCCTAATTAACATGAGAAGTCATAGAGTCGGAAGAATTAT
This sequence comes from Helianthus tuberosus, assembly GCA_030545235.1. NCBI lineage: Eukaryota > Viridiplantae > Streptophyta > Magnoliopsida > Asterales > Asteraceae > Helianthus > Helianthus tuberosus. The sequence continues at coordinate 173,333,326 of CM060376.1, read as the reverse complement.
CCGAAAGAAAACGATTGTAGATACGAACTACAGTCAAAAGCTAAGGGATTACAAGCGTGAAAACAAATGGTTTTCAAACATAAAAAGAGTGCTTTGACACCAAATATATATTTTTAATAAAGACACGAGTAAACAGAATGATCTACGGGATCATCATAACCTACGGGTAATAGTGTGAAACAAGAAAAACTAGTTATAATTCCCCGCGTAAAAGATAACGGGGGGGCAAAGTTAGTATTTAAGTTAATTGAATGGGTTAAAGCGAAGAGATTATGAAAGGTCTATGAGACTAAAACGACCCACGGGTCATGATTAGAAAGAAATTATAAGGATTTCGCCCTAGGGAGGTGGAAGTCTAATCAAAATAGCCCATGAGGCTAAGTGATAAAACCTACGGGTTAAATTAGATAAAGCGAGGGAATCAGTTAAGAATTCCCGCATAAAACTAAGACTGTAAAAGATTAAATTAAGGACTGTCAATATCCCGGTATGGATAATTGACACAAGTTAAGGAAAAGATCCTAAAACTAAAACTTCGGTTTTAGTAAGAGATAACGTTTTTACAAACATAAATTCTGATAGGAATTTATATAGTAAGCATGAAAGATACAAGTCTTGACACTGTTAGGCGCAAGACGATATATTCGAAAAGTGATATTTTCAAGAATAAAATGGTGATACAAACTAAACACGATGTGACACGATCACGGTTAGGAAATGTAATGTGAAGTAAAATCACGTTATAACTAAGCGAGCGATGAAAAGTAACGGGACTAATAAGTCTAGTTAGTGAGACCGGTTAATGCCAGTAATTCAAATCCATAAAAATTGGTTTGCTTGTAAGCGGTAGATTTGGTATAAATGAACCGAATAAATAAATCTGAAAACAAAAGAAGTTATTGCTAAAAGTGAAATATTTCACTAAAGACCTTTAAACGGGTCAAAGTAACGGATTCATAAAGAATTCAATAATATATAAAAGCGATGGAAATCGATAAGTTAACTAAACTAGTAGAAATAACGGAATTACGTTATTTCGAAGTTACACTATGTCGTATGAGATATGAAGACAATTAATAACCAAAAGAATATTACCATACTTTTCTGGTAATACTAACAATCGGTTAAGATATGAGAAGTGCTTAATTGATTATCGAGAGCAAATACATGGAGTTGAACTCGATAAATTAAGTAAGAAAAGGTTTCGAGGACGAAACCTCTTTAAGGGGGGTAGACTTGTAACACCCCGAAAACGGCTTTGGTAATCAAACCACGTTAATAGTAAAGACGGGTAAAATACCTTTAGTGGTAAAAATTTACCCGGTAAATATTAGGATTTAAATAATTAATCCTAATAATAAATAAAAAGTGAATAAAAGCTTTTAAGAAATAAAAGCTTAGAAGGCCCGAGTTAACGGGACCTAAAATAAACTTAGTCATAAATATTCTCGAACCCGCTAAGTTAACTAGGAATATTTAACCTAGTTAATAAGTGGGAAAATTGTTAAAAGAAATAAGTAGGTTGTGGCCTACTTAATAACGAACCAAACACGAGGGGTTAAAGCGGGATAACTAGAAAAGTTATTTAATAAAAACAAACACAAACACAAACACACACACAGTGTGTGTTCTGGATCGAGCTCAGGGGCGACCAAGAAGGGTCAAACCCTAATCAACACAATTTCATCAAATTGAAGGGGCAAATCAAGTCCAAATCAAAATCCGAGTATGAATTAGTGATCTCCATTGAAAAAGGAGTCATGAGGTATGTAAATTTCTTGAGAAATCTCTAGTTGAAATTCTGAGCAAACCTAGAGAACTCGAATCTGAACTTGCATGTTTGTTGTTTGGATGAAATTAGTGATGAAACTATGTCTAGGAGTAAACCCTAGTCATGTACTTGTTGAATTGATGTTCATAGTAGTGAATCCATGATCATACACTCATGTGTCAAGTGGGTTTTGATTATGTAGTAAAGATGATGATGTACACATGTTTAAAAACATTATAGTTGCTAGTAGGAACAAGATACTTGAACAATTTGCAAGTTTGAGTAATTGATCATAAGTGATAGTGGTGATTTTGATGTTAATCTTGGTAAAAATAACTAGTTAGGAACTAGTTAGTAAATATGTAAAATCATGCACATTAGGTGTTTGTTAAAATGCCTAAATGAGAACTAAGTGTTGATAATGTGCCTAATTGAGTCTTGTGAACTTGATAGTGCAATCATATGTGTTAATTGGTGATTTGACTTTTAAATAGTCAAACCGACCATTAATAAGATCGAATGGTAATTGTGATAGAAAATATGTAAGATGGAATAGTCATAATTAATGATGACTAATATAACCGTCTTACGAATTATGATGATAGTTTGACGCTTGACAAGCTAGGTGGAGGCTTGGAAAGGAAGCGGGTCAAACGAATCAAGAATGAAAAGGAAAGCGTAATTCGGATGAAAGGTAAGTGAAACTTACACACTTTTGTAGAATACTTGTTTACTTTACAAGTAATAAATGCGATAACGATAATAATGAAAATATGGTTTCCGACGCGATTGGTACGAGTCGGAACATATAAAGATGATAAAAACCATGGTTCATGGTAAAAAGGATAAATCGGTAAATCGGTCATGTAATGACTAAGAGATTATGAGTTTTGATAAGATTACCGCGTAGTGTAATCTAATATTGAGAAAAGGGGTAAAAATGGAAATTTAGTCAAGTGTCGATTAATGTAAATTGACAATAAAAAGGGCACCCATGGCGTAAGCCGAACGGGTCAAATTTGTAAGAAATGAGTTAAAGAGAAAAGGAGGGGTCAAGTGGTAACATCCGACATGGGCCGAATGTGTAAATTTGAAATTGAAAACCTCGTTTTACTACATATGTAAATGTTTGGTCATATGAGCCAAACGGGTCAAATGGTGATGATAACACCATTTGACAATAATGACTAATCTTGGTTGTCAAGTTATATGTAAACAGGAACGAGTAGCAATTCTGGGATAATTGCGACGTTATAGAATATTGGTTAATAAATGCGAGGTATAAACGGGTCTATACGTTGATCCAAGCCAGGTACGCAGAAATAAGTTGTAGTAAGAAGTGCAATTTGGTCAAATATTAGTGGAAGTCCTTTATCGTAAAAATGAAGGATTAAATGTGACCAAAACGCCCTTGTTAGCTAATTCGAACAAACAACCTTTAAAGGTTGTTTGGAAACAAGTTTTATGATTAAGCAAATACTTAGAATAAGTATAGAAACTGAAAGATGTATTATATTAGTCAAATGGCACTTTTTGAGTTTTGCCGTAAAATAATGATTCGAGAGGAAAATTTTGGTTTATATAGATCACCACATTAAGCCCACCATAAATACAGTTGTGGTGGGAGATTATAGGATAAGAAATGTGGTGATGAAATGCTAGAAGTAATCGAAAGCGATTTTAGGCTCGAAAGCGCTCAAATACCCTTAACGGGTCAAAAATAGAAGTATTAGCGAAACGGGTTAAAAATGTGTAATAATCCATGATTTGAATCTTATATAATAAGAAATAATCATAACAATACGTTTACAAAAGAAGCAAGGGCTACAAGCAAGTTTGTTAGATGAAATCACAAACGGGTCAAAAGATGGTAAAAAGGGTAATAAGCCGAAGAGTTAAACTCTGAAATTTTATTATGAAAGATGTTGGATTTTAACTCCATAAGATGGAGAATTAAATTACGGACGCGTAGGAAAAAGAATCGGGTAAAACGGATCAATAACGAAGAAGTTATGGCCGTTTCCGTGAAATCAGGACGTGCTGGGAATCTGCAGCACCAGCAACAAGACATTCTGTGAAAACAAAATTTGTTATTTTTGTCATATTTAACCCCCATACTTGTTTGAACTTCATATTTGACTATCAAAACTAACTTTTAAGTTGGTTTTGATCATAGGTGATTGCCAAGAGTGCCCGGATGAAGATCAAGCTCGATGAGGAACCGAACACGCTCAAAACACAAGCTTCTGCACATGATTATATCGCCACTTTTAAATGGCGAAGTTGTTTACATTAAACTATTCGGATAACTTTTGTAAAATTTTTAAATTACTCGTATTTTCTAAGAATACTTAATAGTAATTACATGGTTGTTATCGATATTTATAAGATAACCTTCAACTTAATAACTAGGGTGTTACAGTTTTTTACCGAGAGTATACGGCCGTATAAACGGTATACGGCCCGTATACATATGGTAAAAAATGGTAAAAAAATTTCTTTCTTTCCTTTTTTTAGTTGATTCTCTTGTTAAGTTTCTGAACCAACCGAAATCCACAAATTCCAACAGTTTCTTCGTGGATTCCGTCCGGTTTCCAAACTCGGTCATTCCTTGTGATACATGAACGTTGTATTCTTGTCTTTCAGAAGAGTGCTGTAATAGAGAAATCATCCTATGTCTTTTATCAACCGAAGAGGCAGCAAGGACAGATAATACTTCATTTGTCGAGAAACCATACTGTCAAGAAACTAACATCTTTTAATACTTCATTGCGTATGTGCTTGTGCTGTAGAAACCGGTGATGAATTTGTGTATCTAAATCAGGTTCTCTGCCTTAGATCGGTCATTCCTTGTGATACATGAACGTTGTATTCTTGTCTTTCAAGACAAGGATCGTTGGGAATTAAACGCATGTACGTGACAAAATAAGGATGTTCGCATAAACATATATTCGTTTCATAACCTCCTCCTATAAATCAACCACAACTGACAAAGAGCCTGTATTAAAAGCCATCCTATGTCTTTTACCAACCGAAGAGGCAGCAGAAGACGTGTCGGGTTCTTCCAACATTCACGAACCACAATGGACTCAGACTCATACTACTCACCCTCCCCTGAGGAAAAGTTTTCCCGACGACTCAACAAAATCCTGATAGAGAAAAAACATCAACAACCATTTTTTCTTTTCCTTCAATTTCGAGAACATTCTCCATGTGTATGTGCTTGTGCTGTAGAAACCGGTGATGAATTTGTATACACAACTGAACATTAATTGATATTGTTTTAGACAACAACAGATAATGAACGGATTGTTGGTGGATAACGCAAACAAGTTCTCCACAGTTTGTTATTCAGATCTCTATTCGGTCATCTTTCCAAACTACAACACACGATAAGTTTAAACTTTTATAGTGTGTGATTTGACCAGGAAATGATTGGAGGTGAAGGTTCAGTGCACGAAATGATTGGATAACGCAAACAAGTTCTCCACAGTTTGTTAAAAGCATGTCCGTAATCCCGCGTTGATAGCTTCCGTTTTATTCAGACTCCTTACAACTCTCATCAAATGCCTCACCCTTCCTTTTATTCTATAAATATTAAATAAAGAATAACACCATGCCCGTAATCCCGCGTTGATAGCTTCCGTTTTATTACAGTCATACGACACGTTTTCTTGTTCTTCAATCTTTGTTACTTGTTAATGTTTTATTTTTTTCTACTTTTAGAAAGTTTTGAGCACCTCACCACTCTAAAATATTTGAAAAATCAAAATTTCGTTCCATACGGGCCGTATATTAGTATACGGCCCGTATACACGTTCGTATACATTGTATACGACCAGGCAAACTTATTTACACATGGTGTATACGGGCCGTATACTGTTATACGCCCGTATAGTATAAAAACAACTGACAAAGTCTGCTGGCACAGACTTTGTCAAGTTGTTTTTATTCTATACGGGCCGTATAACAGTATACGGCCCGTATACACCATGTGTAAATAAGTTTTCCCATGTGTTAATATTAGGATAATAATGGAGATATACAATTAGTATAACGAAATTAATATAAAAGTCTTGGACATGACACAGTGACACATGCCTTCATTATATGGAACAAAATTCAACAAAAAAAAAAAAAAAAAAAGAAAGAAAAGAAAAGGCAAACAAACATTGACAGATTTAAACTCTAACAAATTACATAGCCTTTAGGTGTAGGTGATATCTTTTTTTTGGAAGGTGACTTTCTATGTACTGGACCTATTGGTCACCGGGTTCATGTCGAAGACATTCCCCCGTCAGCCCCGCACTCTCGGACGCGATGTTCGATCGGGCCCCGGCCGCCGCGCAAGCTGACTTCCGCCCGGAAACCATACTGCCCCCACACGAGAGACTCGCTGGGGTAACAGCTGGGTAAAACCGGGTTGCCCTCAAGACCGTACCATGCCTCGGTAGGATACGATCCATCATTGGGACGTCCCCCCCCCCCCCCCCCTAAGACCACAGCGGGAGTCGAACCGGTGACCTCCCAAAGGAGGAACCGGCCAACACACCCAATGGGAAACCACTGGGCCACGGGAAGGGATCATGGTTTAGGTGTAGGTGATATCTAATATAGGAAAATCATGGTTTGAGTTTAAATAAATTTTCATAAAGGCTTAAAACTATATTATATTTGAAATAAGGGTCATTTTTTGGTAATTTAACTAAAAATATCATCATCATCATTATACATATAATATAATTTTTTTAATAAAAATATATTTTTTTAGGTTTAATTCAAAAATATCATTATCATTATAAATTATAAATTAAAGATATATTTGAAGGGAGGGATATTAAGATAATGATTCTAAAATAAGAAATATTGTCATTTTATAACATCAACCCGATTAATTTTTTTTTTTTTGATTAAAAACGATTTTTTAGGGATGATATGTTGTTGACACATGACATTCTTTGGAATCATTTACTAGAAGTAAGACAAGATAAGATGCAATGAGAAAAAGAAATAAAAAGCGTTACACGCCATTATCCTTGTCACTTTCTAGAGTATACGGAGCGCCTGGAATGAGGTAGCTTTTAACCAAGTGCCTATCCCGATCCAAAAGATCATTGAAGAGATCAAATCCATGGGTTACTTATGGGTTAAGAGCCGTTCTAAGGAACATTATATCAACGGGAGCATGTGGAGGGGTTTCGAGATCTTCTAGTAATGGTTTTCTGGTGGCTGTATTTGTTTCAGTTCTTACTGTGTTGGTGTCAATAAATATGCAGGTGAGTTTAACTTTGTTTTTTCTTCATATTCTGGTATAAATTTTGTTCACAATATGGATTTATATGGTTTTCGATCAATGTAAAACACGACTTAAACTTTTTTGGTTGTTCTAGCGGGAGTTGTTATCGTAACGAACCAAACGTATACCGACTGAATTCCCGCCGCGTAGCACGGAAAAATCACACTAGTTGTCTATGATATAGTGAAATTTATTTAATGGGAATGTAATAATTCCAAAATTTTGGTTTGGTACTATCTGTTTGCCTGTTTGGGTTAACAAGTGCTTTTTCCTTCCTTTTTCAAACCAATTGTTTGGTTTTATGGACTTAACAGTTTGATTTGCACTCTGAACCCACCAACTGTCTGTTGACCTTTAATGTCGGAGTCATCATAGATTTCACTATGAGACTCGAAGCCTCAACAGACCTCGGTACCACTGGTTATACTGTCGGTGTCAACCGGCTAATGCCCACGTGTCATGAAGTCGATGACAGGCATTACCATCTTGACCTCAAACCATCAATACCGGACCATAACATCCGGTCTAATACTAAGGCAGTAAATAACCATGTTTCGTCTTTAAAATAATCAGCTTTTGAATAAACCATATGATCATATGGAACTAGCAATCAAAAACTTTATTATAATAACATATGATCATATCTCACACACAGAATCTGTGATCAAAAGTATAAGCAAATTCACGCTCTAAAGGATCAAGTGACAAATCACAACAAAAATGAGATCAACTTAACTCGCAGGATCCAACTTTTTCCGATACAGTTTCAGAACACCCGGCGCTTCTTTTTCATACCGTTCCAGTCTCTTAACAAATATACTTTCCGAACACCTCAACCACCAGCTAAACGCACGTTTATCCTTCACCAATCCCTTCTTCAAACAATACTCAAACACGACACATCTAGGAATAATCCTTTTCTCCATACTCAACGAAATCAACAACGAATTCTTGGCAACAACAGACGTCTCAAACCCCATCTTGTTAACAAGATAATCCATAACCGTATCAATCTTCTCTTCCGACTTCATCATACACCACGGATCCGTCCTAAACGCCAACAAGATCTCATCTTTCGACCAACCCCACTTCTCATACGTCCCCATCTTCTTCTCCCAATTCGCTTTCGTCATCGACCTAATCGCGTGAACCGCCAACATAAAACTCGTCTTGGTCGGATCAAACCCCATCCCCACAACTTCATCCACAACACTCTTAAACTGTTCCGTACCCACCAAAAAATCCCGAGGCTGATACGTTAACACATACATCATCTTACTCCCTGGCACACCAACATCGCGTAACAGTTTCATATTCGGAACCATATTCGCTTGAAAATCCCAATCCAAAACCCAAGCACACCTCTTGATTGCAATCAAAGTCCTATCATCTGACTGAAGCAACTCTCTTAACAAACTCATGGAAGGTTCTAAATGATTCTTTAAGCTTCTACCTAAAGATTTCGGTCTGGCGGTTAATATTTTCACAAGATCAGAACTTGTTAGGCCTAAAGAAGTTAAAAATTGAAACTTGGGTAAAAGGTTTTTCTCAGGGTGACAAGATAAGGCTAAAGGGAACTTACTGATGACATGGGAAATCTGGGTTTGTGTAAAGCCTTGAGATTTGAAAAACTGGATAACAGAGTCGGGTTTATCTGGGGTTTTGAAGTTGAGGAACTTGGAGGCTGAAATGGCCTTATCTAAAGGGAACCCACATGAGTTAATGAGGTATGAGACTGTGAATGAGTTGTTGTGGTTGATTAGATTTGTTGTTGTTGATGATGATAGGGAACGGTGAATGGAGGGTGATTTGAGTGCGGAAAATGTGAGTTGTTTGGAGATGAGAGTGAACATTGTGAGGGAAGAAGATGAAGATCTGTAAGTGATTGATTGAAGGAAGGTTACGGAATTTGGGGTTGAAGAAAACCCCTGAAATAAAACCCTAAGTTAAGGGGGTGTTTCAAGATTTTCGATTATGATTAGGGAGGTGTTTGGGTTCGACTTTGGAAATCAGTTATTTAGTTATAAGGTTGCGGCGCGGGTACTTTGTAAATATCAAACGGATTAGTCCAAGCATTATGTGATGTTTTAACCATATGAAAACGCACGTTTTGATGTATCGGATTGAACTCAATGTATCATAGATATTTACCCATGTCGCGCGTTGCGGTGGCAACATTACGTTTGTGACTTCTTTACATGTGTTACGATGATGATATTATTGTGTGGTCCACACGTGTGACATGACGCGTTTTTTACTTTGTCACACACGTTACGTTAGTGACACTAACGTGGTTAGGCAGATATGAAAAAAGTATAATGTCTAACATGTTGCGGTGTATATCGTAAAAGTATTTTAAACAAAAGAAATGAAGCGTTGGAGAAAATGCGGTGTGAAGTTATTAAGTAGAAATAAATGGAGGGTCAGTTTTTAAATACCAAAAATTAGATTTCATTGTGTCACCAAAAGATTGGAGTTGGAGGTGCAAAGTCTATAAACTTGAGGGTCACAAAAGAAAAGTTAGGTTTACCGAACTTTTCTTATAAGATTATGCTAGTAACATGCCTCGTCGGTTGCGGCGATACATTACAGTGTAAAATAAACTTGAGTAAAACCATCGAATTGTAGATAAGAAACACTCGTAATGAAGTGCAGAGAAAAAAACCTTCACAAATTACATAAAGTTATGTCGTAAGTTAAACTCGAGTAAAACCATAACCAATTTAAATGTACCAAATTTATTATAATTGTCTGTCGTCAACTTAATTATCAAATCATTTGCTACGTAAACACTATTTTAATGAATATGGCATAAAGAGCATTGAATTACTACTTAAATTTTGTTTAAGCCTTTCTGTTTAATAAACTATGAGTACGCAAGTCCAAACTTTGGTGGGATTTGAGAATATCGCATAAATTTTGTTTAGCACTTTTTAATAAATTATGAGTATGCAACTTTGGTAGGTTTTGAGATACCAAAAATGTGCCTTGTATATAATAAAAATAATTTCATATCAAAGGAAAAACGAACATAAAATTTAGTTTTTTTCTAGCATTGTGCACGCAAATTTCAAAATTAGAATGTTGAAAATAAAAAAAAAATGAATTTCAAAATTAAATAGGATATCTGGTTATATTCCATCCATTTTGCAAAATTCTAACCCCATTTCACCCACCCACGTTTTCTCTCTGTTTATTCAAGCGTCTTTCACCCACATCCACCACCACTAAATAGGTAAAAACTCGTTAACCTGTTAAAACCCGTTAAGTACATGTTAATAATTAAAAATTAAAAAATATTATATGTGAGTGTGAACATGGGATTATTAGTCGTGGGACCTGTGATAAATTATACACAAACACGCACATGTTTTTTCCACAATCCAAACCTTAATGTTTAAATCTCTCTCACAAACACCACCATTCCCAATTTGGTTCATAGCTTCCCCAATTCGGTCATGTTCGTATCTTAAACAGGTTGTGTTCGTGTTTTAAACAGGTCGTATGATACGATGGTATTTTTTTCGTGTCTTAACAGGTCGTTTCGTGTAACTTGCTTATTAACAGGTTCGCGTTTCGCAAATCTGAGATGATAAGATTTCGTGTCGTGTTCGTGTTTACATGTTTCGTATTCGTGTCTTAACAGATCGGGTTAACCCGTTATGACAGCCCTACGTTTTGACGTACGAGTAACTGCAGATTTTGACGCTGCTAAGTTTTGATGCAAAGGTAATGGTAGTGTAGTGGTTAGATGGAACCCCACTAAACGAACCAACCTAGGTTCGATTCCGTTTCTTTTATACAGTACAAATTCGATTTACTTTACTTTTTGATCCAACCACAATGCATATACGTTACATTTAGTTAAATCATATATGTTGAAACACGATGGTTGGCACATTACATAACGCCTAGACTAATTCATTCGATATTTGCAACGGGCCTGCAACGCATCACCCGCATATCATATTACTAATTTCCTTATAATGTATTATCCAACAATAATGAATAACATAAGAAACCAAAACAAAAAATAAAAAGAAAATTCGAAAGAGTAATCTAAAATAAAATAATATAAACAATAATATAATTAGATTCAATTCGTACAAATCTCAACAGTACGTGACAAAACCATGTGACAAAACCATTTGTAAAACCCAATGGTTTTTGAAAACCACTAATTACTTTTAACAAAAAACCAAAAACCAGTAAACTTATTTTACTCTCACCTTCTCATTTACTCGCAAAGGCCTACAATCATTACTCACAAATACGTAGAATAATGTTAGGTAGAGAGTGGAGGAATAACCGTTAGATTTCCGCCACCGGCGACGGAAAACTTCAGGCCAGCCAAGGCGGCGGCCATGACGGTCGCCACGGCGGTACGCGGTGTCGGTTTCAACCACGCAATTGACAACCATGGTACAGGGTTTTTTCTCCGGAAGTCGAATCAAGGTGGGTGGACGAAGAAGACGGGAGGTCCCGATGCTTGGATCAGACAAATCGACTGCATGCAGATCGGTGGTGCTGGTTAGAGTTTTACACCAGAAGGCGGTGACGCGACTCCGGTGACCTTCCATCTTCTCTCGGAACAATCACCACCACCTCGCCCGAAGCCAGACGCAATGGGTTGCAACGGTGACGTCGCGGCCAAAGAATACCGCCGGAAACGGGAGCCCTCGTCTGTCTCTCTTTTTCTTTCTGTTGTGCATCCTCATGTTGTACCTTGTGCTTCCTTTGTTGTGTACGATTTTCTTCTGCATCCGGATCTTGTACCTTGTGCTATCTTGCACAGCAAAGGACAAATTTGTAATTTGCGTTGGGTTGTCGGTGGCAGTTGCCACCGACTTTGTGTTTTAAGTTAGTATAGAATGTTTTTCTAAGTTAAAAAAAAATGTTTTATTCGAGGCAATTTCATATATACCCCCATAAACAATTGTTTTTTTTAAACTGAATACGTCATACTTCTCATTCATACTTGTCAAGTTACATCAAAACAGAAGGTAGACGAACAACAAGTTGCGCTGCCACCCTTTTCTGAATTGCAAACCCTAATCTACCAAACACAAAACCCTGCCTCCCCTGAGTAGAGGTGCACAAACCGGTTAATTTTAATAACCGGATCGGTTAACCGGTTATACCGGTTAATTTGACTTTTTGACTTTAACCGGTTAATGCTTTAACCGGTTATTACTTTAACCGGTTATTTTTTTAACTGGTCCGGTTAATTACTTTAACCGGTTCGGTTATTTAACCGGTTATTTTCGGTTAAAAACCGGTTTTTTTGCCTTTTTTTTGAATTTTTCGGTTATTTTTTCGGTTAACCAGTCTATCGGTTAAAAAACCGGTTTAAAAAAACCGGTTAATAACCGGTTATTATACTAAAAACTTGTAACCGGTTACTAACCTACGGTTAAATAACCGGCTGGACCGGTTATTCCTAAATCGGTTATTAACCGGTTACGGTTTCGGTTAATAACCGGTTACGGTTAATTAACCGGTTATTTTGTGCACCTCTACCCCTGAGGTTGAACAATTGTTGTGAATGACCCGTTGGACCATGGTCAGGAATTGGATAGCTTTTGAGGCTATGGAGGGTTATCTTGAGAACGCTAAATATTGCGAGAACCATGAGAACGAAAGGAAAAACCAATCAAAACCATTTTTTTAATACAAACCTCATTGTAATTAAGATACAACATCAAAAAAGAATTTACAACATCAAATAATTCATTTATCCTCTCAAAATCACCTTTATTAGATTTTTTACACATGTGTAAATTTTCTTTATTATGAATTTACGTAAATTTGAAGGTGGAAATTAAATCTCTAATATTGTATTCGAATAATAATGATAAGTGTATTTTTTTTTAATTTGCATTGTTTTTTACCAAGTTCTCACGGTTTTTTTTATTCGTTCTCACAATATCTAGCGTTCTCACTTAAACCTTCCTATATATATATATATACATATAGAAACGGGTTCGGGAGAAAACGCTCAAAAGTGTGAGAATGGTGAGAACGCATCCTGGCCCAACACATGTCACGCGGCATAGAGAAGGGCAGAGGGGCTTTTTTGTCTTTTCATTCTCCTTTTATTTTCACAACGCGGTATAATATTTTCTGGCGTCTTTGTTTTTTTTTTGGCGTTAACTGTATTTATTAAACTTTTTGGCGTTGAATTAATTCTTTTTGTGTCACGTATATAATTTTTTGGCGTTATAGCGTTTTCTGGTTAATTTTTTTGGCGTTTTTGGCGTTTTGTATAATAATTCACTACGAGTCATTAAAATTTGCATAAGATTACAATAAGACCAATTTTTTTTTTTGCGTTTATTGAATTTTTTGGCGTTTAATACCCTTTTTACAAGGTGCTTTGCCAGCAACTGTTCACCCAGTTTTCATACTACTAGCGTTTTGGTGTTTGTAGTTTTTGGCGTTTTATATAATAATCTATTTTATTTTTAGAGAATTAGATAACAAAACAACATATAACTTGATATCAAAACAATATAAAATGAAAACAAAAATAATACAAAATGGTAATCTAATTTTTCTTCCGAATCTTCAATGTCATCAGCCTCTTCCTTCTTGAATTTGTTTTTGGCATTTTGAACATTTTTTGAATACTTTAGCTAGATGCCAACTTTCTTCATAAACCCCGTTTTTTTAGAAGAAGCTGCTTAGTGGCAACCTGTTGGACCCAGTATGGCCTGAACAACTTCTTTTCACGTAATATGGCAAGTGATTTCAGTAGATGTGAAAAAGATGTGCGGAAATGGAAATCAGACTTTCAGAAACAAGACCTACAGAATTATCAAGTTTATATCACTTTGAAACAAAATGGTTTACAAGGTGATTGTAAGATTATTATCTAATACAAATGAATCTTGAATTCTGTGGGTGAGAGGGCAATGGAGTTTTGATGTATGTGTGAATGCTAAGCTTCAAACTCAATTGTCTTCTGCTGGTTGGGCCTTCTATTTATAGAAGGCTGGGTGCATGAATAAACAATAGTTTATTCATGCAATAAGTCCTGCAAAAAGTAGCCATTTGACATATTCATTGAATCTAACATTCAAGTTGCCTTTTTCATCATGATATCCAATAATGTCAACTTGCTTCGGTAAGTATGGCAGGATAGAGCTGATTTCAGACAAGTGGGGTATTTCATCAGAATTTCTGATAAACCACTTCATCAGAAATTCTGGTGAACAAATCATCAGAAAAATCCTGATGATCAGAATCGTCAGAAACTGATGATATTTCATCAGAAATATCATCAGATCCATCAGAAATGACCTTCTCTGATAATCCAATTCAGCTCTGGATCAACTTGTGATTCTTTAAAGTAGATGTTGTGCATTTCAGTTGTCCTATCTGATCTTCTTCTTCTTGTTGTGATCTTCAGGACTGTTATCTCTTCATAGATCCAGTTGATTGTGATTTTCTTCAATACTTACAAATAAAGTTTCCTAACACAACCTGTTTTTTGGTGTGATATTCTTGTTTGGTGGCATGTCATTAAAGATCAACTCTTTCTTGATGCCATTTGTAATAATGGAGTCCAAAATAGCATTTTACACTTGTGTTGATCCCTTTATTCCATCCATATAATCATCAAGAACAAAGCTCACATGATGGCATATCACTGTCATCAGTCTCTTTTTCTTGATTGTTTGTCCATCTCATTCAGCAAAATATTATTGAGTTAACCCCCTCAAAAAAAAGGATCCATTTCAGTGAAAGCTTTGCCATCTGTGGCGTTTTAAAGGGAGTGGTTTCTAGAGGATATGGCGTTTTTGTGTTTTTCTGGGTGTGATTAATTTCATTGTGTATAGACGCCTCTCTTATAGGAGTTTTTTGGCGCGTAGTTTAGGCGGGACTTTTTATTGTAATAAATGATAGTAATAAAGTAACTGTCTTTTCAGTTAATGTTTTTGTATTTACTGTGTTGATCAGCTTTTATTAGTTTTATAGGTTATAGACGTCCCATCTTCTAAGTTTGGCTTTTTTTTAAATGGCCTTATGCAGACCAACATGACAAAATACAATAACGGAGTAAATAAAATATTAAGCAGGAAAAATATTTTTTGTTATTTTTGGCGTTTTGTTAGGGTTAACCATTTTTAGTATTATTTTGGCGTTTTGCTAATAAAGATAGAAATATATCATTTAATTATCTTTAAAAAAAAAAAGGAAGATTACATAGAAGAAGAAAAAAAGATGAAAAAAAAAATTAAAATCCTTCGTCAGAAGGTTCTTTATTTGAATAGTATCCATCACTTCTGTCATCTTCTTCATCCTTGGAGTCTTCATCTTGATCTTCATCCATGTCATCACATTCACCTTCATCAGCTTCTTGTTGCTGAAGATTCTGAAGCCTCCACCTGAACATGTCTTGCATTAACTCCAATTTTGAGTCTATTTCTGTGTTGGTACAAGTGGCGTTATGCAATTCTTCCATGAAACCCAGTCGCTGCTTTGTCATGATGTTCTCTAGCCAGTAGACTTCCTGCTCTCCGATGTCGTATGTAACCGTCACCATGTCTGTTTCATCATCAAAACGCCATGATGTCATGACAGGATCTGGCTTCACATCTCCTTTGATTGGTCCAAATTTGCTGGTTAATGCTTTCATAAGCATATGTGTTTCATGGCATTCGTTGTCTAGAGCGATGCCAATGGATAAGATTTGCCTCTGTATCTCTTCTTCCATTTTCAGAATTGCCCTGACCGTCTTAACATACACCCTCATTCTGTTGTTAAAATGGAGGACGTATCGCCTGATTCCCAGAGTGTATCTCCACGAAACGATTGTTGCCATTTTTGGCGTTTTGTTTAAGTTGGCGTTTTTGGTTAACGATTTTTTTGCAGAAAATGGGTAGATTGAAGTGATTATGGAAGCTATGTTTTACGTTTGTTTATATAATGATGTTTTTGGCGCGTAATTTAGGAGGTAATTTCTTCTAATAAATGTTAATAACTGAAATTCAGTTATTTGTGTTGTTTCATCTTCCTGTAATATTTAACGCGTTTTATTTTTAATTTTTGACGTTTTGTTTTTAATGGCGTTTTATTTTTTTGTATGACGTTTTATCATTTGATGGCGTTTTGAATATGAGTGGTAAAAGACCATTTTACCCTTAACGAAGCGCGTCCCACATAATAATATTGATGTTATTTACGAAAACGCCACCGCGCAATCTAGTCCATGGATTGTTTTGATCGGACGATCCATAAGCGTTCTCTCCGTTCTCACACTTTTCACCGTTTTCTCTAAATCCTGACCCTATATATATATAGGGTGGGGTTCGGCTACAAAGTCCATTTTTCCTACAAAGTGTACAAAGTCATAAAACACCACAATTTCAGCCATAAAACACACTCAAAACCCACAAATAACAGAGTGAAGATCACTAAAACACAATATCCAAACCCTAAAAGTCCATAAAAACTTCAAACACATCATCGTAGAGCTATGAATATAAAACACAACATGATGATCAATATAAAACACACTAATATTAGTCATTCGATAATCAAAGCCTTATCATCCAAAACACAACATAAAACCCACAAATATAGGGTTTTAGTAATCTTCACTTTGTTATTTGTGGGTTTTGAGTGTGTTTTATGGTTGACATTATGGTGTTTTGTAACTTTTTACACTTTGTAGGAAAAATGGACTTTGTAGCCAACTCCACCCTATATATATATATATATATATATATATATGGCAGGGATGCGAGAACAACCTTTATTGCGAGAACCAATGTGAACACAAAAAAAGACCTAAAAAAATCTAAACAACACACAATTTTTTTTTAATATTAAAAAAAATCGCTATATTTCGTTACAAAAAAAAAAAACTTTTTTTTCGAGTAACAATTATGGATGCACATGTGCATATGTATCATTTCTTGGACAAATTCCGTAATATATTACCAGTAGTAGACAAATGCACTTTCATTTACATTATCATCCGCAATACACTACTTTTTACATTACCAATATTAAAAATGCACATGTGCATAATTATGTATAACCATAATATAACGTGTTTTGTTATAAAAAGTTTGTGATTTTAAATGATGAAGTATGCCCATATACATGTTTTTTGGTTAGTTATATCTAATGGTTGATGATTTGATTATATTTGTCACTTGATGATGTAATATGTTGTTTGGATGGTATAAAGGGTGTTGGTGTACATGTAATAAAATGAAATGTTGGTAATGGTATTGTATTATGGATGGTAGGAGGTAATGGTATTGTATTACGGATGGTAGGAGGTAATGGTATTGTATTACGGATGGTAGGAGGTAATGGTAGTGTATTATGTATGGTTTGATAGATGAAATGGAAAGTGTATTCAAAGTGGTGTACCAAAACACGTTATAATATGTTCATACATATAGATGCACATGTGCATTTCTAGTGTTGTTAATGTTATAATAAGTTCATACATATAGATGCACATGTGCATTTCTAATATTGATAATGTAAAAATTAGTGTATTATGAATGGTAATGTAAATGAACGTGCAATTGTCTGATATTAGTAATGTATTACGGAATTTGTAAATAAAATAATTCTTTATTAGCGGTTCTAAAAGTTCCGTAATATTCAGAGTTCTGAAATGAACCCAACCATATATATATAGGTGTAGTATAGGAAGAAAACTCATTTGAGTTAGGGATGATAATGGGTCGGGTTTGGGACGGATTTAGGTAATCCCAACCCCAAACCCGACCCAAAACCAACCAGGTTTCTACCGGGTAAATACCCGTCGGGTATCGGGTATACCCGCGGGTTTCGTGTAAACCTGTTCGTCTAAAAAAACTACCCGTTGGGTATATCCGCAGGTTTCGAGTATCAATCAGTAACTTCTAATCAATTACATATAGTATTATCACTATAAAAATACATCAAATTACTACAATGTACATAAAATAACATACCTAAATGTATATAAAAAACTCAAATGCATAGATGACAAAAATAATGTATGCTAATTTTTGACGATTGTTAGCATAAGATAACAAACTGACAATCTAGTTGTTCCATAATAGTTACACCAAAAGATTACAAAAAGAAAATGCATGCCATTCAGTGACTTTTCAGTTATCTTAATAAAAAATATATGGATATATCATGCATATACATATTTTAAAATATAAAATAAATTATATCGGGTATTTAATCGGGGAAACGGGTACACTTATCGGGTAATCGGTTCGGGTAAACGGGTATATCATCAAATCTCAAATCATTCCCAAACCCGCGAAAAAAAATATAAACTAATTCCAAACCTGATTACATGTCCCAAATATGTCGGGTTTCGGGTTTACCCATCGGGTTCAAGTTCGATTGTCATCCCTAATTTGAGTTGAAAAAACTCAAGAAAACCCTATGTAACATTTTTATTTTTTTTTAAAAACAGGAATTGTAAAAAGCGTCGACTAGTTTTTTTTAAATGTTTAAAATCTGTATGTTACATTTTTTGGACATATATATTATGTAACATGGAATTTTTAACATTTAAAAAAACTACTCAATGTTTTTTTTTAGAAAAAAATAAAAATGTTACATAGGGTTTTTACAAGGGTTTTTGAGTTTTTTCAACTCACGTGGGTTTTCATTTGATCTTTCCTATATATATATATATACACACACACTAGTAAACTGGCCCGCACATTGTCGCAGTGTTCCGTAAAAAATTTACGTCAAAATATAGACTAACTGAAAACGTACATAAAATAAGCACGAAAACGTATTACACTTGACCCGACTCATTTTCGGAAAAATTTACGTAGAAACGTAAATCAACTTGAATTTATACACACATGTACATAAAAATAAACACGTTAAACTCGATCACAAAGTTTTTAGAAAGTTAAGCAACTTGTAAGTATTGATGTTGAAATTTAAGGGATAGAACTGTAAAAGTATGCAAAAGACAAAAAAGACAAAAACAACTCAAATCACTATTCACGGTTAGTAATTAAAATAGCACATATACACAATTTATTAAAAAAAAACATTTTAGTAAAGGACCATTTTATCCTTATTTTCGAAAACTCTGAAATTTCATATTTGCTCATATTTAACATCAAATATTTTTATTTACCCATTTCCAACGTAATTTTTTTTTATCATTTTCAATTCAATATGCTTTACGGATTTTTAACTCAAGTCTTTTTACCCGTAAGTTATAGTTTTATCAAAATATTTTATATTTAACTTTCTTGTTTTCTTATACCCGTAAATGTATTTTCTATAGCGTTATCTCCGTCCATTTGTCCATTGTTAATATTCAAATGATTAGCATCGTTAATACTCAGTTAGTTGAACCGTTAAATTTAAAACTGAAAAGATTAAAATAAAAAAGTATCTGATTAATCATAGTCAGTAACATATACACGATGAATTCAAAAGAAATTGATTATATAAAATTCAAACGCAATAAATAAATTGATTGTATACATGATAAATTCACATTAGAGTATTTAATTACCAGGGGTTAGTTACCACATTGAGTATCCAACCTATTATCACAACATCAGATAGTTCAATTATGCAATCTAATAAAATTAATCCTAGGAGGTAAAACAATTATCAACTTTGAAATTCCAAATAATAAAAATTAAAGTATTACAAAGGGTAACATGGTCATTATATATATAACAATTATCAACTTTAAAATGTTTATATTTTTGGTAGAGTCGTTTAGACCTTTTCATCTATAATATATAATAGAGAAATAATTTGGATTTTCTCTTCTAGTTGCTTTATCGAGTGTCGCTACCGTACCGATATCGTAACAAAACAAACAGATACCGACTGAATCCCCGCCGCGTAACGCGGGGGAATTTTGCTAGTTAAATAAACATTCATTAAAGTTGGATAAATATATGATATTTCTAGTTTTTGTTGGGTATATATGAAATTTGTCATGTTTGGGAGGGTATATATGAAATTAATCCTTTTTATTTTGTGTTTTGTAAAGGAATAAAATGTTATTTTTCAAAAGCCACACTTATAAACTAGATTTAGATTTTTTAAACATAAAATTACCAATCTACCCCTTTCCATTATCCTAAAACCTCTAGTTCACACAAACACATAACACACGCACAAACCATCACCCGACCACCATCTACTCATCTGCCGCTACCACCGTCACACCCACGACCACAGACGACCCACGACCACCCATGTCATCTATCCATTGTCCATACCACCTTCACCAGACCACAATCCGCCATCCCCTCCACCTTCATCCGCACACACCGCCACACCCATATCCTTATTGGTCATTTTACATGAATAAACTAAGTGAAACTATTGGTTTTTCACCACAAAAGCTAATCCAAACATTAAAAAAAGAAAAACTCTTTTTAAAAAAGTTATAAGTCAATAAACATTAAAAAAAAACGACACACTCCCGAACGCCCTCTAGGAAAAGATAAGCTCAATTTGTATTTTTAAGATGTTTACAGGTTACCATTATTGTTGTTATTATTTAATTTTTAATAGAATTAATATGCTGAAAAGATGGTTTCCTTCTTATTGATGAATAATATATATAATTACAATATTAACACATTGAAAAGATGTTTTCCTTCTTATTGATGAATAATATAGGGATTTTTACATATTTCCCCCTCCTAACCTGCCTTATTACGTATTTCCCCAAACCATAAAATCAATTACATATTTCCCATTTTTTTGAGAAATTACCCAATTGCCCTCAAAATAACTATCTGGGTATTTATGTTCATGTAATCAGCACGCCCAAACCCTACACACCAACGGACGTTTCTTCTTCCTACGCAACCCCCGGACGAACATCGTTGCTTCATCAGGTATGTTAATCGAACTTGTTCATCTTCATTCACAATCGCGACGCACATCACTGCTATCACATCTGCTTGTTCGTCTTCGTCATTCGTATAATTGTATAATCACTGCTATCACATCTGCTTGTTCATCTTCTTTATTTAAATTTACTGTAGATAAATTGTGGGGGTGGCTGAAATGGATTATTGAACTTGTCGGAGCAAAAATTGATGGATTTGGGGCGGTCGGAATTGAAATAGCATAAGTATGATCACTAAGATTAGAATGAATATTGTGGGCATGGGTGAATGGAATTGAATGACTATCAGGAACAAAAACAAAGGGGACATTGTTAGCCATGTTGGAATTGTGCACTCCATTCCAACTTGTAGCTCCGGAAATGGAATACGCGCATTGGACATGAAGGTCGAATTCACAGTCAGCGCTGGAATAGGAGAAGCCGGTTCCCTTGATTCGACAGGAATTGCACTAAAAGGAATTAGAGGTGTAGGTGGGGTAAGGAACCAAAGTGAGGGAATGAGGAGGGTGTGACGGGTGTTTCAGGGACCGAGTGGCTCGGTAGCATTGACCATTCAGGAAGAAGTTACACTGCCATCATACGTATACGGTTCTAGTGCCAAAAGAATGGCAACCGGGGCACGAGACTTCGGTGCCTTCTGGTGTTTGGTGCATGACTAGATTGTGCAAGTGACTGAAATGCTTGTACCCTTGATCTATCTTTCTGAATGTGTTTGTGGGTGTTGCTGGAAAGATATAATATGAAGATAAATAGATTCAAGTAGTTGGTGTGTAAGTAGTTATTGAATTGGTCAGAATCCCATTTTCTAGTAGAGATTCTTCATTTCTTATGTACAAGTTGACTTTATAATGTTAATAATTTTTTGTTTAATCTTATGTACAGAATGCCATTTTCTAGTAGAGATTCTTCAATTCTTATGTACATGATGAATTTATAATGTTTTTTTATTGGAATCTGTTATGAAGGTAATTTATGTTTTTTTAAAGGAATTTATGTTTTTGTTATGAGTATTATATTATGGTTTTGTGTGTATTGTTTGACAAGAGTAACAAGTAGAAGAATTGGGGTGATACTACATAATCTGGGTAAATATGTAAATATTCATTTAATAGTTCATTAAGGGTAAAATAGTCATAATTAAGAGTCATTTAAATGAAAAGGCGAAATATGTAATATATATGAGTTAGGAAGGGGAAATATGTAATTGATTTTATGGTTTGGGGAAATACGTAATAAGGCAGCTTAGGAGGGGGAAATATGTAAAAATCCTAATAATATATATGGCTCATTCTATACACACCCCCCTCCTGATTACACCCCCCCTTGTGAGAGGAAAACTGTCGGTCCCACGCAGGCCCCACCTGTAAGTATGTGAGAGGAGGGGGGTGAAAAAAGTAAATAGGGGGGTGTAGAAAGTAGCACCCAATATATATAACTAGGATTAAGCACCCCCGCGTTGCGGCGGGGGCGAACACCAATGTCACACTACTGCCAACGACCACCAACACTGAAGTTGCGGCGTGTTAATGCGAAAAAAATAAACCGAAACGTAATATTAATATATATAAAAGAATAATTAAGTCGATCTAGGACCCGTGCGTTACGATTAACCTATCAAACGGAAAAAATAGACAACGTAAAAAAGTTTAACCACACACGCACGTTGCGCCATGTTAACTCGCAAAATTTAGAACGGAACGTAAAACGAAAATTTTGCTAAAAATAAAAAGTATAGAAAACCAAAGTTGAAAGTAAAAAAGTTGTGAGGTTAAATTGTAAAAGATGAAAAGTTTGGGGTTAAAAGTAAAAAAAATCAAATCGTTTTAGGTTAAAAGTAAAAATGAATAGTTTTGGGGTTAAAAGTAAAAAAATCAAATAGTTTTGGGTTAAAAGTAAAGAATCAAATAGTTTTGGGTTAAAAGTAAAAAAAATCAATTTTTTTTAAAAGCTCCCAAAGCATAAAGTACCACACCTTTATGCCTAAAAATATTACAAGTTATAGTACTATTGGGTAATGGTAATATAAAGCGTGGAGCGTTTGTACACCGTTGTACAATACCATTAAGCATAAAAAACAATTAATTACAATAGCTCAAGAGAAGGGCTTGAAGTTCAAGTCCCACTACACATGGTCTTATGCTTGCTACAAACTCACGCATTATTATGGGGTACCGTACGTAATAATTCCTTGTACTCTCTTGTGGCTCAAAGTTGTAAACTCACATTAGGTACAACCCTAAGATCTACAAAGCTTAATGTACAAGCTTTAATGCAACAAAATGTTGGAAATTATACTATTATATAATATATAATATATTATATAATATATAATGTACAACAAACAATACAACAAAAAAAAAAGCAACCAAAACACACCTAAAACATAAAGTACAAATCCTGCATGCACAAACATGTTACAAAATTATAATATAATATATAATTACAATATTAACACATGATTATCCTAAACTATATGATAAATACGTAGTCTAATATATACCCTCAATCTAAGGAGGAGTTGACGAATGATTAGACTAGATCTGAAATCATCAAAGAAGACTCGATATGGCTTTATAGCCTAGTGGCATCTTGGTAATAGGATAAGATTTTGGGACCAATAGGTCTTAGGTTCGATTCCCACAAGGGGGGTTTTTCCCATATTCATTGGGTTTCCTCCTGAATTGATGTATAGGTATTATGCTCAGGGGCGTACCCACCCTAAGCCAAGGGAGGGCGGGCGCACCCCATGAAAAAATATTTTTTAGTGTTATTTTTCGCCGGAAATCCCGACTGCACCCCTTGGAATTTTTCACCCGCACCCCTTGAAAATTTTCAACCGCCCCACTTAGAAAAATAATAATTATTAACCACTTATTCACTTAATTATTTAATCCAATCAAAGCCCAATCTGCAATCAATTTTTATTAACACAAGCCCAAACACAACCTAAAGAAATTTGAACTAAATAAAATAACCCAAACCCATTCACCCATTTCATTTTCAAATCCCACCCCTAAAAAAACTTCCAGCGATGAATTGTATGTCTGTTCTTTTGTCTTACATGATCCGACTCGACCCGCTATGAATTGATATTTTTATACAGCTAGGGGCCTAAAATCTTTGAAACGCACCCCCAGGAAAAAATTCCTGGGTCCGCCACTGATTATGCCTAGTGGAGATGGATATGATCGGGTGGTTCCACTGGTGGCACGATGATACTCCAGTGGTCCGTCGGTGATCCAAATTTGCCGTTCAAAAAAAAAAATTTAAGACTCGCTATGATTATTACCTACATATACAATTACAAGCTAAGGGGAATAGTGCCAGGCACTCCCCCATTGGACCAACCCATTTTTTTATTTAATTTAATTCCCAGTTTAAAATTACGCTTTCGTCGTTCGTTTAAAATTACGTTTTTGCCCCCAGCTCAAAATAAAGTTATAATTTTTCCCCTAGCTCAAAATTACGCTTTTGCCCTCGGTTAAAAAACTCATGTTTAATTTTGTTCTCAGTTTAAAATTACGTTTTCGCCTTCCGTTTAAAATTACGTTTTTGCCCCCAGTTCAAAATAAAATGTTGTTTTTCCCTCTAGCTCAAAATTACGCTTCTGTCCTCAGCTCAAAATTACGTTTTTGTCCACAGTTCAAAATAAAATTATCTTTCCCCCTACCTGAAAATTATTAGCTGCATGTCACTTCTCTATTGGACTAACTCATTTTTAATTTAATTTTATTCCCAGTTTAAAATTACGCTTTCGTCCTTTGTTTAAAATTACGTTTTTGCCCACAGCTCAAAATAAAAATATAATTTTGCCTTAGCTTAAAATTACGCTTTTGCCCTCGGTTCAAAAACTCATTTTTTATTTTGTTCCCAGTTTAAAATTACGGTTTCGCCCTCCGTTTAAAATTACGTTTTTGCCCCCAGTTAAAAATAAAATGTTGTTTTTTCCTCTAGCTCAAAATTACGATTATGCCCTTAGCTCAAAATTACGTTTTTGCCCACAGTTCAAAATAAAATTATGTTTCCCCCCTAGCTCAAATTATGATTTTGCTCTCAGTTTAAAATTATGATTTCGTCTCCAGTTTAAAATATAATAACGATTTTGCCCTCTGTACATACATACATGTTGTGAGAGAGAAATATTTGGCTTATTGCCCCGCAACGCGGGCGGGGCAAAACCTAGTTTAGATACATATTCAAAATAGGACATATGCTAACAATGTGACCAAACGTAAAACAATGGTTTAATTACACATGCTTTATATACATATAACTCTTGACCAAAAAACACTACACAATTCACCAACTTGTTTCACTGTCCTAATCTAAACCGAAACATTCTTCCATCAACACTTTAATTATAATACAAAAACCGTCTACGCTACTTTAGAAATTATGTATGCCTCAATGTGTATTATACTATTATGACTCTGTTTTTGACTGACCCGAGCTTGAACATTGACTCCCGTTTTCTTCACCAGTTAACAAATGTGGAGGGATTAAACTGAACCCGTTTTCCTTGATTGTGCCAAGCGGGTCATCTTTAGAGGGTAAGGATGTAACTTGAGGTGTCTGATTTTGGAGTATTTCCATCCGCTTTAAAGAGGGAACGTTACCTTTACAATACCCTCGCCACATGTCCCGATAAGCAGACTCCAACCCGGTAATAAATCTGGATCCATTGCACAAAGGAGATTTCAACATGAGGTTTCTTAGATCCACTCTTAGGTTTGAAAGTGCTGTGACGTCAGATGCCAGTTGTATTGCCAACCGAATGTACTCATCTTCGGTTTTTGCAATCAGGTGTTTTAATCCTGCAATTCAGAGTCATGTTATATACAAATTAAGAAACGGAAAGGAAATGTAAAAAGAATTAAACGGTCAATAAATTTAAATGTGCAATAAATCTAATCACAGACAAAAAGGCGAAAAATTTACCAACTGCAGTTAAAAGACTGACACCGACATTATGTGCATGTACGGAACCACCCATGGTGACACATGGAACTCCCATATAAAGAGATTCACATGTGGTTGTAGTTCCTGCATATGGAAAAGTATCCAAGCTACATACCAAAAAAAATGTATTACTGTGGTGAATGAAAGAGCGTCATTTTGTAAACACTAAACGATATATATCTTCTAAACTAGTTACCAAAATTGCATAAAAAGTAAAAAAAAAAAATGTATAGGATGATGGATAGACTTACCTGATGTCCATAAGAGAATATGCTTGCATGTGATCATGGTTAAGTAAAATCAAGGGCAAAAGATCAACACGAAGTGGTTCCAGACCTAACTGCTCCAATGTTGATAGAAATTTCTGTCGTACACTATCACAGCAGAAAGGCTTGCATTTTACAATAAGCCTAGAGTTTGGAACTGCACATAAAATTTTGGCCCAAACTTGAAGCACTTTCGGTGTTATCTGTCAAAAGGCAAAAAAAATGTCAAAATAGTCGAGAAAAGCCCCAATTGGTCAGTGAAATTTAAGAAACTATGACATTAACCACCTTTGCTAAATTGTTGAAACTACCAAATGTGATAAAGCCATTGGAAAGAGCGGGTGCTGGTGATGCCGGGCCAGCCTCGGGAGATGGTGTATAACAAAGAAAGCAATCGGGCAGCCGAACAAGATCCTCAACATGCCTGCCAATACAATACGTCCATAAAGTTTAGTATCCTATTAGGTCATGAAAACCCTATGTAACAATTTTTTTTCATTTTTTTCAGGGTTACTTTGGCATTTAGTTTTATCACTTGAAAAAAAAACAAAAAAGTGCCGAAACCGATTTGGTGTTACATGTGTTACGTATGTAACATGCTGACATGTGATTAAAAACGAATTGATGTGTAATACGTGTAACACAATCTTCCCGTCAGCACTTTTTAACCTTTTTAGTGATGAAATTATATATAAAAGCTACCTGAAAAATGAAAAAAAAAATGTTACATAGGGGTTTCTCATCTCAAGTGGGTTTCCTAATAGTAATTATCTTTCCACTATATACACACACAAATAATAGATATATATGTGTGTGTATGTATATGTATATACACGCACGCACTCAAGTGGGTTTCCTAATTATCTTTCCACTATACACACACACAAATAATATATATATACACACACACGCGCGCACGTACGCACGGAAGCACACATATTTATAGTTAGTTTTTTAAAACCAGAAATTGTACTTCTGCTTTGTATCACGAGGATCAGCCAGTGCATCAGTGATACGATAGTCGATGGTAGGCAAACCAGTGGTATTCGGGTACCCAATCCAAGTCACCTATTATATGAAACCAAACACTGTAAGCAACATGTAAAATTTATAGTATTTACTTCAACCATGTATTATTAATATAATTTTACCACACGGAAAAAGTTAAGAAAATCGTAACATGCCTTGACAAATTTGGTGATACAAATGAACAGGAGTTTAATTATCACAGATATAACATTTACAAAATGAGTTCACGAGAATTAAATTAAGAGTGTAAATAAAAAAATAAAATAATTAATAACCTGTAGAGGTGCAGGGCGGCAAGCCATCATTCCCAACTTATTATTAGCAGTATGACCCGTAAGTTCCACCAAAATATCAACTTTATCTTCTCTAACCATGGCTGCAACCTTTTTCTCATCAATTCCATAAATATCTCTCCATACGCCACCTCCTTTCAACACTCTATCTCTGAACTTATTAGTTTTCGCATCTGCCTGCAACATTTATTCAATCAATATATAATTGTAGTTACAGTTACAGATACCTTTAAAAAAAATATAAGCCACGTATAAGTTACACGTTTATAACTGCATGTGGCATATAAACAAACACATACCTTAACAACCGCTGAGTAAACAACCACCTTATAGTTAACGTAGTCGTGATAGATAAGGGGTGCTTCAATGAAATAAGATACCGAATGCGTAAAATAATCTGGAGACACATATCCAATAACAAGCGGTCTTTCTGGATCTTTTGAATTGTCCCATGAAGTATATTGAGGAAATAATCTCATGAAGCGCCGACCCCAGTCCCTGCAAGAAATCATAGAAATGTTTTTTTAGTTTTTACTCGTTTTGTCTATCGACATACAGAGATTACGTATTTGAAATATGTGGTAGTTAAAAGAACCTGTGAGCTTCAAATAATTTATCATCAGTTCCCTTATTAATGTAGTTCATCGCAAGTAATCGGTTCTGCAAATAATAGTCAAGTTCAGCAATAAAAACGATGTTAAATGAAGCTATTTTTTGACCGTCTTCATTTATTGATCAAGTCTGCATTATGTTATTAAGACATCACTAACGTAATACCAAATTACAAGCTCCTACTTTATAGCAAGTGAAAATGATCAAATAAACTGACTTAAAAATGTGAATATAATCATGCAAGCCAATACACCAGCATTAATTTATAGATTTATATTATGTTCATCAATAAATAAACTCAGATAAATCAAACTGGAATCATTAAAGAGTAGTACTAGTAGGAATGATTAACTGTCTATTTGAGTATGGTCTGATTCAAAATGCAGGATATATAATCAGCAGAATTACCACCACTCACATCAGCAACTCTTTTTGTAGAAAAAAAACATGTGAGCTGATGTTGTCTCTCTTCGTAATTACATTGTCTTCACAAAAACTAAATATGACTTCACATCATGTCTCCATTTTAAAAAGTTAAAAAGATCATCCCACATTATAATTTAAGCCATCATGTATACCATCCAAGTCAAATCACATGATTATGCAACAAATCGAATGATCTGTGAAACATTCACAAATTGATACCTGGCCCGCGTTGCGAGAATCTGGGTCAATCTTAAGACACTGCTCATATGCTTCAACAGCCAAAGATATACTTCCAGCATCTCTGTACAGAACTCCTACAAGTAACAGTTTATATAACAAATAACTGAAAGCATGACAAGTAAAACAGAAAAAAAAAAAAAAGAAGAAGTATAGTTTCAAAGTAAGCTTTTACTATGAAGTTAAAACTTGTATAGACACAAATCCATAAATACAATGGTTTGGTATATCAGAAAAGTGCAATTTACATAATTCGTTTGCACACTTAACAACCTTCATGTATATAATTTAGTCTGATAAATAGTTGATGATTTCAGTGTATGAATATGTTGGAAACAAACCTAAATTATTGTAAGCTTCTGCATAAGTGGTATTTGCCACAATTGCTTTCTCTATCATGCTAGCAGCAGCATCCATTTTACCCTGTATATTTATTTATATTTGCAATCAAGTAATAGTTGAATAATATTGCTTTATAAGATACTGATAGATGTAACTGTACCTGCACTGTGTAGACTACTCCAAGGTTGTTCAACGATTGAGAGAAATTAGGTTTAATCGACAAAGCCAACTTCAAGGGAAAAAAATCAGAAAAAAAAAAAAACTATCAGAAGTAGATCATGTATTAGACATGTGACACATATACTTGCAATTTTTACCTGATAGCATTCTACAGCTTTATCAAGGTTGTCTCGGTCTTTATATATAACTCCAAGATTATTGCATGCTTCTGCACAACGGGGATTGAAGTGGAAAGCAAGCTCATAGAATACAATTGCCTGCAGATAGAAATCAGTGCTTACTACAATTTTTAGAAAATAACACAGAGGCACTTACAGAGATGAGTGTATGTAATTCTTTTATACAAAAAACAGAAGATAATAAAAACGAATTAACAGTATCAATCGGTGTTACCATTTCGAACTTCAGCATTTCCCCATAAGCAACTCCAAGATTGTACATGGCATCCGCATAATGCCAATTATAGTACAGAGCTTTTTTATAATATGCCACACCTTGGTTAATATCTCCCTCCAATTTCACCTAAAAGCATATCATGATTCATGATTTAAAATGACATCTAAAAATGAAATAACAAATCAGGTTTTGGGAAAATACCTTTGTGCCCAAATCTGTTAAGGCAATTGCCATGTTATTCTTAGCAATCTCAAAGTTGGGTGACACCGCCAAACACCTGAAAAACACAAGAAAACCATACAGAGTTAATTAGCAAAACATAATAATGGTTACCCTACTGGAAGATGATAAAAAAACATTCATTACCTCTCATAACAGGCAATAGCTGACTCAAGATCTCCACGGTTTTTGTAAATCACACCCATATTACAATATGCTTCGGCATACATAGGTCTTTCCAAAGCAGCCTTTTCATAGCAGTTAAGTGCCGTATCATATTGCATCAATTCAGAATATACAACTCCAAGGTTGTAAAAAGCAGGCTGCCCAAAATACCAAAAACATCACCATCTAATATAGCATTAGATGAAAGGAAAACTTATCGTGATGTATAATAAAGATAAAATTACAGCATAATGAGGGTCAATCTTTATAGCATCATAATACTTCTGAATTCCCTCTTGAGTGTTACCAGCAAGCTTTAAACTCGTTCCAATATCTGTTAGTACAACTGACAGGCATTCTGCTGCTGGTTTATATGATGGATCTATCTCTAGAGCCTTTTTGTATGACTACATGAACAAATAGCAAGCTAAACCAATAAAAGATCTTAACATCACAAGTATAATAGTATACTAGTTTCAATAAACACAATAATACCTCAGCAGCCTCAACTAATCGACCTTCATCTTTATACAAAATACCACAATGAGTAAGTGCACACGCGTTCTGTGGATCTAACTTAACAGCTTCAGAAAAGCTCTCGAAAGCCTGTTTTCCCATATTTTGCATCTGCAAACAAATTCCTTTGCCAATATGAGCCTCAACATTTCTATCGTCTTTCTCAAGCACACTTTCATATATAGCAAGGGCTTCCACAAATTTGCTTCTAGATCGTAAAATATTAGCATAACCAAGTGCATCTTTCCCCTCGTAACTCTTCTCTATCGGACTAACACATGTTGAAGAATTACTAACACCTAACGACGGCTCAACCTTTTTCAGTAAACCATTATCTTCAATCTCACCCTTCTCTTTCCCTCCACCAACATCCTTTTCCGTCAACGCCATCTTGTCGTGAATAAAAACTCAAATTCCTGAACCAACTGCAACAAATAGAAAACTTAATAATCTCGAAAATAATTTCATTAGGTAACATCTTCTACCTTCTGAATTATTCTCAATAATTCCAGTACCCTACTATGCCCCCAAGACCCTAACACACACACACAATGTAAACAATCCACCCAAACCCTAGCACAGACACATGGCAGTTACATCAAACTAACAATCACGCATAAACCTCGAAAACACATCCTCACACGATACGAATCAACGATCTGGCTTTAGTTCCAGTAATGCAAATCAAATTATCAAAAAACGAAAACCTAGAACAACATGATTCAACTGCATACGAACAATCTAATTACTACAATTTTAAATACAGAAAAGTGCAAAATTCAGATACCTAAATACGCATTCAACGCGGAGGTTTGTAGAGAAATAGCATTTCGGATGCTTGCTTGTATTGACTCTAATTGATAGAGAAATTGAGAGCGTTTTTTTTTTTTTTTTTTTTTTTGTGTAGGACGGTGAAGATGAATCAGAGAGAGTTACTTACCGCCGCCGTAACAGAACGCCACCGCGGCGGTGGTGGTGGTGGTAGCAGAAAGAGGAGATCGTTCGTAGTCAAAATGTAACCGGTTCGTCTATGATTTTGCCCGCGTTCCACTGCAACCCTGGCCCCAATTGTAAATTAACAAATAAAATGTTTTTTTTTAATTACACTTTTCGTCCTTTATTTATTCATGTACCGGAGTGCAACGGATGTCCTTTAACTTTAATAATTACAGTTACAGTTTTTTTTTAACTCATTACACCCTAGGTCCTTTAACACTAACCCAGTTAATATTTTCAGTTAAATATAACATGTGCATTGCACATAAGAGTATTATTTACTTTTTCTCATCCTAAGACAGTGTGTAATGGGGTGCTATATGCCCCCCAAAACCATATATAGCGCCCAATGGCGCCATGCACACCGGGACGAGAGGCGTTATGCGGCAAAAATCAGATGGCAGCGCCATTCATATCGCGGCGCCATGGGGGAGAGTTTCAATCCTTTGACCAATCAAAAAGTTGTTAATGTTTTTTAATTAATTACTAAAAATGAAAATTAATAGTTAGGTAATGATGGGTAGGGGCTTTATGACTACGGGCTCTAGTGATATAACGTCCCATAAAGCCCCTGTGTGACGTGGCACGACACGTGTCGCATAATGCCCACAAAGGGGCTTTATGACTACGGATGGCCTAATACAATAAAACAAAAAAAAGATTAAAAAAATTTAAAGCCCCCCCCTCTCTCTCTCTAAGACCGTGGGGTATGGTGAAGCATGGGTTGGGGGCATGGTACGACACGTGGAGTATGGGGCACCCAAGACCAAAAGCCAGTTTCAAAGGGGTATGGTGGGGCGTGGCTGAGGTGGCGTGGAAAAAAAGCCAATTTCAAAGGGCTAGTGCTCTTGGCCAATGAGGTTCTGCCATGCCATAGCCCTGCCCAACGCCCGGGCTGAATCCCCCGCCCAAGGGGCCACGCCGAAACCCAAGCCCACTCGGGTGGTGACTTGGGCGTTTGTACCCAACCCACACCCCAACCCCCGCCCCATACCCCATAGTCTAACACCCACCACCACTCTATCTCTCTCTCACACTCTATCCGCAGATTACCATCACCACACTCTCTCTCTCTCTCACACTCTATTTTTGATCATCACCACCAGTCCACCACTTCCATTGACACCCCTAATTATTATATATATCAAATAACATCGTCATTTTGCGCCAGTTGTGTTTGCATGTTTTAGGTTTTGGCCACTGCATTTTGCATCCTCTTTCTCTGACCTTTTTCCCTTTTCTTCAACAAGTTGAAGCCTCCGACGATATCAACAATGGGCTTCCTACCTTCATCAACGTTTCGGATCCTGAGGTATATCTTCAGTCTATCTTATCCAGTTCGTTGCCACCAATTTAGGGTTCGATTTTGTCACACCCCTTTCTGCGGCGGAAGCACGAGGTGTGATCATGAAAGGTTCTCATTGCATACGAAGAGTAAACATACTACATGCTCAAAAATATCTTCAACTATTACATTACTGAAAACATATGTCAAGTGTTTACAACACGAGATAACATATTGTCTTAACAGTCACAACTTTATTTAAAGATAAACAAGGCGACATCCACGAGCATGAGTAAGACCACGCGCACATCCAACCTAGTTACCTGAAATACATGTGAGTTTTGAAAAAACGTCAACATAAAGTTGGTGTGAATTCATGCAATTTTTGTTTTTCACGTTTGTATACTTTGTATGGAAACATAATTCGTATTTTGTATAAATCAAGTCTTTTGTGTACACCACGTACTCATGTATAATTCAGATATTTTTGTATGTATCAAGTGTTAATGGGTTGCAAAGCCATTAACATGTGACACGACATAGGAAGTCACCAAACCATAGGCATTTTTCTGTAGTCGATTCACGACTGAGACACAAAAACACTGCTTGGTAAAAGAGTGGCCAAGAGTGGGGCTGCCCGGAACCCATTAGATCTAACCTTCGTCCCTAATTAATGAATGTTTTTAATGGCTTGGTACTAGTTTTCACCAAGACTTTATGGCATTTTTAGCATTTCTTGGTACTAGTTTTCACCAAGAATTTATGGCATTTTTAGTATTAAGTCTATGCTCACATGATCTAGTGTTTCATAGGCATTTCATACCGTTTAAGTATTTGTACATGTATTTCACCCCCGAGAGTTATAAAACCAAAAACAATTAAAGAAAAGGGGGAGCATGAACTCACAACTTTGCGTTCCTTGCGTCGTAAACTTCACCGGATTTGCTTAATTAACGTCGTAACCTATACGCGTTTTCTTAACGTTAGTCACTAGACTTGTATCGCACAAGTACAGTCACTCTCTTTTGTATTTGTATTGTTGTGTTAAAAATATTTCATATTTTTAACTACGTATCTTACTTATATTATTTCCTCTAAAATAAATATAAGTCTTTTGTGTTTTGCACTTCGCACCCGAATTATGTATCTTGTATTTTGTATGTGTATTTTTATGTTTATACTCCTCACGAGTATTTAGTGTATTTTTAAGTCTTAATACACTAGTACGTATAACACATACTATACACACTTAGCACAACAGTTGGTGATAAAATAATATATATTTTTCTCTAAAAAATATACATACTTATATCCATTTTTATTCTTGAAGAAATCCTCATTTCTTATCACCAAAAATTAGGGAAACCTTGGTAATACTTTTAAACACATTTTTAGGGAATAAGTTTCTCAAAAACTCATATTTTTCTAAGTGTCAAAATTTATAAAAATTTTGACAGAGTTTCCCCTAAAAATGGAGGTTTCCCATGTTTTCAAAACATGTGTTTATTTTCTTTTAAATCGTCAACAATTTCCTCATTCAACAATAAACAATATGCAACTAGTTAAAATAGATATAATCGCAGAAATACATGAACTTGTGGTTTTTCTAAAATAGGTAGTATCCTTCCATTATTTTTAGTGGATCTTTGTATAGATCAACTTCGTTTCTTGAAAGTATCGTTTTTAAAGAAGTTACATCTTTACAACTTCCTGTCAATATTTACAAAAATAGTTATTTTGTCGAAACTTTGTGTTACACAAGTGTTTACACACTCGTGTGTTTGCTAAAATCATTCTTTTTCATGTAAGATCCGGCTTTAGAAAATATGATTTCTTGGACACTTGGTCCTTTGAAAGTACCGCTTGTAGATCCGTAGATCTACTAGTTTTGAACACCATTTCATAAGTAAAATCGATTTTACACAAGTTCAAGTTTGATGTGTGGTAGAGTTTCATCACCTAACCCTTATTACACTTAAACAAGCTTTATGTCATAATCCATGATCATGACCAACCCGGGTTAAATGACGATCCGAGCTACCACAACATAGATCGGGCCTAAATAACCACACAAATCAATTACTACATGATTTACACAACATATAAGCTATTAACCAACATTTTAGTGTTTTAAGTAGACTTTAAAGCATTATCTTGTAAGATTTCGAGTTTTAACCGTTACAAATCGTATTAACCACTTTAGAATAGTTCAAGAAGGTGATTTAAGTAACATACCACTAGCTCGAGGCTAGGGAAGAATCTAAGCGAAAAACGCGTGGATAAAAGCAAAGTAGAGAGGTCCTTCGCCTTCCGATTGCTCCAAGACTCCTTATATGCGACCCTTAACACTTGTATGGACTTGTAATGTGAAGATGGAAGCCGAAAGATATGATGGATGGGCAAGGGGATCTCGGCCGAAGCCTTAGAGGGCAAGAGAGGAGTGTGTGAGTGTTGTGATGAGTGATGAAGGTTATGTTGTGCCTTAGGTTGATCTTATAGATAATTAGCTTGGTCATTAACCGAAGGTCCTTATGTATTCTAGATACTAAACATGGTTGATTAAAATAATCACACAAGGACAAGGTATGTCCCCCACATGGGGACGGTTTCTAAAGGGGGGGGGGGGGGTCTAGTTCGAATCCAACTAGATAGTTAGGCACATAGTTAGGTTAATATAGTTAAGTTTAGGGATTAACCCGATTACTAATATATTGTGTTTTACAGTGGGTGTTAGGGTATTCGGGGACCCTAACTGGCTTAGAAAAAGAACAACTACGTTGATGATAATATTTTTCTGTTCCGGGTAAAGTCCGGTTGTTCGGTTACATACCGATTCGTTAAAGTGCTAAATTGCACCTTTTAGTGTCTAATAAGTATCTTTTTATAATACTATCGATTCCCAACACTTAGGGAAATATTATGAATAATAAAACGACATTTCTGCATAATATTTATATGTCTAAATGCTGATTTATTGCTGAATTATATAAATTTTGCACTTAAAGTGCGTTTCGGGTGCTTTTTAGTGCTTACTTTCGCTTCCGTATTGCATATATATTAAACCCTTGTATGTACTCTTGGGTTTTAATGCACTTTTGTCGTCGGACCTACACCTAGGCCTCAATTTTATTGTCTGACTGCTTTCTGCAGTTCCGTTGACACATAGTGTCTTACCGGTGAGTTTACTTAGTATTTTTGACGCAACGCTCTCGTTTATGCCTAAAGCAATGTTTTGTAGTATACAACGTGCATGAATTCACTTGTTTAGTATGTGTTCAGACATTGCTGACAATTAAGCACATAATTGCAGTCATTAAGCAATAATTAATGTGTACGGAAATTACCGGTTTGGGCCAGTTGTCACAGTCTCCCCCCGTTAAAAGAATTTCGTCCCGAAATTCAGGCTGAACTCACTCTCGCTGGAGTCTTCTTGAATAGGTGGGGATACTTTTTCTTGAACTGGTCTTCACGTTCCCATGTGTACTCGGGTCCGTGCTTAGAGTTCCAACGTACTTTGACAAGTTTTACGCTGCTCCTCCTGGTCTTGTTGACTTTCCAGTCGGTAACCTCAACGGGTTGTTCTGTAAATCGGAGGGCTTCATCAATATGCACTTCATCCATCGGGATGATCACACTTTCTTGTGTTGGACTCTTCTTCAGGTTGGATACATGAAACGTATCATGTACTCTATTAAGTTCTTCCGGTAACTCCAACTTGTATGCCACGGTACCAATTCTCTTCAATATTTTGAATGGTCCGATATATCGTGGATTCAGCTTTCCACGCTTTCCAAATCTGACTACGCCCTTCCAAGGTGAGACTTTTAACAACACTTTGTCTCCCACCTTGAATTCTACCGATTTTCTATTCGGATCAGCGTAGCTCTTTTGTCGCTCTCGAGCCGCCTTAATGCGCTCTCGGATCTGCGCAATCTTGTCGGTTGTCTCTTGTACAAGTTCAGGACCAACCATACGCTTATCTCCGGCATCTGCCCAACATAAGGGCGATCGGCATTTGCGGCCATACAGAGCTTCGAACGGTGCGGCTTTTATGCTCGTATGATAGCTGTTATTGTAGGAAAACTCAACTAAAGGTAGATGAGTATCCCAGCTGCCGCCTAGGTCCATGACGCATGCGCGAAGCATATCTTCTAACGTTTGTATAGTCCGTTCGCTCTGGCCGTCTGTTTGTGGATGGAATGCCGTGCTTAGATCTAACTGAGATCCAAAGGCTTCCTGAAATGATTGCCAGATTCTCGAGACAAAGCGTCCATCTCTGTCTGAAATGATTGAGATTGGCACTCCATGACGCGCCACAATTTCCCTGAGGTATATCTCTGCAAGCTTTCCAGTGCTATCCTTCTCTCGGATTGGTAGGAAATGCGCAGACTTCGTCAATCGATCAACTATTACCCATATCATATCGTGCCCTCTCGGGGTCCTGGGTAATTTCGTTATGAAGTCCATCGAGATTCGTTCCCACTTCCACACGGGAATCTCTAGTTGTTGTAGTAGGCCGGACGGCTTCTGATATTCTGCCTTAACCTTGGCACAGGTTAGGCATTTTCCAACATAAACAACAACGTCGCTCTTGAGTCTCGGCCACCAATAGTATTCTTTCAAATCTTGATACATTTTATCTGATCCTGGATGGATCGAGTATCTCGATTTATGCGCTTCATCAAGGATGACTTCTCGTAGGCCACCATAGAGCGGAACCCAAATGCGCTTTTTAAAGTATAAGGCTCCCTCTTCATTTGGCGCCATGTACTTCAATGCACCCCGGAGGTATTCAGCTTTGCGATTTTCCACCTTAAGGGCTTCTTGTTGTGCGTCACGAATGCGTGCAGTGAGGTTCGTTCGAATGGTCATTTCCAATGCTCGAACCCTTAGGGTCTTAACCCTTTCTTTTCGGCTCAACGCGTCCGCTACAACGTTCGCCTTTCCAGGATGGTACTTAATCTCACAGTCATAATCGTTCAGCAGCTCGACCCAACGTCGCTGGCGCATATTCAATTCCTTTTGATCAAATATGTGTTGTAAGCTTTTGTGATCTGTGAAGATTGTACATCGAGTACCATATAAATAATGTCGCCAAATCTTCAAGGCGAATACCACTGCACCTAGTTCCAAGTCGTGCGTGGTGTAATTTCTTTCGTGAACCTTCAGTTGTCTTGAAGCATAAGCGATGACTTTTTGGCGTTGCATGAGTACGCAACCCAAGCCTTGTCGTGAGGCGTCGCAGTATACCACGAAGTCTTCTGTGCCTTCGGGCAATGATAATATTGGTGCATCGCATAGCTTGTTCTTAAGCAACTGGAAGGCTTCTTCTTGTCTGTGACCCCAGTCGTATTTCCTGTCTTTCTGTGTAAGGGTCGTTAGCGGTTGAGCTATCTTTGAGAAATTCTCGATGAATCGTCGGTAATAGCCCGCTAAGCCCAAAAATTGTCGAACTTCGGTTGGGGTCTTGGGAGCTTCCCAATTCTTTATTGCTTCAATCTTGGACGGGTCTACATGAATGCCTTTCTCATTCACCACGTGACCAAGAAATTGTACTTCGCGAATCCAGAATTCGCATTTCGAGAACTTTGCATAAAGTTTCTCTTTCTTCAGTAGCTCCAAGATGGTTCTGAGATGTTGCTCGTGCTCTTCTTTCGTTTGCGAGTAAATCAGGATATCATCGATAAATACAATCACGAATTTATCGAGATATGGTTTACATACGCGGTTCATTAGATCCATAAAGACCGCTGGCGCGTTCGTCAATCCAAATGGCATCACAAGAAATTCGTAGTGCCCATAGCGCGTTCTGAATGCAGTCTTTGGCACGCTTTCATCTTGGATTCTCAGCTGATGGTATCCAGATCGAAGGTCGATCTTGGAATAGTAGCTTGATCCTTGCAGTTGATCAAACAAGTCATCAATCCTCGGTAGCGGATACCGATTCTTGATCATGAGCTTGTTCAGTTCCCTGTAATCGATACACATCCGCAGTGATCCATCCTTCTTCTTCACGAACAATACTGGAGCTCCCCAGGGTGAGAAGCTTGGCCTTATGAATCCTTTATCCAACAACTCCTGAAGTTGTGTAGATAATTCTTGCATTTCGGATGGCGCAAGTCGATATGGAGCCTTGGCTACAGGAGCGGCTCCTGGAACCAAGTCTATGTGGAATTCGACTCGTCGTTGCGGAGGTAGTCCTGGCAGATCTTCAGGGAACACATCAGGAAATTCCTTCACCACAGGAATGTCTTCGAGTTTTGGCTCCACAGCCTTCTTATCTACAACGTGTGCTAGGAAAGCAACACATCCTTTCCTTAAGCACTTCTGTGCCTTCATACAACTGATGATTCGTAGAGGCGCGTTTCGTCTTTCTCCATGTACGATGAGGGTTTCATCATTCGCCAGAGGGATGCGAATGATTTTCTCATGACAAATGACTTCAGCTTTGTTCTTGGACAACCAGTCCATGCCGACTACTACATCGAAGCTACCTAATTGGATAGGTAAGAGGTCGATGCTAAATTTTTGTTCACCAAGTTCTAGCGTGCAGCCTCTAACAACTTCACCCGATTCAACAAGTTTACCATTGGCTAGTTCTATGGAATAAGGAATTTCTAATCTACTAGATTCTATTCCAAGTATGCGTTTAAATTCCACAGATATGAAACTATAATCGGCGCCAGTGTCGAATAATATGGATGCAAAGTGATTGTTAATGAGGAACGTACCGTTGACCACATTAGGGTCCTCGCGTGCGTCCCTTGCTCCAATCACAAATGCTCGGGCCTGAGCATTGTTTCTCTCTGGGTAGTCCTTCATGAAATGATCTTTGCTTCCACATCTGAAGCATCCTTGGTTTCGCCCATTCCCGTTGCCAGCACCGTTTCCATTTCCACCATTGTTCCTATCATTAGCCCCATTACGATTTCCATTCCCGTTCCTCTTACTCCAACAGTCTTCAGTGCGGTGACCCAACTTTCCACACTTGTCACACTTTGAGATGTGACAAGCTCCCTCGTGGTGGTGTTTACACCGATGGCATTTGGGCAAGGTGCACAGGTATCCC
The DNA here is from genome assembly GCA_030545235.1 of Helianthus tuberosus. NCBI lineage: Eukaryota > Viridiplantae > Streptophyta > Magnoliopsida > Asterales > Asteraceae > Helianthus > Helianthus tuberosus. The sequence goes on along the minus strand of CM060376.1, from coordinate 173,293,384 downwards.
CTTGCTGGTGCGTCGTTCATGGCTGCAAGAGGTTTCGCCCCTTGAGGCGGGTTAGGGTCACGCTTCTTGTTGGAACCTTTGTTGTTACGAGTTGCTTGATTCAGGTTTGCATGCTTCCTTTTCTTGTCGCCAGACGACTCAGCATGCGTCTCGGCATTTTCTGTTGGGTTTAGTGATAGCTTCTTCATACGAACACAATCTTCAGTAAGGCTGACAGCCAGAGTTACAGCCTCGGTGATTGTTTGTTGTTTGGCCGACGTCACCATGCCACGAAACTCTGAGGCCAGTCCCCAAATGTAGCGTTCAACACGCTTGAATTCGGGAGTCACCATGTAAGGAAGCACTCTAGACAGATCGTGGAACCTTCGAGTATATCCATTGATGTCAGCACCTTCCATGGTCAAGTGCCAGAACTCCGTCTCCAGCCTTTGGAGTTCAGCACGAGAGCAGTACTTCTCTCTCATTCTTTCCTTCAGTTCATCCCAAGTTAGGCCATAAGCGGCATCATCACCCAAGGTTTGGACTTGCAGGTTCCACCAAGTCAGAGCTTCATCGACAAATAACCCAGTAGCAAAGGTGACTTGTTGATCCGCGGTACACTTGCTCATGCGAAAGGTAGCTTCAGTCTTCTCCGTCCAGCGCACAAATGCTACTGCACCTCCTGTGCCATCATAGTTCATCGGCTTGCAGTCGAGGAACTGCTTGAAAGTGCAGCCTTGAGCTGCATTGCCTCCAGACGAATCTCCATTCCCATTACGTCTAGCGTTGCTTGGTCCTCCACTGTCTTGAGTTCGGTTCGCCTCGTACTGGGCGATAGTAGCGGAGATCCTTTCCTCCAGTAGGGCGTTCAGCTCATCAGCAGTTCTTGGCAGTGGGGGAGGAGGAGGTTGATCGTCATTGCGAGCATTCACAGCTTTCCTGGGTGCCATGTTCTGACAGAACATAACACAACAGGGTTACACATTTGTTTGATATCGTCCTACTAGGCAGTAGTAGTATATATATTCACAGGTATATATCACATAAGTGACATCAAACAATTATTACTCTAGCAGAGTACTTAGTAGGCTTGCACTGAGGGAATCTATACGTGACAAGACTTGTTGTGGTTTATGTGCACTGAATTCCATAATTATGTATGCATCCATAATTACGTAACTCCTTGCACAGTCTGCACAGTTCGTTTCATCCTCGTATTTCTTCCTTCAGATGGGCCATTGCTTTTAGGTAGAGTCACGCATACTTGTGACGTTCTATTTCTAGTACATGCTAATTATCACACATAATTGCAAGGAATTTCTAGTCAACGACAAGTGCTACTCAAGTGCACTCTAAGTCTCGTAGTGTCTTTTCTAGACTCATGTAGTCAGTTTCAGGTAGTGGATGTCGCGGGACGTTTTATGCAATGAAAACTCTTTGAATTTTTTTTTCGTGAAAGGATCCTAGAGATTGTAGACTAGACTCGAGAAGGAATCCTGGTTCACTACAATCGCAGCTCTGATACCAATCTGTCACACACCTTTCTGCGGCGGAAGCACGAGGTGTGATCATGAAAGGTTCTCATTGCATACGAAGAGTAAACATACTACATGCTCAAAAATATCTTCAACTATTACATTACTGAAAACATATGTCAAGTGTTTACAACACGAGATAACATATTGTCTTAACAGTCACAACTTTATTTAAAGATAAACAAGGCGACATCCACGAGCATGAGTAAGACCACGCGCACATCCATCCTAGTTACCTGAAATACATGTGAGTTTTGGAAAAACGTCAACATAAAGTTGGTGTGAATTCATGCAATTTTTGTTTTTCACGTTTGTATACTTTGTATGGAAACATAATTCGTATTTTGTATAAATCAAGTCTTTTGTGTACACCACGTACTCATGTATAAATCAGATATTTTTGTATGTATCAAGTGTTAATGGGTTGCAAAGCCATTAACATGTGACACGACATAGGAAGTCACCAAACCATAGGCATTTTTCTGTAGTCGATTCACGACTGAGACACAAAAACACTGCTTGCTAAAAGAGTGGCCAAGAGTGGGGCTGCCCAGAACCCATTAGATCTAACCTTCGTCCCTAATTAATGAATGTTTTTAATGGCTTGGTACTAGTTTTCACCAAGACTTTATGGCATTTTTAGCATTTCTTGGTACTAGTTTTCACCAAGAATTTATGGCATTTTTAGTATTAAGTCTATGCTCACATGATCTAGTGTTTCATAGACATTTCATACCGTTTAAGTATTTGTACATGTATTTCACCCCCGAGAGTTATAAAACCAAAAACAATTAAAGAAAAGGGGGAGCATGAACTCACAACTTTGCGTTCCTTGCATCGTAAACTTCACCGGATTTGCTTAATTAACGTCGTAACCTATACGCGTTTTCTTAACGTTAGTCACTAGACTTGTATCGCACAAGTACAGTCACTCTCTTTTGTATTTGTATTGTTGTGTTAAAAATATTTCATATTTTTAACTACGTATCTTACTTATATTATTTCCTCTAAAATAAATATAAGTCTTTTGTGTTTTGCACTTCGCACCCGAATTATGTATCTTGTATTTTGTATGTGTATTTTTATGTTTATACTCCTCACGAGTATTTAGTGTATTTTTAAGTCTTAATACACTAGTACGTATAACACATACTATACACACTTAGCACAACAGTTGGTGATAAAATAATATATATTTTTCTCTCAAAAATATACATACTTATATCCATTTTTATTCTTGAAGAAATCCTCATTTCTTATCACCAAAAATTAGGGAAACCTTGGTAATACTTTTAAACACATTTTTAGGGAATAAGTTTCTCAAAAACTTATATTTTTCTAAGTGTCAAAATTTATAAAAATTTTGACAGAGTTTCCCCTAAAAATGGAGGTTTCCCATGTTTTCAAAACATGTGTTTATTTTCTTTTAAATCGTCAACAATTTCCTCATTCAACAATAAACAATATGCAACTAGTTAAAATAGATATAATCGCAGAAATACATGAACTTGTGGTTTTTCTAAAATAGGTAGTATCCTTCCATTATTTTTAGTGGATCTTTGTATAGATCAACTTCGTTTCTTGAAAGTCTCGTTTTTAAAGAAGTTACATCTTTACAACTTCCTGTCAATATTTACAAAAATAGTTATTTTGTCGAAACTTTGTGTTACACAAGTGTTTACACACTCGTGTGTTTGCTAAAATCATTCTTTTTCATGTAAGATCCGGCTTTAGAAAATATGATTTCTTGGACACTTGGTCCTTTGAAAGTACCGCTTGTAGATCCGTAGATCTACTAGTTTTGAACACCATTTCATAAGTAAAATCGATTTTACACAAGTTCAAGTTTGATGTGTGGTAGAGTTTCATCACCTAACCCTTATTACACTTAAACAAGCTTTATGTCATAATCCATGATCATGACCAACCCGGGTTAAATGACGATCCGAGCTACCACAACATAGATCGGGCCTAAATAACCACACAAATCAATTACTACATGATTTACACAACATATAAGCTATTAACCAACATTTTAGTGTTTTAAGTAGACTTTAAAGCATTATCTTGTAAGATTTCGAGTTTTAACCGTTACAAATCGTATTAACCACTTTAGAATAGTTCAAGAAGGTGATTTAAGTAACATACCACTAGCTCGAGGCTAGGGAAGAATCTAAGCGAAAAACGCATGGATAAAAGCAAAGTAGAGAGGTCCTTCGCCTTCCGATTGCTCCAAGACTCCTTATATGCGACCCTTAACACTTGTATGGACTTGTAATGTGAAGATGGAAGCCGAAAGATATGATGGATGGGCAAGGGGATCTCGGCCGAAGCCTTAGAGGGCAAGAGAGGAGTGTGTGAGTGTTGTGATGAGTGATGAAGGTTATGTTGTGCCTTAGGTTGATCTTATAGATAATTAGCTTGGTCATTAACCGAAGGTCCTTATGTATTCTAGATACTAAACATGGTTGATTAAAATAATCACACAAGGACAAGGTATGTCCCCCACATGGGGACGGTTTCTAAAGGGGGGGGGGGTCTAGTTCGAATCCAACTAGATAGTTAGGCACATAGTTAGGTTAATATAGTTAAGTTTAGGGATTAACCCGATTACTAATATATTGTGTTTTACAGTGGGTGTTAGGGTATTCGGGGACCCTAACTGGCTTAGAAAAAGAACAACTACGTTGATGATAATATTTTTCTGTTCCGGGTAAAGTCCGGTTGTTCGGTTACATACCGATTCGTTAAAGTGCTAAATTGCACCTTTTAGTGTCTAATAAGTATCTTTTTATAATACTATCGATTCCCAACACTTAGGGAAATATTATGAATAATAAAACGACATTTCTGCATAATATTTATATGTCTAAATGCTGATTTATTGCTGAATTATATAAATTTTGCACTTAAAGTGCGTTTCGGGTGCTTTTTAGTGCTTACTTTCGCTTCCGTATTGCATATATATTAAACCCTTGTATGTACTCTTGGGTTTTAATGCACTTTTGTCGTCGGACCTACACCTAGGCCTCAATTTTATTGTCTGACTGCTTTCTGCAGTTCCGTTGACACATAGTGTCTTACCGGTGAGTTTACTTAGTATTTTTGACGCAACGCTCTCGTTTATGCCTAAAGCAATGTTTTGTAGTATACAACGTGCATGAATTCACTTGTTTAGTATGTGTTCAGACATTGCTGACAATTAAGCACATAATTGCAGTCATTAAGCAATAATTAATGTGTACGGAAATTACCGGTTTGGGCCAGTTGTCACAGATTTGCCCATCACCTGCGACTGAAGACGTCCATTACTTCTATTTGTAATTTCTTCTGTCGATCGAAGTCGTCATCGCCTTTTACTCATGCGATTGAAGCCCCTTTCATCATTTCCTCAAGGTATCCTCTTGGCAGTGGTAAGTACATACATTTAAAAATGTACTGGATTTTCTGTCTCCTCCTCTAAAGATCAAAAGCATCCTTAAATTCCTTCCTTAAAAATACATTTTTTTGGAGTTGCAAATGATACTGATGTTATTGTTATCACATTCGGAGGCACTTAAGAAACCAGATATTGAATTAAAGTTTGGTTTGGTCCCAAACCAATTTCCAAATCGAGTTTAGTTCATGCTTCAAACCAGGTTAGTTCTCAATCTCCACCAGGTTTTTCACGCACGTCATTCCTATTGTTTTATTTACAATTTGAGAAATTATTTAAATTTTTTAATCACGAATTTGAGATTTATTGTTTCTGGTTATCAGCTAGGAATGATGCTTTGAACGATGATTATTGTTATAACATGTGATTTGGGATTGAACTAATTAGAAAGAAATGTTACTACATTGGATTTAATATGTGCATACCACATGCTTGATGAAATGCCGTTGGGCATCTTAGGTGATTTTGGTACTTGTGAGTTGTAATCCTCTGTTAATCTACATGTTTATAGTTAACACGACATACGTTACAATCTGCAGTATGCATATATTAGTATGTTTACTTTTGTGCTTAAGTCTTCCATTGAACTATATGTTTTTGGGAAATAAATTTATGATTAACTTTTCTATATTTGAGTTTTTAGTTATTAGTTTTTGTCATCTATATTGAAAGAATCAAGATCTTTCATTGAAAGCTTTTAATGGAATTTTGTTAATTTAATTGTATGAATGAAGTTCCTGTTGTTCTTAAGGGGAAGTTACATTACTCTTCAACCATCATTTGTTGTTTTCATTAACCAGACCCCTTCTTCTCCCTAACAATCCTTGACCCATAGTAGTCGAGAGGCACTTAAGGCGCAAAGATAAGCCTGTTACCTAGGTACAAGGCACTTAAAAAGTGAGGGTCTTAGATAAGCAAGGTGCACAATATAGAATAAGCCATGTGAATTTTGTAAACACATCACTAAGAGACCAGTTGCAGAGTAAAATAGAACAATGAGGTTTGTTTAAATCGAAGTTGAATCCCTACCTAATATGATGTAGTTGGGTTCTTTTGCCTCACTAATTACACTTTGCCAGCAAAATTGTAGCTTAAACAACAGGTTCAGATGACGTATAGGTGGATTAATTTGAATTTTGATAATGTTGTTTGTACCCATGCTATTTCATCAAAGAGGTCTTAGTCAACTCGCTCAACTGATCAAACTACCCATAAACAGAGGTGCTCTGGTAGGAGAGATGATGAGAGCATGAAATGTGGGAGTTAGGGTAAATGTCACTGCAAGAAGATGTCAATATCTTTGCTTTGTTAATTATGATCCATTTTAATATTCTCTTAGCTATAAACGATGTTGGACTTGAAGTCACAAGAGTTTCATATGTTTCATGTACCTATTACTATCTGCATTTTTTTCAGTTACCTACTACGCACTAGACGACATTTTTTCTACACAGAAGGGGGGCCAAGCAAGAAAACTAGAACCAAAGATCCGAGCCAACATGAATAGAAGCTACGTTCAAAAATGGTAGTCTCTCCGCGTACATTTTTTTGTCCAGTGTACACACAAGATGCAAAAGTCAAGCTTACAACAATCATTGTATGCTGACAACAGATTCCATGTTGTACATAAGCATCTGACAACATATTCTATATTGTAACCATAAGTGTATTGTGTGAACCAGTTTTGAGTATGTATATATGTATTCCTGTTATCCGATGTTATCCCCGCCGCGTAGCGCGGGTACAACTACTAGTTGTTATTCAAATTAACAAATTTTCTATTAATAGTAAGTGTATTTCGGTCAATTCATATCCACTTAACATCAAAAACTAACCCCCATCTATGTTATGGACTATCCAAGAAACGAGTGTTCAAACGTTAGGAAAAAAGGTTGTAATTTTAGAAGTTTGAAAACTATAGATGAAATTTCACCAAAACACATGAATTATCCGGGCATTTTTCTCTAACAAAATCCAATTCAAAAACCAAAACATTAAATTTACATGGGAAATAAAAAAACATAGTGTTAACACTATGTATCCTGGAAATACAATCCAACTAAGAACATGTGTAATGGTACACATGAATAATATCTCTATCCTCGCGCGTTTTGCTTCATATGGCAGTCAGTCATTAATGGGGTATTATGGGGCGTTTTTCTAAAATGAATGTAGTGGGGATGTGGGCATTGTGGGGCATTATGTTAAAAGGGATGTAATAAAATTAAATAAAAAAACCATCAAAAAATCATATTGGCCAAACAAAAACCATCAGAAAAATCATTGGCCAAAAAGAATGAACAAAGGCGTGGAAAAAAGAAAATGCCAAAACAATTTTTTTTGAAAAAAAAAACGCTCAGGGGACGGTTCCAAAGCGTGAAGGGGAGTTTATTGGGGAAAAACGCCTAAAAACCCTACTACGGGTATTCTAAATAACTAACTAAAAATGTTGTCAAAATAGCACCGTCACTAAACTGAGGGACAACAACTAGCTATTGTAGTTTGCTTTAATCATTTCTCAATTATTTTTTTAATTTGTTCTCTTAAATATAATAATAAATTTTAAAATAGAACTACACAGTATTAAATTAAAATTTAAAATAACGTTAAGAATTACTTACATAAAAACTACAATAAAATTTAAAAAATACAAAACAAAGTTAAAAATAAGAAAAAAAGTCACTACAGATGAAATAAAAAAATAACGAGACCAATCGACGTGCACAAAATTGTTGTTTCATTTGCTCGAAAAAAACTCGATCCTCCTCGCGTAAATGCGACAAGTCTTTCTTGAGGAAAGCAATTCGGGCTTCAATGCGTTGGTTTTCTCTAAACCCGAGTAGTCGGTCAATTTTAGAGTCAAAACTATCGATATGCGTTTTCACCTCGGGATTGACTACGGATGTAGTAGTTCTTGAGAACGATGGTCGGGATTAATTGTGTTTTGCCTTGCTCTCCTCTCTCCCCATTGGACGAGCCGGTAGTTCCAGTTCTTCAAACTCGCCTTCGAAGTCGGTAAGATTTATATGCTAATGAGCATCCAACGTGGCTTGGGAAGAAATCGGTTCAGTCGAAGATGTAGTTTTTGATCTTTTAGACCGTGTCGTGCCCACCGTCTTTACTTGATGCCAATTTGTGGATTTCCTCAAAAACTCCCAAATCTTTTTTATTCTAAACGGGGCATGATTGACTTTATATTGTCTATTAGCTTCGACCAAGATGTCCACATCGTTTGTTTCACTCCCTCTAAGACGGCTATTAGCAATAGATCGTTAAAATGATTGATTCTAGTTTTCATCACGGTTACCCCGGTATTTTGTCCAAGCCACGATACTCTTCTCGGATCCTGAAGAACCAAAGAATCGTATTTAGGCCGGAGCCTGTAAACGAGGGTTTGGATCTTGTAAGAGAGCTTGAGGAACAGTCCTGCAAAACAGAAAACCGTTAGGCTCGCCGCAGAGATGGGAGGGCCCCTCTGCGACCACCCTCCGGCGCGAGGATAAGTATTGGAAGAGAGAGAAAGTAGAGAGAGAAAGTAAAGACGAAGGTTCAGAAAATCGTACTTGGCTTTGTACTTGATGGGGTATTTATAGTAGTCAACTGAGATGACGTCATCCGTCCAGACGCACTTGAATGGAGGTTCGTCTTCGGAGGTATTTGATAAGGAGCAGACATTTTTTAGATGTCCGTTCAAGTGGAGTCCGGTTCGTCCCAAGGATCATGTCCGGTCTTGGATATGTATCTTCAAGTCCCCCAGTTTGGTAAGTCTTGGTAAAGACTTAGCAAACTATTATTTCAAGCTTTTTGTCCTACTCGGATGACGTGTCGCTGCTGGAGTGGTCTGAATCGATGACGTGGCATATTTTGAATGGTGTGGGTGACTTTCATTATATTGACCGTCAGTCACCTACTGGTGACGGTAGCGAAACCCGTGTTGGAAATCGTGGGAAGTGACGGTTGACATGATGGCCCCCCAACCGACTTACTTTTTTCTATAAATTTGGTTTTTACCACTTCACTTTTACCCTTTTTTCCTCTCCTTTTTCATCTTCTCGGCTGTTATCCCCTCTAATCTCTTCTTCTTCTTCAAAGAAAGGTGCGTCCTTTTCCTTTTTATTTTTTAAAGGTATGGCTCCTGGTAAGGAGAATCTCGCGGAGAGCGTGAGTGTGCTTACCCAACGTCAGTTGGATAGGTTCATTAGAGATTATAGGATTCCTCTAGATCTTCACCCGGTCCTTCCTTCCGAAAGGGAAGCCATATATCCATTTCGTCAAGGGAAGTTTCCCTTTTATACTCGTATCTGCAACTTTGTGAATTATAGGGTTCCTTTCTCTCGCTTTTTGATTAGGGTCCTACAATTTTTAGGGTTCATATTTGTCAGGTTAACCCGTTCGGTCTTAGCCGTATTAACCATTTTGAAATTTCTTGCCGAGCCTTAGACCAGAAACCGGACCTGAACGCTTTCCGATATTTTTATGAGTTTATTACGGCCGGAGATTGGTATACCTTTGCGCACCGGAAGGGTGTACCTTCCCCGTCCTCCGGCGAGCGGTCCAACTTAAAAAATTGGAAGGATAATTTTTTTTTTGGCTGGACGACCGCTGCCTTCCGGAGGATATGAGGTGGCGCTTTAAAGATCAAACGATGTCTTTCGATCTTGGAGAGGACTTTGTTTTTAGTGAAGATTTAGTCCGTGCCCTGATTGAACATAAATCCCCCATTCGTCCCCTTCCCAAGCATTTCATTTGGTTAGGTCGAGTTAGTTTTTCCTGGGCCCAAGGGGATAGGGATTGGCCGATTATTCGCCGAAAGCGTGATCGTAAGTTCCGACCCTTTATATCCCCTTCGGCATCTTTATTTAATTGTTTTGCTAACTTTCTTTTTATTTTGAAAATACAGGTGTCATAATGTCTCTCCTGGATGCTTTAAAGGTTCCGAGCATGGGCGTTTTGGACTTTGATTTCGAGGAACAGGGCGAAGGGGATGTTCCTCTCATGAAGCAAGTGGCACCTTCGGCTCTACAGATTCGTCCGGAGGTTGTTCAAGACGCGACTGGGCCCTCTGCTGTCGAAGCAACTTCTTCTATTCCTCAGAATATGCCTGAACAAGTTGCTGCTGAGACTGCTTCTTCCGCTCCGAAATCTACGAAGGAAGCTGCTGGCTCGTCCGGATCCCAGTCTGGTAAAAGATCGATTCTTGATGACGTGGATAGTGATCCGGAGGTCCGCGATTTAGATGAGGCCCTCCAATATCGACCTTCTTCCTTGAAAAGCAAGGGTGTTGTTCCGGACGTGGATCTGAAAGTTCGTTCTCGTAAGAGGAAGAATGAGCCGATTCTGATACGTTCTACCGATCCTCTTCCTTTGCCAAGGTCAAAGAAATCAAGGAAAGATTCTTACTCCGAGGGTAATATAATGGAAGAGCTGGACGAGCATCTTACCGGAGGTAAGTTTTCTAGGGAGGAGGCCGCATTGGCTCGCAACAAACCGACCCCTACCTATTCCGGTGGTTTTATTCCGAGTACTGAGGTAGAGAATATGGAGACGGAGATTCCGGAGATTTCAAGCAAGGAGAAAGGAAAAGCTCATGGTGAACCCAAGGTGGTGACTTTTTCAGGTACGATGCTGGACTCATCTTTAGGTCCGGACCGTTTTATTGATGATGAGGAAGATCAAGTGTCTTCCCTTCCTTCATCTTGGTTCAGACCTGAGTTGTTGTCCTTTTTTCGATATGCAGATTTGTTCTCGGATGACATGGATATTGACCCGGCAATTGCTGAAGATAAATTTATTCCTGATTGGGACGTTCGGAATAAGGACTCAGTGATGGACGCATTGGTTGCAAAAACTATGCTTTTTAATATTAACACTCCGGTGGACCATGCCAGGAGCCGGAAAATGAAAAACCAAGATCTGGTTGCGGCCGTTTTAACCAACCAGGCTCAATCAAACATTTTTGTGACAGAGGTTTACCGGAGGTGGGTCGAAGCGGAATCGGTTAAGGAAGATTTGGAAAAAGAAACCCGTTCTTTGAAGCGGAAGATTCTGAGAACTCCGGACGCGGAGAAGAAAATCACTCAACTGACCCAAGATCTTCAGGCTCAGCAGGAGAAGGTTAAGTCTTTGACTGCTCAGAATCAATCGTCCCAAGCAACTGCTGCTGCTGCTGCGGAAGACAGGGATAAGATATCTTCGGAGTTCAAAGCATTCTCTGAATCAATGAAGAAGAAGGATGAAGAGCATAAGGCAGTTTTGTCGAAGATGGAAGAAGCTTTTAACAATGCTCGCCACGCTTATGAGAGCATGATGGCCGGTACGTCCTTTTCTTGTTTTAGTTGCTTCTTATCTTTCCTGTTTTTCTAACACTTTTTCCAGAGCGGGATACGCTTAAATCAGAGGAAGCCAACTTGAAGGACCGAATTGAGGAGATTGAGGCGGAGAATGTTTCCCTGAAAGCTAGGGAGGAGGAGCTTCAAGCAACGAAGGTCTGGATGCTTTCGGAAGGGGCAAAGCTTCTGGCAAAGAATATTCATAAAGGTCCAGAAATGACTGCTGCCGTTGCTGCAGTTAACAATGCCATGAGTTCTATCGGTATTAATTCTAGCCTTCACCAGGGATACGTCCATGCTTTGCAGAAGAAGACCCCTTATAAAGATGTTCCATCGTTGAATCGCAATGCTACGGAAGAGCTAAACGCGGCAGTTGCTTGCTTCGATACTCTTAAGTTTCCAGTGATAGAAGACCTTCCGAAGCTTGTCAATGCGCCCCTTTCTGAAATTAAGGAAGCTCTACTTTTTGCAAACGAAAGTTCCTCGAGGAAGTAAGGTGGACATGCCCGGTACTTTGGGGTATGCTCCTTGGAAGTTTATGATTTCTATGTCTTTGACAGGTGGACATGTCCGGCAATTTGGGGCATGCACCTTATTTTGGATGGATGTAATGATGCTTTTACTTATGTTCGAACAATTATCCTTTGTAAATGATTTTGTAATTTCCGGTTTATGCAAGTCCGGTAATTTTTGATGTAATCACTTGTTTATACATGCGTCCATGTTTTGTGTTTTACATTTTCTTTTTTCTTGAACGCTCATTTTAAAGGTGCGGATCCGACTTATTTTATTTTGCTAGGATACTTTTTAAGTGAAGGAAAAGCACGAACAAGGCCAGTTCGTCCTCACCTTTTAGGGTTAGCATCCCTAGTTCGGCCGAAAATTATACTCGTGTTGCAACGTTATTAAATATAGAAAATTTTATTATTCTATTTTCTTATCCGGAGTTATGCTTCTCCGATTGACATAGTAAAAACATTTTATGTAATCCGTGGGTAAAACCCTCCACGGTCTTTTGAATTTATAATTCGTTCGGTGCGGGCATAACCATCCGCGTTACAGGGAAATAAAAAGGTGACGGAGGCCGTAGCTTCTGTATTACAATCTTATTTTAAAATAAGAAACTTTTAATGAAAACACTTCTTCAGGTGAGCTCCGTTCCATGTGCGCGGGATGAGGGCCCCGTCCATTTTCTTGAGCGTATATGCCCCGTCCTTTCCTGCGGTGTTGATCAGGTAAGGACCTTCCCACTTTGGTGCCATTTTTCCGGTGCCTTCCACTAAGCTTGCTTCATTACTCCGCATGACGTAGTCCCCGACTTTAAACCGGATCTCCTTCACTTTTGAGTTGTAATGTTTTTCCAACTCTTTTTTATATTTCGCTTCTCGGATCGCCGCAAGCTCTCTCCTTTCTTCGGCTAGATCCAGGTTCAGAAGGAGTTCTTGTTCGTTTTCTTCTTGACTTAGCTGCATGCGGGGGGTAGGTATCCCTACTTCAGCGGGAATGACTGCTTCGGTACCGTATGTTAAGCTGAAGGGAGTTTCCCTATTGCTCGTCTTCGGCATCGTTCGGTGGGCCCATAGGACGTGTGGGAGTTCATCTGCCCATGAGACGCCTTCCTTCCCCAAGCGCTTTTTAATGCCTTCCACAATGCTGCGGTTGGCTCTTTCTACTTGGCCATTGGCCTGGGGATGGGAAACCGAAGCAAAACTTTGCTCAATACGCATTCTTTCGCACCACGCCTTGAACGGTTTCTCTGCAAACTGTTTCCCGTTATCACTGACTATACACAGCGGCATTCCGTATCTGCACACTATGTTTTCCCAGACAAACCTCAGTACTTGATCTCCTGTGATGGTCCGGAGGGGTTTGGCTTCGACCCATTTTGTGAAATAGTCAATGGCAACCAACAGGAACCTTACCCCTCCGGTGGAAACAGGGAAAGGACCCACAATGTCAATCCCCCATTTCTGGAACGGCCATGCCGATGTTACAGGAACGAGGTTGTTCTTGGCTCGATGACTAATGGGAGCGTGCCGCTGGCAGTCTTCACATGATTGAAGCTCGTTAACCGCGCTTTGATGCATACCCGGCCAGAAATATCCGGCGTTCATGGCTTTAGCTATGACCATCCTCGGTCCGGCGTGGATGCCGCATATTCCCCAATGGATTTCTCTTATGACGTAGCTGGCTTCCTCCGGTGTTAAGCATTTCAGGAGCGGACCTAAAAAGGTCTTACGGTAAAGTTTCCCATCGTGAATCTGATACTGCAACGCTTTTACCTTTAGCTTCCGGGCCTGAGCTTTGTCTTCTGGGAGCGTACCTTCTTTCAAGTAATCCACAATCGGAGTCATCCAGGATTTTTCTATCACAGAGACTGACATGACCGACCCCGTCTGTTGGACGGCCGGGGCTTGCAAGGTTTCGACTAGAACTTCTTTGGATAAGTGACAGAATGCTACGGATGCGAGCTTGCTTAAGGCATCAGCCTTTTTGTTCTTACTCCGCGGTATGTGCACTATCTTGCAAGAGTCAAAAGAGGAGATTAAGTTGTTAACTTGCTGGAGATACCGAACCATGTTATCCTCTCGTGCTTCGTACTCTCCGCTGACTTGATTGGCTACCAACAATGAATCAACATGTGCTAGTACGGAGGTTGCACCGGCCTTAGCCGCGGTTTGGAGTCCTGCAAGAAGAGCCTCATACTCTGCTTCATTGTTTGAGGTTTTAAACTCGAACCGCAGTGCATATGTGTATTCTATCCCTTCTGGATCTATTAGGATTAACCCGGCTCCCGATCCTTCTTTGCTGGAAGCTCCATCCGTATATAAGTTCCATACCCTTGGCAGAGCGGATTTTTCTTTGGTGCTTTCTCCGGTTGGTACCTCTGTGAGGAAATCTGCCACCGCCTGGCCTTTTACCGGACCTCTGGTTCGATTGGTGATATCGAAAGCGCTGAGTTCAATTGCCCACTTAGTGAGGCGTACGGAGACCTCTGGCTTTCTGAGAATTTGTTGTATCTAGAGATCAGTCTGCACTTCTATATTGAAAGCCTGAAAGTACCTTCGGAGACGCCTAGAGGCGTGCACTAAGGCGAGTGCCAACTTCTCAATCATCGGGTACCGAGTTTCATAATCTTTCAGGATGCGGCTTACGTAATAGACAGGGATTTGTGCTTGATTCTGATGCACTACAAGTACTGCACTGATAGCGAAATGAGAGGCGGAGAGATAAACTGTGACGGTTTCTCCGGTGATTGGTGCGGTCAAAGTAGGTAAGGACCCAAGACAAACTTTCAACTCTTGGAATGCAGAATCAGCTTCTGGTGTCCACTCTATTTGGCCTTTTCCCGTTCGTTTTTTCAACACATTCATGAAAGGAATAGAGCGATCAGCCGCTTTTGAGACAAAACGATGGAGAGCAACGAGCTTTCCGTTTAGCGACTGGATTTCTTTGACAGTTTTGGGAGGCTGCATGGAGACTACCGCTTTTATTTTATCCGGATGCGCCTGGATTCCGGACTGGGTTATCCATACACCGAGAAACTTTCCTTCTTCTAAACCAAAAGAGCATTTTTTGGGATTAAGTTTAAGGTTAATACTCCGAAGTCTGGTGAAGGTTTCAAGTATGTCGTCAATCATGTTATCTTCGGCTTGACTTTTTATGACCAGGTCATCCACATAAATTTCCAAGTTCCTTCCGATCTGGTCCTTGAATGCCTTATCCATCAGCCTCTGATACGTAGCTCCGGCATTTTTCAATCCAAACGGCATTTTGGTATAACAAAAAAGCCCTTCATTGGAACTCCCACCATGTCAGAGGTTTGCCAGGCAAATACATCGAGAGAATTAGACAAGAGCTTCCACAACTTCTTTTTAGTACTCTCAGGAAGTTGAGCTCCGACTGCAATTTTTTGCTCCGGGAAATGCGGATGGATAGCCCATTCTTCTGTGAGGAGATTCGGAGGCTTGTCGGTACCCTTGCTTTGTTGTATTTCAGCTACGCAAATTGTTGATTCGGAGTGCAGAGTTGCCACTCCTGCTTCGGTGGGGAATTTTAACGATCCATGAATGGTAGAACTGACGATACCAAAGGCACACATACCGGGCCTCCCTAGAATAACATTATGAACGGACCTTGCTTCTACTACCAGATACGTCAAGTTGACTGTTCGGACCAAACTTCCTTCTCCCAACGTTGTTGGCAAAGTAATTTGCCCTATGGGCTGCACCACCTCTCCGGAGAAACTTACCAAGGGCATTGAGACTTGGATCAACTTTGCCTTGGTCTGTGGAGCTAGTTGTTGAAAACACTGCTTGTACATGATTTCGGTGGCACTTCCGCTGTCAACATAAATCCTCCGGACCTTGTGACCCGCTATGATCGCAGACACTATGAGCGGTCCATCCTTGATTTCTTCCGGATTGATAGGAGGAAAAGCAATGGGTTGCTGCATCCAAGCGGCCATGTGGTGACTGGATCGCTTAATGCCTTGGTTGTCTGCTCTTCTGATCATACAAATCGCCGACTGGTTGTTCGGATTATCTCCCGAATTTCCCGAAGATTTTCCTTCCTTTACTTCTTTTACTAGATGCGACAGCTTTCCGGATCGCACTGCTTTTTCTATTTCTTGCTTCAGGGACCAGCAATCATCTGTGTTGTGACCTCGAGCATGATGGTAGTCACAATATTTCTTGGAATTCTTATCACCCGGGTTTCGGAGTTTTGGTGGAGCAGGGAAGTTTGCCCCTTCCGCACTGAGAATTTCACTGGGAGTTTTGGAAAGATCTGATAAGTTGTAAAACCTTGACCCGGAGCTTCTTCCACGTGGAGGTCTGTCATTCCTGCTGTAGGGGTGCGATCGTCCCCTGCTCCCAGATGGAGTTTTATCAAACACCGACCCACCGTTTTTCTTCCAGGAAGACATCTTGTGATCTGACTCCGGAGCTGGGTTACATGCGTTTTTGCCTCGAGCAAAAGCTCTGGCTCGTTCCATGAGTACCTCCATCGTCTTTGGGAGATTTTCGTGTAATTTTTCGACCAACTGATTGTTCCGGACACCATGACAGAATCCGGAGATCCTTAGCTGATCAACTACCCCACTGATCTGCATACTTTCCCGGTTAAACCGGTCAATGAAACTATCCAAAGATTCTCCATCCTTTCTTCGGATGTTGTGAACTTCGGTGATTTCTTTGGAGTAGTGCCTTTGCTGGCTAAAATTCTGGAGGAATAATCTTCGGAACTCTTCGAAATCGTTGATCTCTCCCTCGTTCAGCGCATCAAACCACACTCGGGCAGCTCCGGTTAGTGTTTGCGCAAACATGAAACACCACGCCGGCATCGGCCACTGTTCTACTCGTGCGGCTCCGTCGAAGTCGAACATATGATCATCTGGATCAGTCGTACCATCATACTTTTTAACTGTAGTTGGCATTTTGAGCTTCGGAGGTAGTTTGGCGTGCGTGATGCGGGCGCTGAACTTAGACTTAGCAGTCATGGAAACTGGGTGGTATGGCTTGGTAAGATCCGGATCATTAACTATTTCGGATTCATTTCGTATCATCATAGCTGGAGATGGTCCGGTGGATCCCTGCACATACCCACTATAAGTTTATGAAGTAACAACTGTGGAGAAAGTAGGAGGGGTGAACATTGTAGGACCCATAGTCCTTACCGGAGCTTCTTCCTGAAACAACCTGGTTCGTAAACCGAGGATTTGTTCATCTCTAGCCTGTTGTGCTTTCAATCTTCGTAGAAGACTTGCGTTTTTAGAGAGAAACTCCGCATCAAACTCAGATGCTTGCGAAGTAGGAAGCAGAATAAATGGCAAGGTTGTTTCCGGTCCCGAGCTTAAGGCAGCTGAGATTGCGGGAACAGTGCTTGCTGGTGCTGTAGTTTGTGTACTAACAGTTGTAGATCCCAGATTCACAGAACCTGAGGCCGCCATTTGTCAGCTCTTTGCTCAAGAAATTCACCAGAGTGAAGGACTAAGAGCTTTGAGATCGGATGGCGCCAATTGAAGAACCAAAGAATCGTATTTAGGCCGGAGCCTGTAAACGAGGGTTTGGATCTTGTAAGAGAGCTTGAGGAACAGTCCTGCAAAACAGATAACCGTTAGGCTCGCCGCAGAGATGGGAGGGCCCCTCTGCGACCACCCTCCGGCGTGAGGATAAGTATTGGAAGAGAGAGAAAGTAGAGAGAGAAAGTAAAGACAAAGGTTCAGAAAATCGTACTTGGCTTTGTACTTGATGGGGTATTTATAGTAGTCAACTGAGATGACGTCATCCGTCCAGACGCACTTGAATGGAGGTTCGTCTTCGGAGGTATTTGATAAGGAGCGGACATTTTTTAGATGTCCGTTCAAGTGGAGTCCGGTTCGTCCTAAGGATCATGTCCGGTCTTGGATATGTATCTTCAGATCCCTAGGATTCATTTTTGTTGAAGGTTTGGATGGAACTTTAGTGATTTTTGAGATTGTAGGTGAAGATGTTGGAGATTGGAGATGAAAAAATTGGGTGTGAAATACAGGCTTAGCGCCAGTTAACCCATTCAAGATGGCTCCATTGCCACCCCCAGTTAATGCCCCGGCGCGGTGTTTACCGCACCAAACGGCTGGGGTGGCACCCGGTAACACTCAGCCTTAATTGAGGTTCACATTTAGGCCTCCATCCATGTGCAAAACATGCAGATATCGTGCTAGCAAATCCTTAAGGATAGAGATAAAATCAGGGATTTATATAACAATAGCCTTAAAAGTGGTTATATTCAAAGTACAATAATTTAGACCAAAACCGTATTAAAGAAACAAACAATACAACATCCCGGGGACTCTCAACATTCAAACCTAAATCTAGATCTATTATAAAAATTTGTCCAATGAACAATGAATATTTTTCTTTAGTAAATAATATGTATATATGTACACTATCTCAGGTTTCCGAAATGGATTATCATTTTGGTATTTTTTATTTTTTTACTTTTGTTCTCAATTAACAGCAGTGAGCGGGTGTCGTGAGTCTCTCATAGAATGAGCACCAGCTTCGAGATGCTTTGCATCACCATTTGGCAGCGTTGAAGACGACCAGAAATATTTGAGCAGCTCGTCAAACGGTGGGGTCCGAAGCTCTTCAATGGAGGTTGTGGTTGGTAGATTGAATGACCTCTTTCTTGGTGTGGAACATGATGGTTCATCAACCTGCAATATATAATTGGTATATTCTTAAACTAAACACTTATTGCAACTGTTGCAACTGCTTACTTGTGTAGCATAGTAAAATCACTATCTTGGAATGTACCAATATTTAAAAAAAGTAGTATTATTGGTATTAATGAAATGGGTCAAGTTATTCTACAGGCTTCTAATTGTAAGAAGTGTAAGAAGGATTTATAGAGTGACAAGTGTCCAAAAACCTAAAGCCTAAACCCACTACATCACCACCAAAAACCTAAACACCCACCCCCACCCCACCACCCAAAAACCTAACCCCCCCACCCAAAAACCTAAACCCCCACCCTCCACCCCCTTGGCAAAAAAAAAAAAAATTTGGTGGGTGAGGGGGGGGGGGGGTAGGGGTTTAGGTTTTTGGTGGTGGTGGATGTTTAAGGTTTTTTTTTTTTTTTTTTTTTGTAGTGGGGTTTTTTTGTGTAGTGGGTTTTTTTAGGTTATTGGACACTTATCACTCTATAAATCCTTCTTACACTTAGGATCCTTTGTATTTGATCCTAATCCTTAATGAAATAAATAATTTTATTTATGTATCGAGGTTGTATGAAGAACTTACGGTGTAGTCGTTTAGGAGGGTTTTTCCGGCATGATCTGTAATCTCTACAATCTTATCATAGTGTCCACCCTTCAGTTCCCTCAGTTCTCCGCAACAAGGAACAATCATGGAATCAAGATTTCGATATGCATCATGGTCAAGTTGTAAAGCATCTGCACATTTTTGTATTAAAAATGAAAAATTAAAATTTGTTTCAACAGGAGAAATACAATTATTGATACTCCGAAACTAAACGCTTACGATCGATCGAGGAAAGGAGGTTATTATTTGCAACATTTGCATCTTTCAGTGTAGATGCTGCTGCAACTGAATACTGGGAACGCAAAATTTGATTGGCTTCTAGTCCTCGGCTACGAAAGGTTCGGAAATAGAATAATAAATATATAAATACATCGAAGTAAACACTTAAGGTAGTTCATTTTCTTCATATACGATTAAACTAAGGCTGGCAAATCGTGTCTTAACAGGTTTAACAGGTTTCTGACGGCGCGCACAACATAAGTTTCAAACATGATTACGACTCATTTAACTACTTTCTACCTCATGTTTATAAAACAGTTTTATGTACAGAGATGAATAAATGATAGATCCTAACATTGTAATTTGAATTATTTTAAAAATTAAAAAAGTCAAAGGGTGTATTTTTCAGTCAAACAGGTCTAATCGTGTCTTAACAGGTACCCAATTGCCAGCCCTAGATTAAACGGACTTACCTAACTATTTTATTCACAGAAGCCACATTGTTCTTCTCTAAACTGAGCAAAGATTCTTGAGCACTATTCCATTGTTGTGACCCCATTTGCACCTTTTGCAAACTGCAAGAACGAAACTTTATTAAATAAGTACTGTAGAAATATTGACAACTGTTGTTAACATTTAACAAGGGGATCTAGTGACCTACCAATTTTGAAGAATCTCGTCTAGATTCTTCTTTCCATTTTCAACTGCAGTAGTGTCTTCAACATAATGGGTTTCAGCCTTTTCGGTGTAATCTGTCCATTCAGCTCGCACAGAACACCTTGATTCTTTCATGGTTACCATTTCCTGCTGGAATCTGTTGGTTTTACTAGCTGCACTTTCTCGTAGACCATTTACTGCTGTTGTAACCTATAATTTGGTCAAGAAAAATAGCAGAAAAGATTAAAGATGCGCTAAATGATCTTTAGATGCTAAAAAAACTAAAAAAAGTAGCACTGACTGAAGTGTATTGGTCATACCAGTTCTTTCTTCCTAGCATTTGAACCTGCAAGCAGTTCTGCGACTTTCTCTAGCAGTTGTCTTTCTTCATTGGCAGCACACTCCTGAAGGTATGTATGTATGTATATAAATGAGAAGACAAAAACATTTTTTAAAACATGCCAAAGATAATCATTACCTCAAACTTTCTTTCAAGTTCAGATAACTTTTGTTCATTGACAGTCTGGCCCTCTTCAATAATTTGTGTCAATTTGGTTGCGTGCATGTCCAGCGTTACGAAAAAGTTTGCTGTAATATTAGAAATTGACCGCGACGTTTCAACAGTTCTGCTATGTGCCTACAGATAATTTAAAAAAAGGAAGTAAAGATCTTTTATATTTTGTGGAGATAACCAAATTGTATGTATATATATTCCTATAGGCTACAGTTATGCTAGTTAACAAAATCTAACGGCCTAACCTCTCGTTGTTGTTGAGCGTATGTGGCTAGTTTATTTTCTTGGATATGGAGAATGTTTTGTAGATCATTAAGTAATTCCTCAGCTTCTGACGCAATGCCCTTGAAAAGCTGTGTTGAATTTGTGGATGTCCTCATGTCAATATAATGATATATTACAGTATAAAGGTATAAAAGAACACAAAATTTTAGAGAATTAAATCAACATAAGTACATACATCCCCAAGAGCAGAAGAATTTTGGGAAACTTGAGAATTAAGACATCCGAGTGTTGACCGTGAGTTTCCATCAAGTTCATTTGCCAGATTATCCAGAGATTCAATACCAGAACCATATAATGTTTTCAACTTTTCTAGACCAAGTCGGAGCTCGTCTGTCGCCTGTAACCCACAAAAGCAGTATATTCATTTATATTAGACCCACATATAGCAGCAACAATCACAATCATATAATTTTGTATATGTCTGTGTGTGTGTGTGTGCGTGTGCGCGCACGTTGAAGGGTAAAAATGAGAACTAGCTTGAGTTGTAAGAACTTGAGAACTTTTTAATCCTAAGTTTTTTTGAAATTTTTTTTTGACGAAAATCTTTCTTTTTATGTAACTTTTCCAAAAAAAAAAAGAAAAAAAATATCGTATACGACTTCAGCAGCCATTTACACCGGCGTAAATCAAACTTGCATGTCGAATAAATGCCGGCTCGTCAAATTTTTTTACAGATGTCTTAGTTAGATGTTAATCTACATTTGTGCAAAATTTGGTTGAAAAACTCACAGGAGAAGTAGGAGTTCTCGCGATTCTCACAACTCGGAGGAGTTCTCATAGGAAATGAATCCTATAACACACACACATATATATATATATAAGATACGGTTTAGTATGCTTAAATCGAGATATCACACCTGGCCCTTGGTAGATACGAAAGATTTCATATCTTCCTGCATGCCTTTTAATTGTTGTTCTTGTTGTGTAACAGAAGCTGCCACACTTTTATGCAAGATGTCAAGCTGCTTAGTTAACTGAGATTGAAACTGTTGGACAAGAATTCTGTTTTCATCTTCTATTTTATCCTTGTGTTCTGAAACAATAAACATGTTACAGAAATTAGGATTATCGTTTCCCAAATTTGATAATTATATTTGAATTTTGGTATTACTATTACATACCAATCTTGGTGAACAGACTAGACACGTCTGATGAAGCGTTCTCCAGCTCAGCTCGAAGGTCAAATGCCCGCTCAACAAGAGCTTTTTCTGATGAGCATTAGTAAACCGTCAAAACTCCGTTCAGATGCATGTTTAATTAAGAAGCTTTTGGTGAATAGTGATGATTAGGAAATCGCTTACCAGATTTAAGAAGATTAAAGATAAGGAATTCTTTCTCTTTGATTGTTATATTTGCTTGTTTATGCTTTTCTTCAAGATCCAACAATGAGTTTTCAGTTTCTTGGAGCTTTATCTAAAGGTGTCGTAACAATATGATTATTTTACATATAAAAACTGAAGATCTAACGTATTAGATAATTATCAAGGACAGAAAAACTCGAATAACATCATACCTCTGTCCTCTCAAGCTTCCCGGTTAAGTTTGCGTTCACCAGCTGCTGAGAATTATAAAGTTCCTGAAGCTCCATAAATTGCTGTTTACAATAGTAGATTACAATCATCAGTCATGTTTCTTAACATATAGAATGAAGATGACAGAAATTAGCCTTGATTCTACCTTGCTCCTTGACTCAACATCGAGTTCCATCCGCTCTATTTTTTCTGCCATTGCCTGAAGAAGGTAATTAGTAATAAAAATAATAATAACAATACAGTAACTTCAATATCAGTTTCTATATGTAAACATTACAAATTGACAGGGCAAACGGCATACCTTCTTCTCCTCCTCTTCCTGTAGATATCTGTCTTTCGGTATGTAGATTCCATTCTTCTCTCTAGTAGCATAGACCTCTGGTCAACTCAAAAGTCAAACCATGTAAGAGTGTAATATATAAATCAACCTAATGAGAATAAAGAAGGGTGGGTAAAGGACTCCAACCTTGTTTTAGCCGTTCAATTTCTGAGTACAGATCTTTCATCATTGCAGATTTCATCATTTTCTGATTAATCTGAAATACGAATTCACACAATAGGTCAAAACTTGCTATAAGAGCATAAGCTTTTCTACTAACTAAACATCTAATCTCAAGTTCTCAACAGCACTAACCTCTGGTTTGTTCTTAATATTTTTTGCACGGTGTGCATAGTCTAAAGTACTAAGTGTTTCCTCTAAAGAGTAAATAGAGGGAGATATTGTGGCAATTATACATGTCTTTGTTTTCCCTCCTAAAGAATCTCTCAACAACCTCGTTAACTTACTATCCCTGCATTAGAAACAAACAATAATGTCGTTAATGTATTATTTATTTAAATAACTAATGTATACGTCTACCGTTGGTATATTATATCCATTAAAGTAATACCTGTAAGGTATATGCCCAGAGTGCTCAACTAATGTATTTATAACTCTGCCAAGTGTAAGCAAACTCTTGTTTATCTCACCAGCTTCCCTTGCTCTGCCCTGCAAGAAAAGCATTTTTGAGTTTTAAAGATACTATTTATACGTAATTATGATTATTATCAGAGTTAAATGCCATTTTAGTCCCTGTGGTTTGGGCCATTTTGCCAGTTTAGTCCAAAGGTTCCATTTTTCGCCTGTGGATCCAAAAAGGTTTCACCATTGCCATTTTAGTCAACTGGGTTAACTTAATCCATTTTTTCTGTTAACAAGAAGGGCAATACAGTCATTTTATATGGTCGAATTGCCCTTCTAATTAGCAGAATTACATATAAAATGACCGAATTGCCCTTCACGTTAACAGAAAAAATTGATGAAGTTAACCCAATGGACTAAAATGGCAACGGTGAAACCTTTTTGGACCCACAGGAGAAAAATGAAACCTTTGGACTAAACTGGCAAATTGGGCCAAACCACAGGGACTAAAATCACATTTAACTCTTGTTATCACAACAGAGAACAAATTTGTGAAGTTTGTGTTTACCTCTCTAGCACCAGACCTAGAAATATTCTCGGAACCAGCAAGATCAACAAGATTAAGCTTGCCACATCTAATAACTTCTTCTCCTTCTGGAGTACGTTCCTTAATGTGAATCGTGATAGAAAATATCGAGTGAGAACGACTACTTTGTTTATTTAAAAGGGTTTCTGCAGTACGTCTTTTAGCAAAACCTTTTTCTAAGATTTTATAGATTTCATCTGCAGTGGAAACCATCTCTTCTTCCAAGCCTCTTACAAAAACACAACCCTTTCCATCCTCCATAAGTGCTATGGGTTTCTTTGATTTATCATCAGGAAATTTTGAAGATTCTTCGGGAGCCAAAAGATCGGTTATCTCCTCGTTGTACAGCTCTAAGAATGTGACCTTCATATTGTACTCTGCTTTTTGAGCTTCTAATATATCGAATATTTGTCGTACAGCTCTGGGAATAACACCTGCATCAGTTGGGAATTCCCCATTCTAGACAGAATATACGGTTGTTTGGTTTAGTAAAAGCTAATGGAAAAAAAAATCCGTTGATTTTATCATTTCACTATGAAACATAAAAACACCTTTTTTCTCCCTCCTCCCTCCATTGTGTAGGTTTTCCCAGTTCCTGTTTGGCCATAAGCAAATATAGTGCAGTTGTATCCTTCAAGAACTTCAAAAACTATGGGAGAGACAGCCGCATGATACAAGTCCCTTTGTTGTGAGTTTGGACCAAAGACCTATAGAGATTTTTCGGCGTTAACTCTTGGAAACATTACAAGAGAGTAGAGACATTCTTCTTGAGTAAAAAAAAACTGAAAGGAGTTGTTTCTTGAGATATTATGCAATGTGTTCTTTATTCATGGTCCAGAGGTTGTGGTATCTTTCAAAAGATTGATTCCCAATATATTTATATTGAGCCAAATTTATATCATATAGATTTACATAACACTTCTCTGTTCATTTCTTGTTTTTCTTTCACGAAAACTAGTTTACAAACTACAAAAGAAAGTAATTTATAAGCTTGGTGATCCCACTCACCTCAAAATTAAATGCATGCACATACATAATTTACACATATGGTACATCTTATTGCTATGTTCATTTCTTTGTAACCAAAAGATCGTAGGTTCAAGTGACGCATACAACCTTTTTGGTAAATAAAAAAGGAATGCTGCATTGCTATGTGGTGCACCGGTTTCCTTTATCATCCACCTAAGACAAATAAGCATAAAAAAAATCAGAAAAGAGACCTACCTTGTCAAACACAAACGATCTATCAATCTGTTTGTTAGCTATATTCTGTATTGCACAAACTTCTCTCTTGTTCTCAGTACATGTAACCACTGCCGGTGTGTGCGCCTTCATCTCCTCATCATTCAACGGTCTACGCATAAGGAAACACAACAATCAATATCTAATCTCATACATGCTTTCGTTTAAAATAAACAGACCTGCACCGCACAATGACTTGAACATTCACTCCTTTTTCTTTATCATGTTTACCATTCATACTTCCTTCCGCAGGCCTTATATCTCTCCCCGCCCTGTCATTCGACCTCGGAGTGTTTGACGGTGAGTTCTGAACCACATTTCCTCTTCTCTCCATACCTAACTCACTCAAATCACCACTCCTGCTGAATTTAACTAAATAATTCAATCAAATCAATCATAATCAGAAATATCTAATTTTCAGTATCAGTCTCTACCTAACCACAATAAAAGCAAATTCAATAACAATTAACAACAATGTGTAATAATGTATAATAAACCTAGAATCAATAACAGCATACCTCTAATCACCAGCTGTTAACTGTAACGAGTTTTTTTCCGGTGAACTCACTGAGTCAACTCAACTCACTCAAATCTGGAAACGTGTTTTGGCGAAACACATTAGATTATATAAACAATAGATGCATGATTTAACACTGTGATTATATAAACAATATCCGATTTAAACCGATTGAACTGCATTGACTTACAGCAGATTCCGATCGAAACAATTGATTAATTGGATGAATGAAGTTGAAGTATAAGAATTAAGAAACGCGTGAAACCTGAAATCGCCGGCCGTTGACTGCACCAAATGTTGCCGACTGAGAGAGTGGAATCAGCTTCGAGAAGCGATTTATTGAATAATGGTGAAAATACACGCACAAACACACAGTGAGAGAGAGAGAGAGGAGATTCAAAAGATAATGGTCGTTAATGGAGCGTTTGAAGTTTGGGGATTCTAACCGTGAAAATTGACGGAGAGCGTTAACTTAAGCACCATGATATACGGACGTTTAAATGTTAAGTGTATTATAATTTGTTTTGTGCTTTGTCTTATTTTATTATTCTTTACAATATACGATAAGAATTATATTTTATAGGTTTTTATCTTTTTGAAAAGAGTAAATTACGTTTTTGGCCCCTGTGGTTATATCAGTTTTACTATATTGGCCCAAAATAAGATTTTTTAACAGATTTGCCCCCATGGTCCCTATAACTAACCGTTTTGGCCCCTAAATCTAATCAAACCCTAACTCAGGTTAATTTATTGGTCACATGTTTATCACATGATGTCTAATTTAGTAATTTTACCTCCCCCTAATATGTCTCTATAAATAAAACCCTAAACCCCTCTTTTTTTCACTTCATCTTCTTCACTAATTTCATAGCTGACAGTTCATTCAAAACCCTAAATCATCTTCTTCTTCGACAGTTCATTCAAAGCCCTAATTTCATAGCTGACAAAGATGGTGATATGCAGATGTGGGGTGCCTTCTGTCCTTCGAACCTCCCATGTTTATAAAAATCGCAGATGAGATCGAGCAGAAAAGGAAAGAACAAAATCGCAGATGTGGGTTGCCTTCTGTCCTTCGAACCTCAAAAACAAAGTCAGCGATGTTCGATTCCGATCAGGTCAGGTGTGTGTGGTGCGATGGTTGTTGGATTTGGTGGGTCAGTCGGATTTGGGTGTGTATGGTGGTGGTTTAACGAATCTGAATCACCCAGATTGTTAATGTTTGATTCGAATCGGATTTGGTGGGTTTCATTACAAACACTGAATTTAGAATCTGTTAATGTTTGATTCAGTTCTGATTGAAGTTTATTACCAGCGATCAGTTGCTTCTATAGTTGCAAACCTCCGACTCAGCCCTTCTTCTTCTTCCACATTCCAACATGTTCTTTTGATTAACAGTTTTCCTTCTATAGTTGCAAACATACTGTATGAATATACCTTGAATTGCTGTATGAATATACCTTGAATTGCTACATCTGCTGTTTGTTTATTTACTTGTTCAAGTGTGACGTTTGAATTACTCAAAACAAATGTGATGGCTGGGATGTTTATTAAAACTACATCTGTTGAGAATACTGAAATGCGTTTCCGCCAGTAAATATTTACTGTTGCTGCTGCCGATTGCATGAACATCTGTTGAGAATATTGAAAAAGTGTTTCGGCTGCTGTTTTGTTTATTTACTGTTGTTGCATAACTGTCCAAACGGAAATGGTGTTTATCGGCATGTTTGTTTATTTGCCGTTTCTGTTGCCCAAACGAAAATGGTGTTTATTGAAATCTGATTTTGGATATTTTGAAATCTGGGTTTGAAATTGAAATTAGATTTAAAGGGATGAGAAATTATAAAAATGCCCTTGAAAGTGACAAATAATTAACCAGGGTAAGAGGTTGAGTTAGACTCAGGGGCCAAAATAGTTAGTTATAGGGACCATGGGGGCAAATCTGTTAAAATTTTTTATTTTGGGCCAATATAGTAAAACTGATATAACCACAGGGGCCAAAAACGTAATTTACTCTTTTGAAAAATATGTTGTTTTGGAACGTATTTTTATGCTATCGTTTAACGATAATAAATATTTAGACTAAGGGGCTGTTTGGTAGCCTCTGAATGGTCATTAAGAGGCTACCTATTAATGGAACCATTAAGAATTTTACCAATGAGAAGGTAGAAAAATGTGACATGTGATGATTTACCATTCAGAGGTTACCTCTTAACCATTCAGACTTGAGGTTACCTCTTATTCATTCAGAGGTTTTAAACCATTAAGAGGTAGCATCTGAATGGTCATTAAGAGACTACCAAACAGCCCCTAACTGTTGGGCTCTAGCGCCTCTTGCCATATCAGTTTGGAAAGACGTTAAACATCACCCGAGGTGGTTAAATCTAGACACCAAGATGGGAAGAGTGTGGGGTCTACCTTGTTCCAACCAATCACTTTTTTAGTTTTTTTTAATTAAATCACAGTGTAATAGTTAAAAGGGTGACTTTAACTTTGTCTATGTGACAGGACGCTATGCACTTTTAGTTAAACCACAACAGGTAGCCGTAAGATTTGGAATTGGAATATGAACTCATTATACTTAGGAATTTAACCATTTGCAAAATCAATGTGATTTATTTCTAAAGTTATACCTTTTCGTAAATAAGTATTTAAAGGGTTACTATTGTTTACTTATTAAACCTTTTATATTTGAATATTTTAGTATGACTTACTCGTTATTTTCTTTTATATACCAAAAAAATGCTACTACAATTTATAAACAAAATAGCTTTAGAAAACTAGCATTGACTTTTTAATGAGAAAAGCTCAACATTACATTGATTGGGGCTCAACATCACAATATCACATGCACTTGAATTGAAATATTTCTTCCTCAAGTATAAATACATAAGTCATAAATTCAACCTCAACCAAGATTTGTCCTAATTAATCCTTAAAGAAAAAAATTAACAAAAGATGGACCACATGAAGAATAGTAGGCCGAATCCAGCCTACAGTGGAGCTTTTTGGGGACCGTTTGTGTTGCATATCGATTATGATTTTCAAAGCATTTATGTATTCCTAGACATAGAAGACGGCATGAATGAACAACGCTGGGGTGAATCAAACATATTACTTCTCGTCCATTAGAAACTTATTTTTCAGAATCTGGTTCAGCGGTTAATTGGCATGCTCTCCCTAGTGGAGACGCATGTACAATTCCCTCTTTGGCCATTTTCGATGGACATCTGAATGAATGAATGGGCGAATATGAGTTTTAATCACGGGTTCAAACTTAGAAATCCCAGTGGATTAGGTGCAAATAATTTGAAGACAATTAGGAGGGAAAATAAAAAAACAATTTAATTAACAAATTTTTTTTTTTAAAATTTAAAACCAATAGTTATTAGTTAAACAATATAAGGGACAAGTAGCGGCAGGTTCCGAATGACTGGGCCATATGAAAATGAATAATGCAATGCCGGCACATGATTCTCACAATTTAGTCACCTTCAAGAAAACAAAAAGCAATCTGAAACTTATAAATAACAATAAAATACTCGAAATTTTGGGTGAGATATAATATACCATTATTTTATGTAATATATTATTATTCAGTTAATATAATGTTTTATCTCAAATCATTTTAACCCAAATTTGTTTTACCTCTCAGCTTCTAACAAATGTAAACATCGTTGATGTGTATGCATAACCTCTCCATGATGTTAGACATGAAGTGTACACTACTTCTTTTCAAAGAGAGTTAGATGGCATTTTAGTCTCTGTGGTTTAGGTCATTTTGCCAGTTTAGTCAAAAGGTTTGAAACGTCATTTTAGTCCAAATAGTTCGTTGCCATTTTAGTCCACTGGGTTAACTCTGTCCATTTTTTCTGTTAACTAGAAGGGCAATTCGGTCATTTTATACGTAATTCTGTAACCCGGTGGACTAAAATAACAATGTTTGAAACTATTTGGACTAAAATGACAACGTATCAAACCTTTTGACTAAACTGACAAAATAACCTAAACCACACGAACTAAAATGACATTTAACTCTATTTGATATCTTTTTATTCGTTTGCCGTGAAATTTATTAATCTTTTTGAAAGAAATAAAGAATAAGTAGGTTTGCATGTCGATGTCAATAGCCACTATAGTCATGGACCTGGAGTAACACTTGATGCTAAAGCAAGGTGATAGGAAAATGCAGTCACGTATGATTTTGACTTTATGGGGTCTAAACCACACTTCTCTAAAGACCACAGAATAATAAATACTAAATTTTCCATATTGATTAATTGTACCATTACAACATTTCCTTAAAAATAAGTGCACTTTACATCAATATCGCAGGTAAGCGAGCAACAAGCTGCGCCGCTACCCCTTTCTGAATAGCAAACCCTAGCCTATTAAAGACAAACCCCTGCCCCCCTGTTGATGAGCAACTGTTATAGTTTCTAAATACACTCAAACTTCTAAAATATAGTTTCTAAATATAACTATGTAACATTTTTAGCCAAGATTTACATATATATGTATATATAGGGTAAGGATAGTGTAAAAAAGGCTTAAAGTGTGAGAAGTGTATTATAACACTATATATAATACTATATAACACCATATAAACACCGTATAACAATATGTAACACCATATAATACCATATAACACTATGTAACACTATATATCATTATATAACAAATATAACACTATACATCTATCATAGACATGCTATCAGACAACCTATAGTGTTATATTTGTTATATAATGATATATAGTGTTACAACGTGTTATATGGTATTATATGATATTACATATTGTTATACGGTGTTTATATGGTGTTATATAGTATTATATATAGTGTTATAATACACTTCTCACACTTTGAGCACTTTTTACAGGATCCTCTACCTGTATATATATACACGAGTAATCGATTATATATGTGTGTGGGGAAACATATGGCAGCCCTACAACACTTTATCTCTCATCTTTCCTATATCTATTGGCTAAAAATGGAGGTGGTGGATGACTAATGATCATCACACTCTCCAATCTCTTTTATAAACCCAAGATGCATTCAAAACTCAACATTCATTCTCTCTCTCTCTTAGAAATCAGCCGAATACCCTTCATCTCTCATCTAATTTCGAAAATTTTCACTTGTTCATGAAGATCAAAGTTCATTCCAAGAAGGTTTCAAGGTGTTTTGAGTATCCGAAAGTGTTTTCTTGGTGAAACAAGCTTCTAACCATCAAGAATCTTGTTAAAACCCACCAATAATCTTGAAGGTAGAAACTTATTTTTAAAAATCACATTCATAATTTTTAGTGATGATAGAGATATTAGATGGTTTCTCTTGAACTTGGAATGAATCACAAACTTGAATCAAACAAAGAATGAGATTTTAATCAAAGTAAAAATAAGTGTGTATGGGTGTGTGTATATGGCCGAAAGTTTTGAGTGTGTATGTGTTTAGTTGTTTTTTTTTAATTTTTGATTAAATGATCTTTGATTGATTTGAGTTGAATCTTGAAAGATTGATACATGCATGTGTTAGAAAGATATCATAAAAGAAGGTTTTAAAAGAAGTCATGTGATTGATGATGAATATGATGAAAAGTGAACTTTTGGAAGTTCACATATATGTATATGTGTGCCGTATGTATATGTATATATGTATGCATGTATGTGAGTTTTGTCACATGTACTTAAATTAAATGAAGGAATGTTTGCATGAAAATGATTTGGTAATAGTGAAATGGATATGTTTGATTCATATGAACATGACATAAGTATGGTCTTTTGATGCATATTAAGATCATGTTAGATGATAATGTTATAATATGAGTATATTAGATGCATATACTTAGACATGCATGAAGATATATGATCTTAAAAAGGTGGTTTGAGTATGATTGAGTAAAAATCAGTTATGAGCAGATTATAAACATTAAAATAAAGTTATTTTAAAGTGTTTAGTAACTTATAACTTTGTCATAATGTTTGCTAGCTTTGCATGTTGTACTTAGTGCATTAAAAGTTGTAAAATACGTGAAATCACATGATTTATGTGACTTACACAAAAACTGCACTAATCTGGTTATAACCACTATTTTAATCAGTAAATAACATGTATTGTGTTAAAATGTTAAGTCGTTTCGAGTTGGGATGATTATCGTAACGTTTAACGCAAAACTATGCGTTAAAACGGTCAAAAATCGGCTTTTCGAGTGACTTTTATAAAACTGATTTAGATAAGTAAATAAACTGATGTTTTTAGTTTAAAAATAATTATTTTAACCAATTTTAAGTTTACTTGGTGTTTGGTTAGTCATACGTGACTTCCGAAGCCCGAAAACGTTACCGAATCGCTAAAATACACATTTTTCTAAGTACACTAGTATGGGTAAAATTTTGGGTAAATCTTATGTGTTAAAATGTGTTATGTGATTTAAACATAAGGATATGAAAATATGTTAAGTTTTTAACATGATGTTAGAAATCTAGCTTACGCATGTATGCTTGTACATTTTGTACGGTAGAAACGGTGAAAAATGCGTTAAATGTGTAACTTGTTTGTCGAGCATGAAATTTGATACTTATGAGATGTTTTATGTATAATTGCTTTAAAAATGAAAAATAGATAAGTTAACAAGATTTCGCGAGTTTCGGTGTTAAATTACGTGAACGTTTATGTATATATATTACGATGCGCAAATCGTAGATATAATGCGTATAAACGAGAGTGTTAACGGATTTACACAATAATGGTCACCAATAAAATCGTTCAAGTCGCAAAATCATAAAAATATATATATATGGACTCATATATATATATATTAACGTGCCAACATAATAAAAAATGACAACTTTTCGAGAAAATCTCAAAGTTATGTGATAATTCTAAGAAATAGAGAAACTTAGGATTTTGTGTTATGTATATTGACTTAAAATCGTTCCTATATATATATATATATATATATATATATATATATATATATATATATATATATATATATATATAATAGGACGTGTAGAAATCAATCTCTGGGATTGCGCTATTTAAAATACGCACCCAAATGTGAGTGTCACTAAACCCCTATTTTTACTGCTTTGTACATATTTTGGGGGCAGAACACGGCGTTAAAAGGGTTTAATAATGTTTTCGAAATAAAACATACCTTTTAATATAAAATATATATTTTCGCTGAAAATATATGAGGTTTGATAAGTTACACGTTTTGAAGTAAAACATTTTTGATGAATAAATGTGTGACATTGGGATGGTACGGTGTTTCCGAGGCGAAACACACCTTAAAGTTGGGACGGATGCCGGCCTGGGTCTCGAGTGATGGAGATTCAGGGGATTCGTACAACATCGTGTATTAAATTGTCATATTAGGAGGATATATGTATTGTACGTGAGGCAGACATCATATGGTTCTCAAAGAGAGAACCCTTCGCCCATGATGTCGTTTAATCAGTTAAGTATTGCACGCGATGAATTGTTGGTAGATCTATCGGGTTGACAACCCCGTCGTGACCGGTCGCCCCGTGTCAATGTCAAACGACGAATTAATATTCTGTTTATTTTCTAGCTTTGATTATCCCCGCATGGTTAATATATAGTTCGTATCGTCTAGCTAACATACAAGTCTGAAAATTGACGCAATAATTTAATATACAAAACCTGGGCAATATATATTACAGTTGTCGGATTGATGAACCGACGGAAGGCCCATGGATTTTGTTAAGGAAGTAAAATGGACTTTCTAAAAATTATATGGATGTTTTCAAATAAACACCTAAACATAATGTTTTCCTTGGAATAAAATTGTTAGTAAACGAATATGTGAACTCACATTCCTTTGTGTTGACACTTGATTTTTAACGTGTTCTACAGGTACTTGAGTTCGGCTTCGGGAATTGTGGTGTATCTTGTGGTTGTTGATGCATGTTTTATCACTTAAAATGTTGGACTGGCTTTTAAATTTTCTGGGACAATGTAATAAGATCCTTGAGGATCAAAAGACAACTTTAATTTTGTCATGGTTATGTCGTGTTTTGGGACGTTAAGTTTAAAACCAATGTTTTAATTAAGTAATAATGTCCAACACTATAATGCATCAAACATCAAGATAGAAATGAGCACCAGCTTCCGTCACCACTACGTTTTATATTTCGCTGCGACGTTTTCGGGGTGTGACAGAAGTTGGTATCAATGCCATTGGTTGTTAGCGAACTAGATGTTTTCGGAGGAAAATACTAGACTTCAACCGAAGAATTTTGAGATTTAAAGTCCAAAATTCTCGAAGGCAAGAATTTTTAAATAAACATAGAAAAATTTTATCATGTATGAAAACCCTTATGTGTTTATGTGCATACGTGATTTTCTGTTTATTTAGGCCTTATGTGTTACTATTCACGTTGATCACACACTTACTTTGTACGGTTACGATATGTCACGTCTCGGTCTATAGAGCCAGTAGTAGTCTTGCTCACTGATACTGTTGAGCCTACACTTGAGATTCCTTTGCCCTCGTTATAGAATCGTCTATTCCACTATTCGAGTCGCATGTTTTGCTACACCTCTTTCAGTCTACACTCGCCGTAGGAAGAGGACTCGACCCTTTGGAGAGATCGCATCGACCTCGAGAGCAGAGACAGCGTCCGCTTTGAAGAAGCAGGATGAGATTTGGGTCAATCTCTCTCACTGTGATCGTCAGTTTGCCACTTTACACGGAGGCATGGAGACAATGCAGGACTTAGAGGGACAGATGGACTAGTATGATGAGTTGGGATAGCTTGTTAGGAAGATGTTGGACTTCCAGGGATTGAAGCGTTAGTTGTTGGTTTGTTTCTACTGATTGTTTTGTATGTCCCATTTGATGAACTCTAATTATGGCTTGCATGCCAAATTTTCAGATATTTAGGAGGAAATTTCATATAGACTTGTAACGGGTGTTGATGTAGACATGCCAAATTTTGATTAGTCTTAGTACTAAAAACAAGCTTTGAAAATTTCTAATATAAATATCGAATGGGTTCCTTTTGGTTTAAAATTTTTTCTCATTAATATGTGGATAATTTACATGCGCCATGTTTGGTCCACTAACGTTTAATGATTGAATTATTTTTGGTTATCGTCTTATGTGATTATTATTGTTGTAAATAATAGAAACGACGAAATACCGCCAAACGCGAGACAGGGTTCTGGACTACCTATTACCCCGGAAGAGTTGGCACAACTCATAGCCTAACACGTTAATACTGCCATGGAATAGCGCGATGCTAATCAAAATATTGGCCAGGAACGTGGAGTGATGCTCATGGGCATGGTTTTGGTGGGACACAGATCGGAAACCCTTCAGGTGATGTAATGATCGGAAAGTTTTAGTAGTTCCTGTGTTATGATATAATCGGAGCGTAATTCTGATTTTTCATTAAATTTGTGAATAATACATAGATGTACACATAAAACAATCCAGGGTTGTAACCCAAAATCATTTACTGGTACCCTATGCAATGACGTGGCAACGGTGTGCGTGAGGTTGGGCCTCTCAGGTGATCGACTATTCAAATAATTCCGCATTCCGAGCCTAGATCTGGGGATTCGCGAAAGCGAAAGTCTGAGAGTTCGAAGAAACGTACCGATGAGAAGCGTGATGAGAAACGCAGTTTGGAGAAGCGTGTGTAGCTAACCCTAGAGAGTCAGGAAAGGATAATGCCAGGGATAGCAGGGGTGGTTCTGAGAGGATGACTCATGAGGATGAGCGGAGAAAGTGCGCCAGATATGGTCGGACTAGATATATGACTTGCGAGCGCTATGCCAAGAGTACATAGGATGAAGTTGTAAGGCTCTATAATGGTGTAGGTTTACGCCTATCTTTATCAAACACAAATATAGGCTATTGGGCTTAGCCTTGTAGTGGGTTAGATAGTAATGGAATAAGCCATGTGGGCTAATTAGTGTTTTGGGCTTGTTTGGTTAGTAATATTGTGCATGTGGGCCTGGCCCAGTCTGTAACTAGGTCACCCTATGTAACTATAAATAGGGTGAACCTAGTTCATTATTAGGTTAGACATTTTAGTGAGGTTCTTCATAATTTTCGAATTCTTTGTGGGTGTACCAGACGGTTCTCTAGAAACCGTGTGCACTTTGGTTATAATCGATTGATTGTTCTTGTTCTTAACACTTTTCTCAGTATTTCGCGCTTTGATTAGTGTTTTTGATATCCGATTGGTAGTTTTGGGACTTACAATTGGTATCAGAGCCTAAGTAGTCTTGCGAAGGCTCGGTTCGTTGGATATCATTCGAAGAACAAGAATTTTTTTTGAAGATCGAAGAACACGAAGCAATTATTGAAGATCTCGAAGCACAGTTGAAAATTCTGTGTTTGATTCGTTTGGGGAAGAGAGAGAAGGTGTTTGCTATTTTTAGGATTTCATTGGTGGAAATTTTCAAATCTTGTTTTGGTTCCTTGATTTACGAGATTGCAGTTGTTATCTACTTCCAAATATAGTTCTGCAATTAAAATTGTGCGATCAACACAAAGTCAACATCTTCCTTTATCTTGGGCGACTACTACAAGTGTGCAAAAATTTTTGAATCTTGTGCGATTATCTTTTACATCATCATCAAATTCTTGTGCGACTATTTTCTTCTTGTGCGATCCTATCATTCTTGTGCGATCCTAGACATCTTGTGCGATTAAATCATTCTTGTGCGATTACAATCTTGTGCGATCCAGCAGTCATCATCAACAAACAAACAACAGTCATTCATCATCAGTTTAATCAACCACATCCAACATCAACTCCGGCCACCTGTAATAACACAACCACTGCACCGGTCACCTTCAACCTCTAGCCACCACCTCCGTCTACATCCGAAACACTATCACGTTCATAGCACCATCTAAATCACCTCCGGTCCATCGTCTTCAACCTTCCGACACCGTTCATTCAAAACAATCCGAAATCCAAGAATCATCATCATCGGTGTTTGCGGGTTTGGGTTCGAAACTGCTACATAATTTTACCACAGCCTCACCCGACCGTCATCATCACTATCCGAGAATAACCACCTTCACCCCTTCCGATAAACCTGCAACACACCGTAACCGTCTTTCTGTTCATCTCCGACGTTCATCACCGCCGTTTTACTCCGACAGCCACCACTTCGAACCACCTCAATCCGATCATCATCATCATCATCATCATTCCTGTTCACCATCAATACCATTGACGGCTGAAGTTTGTTTATCATATTAAAGTTTTGGTTCGACGTTTTGTTTAAGGGAAGAAGAAGAGTCTTGGCGGCTGTGGTTTTAAAAATTAGGGTTTTGGTTTGGGTGTGTTCGTTGAAACGAAGAAGACGATCAACAGAATCTGTGTTTTGTTTTCAATTTAGGGTTCCGGAAACGAAGAAGACGCACTGACAGTTGTGTTGATTGTTTAGTTTCTTTAAATTAGTGTATAATAATAATAATCATAATCTAATTATTACCAAATCATTGAGTTTTTTATTATAAAATTAATAAAAATAACAAGTATTACTTTATATAAAGAAAAATAATTAATATTAATATTTTTTAATATAATATAATAGTAGTTTATTATAAATAATTCAAAAAAAGGGGGGGGGGGGGTTGTTATTGTTCGGTAATAGGTTTTGACAGGTTTGGAGGCGCTGTAAAGGAAACGGATTCGTGCATGTTACAAAGGGCTTGAGTTAGCGAGTACACGAGTTCTTGATTTGGCTTGTGTTTTGAAGAAATAGTGGGGATCACATTTTCGGGGGATCACATTTTTGGGGGATCACATATTCGGAGGATCATACTTCCGGGGGATCACAATTCAAAATCTAAAAATGTCTTCTAAGAGAGAGGTGCTTGAGTAGGAACTTCAAGGATTCAGATACTCATATGGTGAAACTATAGAAGCACTTACAGGCCGGTTTGCTGAACTACTCTCTGAGATGGAGAAGGCAGAGATGGTGGTGTCTACTCGCACAAGCAACACAAAGCTTCTGGATGCTATAAAAAGGATTCCAGATCAGGCAAACTATAGTTGGTTTAGAAATGTTAATCAGATAATTGTAACAACCGACTGCTACTGTTACAAAATGAAGACGGATGAGCTGATCTCACTCATCAAATCATATGACAATGCTGACAAGCAGAAGGCTCAATGCAACACATCTGATGCAGTTTGCTCTCCCACTCCTACTCCTATTGCTCCATTGCTTGCTGTAGTTTGCTCATCCACTTCTGATGCAAGTATTCAAATTCATGACTTCACTCCCATTCCCACTGAGGTATGTGTAGACGATGTTTGTTGTACTGTAAAATGTAGAGAGAAAGTAAAAGGTTTTAAAGAACAGGCTCAATCGCTTTCTATGCAACTTCAATGTACCAAATCCAGTAGCTACGAAGTTAAAAAGAAACTGGATGGGTATAAGGAAGTGGTAGAGGCTCAAAAACGTGACATTCGACAGTTGCATAGTGATCTAAGCGAAGCAAAAGTTGATATCTCCACTTCAAGGAGCTATCTGAAAAATTAACTGTTAAATTAAACGACTTAAAATCGACTTTCGAAAATACAGAGTTTAATTTCAAAAAAATTGATGTTTCAAGCGAAAAGGTCGAAAAGATGATAAATCAACAGTTAAAGTATAGCAAAAAAGAAGTGAGGAATAAAGGATTGGGATTTGTATGCATACCTCCACCATACAATCACAATTACACCTCTATTCCTATGACTGAGAAGGAGATAGCCGACTTGCCTGAAATGGAATATGGGAAGCCCGGGGATAGGAAGGTTGAGCCTGTTAAGCCGAAGAAAGTCAAAATCACAAGGCCAGATAAAACTGAAATTGTTCTAGAAAAACAGGCATTTGATAAAACTTTCGTGAAACCTGCTGATGTTTTAAAGCAAACCGAGACTCTAAATTTTGAGAATAATGCGAGCATTGACAAACATTTTGAAGTATTAGATAATACTGTGTCAAGTTTTTCTCGAAATTCACCTAAAGTACAACAACAAGAGAAAGAGTCTAAAACAAAATTTTTCAATTTTGAGTTTGCTATGTTGAATGAGTTTGTTGAATGGTCTCGCAAACAAACTAAGTCAACTGTTTCATCTGATTCGTCATGTGACTCCTCGGAGACAGCTAATTGTGAAAAGTCAAAGTTAGCTGATTCAGCCGAGTCTAGTAACGAATCACCTGAAATAGTTGAATCAGAACAAACAATAGTAGCATCTGAGCCACCTGCTCCATCTGACTCCAAATATGAATCACCTGAAGCAACTGATTCTGATAAATTGGAATCAGTTGAATCTAGTGAATCCAGCTGTGAGTCTTCTGAAGCAGCTGACTCAGTAGCAGAGGATTCAACAGAGCCACTACAAAAGGAATGTAACTCAGGTGGTTCAGCTGAATCAACCAGTGAAACAGTGACTGAGCCCAAAACATCTGAAGTTGAAATAACAAGGCCAGTCCCTGATTTTAAATGTGTGAATGTTACTGATGCCTCTACTTCACGTGCAGATGAGGTAATAGTAGAGGATTGGGTTGAGGATGATGATGCTGTTTGCCAAAAGGGTAACGATGTTTGTTCAAAAACATCAAATTTGTCTGTTGATGCCCTCCATATGTGAGAAAGGTTGTTTCTGAGTCAGCTTTAAGAGGCCCTTCAAACAAATATGTGCCTCCAAAGCAAACAGTTAGAAATGAAATTGCTAACCCTAAAAGTGAATGTGCTAACTGTTGCAGACAGGGACATAAGAAGCAGGGTAGAAAGGTTGAAAAGTCTGCAAACAAATCATCCAACAAGCCTTATAACTCAAATCCAGCATCAGTTGGATGGAATGGATCGGGATATGCCCCTTATGTAAAGAAGCAGACTTGCTACAACTGCGGCATACCCGGTCACATTGCAAGAAACTGCACACATTGTCCCTACGTGCCGTATTATACACAACATCAGAAGGTTACACCAAGGGACAGATCTTATTCTAAGCCAATGAAGGTTGAAAAACCAAAGGCAATGATGAATAAGCATCCCTAGGTTAAACCATCTGATGGGGACTGGAATGCTGCTAAAACAAAACGAAAACAAGCTTTGAAACCAAAACAAGTTTTGAAAAACAAAAAGGTTGAAAAGCAAAATGTTTTGCCCAAGGCTCCTAAGAAATTAGAGAAGCCTAAACAAGTTTGGAGGGCAAAACACAAAGCAGCGACATCACCAGTCCTTGAATCTAAAGGGGGCGTGCTTTCGAGAAGTGTCTTACGTTGATGTTTCTGGAATACCCAGGACCACGATGACGTGGGTACCAATGTCTTGCTAATCTCCTTACTTTTCAGGGACAACCAAGGAGGAGCTGTTGACAATCCTTGGATGTTAATAGCGGTTGTTCCAGAGACAAAACGGGTAACATTTCACTGTTGCAAAATGTATATTTCTTTACAGTTGATATGTTTCGTTTGAAGGAGATAAGAAAAGTAAGACTAGATCAGCGAAAAGGTACAAAATTTGAATTTCGCATTCTAATTTTGATATTGATTAGTCTTAAGTCTAATGATGGAACGGTTAGGCAAAAACAACAAAAATATTTTAGCTTTTCTTTTGTGTTTCTCTTTGTATATATGTTTTCGTTGTTAGGTAAATTTGCGCATAAAATTTATGCACAAATTTAGGGGGATATCCAGAGATATCTATAAATTGAGAAAATGAGAAAATACAAAAACATTCGAAAAATCAGGAAAATCAAATATTTTGTTGCATAAATGGGAAATGAAATAATTTCATTATGTGGATTAAGGCTGACTCATGTAAAACCAATATTGAAACGGTCTGACTCTAGAGTGATATGTTGGTAGGCTTTATCCTGATGGCTAGATTCTTTGACTGGTTCTGTGCAGAACGCTAATATTATTCTATAACCTCATGAAAGAACGTCACTTGGAATTAGGACAAGGCTATTTGAATGCGTGTGTGACGTCCCGATACGCACAATTTTGTTCTAGTTCTGAAATCTTCTCTGACCAACTCGTGTATCTCCTCTGTTTTGCATGAGCAAAGACCTGGAGGTGCTAGGCAACGCCAGCTTCTGTTTTGCGTGAGCAAAGACCTAGCTATATGTTGTCACGCTATAGATCAATTACACCCGAAAGAGGCCCTCTAGTGCCCAAAAGAAACCCAAAAAAAACCTATATCAAACTGAGAAAATCTCATTTGATCTGTATATTATATCCATCTCTGCTGCTGATCTATTCTTTTCTCTTCTCAATCCAGTCCCAGTCAAGATTTCAGAATCCTAGAACGGGCTTGTGAAATATGTGGTAGGGAAACTACACGTATGATAGCGTGTTCGAATTAAAATTCCAGGAATTGATTGTGATTAAATTGAGTGTTCATATTAATTTAAATTGGAAAACATGATAAATCAGTTGCAGACCATCACTTGAAAAAGGCCTAGGGAGATAAGTTTAAGGGGACAAACATACTGGCAATCGCTCAGATCACCCAAAGTAAATTAGTGTTGATAAGGGTAGTCTAGCCTGAAACACTGTGATTTGATCCCATTGCAACTGTAATTGTATATTAGTTTCTTTGATTATCTGTGTTTCAAATTTATAAATCAAAAAAATCCAAAAATAGAGTGTTTATTTGTTTTATTAAAAAAAATATTAGCCGTTCTTGAAGATTTGATTGATCATCATAGATTGAAAGGAATTTAAATTGTGAAATCTGAGTACAGATACTTGGATGTACCAAGTGTTCATGTGGTATTTCCCTCTGTTGCACATAAATGTTTGCTTATGAATTTCTGAGTATGTGCAGAATTTAAAATTCAAGTCAAGAAACAGGGGTTGTTGAAGATTGAGATGCTGTTGGTTGCTGACAAAGCTTGAAGCATCAGAATAGCAAGATGTACCTGAGTCAGAAGAACCAGATACAAGTAATCGTCTGACAGTGATAGTACATGTGAAGAAGTACCTGTGAATCTGCTTGAAATAGAAGACATTGACAAAGAAAAAAGTTGCTGAGAATCCTCCTCTTGCATTCTTTTCAACAAGATTTCAAGCAAAGCTGATCGTAATTGAGAAGAGCAAAGAGCCCAAGTTTCAAAATGAAGATATGAAGCATCTTCCCACCGAAACATGATGAAGACTACAATTTGATAAAGACAGCATAAACCTAGGGGGATATTGTAAGGCCCTATAATGGTGTAGGTTTACGCCTATCTTTATCAAACACAAATATAGGCTATTGGGCTTAGCCTTGTAGTGGGTTAGATAGTAATGGAATAAGCCATGTGGGCTAATTAGTGTTTTGGGCTTGGTTGGTTAGTAATATTGTGCATGTGGGCCTGGCCCAGTCTGTAACTAGGTCACCCTATGTAACTATAAATAGGGTGAACCTAGTTCATTATTAGGTTAGACATTTTAGTGAGGTTCTTCATAATTTTCGAATTCTTTGTGGGTGTACCAGACGGTTCTCTAGAAACCGTGTGCACTTTGGTTATAATCAATTGATTGTTCTTGTTCTTAACACTTTTCTCAGTATTTCGCGCTTTGATTAATGTTTTTGATATCCGATTGGTAGTTTTGGGACTTACAGGAGTTACGCTCAAAGGATGCTACGAGTGTGGTGGGCAAGGACACTTCAAGAGAGATTGTCTGAAAATGAAGGGTTAGGATGCCAGGGGTAGAGCGTTTGAGCTAAACGCTGGGAAGGCACGAGATGATCTTGCTGTTGTTACCGGTATGTTTCGAACCAAAAACCAATCTATGTTCATACTTTTAATACCAAATATGACTTGAGTTTTGTTCAAAAAACTTTGAACCATTTTTGTGTTCACCTACAAGTGAGCTGAGTATAAAGTGCCCGATAGAACTAGCAATTGGTAAGTTGATGGAAACTAGTGAGGTCGCTTGCGGTTGTAGTATTTAGTTAGGTGATCGTAGTTCTAGTGGAGCTGGGGAGCTTTGATGAAGATGTGAGGATGGATTGATTATCCAAGAGCGAAGTGGGAACTATCGCTGGAAGAAGCTAGCTAGGATATCTCGTCCTGATGATGGTAGAAAGGTGGCAGTTGTTCACGAAGACCAACCGAGTCGAGTTTCGAGTGTCGAGTGTTGATGGTTGATGGTTGAGAGTTGTCAGTTTTGTGAGAATGCTCAGGTGGTTGCAAAAGGGGCTATCATGCGTTCTTAGTTAACGTGGTGGATACGAAAGCCGAATGTAGGAATATCGGAGAGATTCCTATTGTTCGCAATTATCCAGAAGTTTTCTAAAAAGACTTACCTGGATTGCCCCCTGCGAGACAGATCGAATTTCTAATTGATCTAGCACCCGGTGTTGCACCCGTTTGCAAAATCTCCTTATAGATTAAGCACCATTTGAGAATGATAGAAATGTCGAGTCAGTTTCAAGAGCTACTGGACAAGGGTTTCATTCGATCAAGCTTTTCGATTTGAGGTGCGTCTATTTTGTTGTGAGGAAGAAGGATGGATCCTTCAAAGTGTGTGTTGATGTCAGAAAACTGAACAAGTTGACTATCAAGAATCGGTACCCTTTTACCGAGGATTGACGAATTGTTCGATCAAGCTACAGGGATCCAGCTGCTACATGAAGATCAATCTACGATTGGGATATTATCAGTTGAAAGTTGCTGACGAAGATATGCTGAGGACTGCTTTTCGAACACGATATGGCCATTACGAGTTATTAATCACGCCTTTTGACTAAATTAATACGCCATTTATATTCATAAATCTCATGAACAGGGTATGGAAACCCTAATCGGATGAATTCATGATAATATTCATCGACGACATACTTGCTTATGTGCAAACCAAGGAGAATCATGAGTAACGTTTGAAGTTAACTATAGAGTTGGTGAATAATGAGGAGCGCCAAAGACCCCGTCGGGAGTATGATGATCCATATGACTAGCTAGGTGCTACCGGAGATTTATTAAGAATTTCCCTAAATTAGTGCAGCCTTCGACACTAATAACCCCAAAAAGGAAAAAGGGAAATTGACTGGACAGCAAGATAGTAGGAAGCTTTTCGGACCCTTGAGAGAAAAGTTGGGAGCGTGTATGATGGACTACGAAGGAAGTTAAGATACTCACATGCCCTTGGCAGAGTTATCTTACAATAATAGTTAACACGCTAGTATTCAGGTTGCTCCGTTTGAAGCCTTGCATGGATGGAAGTGTTGATCGTCACTTTGTTGAGCTAACATGACAAAGGACAATTAACCAGACCTTAGTTTATCTAGGAAACCAGCGACAGGATTCGCCTGGATCGAGGGAAGGTTAAAAGTAGCCAATTAATCAACAGAAGGATTACATGGACAATTGAAGGAAATTATTGCGATTCCAGATTGAAGATTTGGTTGTGTTAAAGGAGTTATCTTGCAGAGATGCTATTAGGTTTAGCAGAGAGAAGAAAAGCTGAGCCACATTGACTTGGTCCTTTCAAGAGCCCATCTTGAGTTGGATCTGTAAGTCCCGAAAATACGGATCAAACAACGATATCAAACGATCAACAAGGATGGGCGGAATCCAAACTTGATGATCTCCAAGAAATCAAGAACACGAAGATGAAGATTTGAATATTCAAATGCTTAAACTTGCATACAATATCAATTGTCTAATACAAGTTTCTAAAACAAATGAACCAACCTTAACCCCTAATTTCCATCAACTATTTATAGGGAGGGTTTCCCCCTAAACCCTAGGCCCATAATTTTGTTAAAGCCCACTCTAATACCCACCTTCTAGAAACATGGTCCATTAGCCTATAATTCCTACTAATCCATAAACCTATAGGGCCTAACAATCTCCCCCTAGGTTTACTGGATTAGTTGCTGAATCCGTTAGGAGGACCATCAGGCAACGGGGCCGGATCAGCAAACACGTGATTCTTGATCCACGTCCTTGAACTTCTTTTCCAGCTTAACTTTCAACAGACATCAACATACTCACATCGCTTTGTAGTTGTTCGATCCTTAGATCTTTGCTTGATTTTTGAGCTTGCAAAGATGAGATCTGAGCTTCTTTCAGGGCAGTATCTTGTTCCAACACAATCACTCTTCGCTGCAACTTTGCTACATCAACAGCCGTATCATCATCACTATCTCTTTCGTCTATAAATTTCACTTTGTTGGCTGCAAAGTGCATGGCTGCTTCATCA
This sequence comes from Helianthus tuberosus, assembly GCA_030545235.1. Classification (NCBI taxonomy): domain Eukaryota; kingdom Viridiplantae; phylum Streptophyta; class Magnoliopsida; order Asterales; family Asteraceae; genus Helianthus; species Helianthus tuberosus. The sequence goes on along the minus strand of CM060376.1, from coordinate 173,248,654 downwards.
TGCTCAGAGAAATCGACACCAATGGAACTTTCTACATTGAACCTGATGCCGCTTGAGCTTTCTGGTTGCAAATGAGTTGTTTCAGGCGGATCGAGATTGAAATCGAATTTTAAATCAAAATCGAGATCTTGCGTGCTTTGTTTCTTGAGTAGCAGTAGTGACATGTGGATCGGTGGGCATAGTAGGCCATGGTTCTGAGCTTGGGCCAGTAGAATGAAAATCAGGAGCTGTTTCGGTTCTTCGTTTCTTGTTGGATGCTTCTTCAGCATCATCTGTCGCATTATCTTCACCATGAACTTCTGTTTTAGGAATAGGTACGGAAGGAGGGTTTCCGACACTATTCTTCAAAGACTCAATCAGGGCTTGAAGGTCTTCAGTCGTCATTTACGTTAATTCTTGAACGGGTTCCTCAACATTCTCAGAGACGATCACTTCCGCATCACTGTCGTTATTTGTTTCCTTTTCAACCATCTCTAACACTTCAGTTCTATCGCAGCTTTAGCAGCAGCATTCATGAGTTGCACGCCATGTTCTTCGGTAACTGTGGCATTCAAAGGCTTTGGTTTGATAAGTATAAGAACCTGCACACCTCGTAATTCGAATAAGTGGTCTGGGAATACAATGAGAGGATCCGAAATTCTTAAGAAAGGAGATTAGTTCGAAATGTAACTCGAAAGAAAAATGGTTGACAATTTATAGAGTTACGGATTTGGGCTTGAGATCAACGAGCTAGCCCTAATTCAGAACAGTGGTCCGAATTACATTCGAGAGCAATTGTCACACCCCAACCGATGGCGGAATCATCGGGGCGCGGCACTGAGCGAAACAGATTGTCCAGAAGTTTCCATAACAACTATCATTACCATTTAATTAAAGCAATACGTCCCATACCGTATCTTAAATAGTCAAACAAGTTATTACAGATAACATCAAAACAAATATTCTGTTCCGACAACTCAGATTTAACATAACTAGTTTATTCGTTGGTTTCTAGGACTCCAGTTCCTAGCTTCAAGTTCATCACAGCCCGAGAAGTATATAAACAACCTAGGCACCTGTCACATACGTTAAAATAAAGTCAATACATAAAATGTAAAGGCGAGCATACAAGTTTGATAATAGCATAATAGAGTTCGAATTCGTTTACGCATAACCAGCACGTGCACATAGTGAAATGAAGCACGTTAGTTATCGACATAGATCCATCGATACCAATGACTACGGGTTGACTGCCCGAGGCAGTTCGCAATACATGATTACCACCGTAATCCATGCAAGTAAAAGATCCTTAACAACCCCCGTGTGAACGGGTGCTGAGTCCAAACTATAGTACTATCGTTGCTAAGGCAGGTAGACAGCATTCCATGTGTAAACATAACAACAAGCATTCATAAGCCACGTATAACATGCATAAACGGTTTAGCGTTAAAATAGCTTGGGTAGTGTGATTGTTGTAGTTTGAATATTCGTAACGTATGTAACACCCAAAAGTGCTAAAGCAAAAAGGGTTCGAGTATACTCACAGCGATTGTGGATTGAAGGGAGAGTACGGTTAGCCTGAATAGATTCGATAACAACGATAAGTGTCGCGTAAAACAGTATAAGGTGAGCGTGGTTAGGATGGTTGATCGTGCGGATCAGCTATCCGTGAGAGGGAGTCATCCGTGCGCATGACCTATCCATGCGGATGGTGATGCGTGCGGATGGTGATCCATCCGGATAAGCTATCTGCGCGTACGACTGTCCGTGCGGGTGGTAATCCGTGCGGATTAGTTGTGCGTGCGGATGACTTATCCGTACGGTCAAGTTGTTTGTGTGGATAAACGTTCAAGTGGATTGTTTCTTCCTATGTGTGAGAGGTGTTTGTGTATGATGGCTTGTGCTTTGAAGTTTTCGTTGTAACATTTAGAAAACGTTTAAGTGTTTCTACCTTTCAAGCCGGTCGCGCGGACGATAGTCCGTGCGGACAGTGGTGATCCGTGCAGACAGTCCGTGCGCGCGGGCAGGGACCATCCGTCCGGATAGTCTGTCCGTGCGTACGACTTGGCCGTGCGGATGATCATTGGTTGAATTTTAGTTGAAGGCCTTAGTATCTCATGATCCGAAGAGTAATCCTTTCAGAGGTCGTCCGTCCGGATTGTTCATTCGTCGATACTCAAACCTTGTTTGGAAAGTGGGTCCTAAGGGTAGCTCGTCCGGGTGGCAACCTGTCCGGATGACCTGTGCGTGCGGATGGTAATCCGTGCTCACAACTTGTCCGTGCGGACAGTCTCTGGTCTGATTGTTCCGTTCGTCTACTCTTGGCTTCTGTTGTCGTTTATCGAGGCGTTCTGATTATGTGGCAACCAGTTGGAATTGTATTCTCACCCGCGTGACTAGACTGGTCAGGAACCACCCTAACTCGGCCTGTCGGCGACTCACAACGGTCATTCCGGTTAACCCCAAAATCAGGTGTCTGGGTAAAATTCAGATCTAGGACTAGTGCATCGCTATTGACGAGTAGAACACTAAACCGATCAGATTCGTACCGATTTTAAGGGTAAAAGAAGGAGAGAACTTAAGTTTATTTCTTTCAACTCTTTTATCCTTAGAAAAGTTTAGATTTAGGTGAGGTTCTTGTGAAAACTTGTAGAAATCGTTTAGATCTGAGTCATTCTTGGTGGAATGAGGTCAAGCTTGAAGTTCATGATGACGTCACCCGAGAGTACCTCAAATCTGGATGATTTCATGGTTAAAAGTGAAGATTTGAAAGATAGAAATGTGTAGAATTGTGTAGTGATCAAGAACGTACAAGAATTAGTGCAAGATCTTACCTGGATTGAGAGAAATCTGAGAAAAAGTGAAGAATGCGTGTGGTTCGGACGTCACTTGCCAAAAGTGGAAAAGTTGGAGAGTGACCAGTGTATTTATAGGATGCCAAAAAGGGAAAGGGTGAGCCGTGCGCATGGCACGTACCCGGGTAGGCTATCCGCGCGGATAGGTTATCCGTGCGGATTGGCAATCCGTGCGGATTGGCCATCTGTGCGGATGCCGCCTGCTTTGGTGCGTTCGGTGCGATGTTGCTTCGGTTTCGATTTGCGAGCGATCCGATAGGGTTTCCTAGTCAAATTACTTTCAGTCCCAACTACTTTTATATGGTTCGACTCGGGATTCGGGTTCGGTTACATTCGAGTTAGACTTCGAGTTCGATTGAGTTCGCTTGATTGTCACAGCATAACATAAAATAAAATAAACATGCACAGGTAACACGTAAGGCACACACACACGTATAATGACAAGTAAAATACACAGTTCGAGTTACGGTTTGATATCGATTCGATTAGCGTAGCTTGCTTAACTTTATCGCATTGTTACTTCCTATCCTTCACAGTCGTAGGTCGATTGGAATACGGTTATCATGATTCGATTATTGCAATGTACGACACTTACTCCACATAATATAAATAAAATAAAAACATTTCTACGAGTCAAGTCGCGCGAAATCGGTCGTTGACTTTGACTTTCACTCGTGAAAACACGGGGTGTTACAGCCTCCCCTTGTTTAGGGAATTTCGTCCCGAAATTAAGCCGAAAGCTGTAACTAGGTCGTGAATCACGTGTGAGAGTTCTTCGTTTGGACCACTGAAAGTCGTCAAATTAATCGGGTTTTCACGGTTGAAAATTGCTGATTTTTGGATATGATATGCGAAATTGTCTGATCTAAAAGCCTATAAAGTTTCAGCTCTTAATTCGAAGTCATTTGTGAGAAATTTAGATTTTTGTTAGAAAAATGTTGAATGTTGCTGTTGATGTTCACCGTACGGATAACAAATTCGCTTTGACTATTGTTGACTCGAAATCGTGCGGAATCCGTGAACGTTCTTGACTAAACATAATCGTAATGGAGTCAAATCGGTCCTAACAAGTGGTATCTGAGCAGGTGCTCGATTGCTCAGATCAAACACACTAGAATTTACTACAATCGTGATTCTATTGATTTCTGAAAACATCGTACAAAATACTAGAATCACTTTGCCACTTTCTTTCTCTACTTTCTCTCTCTAAGATTATCTCTCTAATTAAACAACTGTGGATACTTTGCCTTCATGTCGCTTTCGAGTTCCCAAGTGAACTCCGCGCCTCGTTTGCCTTCCCATCGGACTTTCACGATAGGAATGCGTGAGCGCCTGAGTTCTTTGGTTTGGCGATCCATGATTTCGACAGGCTTCTCCACGAAGTGTAATGTTTCGTTCACTTGTAGATCGTCTAGAGGAACATGTAAGTTGTGGTCGGCGATGCACTTTCGGAGGTTTGACACGTGGAAAGTCGGATGGACATTGCTAAGTTTCTCCGGTAATTCTAGTCTGTAGGCGACTTTTCCGATCCTTTCCAGAATCTTAAAAGGTCCAACATATCGAGGCGCGAGCTTCCCCTTCTTGCCGAATCGAACTACACCCTTCCAAGGTGATACCTTTAGGAGTACGTAGTCACCAACGCCATATTCACGGGGCTTGCGCTTTTTATCGGCGTAAACTTTCTGTCGATCCCGAGCTTTCGCTAGGTTGTCTCGAATTTGGAAAATTTTGTCTGTCGTTCCTTGTAGCAGCTCCGGACCGGTTAGTTGCGAGTGACCGATCTCGTGCCACACAATAGGCGATCGACATCTTCTTCCGTATAAGGCCTCGAAAGGTGCCATCTGGATGCTAGCCTGGTAGCTGTTGTTGTACGAGAATTTGACTAACGGAAGGTGTCTATCCCAATTACCACCGAAATCTAGAACACATGAACGGAGCATGTCTTCAAGTGTACGAATCGTTCTTTCAGTCTGACCGTCGGTTTGTGGGTGGAACGCAGTACTTAGATCAAGCGTTGTACCGAGTGCCGTTTGAAACGTTTCCCACAATCGTGAAGTAAACCGAGCATCACGATCAGAGATGATGTCACGAGGCATTCCATATCGACAAATGATCTCATCGGTGTAGATTCGGGCTAATCGTTCTACCTTGTAGTCTTCTCGTATTGGCAGAAAGTGAGCTGATTTAGTCAAACGGTCAATAACAACCCAAATGCTGTCATGACCTGATGACGTGGTTGGAAGCTTGGTTACGAAATCCATAGCTATGCTCTCCCACTTCCACATGGGAATTGGTGGTTGTTCGAGCAAGCCAGAGGGTCTTTGATGTTCAGCCTTGATCCTAGCACATGTTAGGCATTTTCCGACGTAGAGAGCGATATCCCGTTCCATACCCGGCCACCAGTACCTGTAGCGAAGATCGTGGTACATTTTGTCAGCACCGGGATGAATTGAGTATCGAGATTTGTGGGCTTCATCCATGATAATCTGTCGCAGGTTGGTTCGCTTGGGAATCCAAATTCGGTCTAAGAAGTGGAATATCCCATTTGATTTGCTCACAAGTTGGGCTCCATCGTGGTAGATTCTTTCTTTTTTCAAAGTGCGTTCGTTGAAACATGCATGCTGGGCGTCGCGAATGAGAGCTTCGAGGTTGTACTGGGCTTGAACATTACGAGTGCTAAGCAGATAGCTTCGTCTGCTAAGTGCGTCGGCAACAACGTTTGCCTTGCCTGGGTGATAACGAATCTCACAGTCGTAATCGTTGAGAAGTTCTACCCATCGGCGTTGTCGCATATTTAGTTCCCTCTGATTAAAGATATGTTGTAGGCTCTTATGATCGGTGAAGATCGTACACCTTGTACCATACAGGTAGTGTCGCCAAATCTTTAATGCAAAAACAACTGCGCCTAGCTCGAGATCGTGGGTTGTATAGTTCTTCTCGTGGACTTTGAGCTGACGAGATGCGTAAGCTATGACCTTGTCTCGTTGCATAAGGACACAACCGAGACCAAGGTTGGAAGCATCACAGTAGACAATGAAATTATCGTTACCGTCGGGTAGTGTGAGAACTGGAGCATTGCAAAGCATGTATTTGAGGGTTCGAAAGGCAGACTCTTGTTTGGTTCCCCAGACAAAAGGCTGGTCCTTATGAGTAAGAGAGGTAAGGGGTACAACAATCTTTGAGAATCCCTCGATAAATCGTCGATAATAGCCTGCTAGTCCGAGAAAGGAGCGGACTTCAGACGGGTTCTTAGGCGTAACCCAGCTCGTAACAACTTCAATCTTCGCAGGATCGACGTGAATGCCTTGACTATTTACGATGTGACCCAGAAACTGAACCTCCCCCAACCAAAACTCGCATTTGGAGAATTTGGCATAGAGTTGGTTCCCCTGGAGTAACTCGAGAACCAGACGTAGATGTTGCGCGTGTTCGGCTCTCGTTTTGGAATAGATCAAGACATCGTCGATGAACACGATGACGAAACGGTCGAGATATGGTTTACACACGCGATTCATCAGATCCATGAAGACTACTGGTGCGTTTGTTAGGCCAAAAGGCATGACAACGAATTCATAGTGGCCGTAACGAGTACGAAACGCGGTTTTGGGTATATCCTCCTCTTGTATACGCAGCTGATGGTATCCGAAACGTAGATCAATCTTTGAGAAACACGTAGCGCCTTGTAGCTGATCAAACAAATCGTCGATTCGAGGCAGAGGATAGCGGTTCTTGATAGTCAACTTATTCAATTCCCGGTAGTCGATGCACATCCGGAACGACCCGTCCTTCTTTTTGACGAAAAGGACCGGTGCGCCCCAAGGAGAGGTGCTCGGGCGAATAAAGCCTTTTTCAAGTAATTCCTGGAGTTGGGTTGAGAGTTCGCGCATTTCGGATGGCGCGAGTCGATAAGGAGCTCTGGCGATAGGATTAGCTCCAGGAATGAGATCGATGCGAAAATCAATATCGCGCTTTGGAGGTAGTCCGGGAAGGTCCTCTGGAAAAACTTGAGGGAATTCCCGAACCACAGGAACGTCTTTTACTTCCTTCTTCTCTTTCTTTTCCTTCTCCGCTGCTACGACATTAGCCAAGAAAGCCCTGTATTCCTTGCGTAGATACTTGCTAGCTTGTAGGCATGACATAAGCTTGAGACCCTTCGAAGTAGTATCACCATAAACACACAACGAATCACCGTTTGCGAGCGAAAAACGAATCATTTTATCGAAGCACACAACTTCGGCATGGTTTTCGCGAAGAAAGCCCATGCCTACTATGACGTCGAAACTTCCGAGTTGCATCGGAATGAGATCAATTGAGAAGATGTGATTGTTGATCTCAAGAGTGCAATCACGAATAACAGAGTTTACAGCGACGGTTCTTCCGGTAGCGACTTCAACATCGAATGCAGAGGAGAGTCGAGAACGTTTATGACTAAGGAGTTTCTCAAATTCGATCGACACAAAGCAATTATCGGCTCCAGTATCAAACAAACATGAAGCATAAATACCATTCACAAGGAACGTACCATTGACCACGTTGTTGTCGGCCTGGGCTTGACGCACATTGAGATTGAAAGTTCTGGCGCGTGCTGCCTGTTGTTGCGGTTCTTGTTTCACTACCCTGTTTGGGCACATGTTGGCGAAATGATTCGGGTCGCCACACGTGAAGCATGCTCTGGCTTTGACTGCGGGTGCCGGAGGAGCTTGTTGACCCTGTGGGGCAGCGAGTAGAGCTTGATTGGCAGGAGTTTGACGGATACGGCAGTTGGCGGTAAAGTGGCCGTACACATTGCAGTGAGCATAGAAGCGGCATTGAATAGCAGTCGGGTGATGATAGGTGCAAGTAGGGCAGAGTGGGTGTGGTCCAGTGTATGCACGCTTTGCAGGCGGTGCATTGGCCACAGGCGCCGCTACTTGACGCTGTTGGGCAGGTACAGCTTGAATCGGTGCAGCAGTAATCGCACAGTTCTTGTTGGTGGAGCTGTTCTTTCTCTTGTTCTTTCGCTTGTTGCTTGACGAAGTGGGTTCAACAGTTGGTGCGGTAGCGGTAGCTTGATGCAGATGCTTGGAGGTCTTATCCCACACCCCAGCCTTAACCCTTTTGTCATTGATTTCAGCGGCCAGCAGATAGGTTTCTTCGATCGTGGCAGTCTTAGCCGCTTGCACGAAATCAGCGACGCAGTCGGGCAGGGCTCGGATGTACTTCTTGATGGTCATCTCAGGAGTCTTGACCTGGTCAGGACAGATAATGCTGAGCTGTTTGAAGCGAGCAGTAAGACCAGCATTGTCTCCATCCTTCTGATGTATGTGCCAGAATTCATCTTCGAGCTTTTGGCGTTCGTGAGGAGGGCAGAATTCCTCTAGCATGACCTCCTTGAGTTCATCCCACGACAGACCGTAAGCTGCATCATTCCCTCGCTTGTTCCTCTCGGCCATCCACCAGTCTAGAGCACGGGACTGGAAGAAGCCGGTAGCGTTCAGAGTTCGAAGGTCGTCAGGGCAGCCACTTTGTCGTAGAGTAACCTCGATAGAGTCAAACCAGTGGAATAGTGCAGTAGGACCTCCTTCGCCTGTGAATTCCTTCGGCCCACATGACTTGAATTGTTTGAAACTGAAAGGTCTCGCGGCAGCTTTAGGGCCTTCAGTCCTTGACTCCTCGGATGATTTGCTGGCGTTCTCGTAGACATCACTTACGGCTTTAGCCACACTCTTCGCGATGATTGAAGCGAGACGTCTGTCCCTCTTTTCTTGACGAGAGAGTGCATAACGGGATCCGGACGACATTGTATGCAATAGACATCGCCATGGAACTCAACACATGTATTCGAATCTCACCTCACACGTCTATCACTTACCAAAGCTTAGTAACACGTACTATGTAAACGCATATAGTCACAAAATCACAGAATTGCACAAAATCACATAAGCACATAATCACAGTATTCCTAAACACGTAAGCATAACAGTAAGAATCATATAACTTAATCACTAAAAGCACATATGAGCATACAAAGCATTCTGACTGCCTCATTTGTTGATTCGTTAGAGATGAGTTGTGTGGGTTTTGTGTTTCAGCAGGAGCAATAGTGTCGGGTCGAAACCAATAATAACTCAAAACGTTAACAAATAACAGAAAAAGTGCATAAAATTTTCATAAAGATCGATAAATCGAAGGTAGATTGTCTGCGGCTAATAGACTTCGACTAACCAAAGTGGCTCGACTATTCGCAAGGATCCTGTGTGCACAATTACCTCCAGGACTATGCCTTTGCCTCGATTCTTGGGCGTTGGCGCAATTCCCATTGGTTATATTGTGTCTTTAGGTCGTTGGAGTCCATCGAACTTTGGTGAGAGTTTTTGTATAAGAGCAGGACGAGTCGTCAAGGTTAGGGTTTCACCCCTATCTTGCAACTTCCGTCCTTGTTTTTGATAAAAATTGAGGAGATTATTCATCAAAATATGGATTTCACTCCTAATTTGGTATGATTCTCCTCGTTTGTAGCTAAAACGCAAGCTGATTAGGCAACTTTAGTCGAGAGTTTGCGGTTTTCACACCTATTCTCAGCCTCATTGCCTGTTCACAACTTGAAAATTCGAGTGCAGTGATAGAAAAGAGCGAGTGATAATGGCGAGTTACGCATACGCGTGAGTTGGTCTGTTGGTTCTTAACTATAGACTAGGTCTCTAAGACTTCGACCTGGACTAGGTCGAGTCTTGCCTAATTCCCTATAGTTATGGCTCTGATACCAATCTGTCACACCCCAACCGATGGCGGAATCATCGGGGCGCGGCACTGAGCGAAACAGATTGTCCAGAAGTTTCCATAACAACTATCATTACCATTTAATCAAAGCAATACGTCCCATACCGTATCTTAAATAGTCAAACAAGTTATTACAGATAACATCAAAACAAATATTCTGTTCCGACAACTCAGATTTAACATAACTAGTTTATTCGTTGGTTTCTAAGACTCCAGTTCCTAGCTTCAAGTTCATGACAACCCGAGAAGTATATAAACAACCTAGGCACCTGTCACATACGTTAAAATAAAGTCAATACATAAAATGTAAAGGTGAGCATACAAGTTTGATAATAGCATAATAGAGTTCGAATTCGTTTACGCATAACCAACACGTGCACATAGTGAAATGAAGCACGTTAGTTATCGACATAGATCCATCGATACCAATGACTGCGGGTTGACTGCCCGAGGCAGTTCGCAATACATGATTACCACCATAATCCATGCAAGTAAAAGATCCTTAACAACCCCCGTGTGAACGGGTGCTGAGTCCAAACTATAGTACTATCGTTGCTAAGGCAGGTAGACAACATTCCATGTGTAAACATAACAACAAGCATTCATAAGCCACGTATAACATGCATAAACGGTTTAGCGTTAAAATAGCTTGGGTAGTGTGATTGTTGTAGTTTGAATATTCGTAACGTATGTAACACCCAAAAGTGCTAAAGCAAAAAGGGTTCGAGTATACTCACAACGATTGTGGATTGAAGGGAGCGCTTTTACAGCGAGTACGGTTAGCCTGAATAGATTCAATAACAACGATAAGTGGCACGTAAAACAGTACAAGGTGAGCGTGGTTAGGATGGCTGATCGTGCGGATCAGCTATCCGTGAGAGGGAGTCATCCGTGCGCATGACCTATCCGTGCGGATGGTGATGCGTGCGGATGGTGATCCATCCGGATAAGCTATCCGTGTGTACGACTGTTCGTGTGGGTGGTAATCCGTGCGGATTAGTTGTGCGTGCGGATGACTTATCCGTACGGTCAAGTTGTTTGTGTGGATAAACGTTCAAGTGGATTGTTTCTTCCTATGTGTGAGAGGTGTTTGTGTATGATGGCTTGTGCTTTGAAGTTTTCGTTGTAACATTTAGAAAACGTTTAAGTGTTTCTACCTTTCAAGCCGGTCACGCGGACGATAGTCCGTGCGTACGGTAGTCCGTACGGACAGTGGTGATCCGTGCGGACAGTCCGTGTGCGCGGGCAGGGACCATCCGTCCGGATAGTCTGTCCGTGCGTACGACTTGGCCGTGCGGATGATCATTGGTTGAATTTTAGTTGAAGGCCTTAGTATCTCATGATCCGAAGAGTAATCCTTTCAGAGGTCGTCCGTCCGGATTGTTCATTCGTCGATACTCAAACCTTGTTTGGAAAGTGGGTCCCAAGGGTAGCTCGTCCGGGTGGCAACCTGTCCAGATGACCTGTGCGTGCGGATGGTAATCCGTGTGCACAACTTGTCCGTGCGGACAGCTTGTCCGTGCGGACAACTGATCCGTGCGGACAGTCTCTGGTCTGATTGTTCCGTTCGTCTACTCTTGGCTTCTGTTGTCGTTTATCGAGACGTTCTGATTACGTGGCAACCAGTTGGAATTGTATTCTCACCCGCGTGACTAGACCGGTCAGGAACCACCCTAACTCGGCCTGTCGGTGACTCAGAACGGTCATTCCGGTTGACCCCGAAATCAGGTGTCTGGGTAAAATTCAGATCTAGGACTAGTGCATCACTATTGACGAGTAGAACACTAAACCGATCAGATTCGTACCGATTTTAAGGGTAAAAGTAGGAGAGAACTTAAGTTTATTTCTTTCAACTCTTTTATCCTTAGAAAAGTTTAGATTTAGGTGAGGTTCTTGTGAAAACTTGTAGAAATCGTTTAGATCTGAGTCATTCTTGGTGGAATGAGGTCAAGCTTGAAGTTCATGATGACGTCACCCGAGAGTACCTCAAATCCGGATGATTTCATGGTTAAAAGTGAAGATTTGAAAGATAGAAATGTGTAGAATTGTGTAGTGATCAAGAACGTACAAGAATTAGTGCAAGATCTTACCTGGATTGAGAGAAATCTGAGAAAAAGTGAAGAATGCGTGTGGTTCGGACGTCACTTGCCAAAAGTGGAAAAGTTGGAGAGTGACCAGTGTATTTATAGGATGCCAAAAAGGGAAAGGGTGAGCCGTGCGCATGGCACGTACCCGGGTAGGCTATCTGCGCGGATAGGTCATCCGTGCGGATTGGCAATCCGTGAGGATTGGCAATCCTTGCGGATTGGCAATCCGTGCGGATTGGCCATCTGTGCGGATGCCGCCTGCTTTGGTGCGTTCGGTGCGATGTTGCTTCGGTTTCGATTTGCGAGCGATCCGATAGGGTTTCCTAGTCAAATTACTTTCAGTCCCAACTACTTTTATATGGTTCGACTCGGGATTCGGGTTCGGTTACATTCGAGTTAGACTTCGAGTTCGATTGATTGTCACAGCATAACATAAAATAAAATAAACATGCACAGGTAACACGTAAGGCACACACACACGTATAATGACAAGTAAAATACACAGTTCGAGTTACGGTTCGATATCGATTCGATTAGCATAGCTTGCTTAACTTTATCGCATTGTTACTTCCTATCCTTCACAGTCGTAGGTCGATTGGAATACGGTTATCATGATTCGATTATTGCAATGTACGACACTTACTCCACATAATATAAATAAAATAAAAACATTTCTACGAGTCAAGTTGCGCGAAATCGGTCGTTGACTTTGACCTTGACTTTCACTCGTGAAAACACGGGGTGTTACAGCAATGGGCCGGATTTGATTCGCGTTATCCACGACAGTGGGCCCCAAACCGAAACAGTGGGCCAGACTATTACTTTAGTGATTTGCTTTTTTTTTTATGATAGAAAACATCTTTCTCAAAATCAACGAACCAACCAACCGAGCAACCTTTTTGAGCAAAGAGATAATCAAAACAAAACAAATTAATAATAGAAAACAAATTGAGGAGTAATATAGGGAGAACCTGCCATGGGATCAAAATCGTTTTCGAACTGATTAAGGGACACTTTTCAGCCCTTCGTTTACTTGGGTCGGTCCATGCAATTGTTGATATGTTTGTCCTCTTAAATCCACCGCTCAAACTTTAACTTTTTGCTTTGTGATACGCTTTTAGGTAGATTTATACCGTGACATCTGTGTGTCCCATTCCAAGGCATACCCCCGCGATCAAGGTAAGCACAACGGTTCATCGTAGCAGGTGAGTATACTGAGATCATCCTTTTATTCTATTTTTTTTTGTTTTATTTAATGCCAGACTTCCTGGTGAACAGGTCAGTACTTCCGTACAGCAGAGAGACCAAGGAAGATCTGACGAGGGCCCCTTTATTCTATTTTTTTGTTTTTTTTATTTTTATTTTTCAATGCCAGACTTCTTGGTGAACAGGTCAGTACTTCCATACAGCAGAGAGACCAAGGAAGATCTGACGAGGGTGAGACAAGTTTTGGCCCTTTTTGAGGCTCTTTTAGCAAGATATCCTGACTGTGTCCAGGTCTGCATATAATCTGGATGCAACAGAGGGACAGCCCTGATATCTCGGATGATTTATCAGCATAAAGACCCAAAACTTCAGATGTTGGCTATCTATCAACGCAAGATTTAAGACCATGAAATCATACACCGTTGGTTTGTTACCTATGAGATGTCCAGTCCATTATGTTTGTATCACTTTTGCTTCTTTTGCTTTTCGAGAAGCAGACCTATCAACACATCGCAGTGGAGCCTAACCTGTTTAACATTGAAACCTTACGTGTGTTAATCAAGTTCTTTAACACGAAAGCTCATTTCATATCCCAGGCAACTAAAATCATTTATCAGAAATCATTTGTAATTATCCAAAACGCATTCCCGTCTATCATTTATCATCCGAAACAACTTTGAGATACGTTGATGGGCTTGTTCACTGTTGGGCCACTAAAAGAGAAGACCCAAGGTTAGAGATCATCTAAACCGAAATAAAGATAGCATAAAACTAGGGGGAGATTGTTAGGTCCAGAGTTTTAAGCTTATCTTTATTATAGTCTTTTATGTTTATTTGGTTTAGATTATGACTTGGGCTTGGACTAGGCCATGTGGGCCAATGGGGTAGAGGCTCCTATATATAGTCATGTCTAGATTATTAGTAGTAGAGCTCTCCCATTGTAATGATGTAGCCCCAAATAGAGAGCCTTGTACCAGACAATCCTAGGGATTGTGTGCAAGGTTCTCGGAGATCGTACCAGACAGTCTTCAAGACTGTGTGAGATCTAAGCAGCGACACTGAGTTCTTTAATAAAATATTTCTTTTTGCTCTTGCCTGTTTGATCTTATATTCCGCGTTTGATCGAACCGTCGAGTGATATCACGGGTTTTTCGGGACTAACAGGATCAGTCGCTTATAGGCTCAAGCTACCATAAGGAAGGAGTAGTGTACACGATGTATTGTTTGGGTATAGTTGAGAAAGTGTATAATGGATAATACACTGATTTTGTTCTTTATAGATATTTGTTTGGAAGATAAACGGAAGTTTATCGAAGCACAGTAGAAGCAGTAAGTATAGCTAGAAGAGTTATGCTAATAGCCGGACATGCGAATTACAACATTCTAATTGTGTATGCGATTTATTGATTTGGTGATTGTGGATATCTGAAATGAATGCAGGAAGGAAGGAAGACGAGTTTATGAGATTTGATTCTTTCGAGAGCCCATCTCGAGTTGGATCAATTAGGTGTAAACTAAGACTATCTTAGGTACGGGGTAATGTACATGTAAATATACGTATGTAGAACCCGAATTGGTGGAGTTTTGACTTAATCTTCTTGATTAAGTGCTCTTAAATGTTGAACCTTGCAAAGGGTGGAGAGCGTTTAGATGTGAGAATAGGAATTGAGAGTATATGTAATATAGGTCTACGAAGATTCTTTGTAAGAATCAAAGTTTCTCGCAGAAACTATAAGACTATATTCATTAAACCTGTTTTTGCTGTTTCCACCCAGTGCAAAAACAAAACCTGTAGACTAAAAATTTCGGGGACGAAATTTCCTAAACAGGGGGAGACTGTGACACCCGGCTTTTCAGGTCGTACCGTACAATTGTAATACATGTTGTGAATAGATAAAAGGCCATATTTGACTAATTATGATGTTTATATGTGGAATTTAATGAGTTGGTAAATTTAAACTTTGGTAAAAATTATGTTGGCAACGATAAGATAAACGCTTATCGCGTAACGATTAAAATGCGAAACGAACGTCGGTGACCACCAGATCAGTGTTAAAATCCTAAAAAATAGTCTGTTATGATTAGAATAATTATTTTAATCATATCCGTGTGGAAAAAAAATTAAAACGCTAGGAATCTCTATTTTTCGAGTTTAAGCGCGTACCGCGCGATGCAGCGCGTGTACCGACAAAATACTGTCAACACAGCCTGTCAAGGCAAATGATAATCATTTTAGTAATAATTTGATGAGTTTATTACTTTAGAAAAATAAAAATAAATAAAAACGCTTAAATTCCTATTTTTGCGATTTTAAGCACGTACCGCGCAGCACAGCGCGCATACTGCCAAATACCGGCAACGTCGCCAGTCTAGGCAAATAAAATATTGTTCAGTAATATTTTGGTGGGTTTATTTTTATATAGCGTTAAAAATAATTTAAAACGCGCTAAAACGGGTTAACACGCTAGATAAAATACCCGGTATCTAGTAAAATACCAGTTTTTGGCCAAGATTTACATATATAAGTATATATATATATATATACATGAGTAATCGATTATATATGTGTGTGGGGAAACATATGGCAGCCCTACAACACTTTATCTCTCCTCTTTCCTATATCTATTGGCTAAAAATGGAGGTGGTGGATGACTAATGATTATCACACTCTCCAATCTCTTTCATAAACCCAAGATGCATTCAAAACTCAACATTCACTCTCTCTCTCTCTTAGAAATCAGCCGAATACCCTTAATCTCTCATCTAATTTCGAAAATTTTCACTTGTTCATGAAGATCAAAGTTCATTCCAAGAAGGTTTCAAGGTGTTTTGAGTATCCGAAAGTGTTTTCTTGGTGAAACAAGCTTCTAACCATCAAGAATCTTGTTAAAACCCACCAATAATCTTGAAGGTAGAAACTTATTTTTAAAAATCACATTCATAATTTTTAGTGATGATAGAGATATTAGATGGTTTCTCTTGAACTTGGAATGAATCACAAACTTGAATCAAACAAAGAATGAGATTTTAATCAAAGTAAAAATAAGTGTGTATGGGTGTCTGTATATGGCCGAAAGTTTTGTGTGTGTATGTGTTTAGTTGTTTTTTTTTATTTTTGATTAAGTGATCTTTGATTGATTTGAGTTGAATCTTGAAAGATTGATATATGCATGTGTTAGAAAGAGTCATAAAAGAAGGTTTGAAAAGAAGTCATGTGATTGATGATGAATATGATGAAAAGTGAACTTTTGGAAGTTCACATATGTGTATAGGTGTTCCGTATGTATATGTATATATGTATGCATATATGTGAGTTTTGTCACATGTACTTAAATAAATGAATGTTTGCATGAAAATGATTTGGTAATTGTGAAATGGATATGTTTGATTCATATGAACATGACATAAGTATGGTCTTTTGATGCATATTAAGATCATGTTAGATGATAATGTTATAATATGAGCATATTAGATGCATATACTTAGACATGCATGAAGATATATGATCTTAAAAAGGTGGTTTGAGTATGATTGAGTAAAAATCAGTTATGAGCAGATTATAAACATTAAAATAAAGTTATTTTAAAGTGTTTAGTGACTTATAACTTTGTCATAATGTTTGCTAGCTTTGCATGTTGTACTTAGTGCATTAAAAGTTGTAAAATACGTGAAATCGATGTGACTTACACAAAAACTGCACTAATCTGGTTATAACCACTATTTTAATCAGTAAATAACATGTATTGTGTTAAAATATCAATTCGTTTCGAGTTGGGATGATTATAGTAACGTTTTACGGAAAACTAAGCGTTAAACAGTCAAAAATCGGCTTTTCGAGTGACTTTTATAAAACTGATTTAGATCAGTAAATAAACTGATGTTTTTAGTTTAAAAATAATTATTTTAACTAATTCTAAGTTTACTTGGTGTTTGGTTAGTCATACGTGACTTCCGACGCCCGAAAACGTTACCGAATCGCTAAAATACGCATTTTTCTAAGTAGACTAGTATGGGTAAAATTTTGGGTAAATCTTATGTGTTAAAATGTGTTATGTGATTTAAACATAAGGATATGAAAATATGTTAAGTTTTTTAAATGATGTTAGAAATCTAGCTTACGCATGTATGCTTGTACATTTTGTACGGTTTAAACGGTGAAAATTGCGTTAAATGTGTAACTTGTTTGTCGAGCATGAAATTTGATACTTATGAGATGTTTTATGTATATTTGCTTTAAAAATGACAAAATAGATAAGTTAACAAGATTTCGCGAGTTTCGGTGTTAAATTACGTGAACGTTATGTATATATATTACGGCGCACAAATCGTAGATATAATGCGTATAAACGAGAGTGTTAACGGATTTACACAATAATGGTCAGCAATAAAATCGTTCAAGTCGCAAAATCATAAATATATATATATATATATATATATATGGACTCATATATATATTAACGTGCCAACATAATAAAAAATGACAACTTTTCGAGAAAATCTCAAAGTTATGTGATAAATCTAAGAAACGGAGAAACTTAGGATTTTGTGTTATGTATATTGACTTAAAATCGTTCCTATATATATATATAATAGGACGTGTAGAAATCAATCTTTGGGATTGCGCTATTTAAAATACGCACCCAAAGGTGAGTGTCACTAAACCCCTATTTTTACTGCTTTGTACATATTTTGGGGGTAGAATACGTCGTTAAAAGGGTTTAATAATGTTTTCAAAATAAAACATACCTTTTAATATAAAATATATATTTTAGCTGAAAATATATGAGGTTTGATAAGTTACACGTTTCGAAGTAAAACGTTTTTGATGAGTAAATGTTGGACATTGGGATGGTACGGTGTTTCCGAGGCGAAACAGGCCGTAAAGTTGGGACGGATGCCAGCCTGGGTCTCGAGTGATGGAGATTCAGGGGATTCGTACAACATCGTGTATTAAATTGTCATATTAGTAGGATATATATATATTGTACGTGAGGAAGACATCATATTGTTCTCAAAGAGAGAACCCTGCGCCCATGATGTCGTTTAATCAGTTAAGTATTGCACGCGATGAATTGGTGGTAGATCTATCGGGTTGACAACCCCGTCGTGACCGGTCGCCCCGTGTCAATGTCAAACGACGAATTAATATTCTGTTTATTGTCTAGCTTTGATTATCCCTGCATGGTTAATATATAGTTCGTATCGTCTAGCTAACATACGAGTCTGAAAATTGACGCAATAATTTAATATACAAAACCTAGGCAATATATATTACAGTTGTCGGATTGATGAACCGATGGAAGGCCCATGGATTTTATTAAGGAAGTAAAATGGACTTTTTAAAAATTATACGGATTTTTTCAAATAAACACCTAAACAGAAAGTTTTCCTTGGAATACAATTGTTAGTAAACGAATATGTGAACTCACCTTCCTTTGTGTTGACACTTGATTTTTAACATGCTCTACAACTTTAATTTTGTCATGGTTATGTCGTGTTTTGGGACGTTAAGTTTAAAACCAACGTTTTAATTAAGTAATAATGTCCAACACTATAATGCATCAGACATCAAGATAGAAATGGGCACCAGCTTCCGTTACCACTACGTTTTATATTTCGCTGCGACGTTTTTGGGGTGTGACACGGATGGCAATCCGATCGGACGGCGATCCGTTCGACGTCCAATCCTTTGAAACTTGGAAAATGTTTAAGTGTGAAACCAAGTGCAAGCCGATCGGATGACTGTTCGATCGGATGGCAATCCGATCGGACGACAATCTGATCGGACGGCAATCCGTCCCAACGACCTGATCGTCTTGGTACTTGATTATTTTGAAGTTTTGCAGTTTTGATCGAGATGGTATGATAACGTGCTAAACAACAGAAACCCCATCTTGACCCAAGTGATCCGATCGAACAAGAACCACCCTAGTCTGATCAATTCACTGTTCGAGACGGTTGTTCATGTTAATCCCGAAATCAGTTGTCTCTTGGATAGAATTCAGATATTGAGCTGATACATCACTAAGAAAGAGTAGAAGATCAGAACGAGCTCTGATTCTATCGGTTTTAAGTGCATTAAGTGTAAAAGATTTTTAAGAAAGTTAGAAAACCATCTTTCAATCCTTTTAACCATGAATATGTGTAGATCTATGCGAAAACATTGTTTAATCTTGTGGAAATCCTTCAGATCTAAGTTGTTCTTGGTGGAATGAAGCCAAACCTTGAAGTTCATACGAACTCCATGATGACATCACTCTAGAACACCTCAAATCTGGTGATTTCACGGTTAAAAGTTAATATTCAAAGGTGAAAAAGATGAAGGAGTGCGTGTAGATCATAGAAGTAATAGATTTAGGTTGAAAACTTACAAGAATCGCGAGAAATCGAGAGAAATGAGTGCTTGAGTGCGGCTGGTCGAACAAGGAGCTGTCACATCACAAATGATGTGACAGGTGGGTATTTATAAGGTTTCCAAAAGAGGAAAGTGTCAAAGTGTCGGATTGGTCACCGATCGGATGGCAGTCCGATCGGATGTCAGTCCGATCGGATATCAGTCCGATCGGATGGCAATCTGATCAGATGGCCACTCGATCGGTGGCCACTCGATCCTGGTGTCCGGCGTGTTGAGTTTTGTCTTTTTGATTCGCGTGTTGAGCGTTGCGGTGCAATTCGAGCGAACGATGCGATAATATTACTCATTAGTTACACAAATAACCTAACTACTATATCTAACATACAATCACTATAAATAACTTGCGTTTGCGATTTAGGTTGTGATTCGATAGAATTGTGATTGCGATTAAACACCTCAACATAAACATAACATGCACAAGTAACACATAATAGCACACACACGTAAAACAATATCCAGAACCCATAATTCAAGTTGCGAATGGGATAGCGATAAGTCGATTAGCGATTAAATATGTGATTAAACCTCGATTATTAATAGATACTCCACATAATACAACTAAAACAAATAAATAATAGAATCGATTACAAGTTAAAGAAGTCAAAATAGTAGTTGAGCAAGGAGTGACAGGTCGCAATTAGCAATAATTTCTTCCTTTGACTTCAACCTTGACTTTGACTTTGACTTTCGAAACACGGGGTGTTACAGCCTCCCCTACTTAAGGGAATTTCGTCCCGAAATTAGGCTTTAGCCATAACAAACAACTGCGTGTACTTCGCCTTCATGTCACTTTTGAGTTCCCAGGTAAACTCGGCACCACGTTTGCCTTCCCAGCGAACCTTCACAATGGGAATGCATGAGCGTCTGAGCACCTTGGTTTCTCATCCCATGATCTCGACAGGCTTTTCCACTGTCACACCCCTATTTTCCACGTGTCACCGGTGGGCCCGGTGGGGAGTATAGTGACGTAGTTGGTATCATCATAGACAAACAACACAATGTAATAATGCACAGCGGAAGCAAAGATAGATTCATTTCAACTTTAATAAAACGTAATAATAAGTATCACTGATAGTTGAAACGGATCCACAGGCGGATCAAAATAAAATAAGATATTGTTCAACAGTTTAATGTCGTCCAAGCTTGCGAGACTTATTGTGGACGCTCTAGAAGACAGCCAGCCTATTACGTGTAGTACCTGCACTTAACCTTTTGGGAAAATACGTCAGTTTACACTGGTAAATACAAATTAACTGACTCATTTTGAAATGATTGAAAATTGATTTGAATGCTCATGGCACAAAATATTTTATAACTTGGGATAATTATATTACATAATCTTGTAAAGGATTTACATGTTACTTATGCGTTCAGTAGCCCGGTTCGTGCCGGGTTAAAGATCAATATACACACCACAATATTGAGTTATACACTTGACAGGTGTACGCCTACACCCCGTGCTCAGGTCGTGGCCATCTCGTAAGATAATGCCGAGGATATCCGGGACATGGTCATTAACCCCCCAAAGGCTTTAAGCAAACAAAACATACAATTAAAACATAGCATCTCAATAAATTTAACCACTATTCGATTAAAGAATTTAATGCTAGACCAAGCGGTATTTTATATACCGTACCCCAAGCCCGTATAGGGAAAATAAGTTAAAAGTATTTACCTTGGTAAGTATTTATCTCAACAAGCAAAAAGGCAGGTAGCTTTTACCGGGCTCCTAATCTGGAACGAAGGTTTATAAATAACCTATTAGATTTCCAACGGTCTTTATTTAAGCCTAAGCCTAGACCGGTTAATTAAAAGGACGAAACGGTTTAAACGCACGATTAAGCGAAGACCGGATAGAATGTGATTTAGACCCGACAAGTTTGGATACTTGTATAATATGGGTATACTAAATACATTCTGGATTTTGAGACAAAAATGATAATGTTTGACCCGTCTTGGTCAATTTATGCAAACTAGTTACATAAACCGAACCGAACGCGAAAAGAGCGTTACGGGTATTCAAAAGAGTCATATGCAAGTTCCCTGAGTTAATATGCTCTAAATATGATATAATATCAGTAAGTTATTTTCTATTTTGCCCGGAACGGATTTAAAATCAATTTATGCCTTATAAGGGCATTTCGGTCATTTAAAGAGGTTGTAAAAGAGTTTATTCGTAAATCTGGGTTATGGGTCTGGTTTGTACAGCAAACATACTTAATTTAACATATCATAACAGTAGGGTATGACCCATAAGTGAAAATTATCATTTAAAACCAAACTATGCTCGTTAGGGGTATTTTGGTAATTTTACAAGGGCTTAAAATGCCAAAACTGGAAATCTGAGTTTATAAAATTGTACTTACTGTTTTTATATGAAAATATGCTAATTACATCAGTAGGTATAAGTCTTATATGTTTGACATGGTTATAGTATATACTATGCGTTAAAAATGCCTAAAAAGGCGATTTAGAGCCGTTTCCGGGTTTGTAAAAGAAAGGTGAGATTTTTATACTTCCAGAAGGTTCAACATACTTTATTTAATAAACAAAATCAGTAGGAAGTGGTTTGGGGTCAATCGGATTTATAAAACTCGTTTTATGGCTTAAAAGGTCAAAACCGGCATTAACCGAATTAACTTAGCGACCTATGAAACGATCAGCCAAAAATTTAATAAAAATCATCAAAAATCCCAAAATATTATATAACATCAGTGGGTAAAAAGTTTTATACCAAAAAGTGGCCTTAAATAGGTTATACGCTAAAAGCGCCGTTTATGTATATAAAGATATAGTTTTACGATATCGGCCATAACTCAAAATCTGGACCACCAACTGATCTCAAATTTTCGGTGCAAGTTTATAAATTAGTAATAAAGATTTCTACTCTTTCACTTTTCCAAAAATCACGTTTTATATCAAAAAGGGCAAAATAGTCATATTTAAGCATAAACCGGTAACATGCATATGAATCGGTTAAACATGGAACCAAGATGTAAAATTCCAGAGAGTTAAACATATATGAAAGTTGGTCTAAAATATGCTCTAATGCAGATCTTAACATGCATGTACGGATCAGAACCGATAGTCAAAGAAAAAGTCTATTTATGAGACTTTCGGTTCCGATTCGGGTGTAATACAGAAAATTGTCGAGTTGATTAAGTTGAAACACGTTCTTACATTATTTATAAAGTTACTTTGATAATCAAACAGGTTGCATGTAGCCTACATTACTGATTATGCTTAAATTTGCAAAAACATATTCTGTTGACTTTTTATGAAGAACTTTGACTCGACAATTAGCATGCTTAGAGTGTGAATCTGAACATACCCTTTTAGGGGTTTGTTATACTCATAAATACCAAATTGTTGGTACTTTTGATTCGAGATATGACTGAGCATATTTCGTTTAATTGCAAAGTCAAACTATATTTACGATATGTTTGACTTTTAGTAAGAACACTAAGTTAGAACGGATTTGAGGATGATAAAAACACTTACAAAGGTCCTAACAAGCTTAGTGATCACTTATGAGGATGCTTGGTCGATCAGAATGCTCTAGAGAAGGATCTCGTGAATTTTGAAGTTTCAAGTGTGCTTGAATGTTGCAACTATAGTGAACTTTAGAGAAGTTTGATCTGATTTATGGTTGATTCAGAGGTTATAACAGGTTTTCCTTTGTCCAAAAGTTGCATGTAAATCGATTGGTCAGTTCTCTAATCGATCACAGCTGTAACCAACTCGCAAAACAGCCAAGAACTGACATCTGTGCGTTTCTGTCGCTGGGCAGTCGTCGCGCTGCGCGAGACCCCCCTCGCGCTACGCGAGGGTGTGGGCGACCAGCAATACAAGTTTTTCCAAATGTTGCACTTTAGTCCCTGATTTTGTGATACGTGTTTAAGCTATTTATTTAGCACTCTTGGCCCTTATATCTGACTTTTATAAGTCTTGGGACTTTTATAAACTTGGGCATGTCCTCGGTTAACTTTGCGCTTACCCGAAAAGTCACGAAATTCACGATATCGTATTTAACCTTTCGTGTACGGTTTTAATCATAACTTTCTCATACGTTTACGAAACTTCATGAAATTTTTATCACATATTCTTATGAGTATATTTTATTTTTACAAAGCTTCGGGTTTGCCAAAAGATCACTCAGAGGTATGAATTCAACATGTTGACACATTTAGCCCCTGTAGTTTGTAATTCCTCACTTTCTTACATCTTTCGCTTCGTATGATCCATGATTCTTCCGTTTAAGATTATAAACACCATGTAGGGTTATTGTAGGGTCTATTTATCAGTTGTTGACGCTTTGGACCCTTGAATTTACATAGTTTCACCGTTTGTCAACTTTAGTCCCTCTAAAGTATGTTTTCGCATATTCAAAGTCCGTGACACGTGTCAGTACATTATTGGACGTAAATTTCCGAGGTGTTACATCCTCACCCCCTTAAAATAAATCTCGACCCCGAGATTTACTGAAACAAATGAGGGTATTTTTCTTTCATCGTGGATTCTACCTCCCATGTGTATTCGGGACCTCTACGGGCATCCCATTTGACCTTAACAATAGGTATGTGCTTCCTTCGAAGTTTCTTTACCTTTCGGTCTTCAATTGATAACGGCTTTTCCACAAATTTCAAGCTTTCGTCTATATGTACATCCGTATACGGTATAACCGGTGGTCCATCAGCGGACCACTTTTTCAAATTACAGATGTGGAACACATTATGGATAGCACTAAGTTCTTCAGGCAAGTTCAACTTATAAGCGACTGATCCGACACGTTCGATAATTTCGAAAGGTCCTATGTACCTCGGGCTTAGCTTGCCTTTCTTACCAAATCGCATCACCCCCTTCCAGGGTGATACCTTAAGCAACACTTTTTCACCTACTTCGAAGTGAAAATCTTTGCGCTGTGGATCCGCATAAGCTTTCTGCCTATCCCTGGCAGCTCTCAATCGATCGCGGATCTGGACAATCTTGTCCGTCGTCTCAAAAACAATTTCTGGTCCTGATAGTTGGACATCTCCAACTTCTGCCCAACAAATAGGCGATCTACACTTTCTACCATATAAGGCCTCAAAAGGCGCAGTTTTTATGCTGGTGTGGTAGCTATTGTTGTAGGAGAATTCAATTAGTGGTAGGTTCTTATCCCAACTACCACCTAAATCGATCGCACACGCACGTAGCATGTCTTCTAAAGTTTGAATAGTACGCTCACTTTGACCGTCAGTCTGTGGATGATAAGCCGTACTAAAATTCAAACGAGTGCCCAATGATTGCTGGAAACTTTTCCAAAAATATGACGTGTATCTAGTATCTCTATCCGAGATAATAGACACAGGTATTCCATGCAAAGCTACAATCTTATCAACATATAATTGGGCTAGCATATCGGAGCTATAAGTCTCCTTGATGGGTAGAAAATGTGCTGACTTCGTCAGTCTATCTACTATGACCCAAATAGTGTCATTTCCCTTTATTGTCTTTGGCAACTTGGTGATGAAATCCATCGTCACCATTTCCCATTTCCATGTGGGAATTTCAGGTTGTTGTAGCAAACCTGACGGTTTCTGGTGCTCTGCTTTGACTTGTGCACAAGTCAAACATTTAGACACATAAGCAGCTACGGACTTTTTCAAACCAATCCACCAGTAGTTTGCTTTTAAATCCTGGTACATCTTGTCTGCTCCAGGATGAACAGAATATTTGGAACTGTGGGCCTCCTGGAGGATAACATCCCGAAGTCCTCCAAAAATTGGAACCCATATTCTTCCATTTAGTCTAAGCATTCCGTCCTTGTCATGAGATAACTGCTCCTCAGTTACTCCCAACTTTTCTTTAGGATAATTAGCTTCCAGCACAGCTTCCTTCTGTGCAGCTAATATCCTTTTGTTCAAATCATTCTTGATTTCAATGCGCTTAGCGTTGATTCTTATAGGCTTTACTCTTTCTTTTCTACTCAAGGCGTCGGCAACTACATTTGCCTTGCCTGGATGGTATTTTATTTCACAATCGTAATCATTCAGAGTTTCCATCCATCGTCTCTGTCGCATATTCAAGTCCTTCTGATTAAACAAATGCTGAAGGCTCTTGTGATCTGAATAGATCACACACTTGGTACCATATAAGTAATGTCTCCAAAGTTTTAATGCAAATACAACGGCACCCAATTCTAAATCGTGGGTGGTGTAGTTCTTTTCGTGTATCTTCAGCTGTCTTGAGGCGTAGGCAATAACTTTGCCTTTCTGCATGAGTACACAGCCCATACCGGTGTGTGATGCATCACAATACACCACAAATTCTTCTATACCATCCGGCAATGTTAATACTGGTGCATTGCTCAACTTGTTCTTCAGAATATCGAAGGATTCCTGCTGCTTAGGGCCCCACTCAAACTTAACCTTCTTGCGTGTCAATGAAGTGAGGGGCGCAGCAATCCTTGAAAAGTTTTCAATGAATCGCCTATAGTATCCAGCTAAACCCAGAAAACTGCGAATTTCCGTAGGCGTCTTTGGCTCTTGCCAATTCATAACAGCTTCAACCTTAGCGGGATCCACTTGGATACCACGCTCGCTAACAACGTGTCCAAGAAACTGGACTTCTCGAAGCCAGAATTCACATTTCGAGAACTTGGCATAGAGCTTCTCTTGATGAAGCAGTTTGAGAATACAACGAAGGTGCTTCTCGTGATCAGCTTTGTTCTTTGAGTAAATAAGGATGTCGTCAATAAAGACAATGACGAATTTATCCAGATAAGGCTTGCAGACTCGATTCATGAGGTCCATGAATGCGGCTGGTGCGTTAGTGAGCCCGAAAGGCATCACCAAGAACTCGTAATGTCCATAACGAGTCCTAAACGCTGTCTTGTGTACATCTTCATCCTTGACTTTCAACTGATGATAGCCCGACCTCAAGTCGATCTTAGAAAAATAGCTTGCTCCTTGTAATTGATCGAACAGATCGTCGATCCTGGGCAGAGGATACCTATTCTTGATGGTGACCTTATTAAGCTCACGGTAGTCGATGCACAAACGCATCGATCCATCCTTCTTCTTGACAAATAAGATTGGCGCTCCCCAAGGAGACGAACTAGGTCTAATAAAACCTTTTGCTAACAGATCATCCAACTGCGTTCTTAATTCCTTCATCTCCGTCGGTGCTAATCTATAAGGTGCTCTCGCTATTGGTGCAGCACCAGGGATGATGTCAATTCGGAATTCCACTTGCCTATCTGGTGGTAAACCAGGTAGTTCTTCGGGAAAAACTTCAGGATATTCCGAAATGATAGGGATATCTTCAATCTTAGGCTTTGGCTCATCAATCGTAACCTGCGCCATATAAATGACACAACCCTTCTGCATACATCTGGATGCCTTGAGCATGGACACTTGCTCTGGCAATCCATGCTGAGTATCTCCTTGAATGGTAAGTGACTCTCCAGCCGGAGTTTTAACTATCACTTGCTTTTGTTTGCACACAATCTGGGCTTGGTTATGCGATAACCAATCCATGCCTATAACTACATCAAAGCCGGCGAGCTTAAAGGGAAGTAGGGACAAAGGAAAAGAATGATTCCTAATGGATATAACACATCCATCTAAAACAGTTGAGGCTGTTTCTATGGTTCCATCAGCTAACTCCACCTCATACTTCACACTTAAGGCTTTTACAGGCAATTTTAACGACTCACAAAACTTATTATCTACAAAAGACTTATCCGCTCCAGAATCAAATAAGACTCTAGCAAAAACATTATTTACAAGAAAAGTACCTGTAATAACGCTGTCATCTTGAACGGCTTCCTTAGCGTCCATCCTGAAGACCCTTGCATTGGTCTTCTTTCCCTCATCGGCTTTCTTAGCGTACTTTGGGCAATTAGACTTAATGTGCCCTTTCTCGTTGCAACCGTAACAGGTTGCATCCTTCAGACCCTTACATTTCAAAGTCGTGTGATCAGTAGATTTGCAGATTCCACATGGCCTCGTGTGGGACTGCGATTTCGTTTCAAAACGACATTTCCCAAAGTGGTTTTTCTTGCAGGTTTTGCATTTGGGTTTATCCCCCGACTGTTGCCCATCTTTCCTAAATTCTGACCCTTTTCTATGGTCGTTATTCCCTCGGTGTCTCTTCTCCGATTTTCGTGAGGTATCGTCCTCACGCTTTCTCTTATTCTCTTCCGAGTTCCTATGTGCTCTCAACCTGACCACGTCCTGAGTGAGAGAGAGAGATAGATCAGCCACTGATCTGAAAGTTGTAGGCCTCGATGCCTTAACGCTAGCTTTAATCTCAGGGGCCAAACCTCCAATGAAACGGGCAATCCTTTTCGGCTCAGGGGTTACCAAGTAGGGAACCAATCGAGATAGAGTATTGAAGGTGGTGAGGTAAGCCTGACAATCTAGATTCTTCATTACCAACGATACAAAGTCTGACTCGATCCTTTCCACTTCATGTTGTGGACAAAAATTTTCTTTAATAAGGGCCACGAATTGATCCCATGACATACTGTAAAGTGTGGCCTTTCCGGTAGCTTGCAAAAGAGATTTCCACCATGCTAGTGCGTCCCCTTTAAACGATTGGGACACATACTTCACTACATCCCGTTCAGTACACTCGCTGATATCTACGACTGTATCCATTTCGTCTATCCAGGTCATGCAGTCGACCGCTCCTTTTTCCCCAGTAAAGTCTCTGGGTTTGCATGAGACGAAGTATTTATAAGTGCAAGACTTACCGTGCGATTCATGTTTCTGCTTGATCTTCTTTATCGGGACACTGTTTTGGTTAGAGGAGTGATGATCCTCATCATCCTTCTTTGGCTTATCATTCTTAGGTATCTCCTTCTGAGATGGCGGTTTGTTATGACCCTCTGAATGTGTTCTTGGTTTGGAACATGATGCGGTTCGGGTCCTACTTCGGGTCCCGCTTGCTTCGCTAAATTGTCTATTCAGTGCTTCGACCACGGCATCATTCACTAGTGCTTTCAATTCCGCACCAGTTACTAACATTTGAGCATTTTCAGGGTTCTGTGCCGGGCGACTGTTTAGTTCTTCGGATTTGGCCATGTAGTCTTAAATTGCTACATAAAATAAGGACAAGGTCTATTTAGAAGTCTAAACAGTATTATCGTTCTTAACGATTTATTAACCATGGTAAACAAAAGCCATATTAGTTAATTTTAATAATTTCATTCAGGATTTTCACTAATAATCTTTTTAGAATGAATTATAATATTGGCATAATAAGCCTAGTCACGTAGACAAATTTTCTAAATTACAATTTAGATTTTTATAGGATTAAGGTTTGACTAATCAAAACGAATCAATCCTTTCTTTGGCAGGGAGTCTATAAGCTACGACTGCCTTTCTGTTTTATATGACATTTATTATGACCCGTAGGCATTATGTCACTTTCAATTATATACAAAAATAAAATTTTGGATAATTTATTAAAAGGGTGACATGTGTGATTTTTGCGAATCACATTAGTCAAGAATGTTAACATATTTACAGATGTTAACAGAGAGTGGAATCTTTTTAAACAGGTTCTACCATCTTGGCTAAATTTGTGACAGCATAACAGCTAGGTTTTACCTTTTAAGATCCTTATTATTAAAATGGTGAATTACGATAATAAGGCTATTTTTCATTTATTCATTTATTATATTTATGCATATAATTTAAAATGAAAAGCTGAAATTACCATTCTAATTTAAAATTTAAAGAGTACAAAATTGCCCTAAACGGGACTTTTCATAAATATTATGCCCACGCAGGGGCTAAACAAATAACAAACCCTCGCAGGGGTCGAAATAAAAGACATGCCCACGCAGGGGCGAAACAGAAGAAAAATTACCCACGTAGGGGTAGAGTACATAAAGATATGTCCACGCAGGGACATGACTATCACTAAAATAAATAAAGGATTTAGTAATCCTTCTTGCTCTTACCCTTGAGCAAGTCTACCACCTTCTGAATCATTCCCCGGTTACGCCTCTGATTATTCTCCATCTCCTGCCGAAATTCTTGACGCACCCCTTGAATCTCCTGTATGATTTCTTGAACTTGGGGTGGCGACATAGTCGGCGCCTGAGGTGGTTGCTGATAGTACGACGGCTGAGGAGGCTGATAAAGCGGAGGTTGGGGCGGTTGCGGCTGCTGATACTGATACTGTGGAGGTTGGAGAAACTGCGACTGTTGATACCCATATGATGGATACCCATAAGTCGAGGGTCCTGTAGCCCAGGGACCTCCAAAGGGAGCTTCTTGCTGGAAGGTGTTGGAGTTTGCCGCTATCCAGTACGGATCCTCCATATAGTTGTACCCCGTGTGAAACTGCTGCTCAAAGGGGTTAAATGCCGCAACATTAGTGTAAGCGGGGATTTGTTCTCCAAAACCCGGTGGTGGCTGCGGCTGTGGCTGTGGCTGTGGCGCGACTGGCGCCGTTGCTACTTCAGAGACGGGGTTTGGAGATTCACCCATCTCCGTTTCTTCATGAACCGGTGAGTACCGGCTGCTGCTTGACTGTGGAGGGGTGCGGATACGCACTCCTCCTCGCGAGGACATCCTCGCGTTCGTTCCTCTCCTTCGCCTCGGGGGCGAGGGAGGATGAGTCGGAGGTGGTGGTGGCGGTGGAGTAACTGCCACAAATCGAGAATCCGTAGATGGATTCTGCTGCTGCTCTTGCTGCTGCTCTGGCTGCTGCTGGTGGTGCAGGGGAGAGCTGTGGTAGGACGGGTGGAGAGGAGAGTGATGGGAAGACTGGTGCAAGGGAGAGTTATGATCACTGGGGGTAAACACCCAATCATATTGTTTGAACATCTCCTCATAACTATCGGGACCATTATAAGGTGATCCCAAAAATGGTGACCCATCAGATATCTCGATGGGGTGGTTTGGTGTTCCAGATGGCGGCATGGAAGGGTCGGTATCTTCGTCAACGTCCATGTCGTTGCCACCGGGAAAGTGGTCTTCGGGTCCGAGTGGGTTAAGACCCACTGGTTCTTGAAGGTAATCGTCTGGATTGTACAGCCCTTGAAAGGTGGGTGACGTGTTGTCGAAAGGTGATGAGGGTCCTAGAGGAATGTAGGACTGCTGTGAGTGATGGGGCTCATTCTCCGAATGAGGCCCATAGGAATGCGGGATCGATGGAGAAGTGCTTAGTGAGACTGAGCGTCTCGCTGGTTCGGTGAAAGACCTCCAAAGGTCTTGAGCATCATTGCGGTGAGGATCCGATGGAGTCCGCCGGTGTGATGGTCCGGCCTCATGATCATTTGGAGCCACATATGCTCCTCGGCCTCTACCTCTCATTCTTGGTGGCATTTTCGTGAACCTGTCAAAAGCAAACAAGTGATACAACAAAAATATAATTTAGACAAGGTTAGAAAATTTAAACAAAAATTTGGAAATTTCCTAAGTTCTTTGTCTAGACTCGAGAATCGAGGATTGTGCAATTGTGTAACTGAGATTAAACACAAAAAAGGCTAGTGTTTAATTCACTCAGAGTTGGCTCTGATACCAACCTGTCACACCCCTATTTTCCATGTGTCACCGGTGGGCCCGGTGGGGAGTATAGTGACGTAGTTGGTATCATCATAGACAAACAACACAATGTAATAATGCACAGCGGAAGCAAAGATAGATTCATTTCAACTTTAATAAAACGTAATAATAAGTATCACTGATAGTTGAAACGGATCCACAGGCGGATCAAAATAAAATAAGATATTGTTCAACAGTTTAATGTCGTCCAAGCTTGCGAGACTTATTGTGGACGCTCTAGAAGACAGCCAGCCTATTACGTGTAGTACCTGCACTTAACCTTTTGGGAAAATACGTCAGTTTACACTGGTAAATACAAATTAACTGACTCATTTTGAAATGATTGAAAATTGATTTGAATGCTCATGGCACAAAATATTTTATAACTTGGGATAATTATATTACATAATCTTGTAAAGGATTTACATGTTACTTATGCGTTCAGTAGCCCGGTTCGTGCCGGGTTAAAGATCAATAGACACACCACAATATTGAGTTATACACTTGACAGGTGTACGCCTACACCCCGTGCTCAGGTCGTGGCCATCTCGTAAGATAATGCCGAGGATATCCGGGACATGGTCATTAACCCCCCAAAGGCTTTAAGCAAACAAAACATACAATTAAAACATAGCATCTCAATAAATTTAACCACTATTCGATTAAAGAATTTAATGCTAGACCAAGCGATATTTTATATACCGTACCCCAAGCCCGTATAGGGAAAATAAGTTAAAAGTATTTACCTTGGTAAGTATTTATCTCAACAAGCAAAAAGGCAGGTAGCTTTTACCGGGCTCCTAATCTGGAACGAAGGTTTATAAATAACCTATTAGATTTCCAACGGTCTTTATTTAAGCCTAAGCCTAGACCGGTTAATTAAAAGGACGAAACGGTTTAAACGCACGATTAAGCGAAGACCGGATAGAATGTGATTTAGACCCGACAAGTTTGGATACTTGTATAATATGGGTATACTAAATACATTCTGGATTTTGAGACAAAAATGATAATGTTTGACCCGTCTTGGTCAATTTATGCAAACTAGTTACATAAACCGAACCGAACGCGAAAAGAGCGTTACGGGTATTCAAAAGAGTCATATGCAAGTTCCCTGAGTTAATATGCTCTAAATATGATATAATATCAGTAAGTTATTTTCTATTTTGCCCGGAACGGATTTAAAATCAATTTATGCTTTATAAGGGCATTTCGGTCATTTAAAGAGGTTGTAAAAGAGTTTATTCGTAAATCTGGGTTATGGGTCTGGTTTGTACAGCAAACATACTTAATTTAACATATCATAACAGTAGGGTATGACCCATAAGTGAAAATTATCATTTAAAACCAAACTATGCTCGTTAGGGGTATTTTGGTAATTTTACAAGGGCTTAAAATGCCAAAACTGGAAATCTGAGTTTATAAAATTGTACTTACTGTTTTTATATGAAAATATGCTAATTACATCAGTAGGTATAAGTCTTATATGTTTGACATGGTTATAGTATATACTATGCGTTAAAAATGCCTAAAAAGGCGATTTAGAGCCGTTTCCGGGTTTGTAAAAGAAAGCTGAGATTTTTATACTTCCAGAAGGTTCAACATACTTTATTTAATAAACAAAATCAGTAGGAAGTGGTTTGGGGTCAATCGGATTTATAAAACTCGTTTTATGGCTTAAAAGGTCAAAACCGGCATTAACCGAATTAACTTAGCGACCTATGAAACGATCAGCCAAAAATTTAATAAAAATCATCAAAAATCCCAAAATATTATATAACATCAATGGGTAAAAAGTTTTATACCAAAAAGTGGCCTTAAATAGGTTATACGCTAAAAGCGCCGTTTATGTATATAAAGATATAGTTTTACGATATCGGCCATAACTCAAAATCTGGACCACCAACTGATCTCAAATTTTCGGTGCAAGTTTATAAATTAGTAATAAAGATTTCTACTCTTTTACTTTTCCAAAAATCACGTTTTATATCAAAAAGGGCAAAATAGTCATATTTAAGCATAAACCGGTAACATGCATATGAATCGGTTAAACATGGAACCAAGATGTAAAATTCCAGAGAGTTAAACATATATGAAAGTTGGTCTAAAATATGCTCTAATGCAGATCTTAACATGCATGTACGGATCAGAACCGATAGTCAAAGAAAAAGTCTATTTATGAGACTTTCGGTTCCGATTCGGGTGTAATACAGAAAATTGTCGAGTTGATTAAGTTGAAACACGTTCTTACATTATTTATAAAGTTACTTTGATAATCAAACAGGTTGCATGTAGCCTACATTACTGATTATGCTTAAATTTGCAAAAACATATTCTGTTGACTTTTTATGAAGAACTTTGACTCGACAATTAGCATGCTTAGAGTGTGAATCTGAACATACCCTTTTAGGGGTTTGTTATACTCATAAATACCAACTTGTTGGTACTTTTGATTCGAGATATGACTGAGCATATTTCGTTTAATTGCAAAGTCAAACTATATTTACGATATGTTTGACTTTTAGTAAGAACACTAAGTTAGAACGGATTTGAGGATGATAAAAACACTTACAAAGGTCCTAACAAGCTTAGTGATCACTTATGAGGATGCTTGGTCGATCAGAATGCTCCAGAGAAGGATCTCATGAATTTTGAAGTTTCAAGTGTGCTTGAATGTTGCAACTATAGTGAACTTTAGAGAAGTTTGATCTGATTTATGGTTGATTCAGAGGTTATAACAGGTTTTCCTTTGTCCAAAAGTTGCATGTAAATCGATTGGTCAGTTCTCTAATCGATCACAGCTGTAACCAACTCGCAAAACAGCCAAGAACTGACATCTGTGCGTTTCTGTCGCTGGGCAGTCGTCGCGCTGCGCGAGACCCCCCTCGCGCTACGCGAGGGTGTGGGCGACCAGCAATACAAGTTTTTCCAAATGTTGCACTTTAGTCCCTGATCTTGTGATAAGTGTTTAAGCTATTTATTTAGCACTCTTGGCCCTTATATCTGACTTTTATAAGTCTTGGGACTTTTATAAACTTGGGCATGTCCTCGGTTAACTTTGCGCTTACCCGAAAAGTCACGAAATTCACGATATCGTATTTAACCTTTCGTGTACGGTTTTAATCATAACTTTCTCATACGTTTACGAAACTTCATGAAATTTTTATCACATATTCTTATGAGTATATTTTATTTTTACAAAGCTTCGGGTTTGCCAAAAGATCACTCAGAGGTATGAATTCAACATGTTGACACATTTAGCCCCTGTAGTTTGTAATTCCTCACTTTCTTACATCTTTCGCTTCGTATGATCCATGATTCTTCCGTTTAAGATTATAAACACCATGTAGGGTTATTGTAGGGTCTATTTATCAGTTGTTGACGCTTTGGACCCTTGAATTTACATAGTTTCACCGTTTGTCAACTTTAGTCCCTCTAAAGTATGTTTTCGCATATTCAAAGTCCGTGACACGTGTCAGTACATTATTGGACGTAAATTTCCGAGGTGTTACATCCACGAAGTGTAATGTTTTGTCCACTTGCAAATCCTCAAGAGGGACATGTAATTCTTGGTCGGCCAAGCACTTTCTGAGGTTTGAAACGTGGAATGTCGGGTGGACATTACTAAGTTCTTCATGTAGTTCGAGTCTGTAGGCCACTTTCCCAATCCTTTCCAGAATCTTAAAGGGTCCAACATATCGAGGCACGAGCTTTCCTTTCTTGCCGAATCTGATCACCCCCTTCCAAGGTGCAACCTTTAGGAGTACGTGACCGCCAACGTCAAATTCAAGGGGCTTGCGGCGTCTATCGGCGTAACTTTTCTGTCGGCTCTGAGCTTTCAGCAGATTATCTCGGATTTGGAGGATTTTGTCAGTCATTTCTTGCAACAGCTCAGGACCGGTTATTTGGACGTCTCCGATCTCGTGCCATACAATAGGCGATCGACATTTCCTTCCGTATAATGCCTCAAACGGTGCCATTTGGATGCTAGAATGATAACTGTTATTGTACAAGAATTCGACCAAAGGTAAGTGCGCGTCCCAATTACCATCGAAATCTATGACACACGATCGGAGCTTGTCTTCAAGGGTGCGAATCGTTCTTTCAGGCTGACCATAGGTTTGGGGATGGAAAGAGGTACTTAGATTAAGCGTAGTACCGAGAGCAGATTGAAACGTTTCCCAAAGACTCGAGGTAAACCGACCATCGCGGTCAGAGATGTTGTCACGAGGCGTCCCGTGTCGAGAAATGATCTCATCGGTGTAGATTCGGGCTAATTTTTCTACCTTAAAGTCTTCTTGCATCGGCAGAAAATGAGCTGATTTAGTCAAACGGTCGACCACAACCCAAATGCTATCATGACCTGATTGAGTGCGTGAAAGTTTTGTTATGAAGTCCATAGCTATACTCTCCCATTTCCACATCGGGATCTCGGGTTGAACGAGTAAGCCAGAGGGTCTTTGATGCTCAGCCTTGACTTTGGAGCAAGTCAGGCATTTTGAAACATAGATAGCGATATCCTTCTTCATGCCCGGCCACCAGTACTTGTAGCGCAGGTCCTGGTACATCTTATCAGCACCGAGATGAATAGAATACCGAGATTTGTGGGCTTCGTCCATCAGAAGTTGTCGCAAATTCGTACGCTTGGGAATCCAAATTCGGTCCAAATAATGAAACATACCATTCAATTTATTCTCGAGTTGGGCGCCATCGTTTAGAATCCTTTCCTTCTTCAAAGTACGCTCGGTAAAACAAGCTTGCTGCGCGTCACGGATAAGAGCTTCGAGATTATGCTCGGCTTGGGAAGTACGACATTTGCTTTGCCTAGGTGGTAACGAATCTCACAGTCGTAATTGCTGAGCAGTTCTACCCACCGGTGTTGACGCATATTCAGTTCTTTCTAGTCAAAGATATGCTTTAGGCTCCTATGATCGGTGAAGATCGTACACTTGGTACCGTAAAGGTAGTGTCGCCAAATCTTTAACGCAAAAATAACTGCGCCAAGCTCGAGGTCGTGTATGGTGTAGTTCTTCTCGTGGATCTTGAGCTGTCGAGAAGCGTACGCGATAACCTTATCTCGTTGCATGAGAACATAACCAAGACCAAGGTTCGAGGCATCGCAGTAAACTACGAAGTTGTCGTTTCCGTTGGGCAGTGAGAGCACGGGAGCATTGCAAAGCATAGCTTTAAGGGTTTGAAAGGCTTCCTTCTGTTTAGTTCCCCAAACAAAAGGTTTGTCCTTATGCGTAAGAGAGGTAAGCGGCACAACGATCTTAGAAAAACCTTCGATAAATCGGTGATAATAGCCAGCCAGTCCGAGGAAAGAACGGACTTCAGACGGGTTTTTGGGTGTAAGTGTAACCCAACTCTTAACGGCTTCGATCTTCGCGGGATCGACGTGGATACCTTGACTATTGACAATGTGACCCAAGAATTGGACCTCCTCCAGCCAAAATTCACACTTGGAGAACTTGGCATAAAGACGGTTTCCCTGGAGTAACTCAAGAACCAAACGTAGATGTTGCGAGTGTTCGGCTTTTAACTTGGAATAGATCAGGATATCATCGATGAACACGATTACAAAGCGATCAAGAAAGGGTTTGCACACTCGATTCATTAAATCCATGAAAACTGCGGGGGCGTTGGACAAACCAAAAGGCATGACAACTAATTCATAGTGACCATAGCGGGTTCGAAAAGCGGTTTTGGGTATATCAACCTCTTGAATGCGTAACTGGTGATAGCCTGAGTGTAGATCGATCTTCGAGAAACACGTAGCACCTTGTAACTGATCAAATAAATCATCGATTCGAGGCAAGGGATAGCGATTCTTGATTGTCAGCTTATTCAACTCCCTATAGTCGATGCACATCCGGAACGATCCATCCTTCTTTTTGACGAAGAGGACATGCGTGCCCCAAGGAGAGGTGCTAGGGAGAATAAAGCCTTTATCAAGTAGTTCCTGGAGCTGACTCAAGAGTTCGCGCATTTCAGAAGGAGCGAGACGATAAGGCGCTTTAGCAACAGGGTTTGCTCCAGAAATGAGGTCGATACGAAAGTCGATATCATGACTCAGAGGTAACTCTGGGAGATCATCAGGGAAAACGTTAGGAAATTCACGAACAACAGGGACCTGGTCTACCTCTTTAACTTCCTTTTTCTCCGCAACTACAATGTGTGGCAAGAAAGCTTGGTATTCCTTGTGGAGATACTTGCTAGCCTGGACACACGACATGAGTTGGAGTTTCTTCGACGCGACTTCACCGTAAACACACAATTGATCACCATTAGCGAGCGAGAAACGAATCATCTTGTCGAAACAAATAACTCCAGCACGATTTTCGCGAAGAAAATCCATGCCTACTATGATGTCAAAACTACCGAGCTGCATCGGAATAAGGTCGATAGGGAAGACGTGATTGTTGAGTTCGAGCGTACAATCACGTAGAACGGAATTAATGGCGACGGTTCTTCCGGTGGCAACTTCAATATCGAACGTCGAGGGTAGATGGGCGCCTTTACGATTAAGGAGCTTTTCGAATTCAAGCAACACAAAACAGTTATCGGCTCCAGTATCAAATAAACGCGTAGCATATATACCATTCACAAGGAACGTACCATTGACCACATTGTTGTCTGCTTGAGCCTGGCGAGCGTTAATGTTGAAAGCACGTCCGCGGGCTGCTGGTTGTTGCTGCTGTTGCTAAGGCTGCTGTTGGGGCTGTTGCTGTTGTGGCTCTTGCTTAACCACTCGATTGGGGCACATGTTTGCGAAGTGGCTGGGATAACCACACGCAAAGCAAACTCTAGCATGAGCTGCGGGTGCAGGAGCTGCTTGATGGCCTTGAGGAGCAGTAAGTAGAGCTTGTTGAGCAGGAGCTTGAGCTTGAACTGGAGCTGGGGTTTGACGTGGACCTGTACGGCAGTTGGCGGTGAAGTGGCCGTACATGTTGCAATGCACACAGTATTTGTAAGTGATTTCCACGGGGTGGTGGTAGGTACAAGTAGGGCAAGCCGGGTGAGGACCAGTATACGCACGCTTTGCCGGCGGTGCGTTGGTGACCGGTGCCGGTACTTGGCGTTGTTGAGGCTGCGGTTGAGCAGGAACTGATTGTAGTGGGGCAGTAGTGGTTACAGTGCAATTCTTGTTGCTGGAACTGCTGTTGTTCTTCCTTTTGCGGCGAGGGGACTTTGAAGACTGCGGAGCGGCGGCGGTTTCAGCGGTTGAAGCAGTGGTAGCTTGATGCAAATTCTTGGGAGCTTTATCCCAGTAACCAGACTTGACTCGTTTGTCGTTGATCTCAACAGCGAGTAAAAAGGTTTCCTCAATTGTCGTCGTCTTTACAACTTGAACGAAATCAGCCACGCAATCCGGAAGAGCACGGATATACTTCTTGATGGTGATTTCAGGCATGGTAACTTGGCTAGGACAGATTATACTTAGCTGCTTGAAGCGAACAGTCAAACCAGCGTTGTCTCCATCTTTCTGCTTGATATGCCAGAACTCGTCCTCCAACTTTTGGCGTTCGTGGGGATGGCATAACTCTTGCTTCATAACGTCCTTCAACTCATCCCACGTCAGCCCGTAAGCTGCATCATTTTCGCGATTGTTTCTCTCGGCCGTCCACCAATCTAGCGCTCGGGATTGGAAGAAGCCAGTTGCGTTCAGAGTACGGAGATTGTCAGGACAGCCACTCTGGCGCAGGGTGACTTTGATAGAATCAAACCATTGGAACATGGCCGTAGGCCCATCTTCGCCGGTAAACTATTTCGGGCCGCAGGCTTTGAACTGCTTGAAGCTGAAAGCAGCTTTAGAAGCATCAGTCCTGGATTCTTCAGAAGATTTTCTAGCATTTTCATTCAGCTCACTAACAATCTGGGGGATAACTTTCGCCATTTGCTTAGCGATGAGGGCGGCGATGCATTTGTCATCATGATTGCGGCGAGCTGAACGGGGATGGAATAATCCGAATGAAGACATTGTCTGCAACAGACAACGCCATAGGATTCAAAACGCTATTCGATTCATCTTAGTATAGTCTAGTGACTCACCATAAAGCTCAGGAACACATCCATTCATAAATCCACATAAGCACAAAATCACAGAATCACATAGCGCATGTACACATAAGCACACAGGAGCACGTAAGCACGTAAGGCATAGAAGCATATAAGGCAGTCAGAACACAGAAACCATTCTATATTTTGCACGTATTCACCTATCATTCAAAGTTCACACGTTCGAGAATAGCGATATGCGATTAGTGAGTACACAGCGAGTAGTATAGTGTGCGTTTATCCACAAGTAACAGCGATTTATTAGCGTTTTGAGATAGATGTGCAGTGTGGGTCGTGTGTGTCGATCAAAGTGAGAAGCGAAAAGCGTATAAACCACTAAAATCGAAACACATAAACAGGTAAAACCACATAAAACACATAAAATCCACATAAAAGTGACAATTATCAAAGTCAGCAGTTGCGGGCTCAGAATCGAAACATAAAAAGAAAATCGAGAATAGATTGTCTACGGCTGATAGACGTCGACTACCCAAAGTGATTCGACTATTCACAAGGACTTTTGGTACACACTTTGGCTTTCGGGACTGTGCTCTCGCCTCGATTTTGGGCGAATGGCATGCATCCTTCCTGTTACAGTGTGGCTTCAAGTCATTGGAGTCCATCGAGACCTTGGTGAGAGTTTTGTAAAACCAAAATAAGAACGGAACAAGTTGTCTAGGTTCGGGTACCATCCCTGACTTAACAACTTCGTTCCTGTTTTGATAAGATAGAAAGGAATTTTTTGCGTTAAAGTACAAATTTCACTCCTGATTCAACACAAATTCTCCTATTTGTAGATAAAAATGCGGGTCGAACAAGTGATTTGGTTGAGAGTTTGCAGTTTTCACACCTAATCTCAACCTAATTACTTGTACATTTTCGAAAAATAGTGTGCAGTGATAGTGTAGTGTAAGCGAGAATAGCGAGCAAGCTCGTACATAACCCTTAATGGGCATGCACAAGTCGGTCTGTTGGTACTTAGACTATAGACTAGGTCATTTCTAAGACATCGACCTGGACTAGGTCGAGTCTTGCCTAATTCCCTATAGTTATGGCTCTGATACCAATCTGTCACACCCCAACCGATGGCGGAATCATCGGGGCGCGGTACTGAGCGAAACAGATTGTCCAGGAGAATCCATAACAACTATTAGTTATAATATATTAAAGGTTCATGTCCCATACTATAAACATATAAAATAAAAACAGTAATTATAGACATTGTTCTCAAAGACAAATTATCCATTCTGACAACTCAGATTTCATTTAATTGTTTGTTTCTAAGACTCCATCCTAACTTGATTCCCACATAGCAGCAAAACATCCTAAGCACCTGTCACATACGTTAAAATAAAGTCAATACACATAGTGTAAATGTGAGTATACAAGTTTGATTTAGCATAATAGAGTTCGAAATAGTTTACGCATAACCAACATGTAATATGTATAATGCGAAGCTAGTTGTAACATCTGTGCCTCCACGACCATCAAACAAATTCCAAACCAATGAAATATTA
This sequence comes from Helianthus tuberosus, assembly GCA_030545235.1. Classification (NCBI taxonomy): domain Eukaryota; kingdom Viridiplantae; phylum Streptophyta; class Magnoliopsida; order Asterales; family Asteraceae; genus Helianthus; species Helianthus tuberosus. The sequence continues at coordinate 173,208,232 of CM060376.1, read as the reverse complement.
TATTTCATACTTGGGATTTGTAAAAATATGTGTATCATTTGCACATATCAATTTTTGTTCAATTCCAAACTCTAAATCGCTTTCTGGAAGGTTATACGCGCACCGATGCGTAAATATAACCAGTTTAATGCAACAAACACTCCGGAATAGTGACATAGGCTTAACATACCTTAAATAACCTTTACATAACTTAGAAATAAGTTTTGAAGGCTTTGGTATGGCAAAAACAAGCTAATTCGCTTACAGGGACTAAATATGACAAACTGCGAAAGTATGCCAATTTGAACTGTAACAGACATTCCGGAACATGACCATAAGTTAAACACACCTTAAATATCCTTTATATAGCTTAGAAATAGGCTTTGAGGGGTTCGGTGTGCTAAAATAAACTTTTGGCTCATTCAGGGACTAAAAGTGTCAAAAAGTGCACAAGTTTGCATTTTCGCGCATAACTCACATTTTGAATACATCCGGACATCCAAAAATTTATGTAAGCATGACTATATTATGCTTTAGTGTTTGGCTTGCCAAAAATCCATTCGTTGCGTCATTTGGATCATTTTTCGCGCTTATGCGCATTCCGTCGTAAATAAGCGAACATCGCGTTCGTACGGCCAAACGAACTGACATCAGGCATATTTTTGAGCATGTTTCATGTCCACAATGTTTAGGCATCATTTTAGGGCCTTAAAGTTGGCTTTACGGGCCTTAGAAGTGTCAGAAATGGGCTTAAACACGTGCAGGGACTGAAACTGTCATTTCTGAAACTTTTTCTGATCTGTGACTGCTAGGCGGCCCGCCTCAGTTTCTTAACATCCTTAGGCGGCCCGCGTCAGCCCTTCTGACCAGATTAAATGTATTTAACAGCAGGTTCCAGCTGTTCGATCCACATCCACACATTCTCAATCGTCTAGTCAGCGGATAAGAACCTAATTTCAGCCACCATAAGGTTCCGACAAGTGTACGCCTTGGATCATGGCACGTTTTCCATGAAACGATCTTAACGGTTCTCCGAATACTATAAATACCCCATCACCCCAACCTCATTTCTTACAAGAATTCTGATTTGAGAGCTCTAAGTTGAAACCTTTGTTTCATACCTGAGTTCTTGGATCGGGATTAGCATTCGGGGACCCTTCGTAAGTATTCTTTCGTTCTTTTCCTTATTTTATTGCTTTTCAAGTCAGAAAGTCAAACTTTGTTTGACTTTCAGTGTTGACCAGCTTATGGTCAATGCGAAGTTCGTAGGAACTTCGCAACGTGAGTGTAATCACGTTGGTTATAGACCCTTGGGACTATGCCTACTGATTACCACGTTGTCTAGGGTCGTAGGGTAAGCGATCTGATAAATCGCTTATACCTCGAACCCGACCCATTTGGTCGATCATTAGGATCCGACCAAACACATTAGGTGACCATAGTAGGTAGGGAATAACCTTCCGAGGTTATACCCTATGGTCGCTTCGTTTAAGTAGTTGTATGATAGGTAGTTTATATGCCTTAGGTAAATTACCAGAATACCCTTTTCATGTATAATTGGTAATTAAGCATATGTAACCTAAACTTTTGTCACATAATTGATTATGTAACATGTTTAGGCATATAACACTTGTCATAGGACTAGTTAGACGGTCCGAACGCGTTTCACGCGCACGACGCGTTAAAGTAGCATAAGTTACCTTAATGGGTCACGATGGGTCGAAAGCACTTAAGTTGGTTTCATTGTAGTATGTAGGCCTTGTTAAACCATATCATATGAGTTCCAATACTCATTTGGTTTACCAAGCCTCATCCTATCCGATCTCCCGATTTAAGTCCGGTTTATTTATATAGTTTTAGATTGCCGACTGATTCCGTGCTCCCTCTAGCTTTGTTTGGTTGTTGTTCAAGACCTCTAAGCATTCTCAGGCGAGTACATTGTGGGTAGCGACTGAATCTGTAATTATTAACTTATCCTTTGGTAAGGGTTTGTTAAGAACGAGAGCGAGAGCGAGATGGAGCGAGGAACGCGTCAAGAAGGTTTGAATGTTATTAGAGAATCGACCATAAAGTGGTTTCACAATTAAAACAAGAACGATTTGAACAATTAAAACAAGAACGATTTGAACGATTAAAACAAGATGGTTTAACGATTGGGTAAACATTTGGACATGATTTACATTTAATCATGCATTTCCACGAAACATAGTATTGATTTAAACCAAGTTTTACTTCAATACTTTGTTTTGTGAGTTTCATCTATGGTTTAGTTGATACATTTCACTAGCCATACATATCATTTTGGTTACACATTACATGGTTTACATTTGACACAAACACTTTTGACATTGATTATACATGACATGATTTACATCTAAACATAAACATTTTGTTATGTTATTCAATACATTTGACAATTTGTTTAAACATAGACATCTTACATTGGTGGTTTGTTTGGGTAAGTGATTTGAGTAACGGTGCGTGTGTAATATGATACAAGCATGGTGGATACGCCGCTGGTACTTCCTATATATAAGTGTTTGTATGGTATTATATATTGTAGCGTTATTTGAATCATTTCAGTTTGAGACATAGAACATTTTATACAAGTAACATACTTTTCACAAGTCATTGATTTGCAAATAACTTATCTTATACAAACTCATTTTACATGGTTATTCATATAATCATGCATTATTCTCTTATTTATACGTATCATCTAAACTTATTATTTTTCAAATGATTTACAAAGACAAAGCAAATTACAAGGTTCATGACTAAACATTTTCTTAAACAGAAGTTATGAATCTTATTTTCACAAAACCTATGTACTCGCCAGCATTTCTTTGCTGACCTCGTTTTCACATATGTTTCAGGTATTGTTGGATGATATCGATTGATAAGATGCATGCTCACATAGGACTGGACAAGGCCTTAGTGACTCAATAACAATGATAGACTATGTTTAAATAGTGTATTTAGATTTCAAGACGATGTAATTATTCAATATTTAATAAAACGAAACACTCTTTGGTATCCATGGTTATGAAACATTAATTATGTTGCAACACGCCCCGATGTTTCCGCCGCGATTTGTTGTTTTACGCGGTCGGGGTGTGACAGAAAAGATGGTATCAGAGCCAATGGTTATAGGGAATTAGGTTATTAGTAATGCTTTGACCTAGTCTATAACCTTCTTAGGACCCTAACGCGAGTTTACTTGCGTTTAGTCATAAAATAATACCGTCACCTATCCTTAGGTGACGACCACAACAAGAACACAATTTTCGAAACCGCTTTGAAAACTAATCATCTGTTCTAGGATGATTAATTACAAGGTTTTGAACCCTCTGTTATGTGGTTTTGAACCCCTTTGAATTTTCAAAATCTCGGCAAAGATTTTGGGTTTTAAATAATGTGAACACGTGCAAACTGGAAGGGTGAATGCCTGTATTCTGGGTTTTCTGTCTAGGCAAGCACTTCGTATACATCTCATCAGACGCGAGACCAGTTGTGCTTACCTGGGAATTCTTGGGATGAGTGTGCACTTATAGGCGAGCATGTCTTCGCGATACATTATTTTTGACCTATTTATTTTGATCAGTCACTGTGGGTCGTTTGTTGCTTTGTAGTAACAAACAAATGACCACTATCCTTGCTTTCATCAGATTTGTTTCATCTCATTCTTTTCGTCTAATTCTCTCTCTCGTTTCCTTTCATGTTTCCTCTTTTAGAATGCCTCCTCGACGCGAAAGCCAGATAGAGACTGCCGAATTGGCAGAAATCATTGCGCAGCAAATGGCTGCTCAATTCCCAAACCTCTTTGCTCAATGGAACCAAGCCAACAACAACAACAATGTTCTATGCAAATACAAGGATTTTAACCAGGCTAAACCACTCAAGTTTAGTGGTTCTGAAGGAGCGACTGGGCTTCTTCAATGGTTCGAGAGCATTAAGAATACTTTCCGCCACGTGCAGTGTCCTGACAATCGCAAGGTCGAGTTTTCTTCGAGTGTGTTTCAGAAGAGGGCTCTCACATGGTGGAACGGGATTATGAGGGATCGTGGTGCAGAAGTTGCTCTAGCACAGACACGGGCTGAACTTAGGGCTCTCATGATGAGGGAATTCTGTCCTCGTCATGAGCAGCGAGCTTTGGAGAAGGAATTTGATGAGTTGAAGCAAGATAGTGGTGAGCACAGGGCGTATACTGATAGGTTTGAGGAGTTGAGTCTGCTTTGCCCGACAATGGTTACCCCACTTGACATAGCTATCGAAAGGTACATCGACGGCCTACCTGACTCGGTACAAGACATCCTTACTGGTAGTAGCCATGCCACACTCCGTCAGGCGATCGAGTTAGCTGCGACATTGACTGAGTCGCAGATTCGGAAGAATAAGTTACACAGAAAGGGTGACAAGGATAAGAAGCAGGGGTCTGACAAGGAGGATAGCAAGAAAGGTCAAAACAAGAAGGGAAAGGAAGGTGAGACGTCAAAGAAATCAAGAAAGCGAAAGGATGTTCAGAACTTTGCTGTTACAGCACCGACTGCTCAGAACCCGCGGAACCCACCAGCTCAGCCACCTACAAAGAAAGCATATGCCGGTACCGCACCTTATTGTGCACGCTGCAACGGTCATCACGCAGTACAACAAGCTTGCTGGCAATGCACGACGTGTGGTAAACTTGGGCATTTGGCCAATGTTTGTCGTTTGGGACAAAATCAGGCTGCTCAGGTTCAAGCTCCGGTTCAAGGGAATGCTGTGAGATTCCCACTGGGTTCATGTTTCAACTGCGGAGAGATTGGTCACTTCCGCCACAACTGCCCAAGACTGGTGAATGCAAATGCTAACGCAAACCCAAATGCGAATGTCAATGTCAATGTGAATCCAGCACGTGGTCGAGTGTTTAACATCAATGAGGCACTCAATGATGAAGGAGTGAACAATTAGTATTTTGTTTTTCCTCTGGTTGGTATCTTGTAACATTTAAAGACAATGCGGTTGTTATATAAATAAAAATTTATGGTTTTATTTTCTAACTAATGCAATTGTATGAATGTTTGATTCAACCTTGTGATGTCAACATAAAGACAAAACTACTCGTGTGGTTCTGTCATTTTTACGATCACTTGAGATCTCCCTAAGAACCTCAAACACTTGTTTCTTTTAAATCTAAAGTATCTTATCGTCTTGCACCGTTCGAGATGCAAGAATTATCAAAACAGCTTCAAGAGTTGTCTGATAAAGGATTCATCCGTCCGAACTTTTCACCTTGGAGAAACTCCTGTTCTCCTTGTGAAAAGAAAAATGGATCTTTCCGAATGTATATCGATTAACGTAAGCCTAGTAGGCTTACCATCAAGAATCGATATCCCCTACCTTAAATCAACGATTTCTCTGATCAACTGCATAGCGTTTCATGCTTTTCCAAGATCGATTTGCGTTTTGGGTATCATCAACTTTGTATTCTCGAAGAAGATATTCCCAAAACGGTTTTCTGCACGAAGTATGGCCATTACGAGTTTACAGTCATGCCTTTTAGGTTGACAAATACTCTAGCCATCTCCAAGGACTTAATAAATAGAGTCTGCAAGCCTTATTTGGATCAGTTCGTCATTGTTATTAATGACATCTTGATCTAATCATATCCCGAGCTGATAACGAACAACACTTTCATTGACACTGGAACCCTTAAAGAAGGAACAAACTTTTCGCTAAATCCTCCAAGAGGAAATTTTGGCTTAAAGAAGTTCAGTTTTTGGGTCATGTAGTCAACAAGCAGGGTATTCATATGGATCAATCCAAATTACCGCAATTAAGGATTTGATTCCTTGTATGCTTAAAATACTCGTGTCCAAAGATAACAAATTTAAAGGTCAAATTAAACAATTATGCGATTATGTGATATGTGTTTATGTGTTCTCCTCTATGTTCTTGTGTGGTACGATTTTCAAATCCTCATAGAATCTTTCATATCTTCATATGAGGGATTCATAGTAGGATACTCAAAAGGTACTACCTTAAATCCTTATGGGCTTCTACGTGGTAGTTAAGACCCTTGGGTTATATAGTACCATTCCATGATTCGATAAGAGACCTTTGAGTGGTCTAGAAAAAGATTGATTCACAATTTGGTTAAAAGACGACATCTAGTGATGTAGCTGGACAGACTCCTTGATAGTCTATTTAGATCATTTATTGATTTAGTCAAAAGGACTCTATGGCGGTCTAGTCACACTCATCACAGGATTGTTCATTTGGTTTTACCCTACATATTATAAAATAGACTGTGTGAACTGTGCAAGGAATTGTCTAATTATGGACGCGTACATAATTATGAAATTTAGGGCACAGAAACCCAGTAGGATTTATTATGTGTAAGAACCGATAGTGACAACAATAACAAAATGAGAACGATGTAATGGAGGTACGGTGGACGCACCAATGACGCTTTATATACTTGTATATAAGTATCCCTCTTACATTGCAATCATGATGTTATTAAAGATTACTAGAAGTTCAGAACCCTAACCAATGTTGTTCGATTTTTTCAACTTCATGTTTTCAAGCTCTCACAAGTTTCCTCTAAATAAATTTCGGGACGAAATTTCCTAAAGTAGGGGAGACTGTAACATCTGTGCCTCCACAGCCATCAAACAAATGCCAAACCAATGAAATATTATATTTCATACTTGGGATTTGTAAAAATATGTGTATCATTTGCACATATCAATTTTTGTTCAATTCCAAACTCTAAATCGCTTTCTAGAAGGTTATACGCGCACCGATGCGTAAATATAACCAGTTTAATGCAACAAACACTCCGGAATAGTGACATAGGCTTAACATACCTTAAATAACCTTTACATAACTTAGAAATAAGTTTTGAAGGCTTTGGTATGGCAAAAACAAGCTAATTCGCTTACAGGGACTAAATATGACAAACTGCGAAAGTATGCCAATTTGAACTGTAACAGACATTCCGGAACATGACCATAAGTTAAACACACCTTAAATATCCTTTATATAGCTTAGAAATAGGCTTTGAGGGGTTCGGTGTGCTAAAATAAACTTTTGGCTCATTCAGGGACTAAAAGTGTCAAAAAGTGCACAAGTTTGCATTTTCGCGCATAACTCACGTTTTGAATACATCCGGACATCCAAAAATTTATGTAAGCATGACTATATTATGCTTTAGTGTTTGGCTTGCCAAAAATCCATTCGTTGCGTCATTTGGATCATTTTTCGCGCTTATGCGCATTCCGTCGTAAATAAGCGAACATCGCGTTCGTACGGCCAAACGAACTGACATCAGGCATATTTTTGAGCATGTTTCATGTCCACAATGTTTAGGCATCATTTTAGGGCCTTAAAGTTGGCTTTACGGGCCTTAGAAGTGTCAGAAATGGGCTTAAACACGTGCAGGGACTGAAACTGTCATTTCTGAAACTTTTTCTGATCTGTGACTGCTAGGCGGCCCGCCTCAGTTTCTTAACATCCTTAGACGGCCCGCGTCAGCCCTTCTGACCAGATTAAATGTATTTAACAGCAGGTTCCAGCTGTTCGATCCACATCCACACATTCTCAATCGTCTAGTCAGCGGATAAGAACCTAATTTCAGCCACCATAAGGTTCCGACAAGTGTACGCCTTGGATCATGGCACGTTTTCCATGAAACGATCTTAACGGTTCTCCGAATACTATAAATACCCCATCACCCCAACCTCATTTCTTACAAGAATTCTGATTTGAGAGCTCTAAGTTGAAACCTTTGTTTCATACCTGAGTTCTTGGATCGGGATTAGCATTCGGGGACCCTTCGTAAGTATTCTTTCATTCTTTTCCTTATTTTATTGCTTTTCGAGTCAGAAAGTCAAACTTTGTTTGACTTTCAGCGTTGACCAGCTTATGGTCAATGCGAAGTTCGTAGGAACTTCGCAACGTGAGTGTAATCACGTTGGTTATAGACCCTTGGGACTATGCCTACTGATTACCACGTTGTCTAGGGTCGTAGGGTAAGCGATCTGATAAATCGCTTATACCTCGAACCCGACCCATTTGGTTGATCATTAGGATCCGACCAAACACATTAGGTGACCATAGTAGGTAGGGAATAACCTTCCGAGGTTATACCCTATGGTCGCTTCGTTTAAGTAGTTGTATGATAGGTAGTTTATATGCCTTAGGTAAATTACCAGAATACCCTTTTCATGTATAATTGGTAATTAAGCATATGTAACCTAAACTTTTGTCACATAATTGATTATGTAACATGTTTAGGCATATAACACTTGTCATAGGACTAGTTAGACGGTCCGAACGCGTTTCACGCGCACGACGCGTTAAAGTAGCATAAGTTACCTTAATGGGTCGCGATGGGTCGAAAGCACTTAAGTTGGTTTCATTGTAGTATGTAGGCCTTGTTAAACCATATCATATGAGTTCCAATACTCATTTGGTTTACCAAGCCTCATCCTATCCGATCTCCCGATTTAAGTCCGGTTTATTTATATAGTTTTAGATTGCCGACTGATTCCGTGCTCCCTCTAGCTTTGTTTGGTTGTTGTTCAAGACCTCTAAGCATTCTCAGGCGAGTACATTATTCCCCTCTTTTACTGTTTTCAACTGTTTTGGGGTGACTCATATGTGCTAAATGCTTTATCAATGATTTCAATAACAATTACAATGTGGTTTCAAGAACGATTACAATAATTTCAATAACAATTACAATGTAGTTTCAAGAACAATAACAAGGGTTTCAAGAACGATTTCAATGGTTCAAAAACTAATTACAAATTTCAATAAAGTGAACGAACTTGTTGGTTGTAGTTACATAACCAATGACATTCATTAGCAATGATCAAGCCGACCAGTATTAGGTTATGGTACCATAGGATCTGACAAATCCCGTTATTTACTGCACCCATTGTTATGTGTGGGGGTTGTGGGTAGCGACTGAATCTGTAATTATTAACTTATCCTTTGGTAAGGGTTTGTTAAGAACGAGAGCGAGAGCGAGATGGAGCGAGGAACGCGTCAAGAAGGTTTGAATGTTATTAGAGAATCGACCATAAAGTGGTTTCACAATTAAAACAAGAACGATTTGAACAATTAAAACAAGAACGATTTGAACGATTAAAACAAGATGGTTTAACGATTGGGTAAACATTTGGACATGATTTACATTTAATCATGCATTTCCACGAAACATAGTATTGATTTAAACCAAGTTTTACTTCAATACTTTGTTTTGTGAGTTTCATCTATGGTTTAGTTGATACATTTCACTAGCCATACATATCATTTTGGTTACACATTACATGGTTTACATTTGACACAAACACTTTTGACATTGATTATACATGACATGATTTACATCTTAACATAAACATTTTGTTTTGTTATTCAATACATTTGACAATTTGTTTAAACATAGACATCTTACATTGGTGGTTTGTTTGGGTAAGTGATTTGAGTAACGGTGCGTGTGTAATATGATACAAGAATGGTGGATACGCCGCTGGTACTTCCTATATATAAGTGTTTGTATGGTATTATATATTGTAGCGTTTTTTGAATCATTTCAGTTTGAGACATAGAACATTTTATACAAGTAACATACTTTTCACAAGACATTGATTTGCAAATAACTTATCTTATACAAACTCATTTTACATGGTTATTCATATAATCATGCATTATTCTCTTATTTATACGTATCATCTAAACTTATTATTTTTCAAATGATTTACAAAGACAAAGCAAATTACAAGGTTTATGACTAAACATTTTCTTAAACAGAAGTCATGAATCTTATTTTCACAAAACCTATGTACTCGCCAGCATTTCTTTGCTGACCTCGTTTTCACATATGTTTCAGGTATTGTTGGATGATATCGATTGATAAGATGCATGCTCACATAGGACTGGACAAGGCCTTAGTGACTCAATAACAATGATAGACTATGTTTAAATAGTGTATTTAGATTTCAAGACGATGTAATTATTCAATATTTAATAAAACGAAACACTCTTTGGTATCCATGGTTATGAAACATTAATTATGTTGCAACACGCCCCGATGTTTCCGCCGTGATTTGTTGTTTTACGCGGTCGGGGTGTGACACTAGTAGGTTATCGACAATGAAATATGCACAGACTAGACTACGAGTTGTAGAATGCGCAACACATATCACCACTACGACACGTGAGAGGTAACCTTAACAAATCCTGTCCACGACAGGTGCTGAGTCCAAACAAATTGTACTATCGTTGCTAAGGCGTCAGGAAACAATCACTGTGTTAACATAACATACGAGCATTCATCGAGTAACACGTATCATGCAGTAACAGTCAACGTATAAATAGTGTTTGCGTTGTGTGATAGATGTGATTTAGAATAAGTAACGTATGTAACACCCAAAAGTGCATAAAGAAAAAAGGGATCGAGTATACTCACAGATAGCGTTTAACTTAATAAACACTGCCTTGGATTGAAGGGAGCGATTGAGAGGTTAGCCTGAACAGTTAATGATAGCATAAGCAAAGAATGGCGCGTAAAACGGTGCAAAAGTACCAAGTGTCGGATGGTAATCCGATCGGATGGCCAGTCGATTGGATGTCAATCCGTTCGGATGGTCATCCGATCGGATGGCCATTCGATTGGATTGACATTCGTTTGGTAGGGATGTGTTTGTGTATGATGGCTTTGAAGTTTTCGTTGTAGCATTTTGAAAATAGAGAAGTACCTCTACCCTTCAGGTCGATCGATCGAACGGCCGTTCGATCAAATGGCGATCCGATTGGCAGGACACTTAATGAGAACAAGTTCATAGCAGGATGGTTACTCGATCGGATGGCAATCCGATCGGGTAGCAATCCGTTGGAACTACTGTTCTTTGAAATTGATCAAGTACCAAAGATCCAAATGTCACACGAACGGATGGTCGTGCGATCGGATGGCAATCCGATCGGACGGCGATCCGTTCGACGTCCAGTCCTTTGAAACTTGGAAAATGTTTAAGTGTGAAACCAAGTGCAAGCCGATCGGATGGCTGTTCGATCGGATGGCAATCCGATCGGACGACAATCCGATCGGACGGCAATCCGTCCCAACGTCCTGATCGTCTTGGTACTTGATTATTTTGAAGTTTTGCAGTTTTGATCGAGACGGTATGATAACGTGCTAAACAATAGAAACCCCATCTTGACCCAAGTGATCCGTTCGAAAAGTAACCACCCTAGTCCTATCAGTTCACTGTTCGAGACGGTTGTTCATGTTAATCCTGAAATCAGTTGTCTCTTGGATAGAATTCAGATCTTGAGCTGATACATCACTAAGAAAGAGTAGAAGATCAGAACGAGCTCCGATTCTATCAGTTTTGAGTGCATTGAGTGTAAAAGATTTGAAAGAAAGTTAGAAAACCATCTTTCAATCCTTTTAACCATGAATATGTGTAGATCTATGCGAAAACATTGTTTAATCTTGTGGAAATCCTTCAGATCTAAGTTGTTCTTGGTGGAATGAAGCCAAACCTTGAAGTTCATAAGAACTCCATGATGACATCACCCTAGAACACCTCAAATCCAGTGATTTCACGGTTAAAAGTTAAGATTCAAAGGTGAAAAAGATGAAGGAGTGCGTGTAGATCATAGAAGTACAAGATTTAGGTTGAAAACTTACAAGAATCGCGAGAAATCGAGAGAAATGAGTGCTTGAGTGCGGCTGGTCGAACAAGGAGCTGTCACATCACAAATGATGTGACAGGTGGGTATTTATAGGGTTTCTAAAAGAGGAAAGTGTCAAAGTGTCGGATTGGTCACCGATCGGATGGCAGTCCGATCGGATGGCCACTCAATCGGTTGGCCACTCGATCCTGGTGTTCGGCGTGTTGAGTTTTGTCATTTCGATTCGCGTGTTAAGCGTTGCGGTACGATTCGAGCGAGCGATGCGATAATATTACTCATTAGTTACACAAATAACCTAACTACTGTATACAATCACTATAAATAACTTGCGTTTAGCGTTTGCCATTTAGGTTGTGATACGATAGAATTGCGATTGCGATTAAACACCTCAACATAAACATAACATGCACAAGTAACAAATAATAGCACACACACGTAAAACAATATCCAGAACCCATAATTCGAGTTGCGAATGCGATAGCGATAAGTCGATTAGCGATTAAATATGCCATTAAACCTCGATTATTAATAGATACTCCACATAATACAACTAAAACAAATAAATAATAGGATCGATTACAATTTAAAGAAGTCAAAACAGTAGTTGAGCAAGGAGTGACAGATCGCAATTAGCAATCTTTTCTTCCTTTGACTTCAATCTTGACTTTGACTTTCAAAACACGGGGTGTTACATATGTAGGGTTCTCCAGAGCTTCGATGTTCATCGGAGGGTTTTGGGGGAGAAAGGGATTGAAATGGTGCTTCTCTTAGAAGCTAGAGGATTAAAAGGTGTGATATGGGATCATGTTTTGGTGAAATCACCAAACCGCCCTTCACAGGGTGAAATAAATAAACGATCAACTAACATTAGTTAGCCATAGGGACTTGATTGCGAGCAATTGACAACCAAAGGGACTGGACTGTTCGGTTTTTTTCAAATGAGGGCTGAAAGTGTGATTGGGTGTAAACCCCAGGACTGAAATTGTACTTTACTCTAATATATTTGATTGTTCCAAATAATAACATTTGTTTTGATTTCAGTACAACTTTATACATGTATAACACAAAGAGTTATCGGTCATAAATAATAAAATAAGAAAGATAAAAAAAACTAAAATACAAAATTGACCATTACATTTTTTCTATCATGTTTCTTTTGAATTGTTTTTGAAAAATGTTAATCATAGTATACTTTATATAAATAATCCTAAAATGTTCTATTTGCCAATTTTAATCTAAGACCTTCCCTTTAAGAGGCAAGTGCCTCTATCTAGTGGGCTAGCGACCTAACATTGGAATGTAGAAATTAGTTATGTTTTAAAGTCCACTGACACGTCAATAAGAATGTTATATTGGTTATTTCTGAAATCTTAGAACTACATGTCTAGTTTTCTTAAGGTAAACCACCTATTAATGAACTGGGCAACAATAAAAAAAATTGTTGAACTTTAAAAGAGGAAGTGAACCATCAATATACATGAATGTTGTGTGACAAGAGGTTCCTAAAATGACTAAAGCATAAATTCTCTAGGGTTGCAATTGACTACATGATATGTTCTCCAAAATAAAATAACTATGTTATACAGAACTAGTTATTAAGTCAATAAGAAGACACAAGTAACACCTCACCCAACATGGATGCCAACGCACAGTTGATACTAGAATATGAGGAAAAGCACACTATTTCATTTTTACATAAACATAATTTACATCGTCTGTGAAACACAAGTACAACATATAATCATGCCATTTCCTAGTCTGATGCCTAAACAATCATGATTTCCATAGGCTATCTTGGTGACGGTCTACCACCAATAATTGCTGGTCAGTCACATTCTTCGTCCCTACAAAACCGTTAACAATTTCGTGATGGTCCATAACGTCCTGTGTTTAATGTCATCAAACACTTGTCGGCCTCATGTGATTGTGGCTGCTGACCCCTCAAATTACGGCATAGACTGTTACCATCTTGGTGACGGTCAATAATAATCCTCATGGTCTGTTACAATCCTGGTTTTGCACCTCCAGTTTAGTTTCGTTTGGGTTTTCTATTGCTTCCGGGGGTCATTACATGTAATATTCATTTTTATTGTTTAACAACTAAAATGTATAGAACTTTTAATAATTGTACTTCACACGTGTAATCACAAATTTCAATATGCTTTAACTATTGCTGAGTATATAAATTAAGATATTGGGTAACTGATTGAACGATATACTTTTTGTGCACATCAAAATGGATTGGTTCATTTGACACAAAACTTCATCTAGATAACATAATGTCAGGTGAGGTTCCGCTACAACAACGTCTAAATTTTCTAAAAAGTATAAAAAGTCATAAAACACTATAATTTCAACCATAAAACACACCTAAAACCTAAAAATAACAGAGTGAAGATTACTAAACACCATATTCAAACCATAATAGTCCATAAAAACTTCAAACACACAATCGTAGAACTGTGAATATAAAACACAACATGCTAATCAACATAAAACACAATAATGTTTGTCATTCGATAATCAGAGCCTTATCATAAAAAATACAAAACACAACCCACATATATGATGTTTTAGTAATCTTCATTTTGTTATTTGTGGGTTTTCGGTGTGTTTTATGGTTGACATTTTGGTGTTTTATGACTGTTTACATTTTTTAGGTAATTTGGACTTTGTAGCCAACTCCTAGCCACATAAGGTCTTACCAAATATTTAGAATGCCATCTATTCTCTTATCAATTACTTAAGTAGCATAATTTACATTTGTTTATATTTACTTATCCTGAGCAACCACAACTAGTTCTATACCCATCCGGATGACGGGTAGTTTAATGTCATAATGACATACCTACTTTTTTTATTCATTAAAAACATTACATGTTTAAAAAAAGACAATGTTGAAGAGGAAAGTCGATGTGGTCATTCGGTTTCGTTAAAAGTTTATTTATATGTTGTTTATGTATTGTATAAAGTCATTTACTTTTCTATTGATGTGGATGTAAGGTGACCGTAGGTTATACGGGTCTTCCATATGAAGTGCAGAATGACTAAAGATCGAGTCCGGACATGGATTGGACAGGAGTGTGGTCACGTAGTTCCCTAAATATGAATCTTGTTATATACATGTTGAGTATGAACAAATGATGTAATATTCGTAATGAATTGTTAAAAATGGGTTTTCTAGTATTAATGAATGTTATAAAGCAAGAATTTTTATGTTTGTATTTTCCACTGCGTGTTTTTCTGTTAAATCAATTTAGGACGTTAGACATTTTCACACATCACATACCTTCGCGAAGTGATTCGAATGGACTTGTATAGTTTCAGTTTACCCGAAGAGACGAACAATTCCATGTGATCAAAGAAATTGCAAATCAACCTCACTTGAATATTTAGAATAAAAGAAATTTCAAATCATGGTCATTTACATAAAACACTACAATTGAAACATCATATCATCTCACCAATATAAAATAAGAAAAAAACACAACATCAAAAAATACAAAACCGTCTCTACCGAGTGGTTCTTTTATTGCGACTGTTGTAAACTTTAATCATCTTATATATATTATATACCTGCCTAAGAATTTATAAACATACCATAGTTGATTTTTTACCAACACGTGCACAATAGGGTCGGATGCGAGTTTATCCAGTACGCCAAACATCTCAATGTTCCCTCCAAAATTATGTAACATACAACTCATGTCATCATTTATATACAAATCGTAAAAAAAGGATATAATTATATAAACAATTGGCAAACTCATATGTTAAAAGTAATTTATACTTGAATGATGATGTTACCACACATAAGGGTGCCATAGAATGACGAGTCTAAATAGAACAGCCAGCCTTGCATAAAAATATATAATAATTTACAAATGCAAAAGTCCCACAATAAACAAGAATAAAACAAAATAAAACTGTTGAGAAAAAAGTAACATTTCAGTTTACCTGCAACCGCTGATGAGTTCTGAATAAATAAAACAAACCACTGTTAAATACTAAGGAGGCAAACAACTGATGGAAACCTTGTAAGCACTGCTTGTGATTAAACGCTAATGGTGGCTAACAGCTGATGGTAACAACTGATGGTAAACAACTGCTGTTGTAGTAAGCGGTGAGTAGAGAGTCAGTGGTTGATGTGCAGTTGTTAAGGGAAGAGCAGTGTTTGGGCTACAAGGTCTGATACTTACTTTCTTGTAAGTTAAGGGGGTGTTTATGCAAATTCTTACAACGGTTTATTGTAACTGATTTGTGAGCTCTTAGTATAAATAGGGGGTTTGTATTAGTCTGTAAATAGTTCATTAGTATTCAATTCTTGTAATTTTCTTTCAGTACTTTCACAATTCAATAAGAATCGTTAATCGTTGGTTCAAGTTTTCACTGGGTCAATTTCTGATTGTTCTCTAACAAGTGGTATCAGAGCTATTGGTGGCTCGATTCAAAGAAATTGATTTTCAATTCCTCAATCAAAGATCAAAGATGGTTTCGACGAAGTTTGAATTGGAGAAATTCCATGGGAGGAATGATTTCACTCTGTGGCGTATGAAGATGAGGGCTCTTCTGGTTCATATTGGTGTAGTAGATGCGCTGAAAGGAGAAGATAAACTTCCTGAGGGCTTAAATGATAAAGAGAAGAAGGATATGATCGAGAAGGCTCATAGTGCGATTATACTGAGTCTTGGTGATCGAGTTCTTCTTGAAGTATCAAAGGAGACATCTGCTGTAGGGATTTGGGCAAAGTTGGAGTCATTGTACATGACAAAGTCTTTGGCAAATCGGTTGTACTTGAAGAAGGGGCTGTATACTTTTCACATGACACCAGGAAAGAATCTTGAAGATCATACAAATGAATTCAACAAGTTGATCTTGGATCTTGAAAACATAGAGGTGGTTTTGGATGATGAAGATCAGGCCATAATATTTATCACTTCCCTACCATCATCATATGAACACTTGTGGATACATCGATGTATGGTAGAGATTCTCTGTCCATGGAAGATGTCTTGTCTGCCTTGAATTCAAAAGAATTGAAGAAGAGGTCAGATTCTAAAGAAGAAGGTGGAGATGGATTGTTTGTGAGAGGAAGGTCAGATCAAAGGAATTATAGGAGTGGTAACAGGAATTCCAGATCAAAGTCCAAGTTAAGATTCAAGAGGAGATGTTTTGTTTGTAATTCAGAGAAACACTTCAAGAAAGACTGTCCAGAATACAAGAAAAGAAAAGGTGAATGAAGTTATTCAAGAGGGCAAGGTAGTAATTACTCAAAGGGGCACAGTAGTCATGTAGATTCTAATGATCAGTCAGAAGGAGGTTATGACAATGCTGATGTTCTTATGGTCACAAGTGAATGTAACCAAGAGAAATGGGTAATGGATTCAGGGTGTTCATTCCACATGACACCTCTGAAAGAAGCTTTCAAAGAATTGAAGATGGTGGACATGGGTTCTGTGAAAGTTGGTGATGACATGCCTTGCCAGATTTTTGGAATTGGCACAGTCACAATGAAGACAGAGTCTGGTATTACTTTTGATCTCAAAGATGTGAGGTACATTCCTGATCTCAAGAGAAGTTTGTTGTCTCTTGGTACTTTAGAAAAAATGGGATATCATGTTAGTCTTAGAGATGGTAAGGCAAGAGTAATAAAAGGATCTATGGTGATGCTAAGTGGTACAAGAATCAAGAACAACATTTACATGTTAGATTGTAAAGTTGTTGATGGAGTTGTTGCTGTAGCAAGTGAAGAAGGAAATGATGAAGCCCTGAAGTGGCATAAGAGACTTGGTCATATAAGTCAACAAGGCCTGATTGAATTGTCCAAACAACAAGTTCTTGGTAATTTAAAGAACTGTGATATAAGCTTTTGTGAAAGCTGTGTTTCGGGCAAATAGAAAAGAGTGAAGTTCAGTAAGGGAAAACATATTTCTATGGGAGTCTTAGATTATGTTCACTCTAATCTATGGGGGCCTGCAAGAACAGAAACTTTGGGGGGTGGTAGATACTTCTTATCAATTATAGATGATTACTCTAGAAGAGTGTGGGTTTATGTTCTTAAACATAAAAGTGATACTTTCAAGAAGTTTACAGAGTGGAAAGTATTGGTGGAAAATCAAACTGAAAGAAAGTTGAAGAAACTCAGAACATATAATGGGTTGGAGTTTTGTAATCATGAGTTTGATCAATTTTGTAAAGCAAATGGAATAGCCAGACACTTAACCATTCCTGGTACTCCTCAATAGAATGGGTTGGCTGAAAGAATGAATAGAACCTTGTTGGAGAGAGTAAGATGGATGTTAGCAACTTCAGGGATGCCTAAAAAGTTTTGGGGTGAAGCTGTATCCACTGCAGCTTATCTGATCAATAGATGTCCTTCATCTGCAATTAAGATGAAGACACCTATGGAGATGTGGTCTGGGGTTAAACCTGAGTATGAAGATTTGAAAGTATTTGGATCTTTGGTGTATTCTCATGTCAGTGATAATAAATTAGATCCAAGGTCTCAAATGTGTGTAATGCTGGGGTATACTAAAGGGGTGAAGGGATACAGCCTTTAGAGGTTGCAAAATCCAAAGGTGATAGTCAGCAGAAATGTTCAATGCAGAGAGAATGTCCTATACAAAGATGTCGTGGAGTCAATGACAAAAGTGTATCCAAGAAAGATGATCTGCAGTTTGAGGTGGAGCCAGTGTTAAACAGACCAAAGGTGAATGATGAAAGGTCTGTACAACTCAGGGTGAATCAAGTCAAAGTGGTCCCGATTCAAGTCAGGATGAACAAAGTCAAAGTGCACCAAACTTGGAAGATTACATTTTAGTGAGAGACATATCAAAGAGGAAAGTTGTGAAACCACTGAAGTATAGAGATCATGAAGATATCTCAGTAGTTGCTTTTGTAACAGCTGAGAATGAAAGCATCTATGAACCACTAACTTTTGAAGAAGCTGTTAATTCAGAAGATAGTCAAAAGTGGTGTCAAGCAATGGATGAGGAGATGGATGCTCTGTACAAGAATGGTACATGGGAATTGGTAAACAAGCCTAAAGATCAGAAGTTGGTGTCTTGCAAATGTATCTACAAGATTAAAGAAGGTGTTAAACTAGGAGAGGGTCCAAGGTATAAAGCAAGATTAGTGGCCAAAGGATTCACACAGAAGGTAGGTGTTGATTACAATGAGATCTTTTCTCCTGTAGTCAAACATGTCTCAATTAGAATCATCTTGTCCTTGGTTGCTTCATTAGATCTGGAATTGGAACAAATGGATGTGAAAACTGCATTTTTGCATGGTAATTTGGAGGAGCAGATCTACATGGCACAACCAAAGGGGTATGAGGTCAAAGGCCAAGAAGAAAAGGCATGTCTGTTAAAGAGGTCCTTGTATGGACTTAAGCAGTCTCCCAGGCAGTGGTACAAAAGATTTGATGAATACATAGCAGGCAGTGGTTTCAGCAGGAGTCCTTATGACAGTTGTGTGTATCATAGGGAGTCTGACAGGGGTAAATTTGTCTATTTACTCTTGTATGTGGATGATATGCTGATAGCTTGTGAAAGTAAGAGTCAAATAGGAGAAACCAAGAAGCTGCTGATGAAAGAGTTTGAAATGAAGGATTTGGGAGAAGCCAGGAAGATTCTTGGTATGGAAATCCACAGGAACATGGCAGAAAAAGTGTTAACACTGTCTCAATCTTCTTATATTGAGAAGGTGTTGAAGAATTATGGAATGAGAGAGTGTAAGCCTGTTACAACTCCTCTTGCAGCTCACTTTAATTTGTCAAAGAAGGATTGTCCTCAAACAGATGAGGATAAAGTGTATATGAGCAAAGTTCCATATGCAAACACTGTTGGAAGTCTGATGTATATCATGGTCTGCACAAGACCTGATATTGCATATGCTGTTAGTGTGGTAAGAAGATTTATGGAAAATCCTGGTAAAAATCATTGGGCATTAGTGAAATGGATTCTCAGGTATTTGGCAGGCACAAAGAAATTTGGTTTAAAGTTTGAAGACCAAGCTGAAAAGAAGGGGAATATGATCAGTGGTTATGTTAATTCTGATTATGAAAAAGATAAAGACAATGGCAGATCAATAACTGGTTATGTGTTCTCAGTAATGGGGAATGTGGTAAGTTGGAAGTCTCAATTGCAGCATGTGGTTGCACTATCCACAACTGAGGCAGAATTCATAGCTTTAACAAAAGGGGTAAAAGAGTCCTTATGGTTAAAGGGAATGGTTACTGATCTGGGAATCAGGCTGGATGGTGTGTAGGTTAGTTGTGATAATAAAGGAGCTGTTCAGTTGTCAAAGAACATTGTTTTCATGAAAGAACCAAACAAATCAATGTGAAGATGTTTCAGATTAGAGATGTGGTAACTTCTAAAGAAGTGGTGGTCAAGTGGGTTGGAACAGATGTTAACCCAGCTGATGTGATGACCAAGGCTTTGCTAGTTGCACTTATTGTGGACGCTTAGAAGACAGCCAGCCTAGTACGAGTAGTACCTGCACTTAACCTTTTGGAAAAATACGTCAGTTTACACTGGTAAATACAATTTAACTGACTCATTTTGAAAAAGGTTGAAAATTGATTTGAATGCACGTGGCACAAAACATTTTATAACTTGGGATAATTATGTGAAGATAATCTTGTAAGGGATTTACATGTTACTTATGCGTTCAGTAGCCCGATCCGTAGACCGGGTTAAAGATTAATAGACACACCACAATATTGAGTTATGCACTGAAAGGTGTACGCCTACACCCCGTGCTCAGGTCGTGGCCATCTCGTAAGTTGATGCCAAGGATATCCGGGACATGGTCATTAACCCCCCAAAGGCTTTAAGCAAACAAAACACATTCAAAACATAGCATATCAATAAATTTAACCTTTATTCGATTAAAGAATTCAATGCCGGACCAAGCAGTATTCTATGTACCGTACCCCAAGCCCGTATAGGGAAAATAAGTTAAAAGTATTTACCTTGGTAAGTATAAATCACAATTAGCGAGTGAAGGTAGCTTTTACTGGTTCTTCTATTCTGGAACAAAGGTTTATAATAACCTATTAGATTCCTAACGGGTCTTTATTTAAGCCTAAGCTTAGACCGGTTAGCTTTCAAGGACGATACGGTTCAAACGCACGATTAAGCGAAGACCGGATAGAATGTGATTTAGACCCGAAAAGTTTGAATACTTGTATAATATGGGTATACTAAATACATTCTGGATTTTGAGACAAAGATGATAAGGTTTGACCCGTTTCGGTCAATTTATGCAAACTAGTTACATAAACCGAACCGAGCGCGAAAAGGGCGTTACGGGTAACCATAATTGTCATATGCAAGTTCCCTGAGTTAATATACTTTAAATATGTTGTGACATCAGTAAGATGTCTTCTATTATGCCCCAAACGAATTTAAACCCGATTTATGCCTCATAAGGGCATTTTGGTCATTTAAAAGATTATAAAAGAGTTTTATTTGTAATCTGAGTTACAGGTCTGATTTATACAGTAAATATACTTAATTTTACATGTTATAACAGTAGGGTATGACCTATATGTGAAACTTATCATTTAAAACCAAACTATGCTCCTTAGGGGTATTTTGGTAATTTCACAAGGGCTAAAAAGGTCAAAACTGGAAACCTGAGTTCAAAAACTTTTACTTACTGTTAATATATAAAAATATGCTAAAAAAATCAGTAGGTATCATCCTTATATGATTAATATGGTTTTAGTACATACTATGTGTTAAAAACGCTTAAAAAGGCGATTTGGAGCCATTTCCGGGTTTTTAAAAGAAAGCTGATGTTTTTATAATTCCAGAATGCTCAAAATATTTTATTTAACAAATAAAATCAGTAGAAAAAGGTTTGGAGTCAAAAGGATTTGTAAAACTCATTTTATGGCTTAAAAGGGCAAAACCGTCATAAACCGAATCAAACGTAGAGACATATGTTATGCTCAGCCAAAAATTAAATAAAAATCTTCAAAAATCCCAAAATATTATATTACATCAGTGGGTAAAAATTTTGATATCAAAAAGTGGGTTTAAATAGGTTATACGCTAATTACGCCGTTTAAGTAACATAAAGCTTTCAAATTACGCTAATGAGCATAACTCCTAATCTAGACCTCAAACTGATGTCAAATTTTAGGTGCCAGTTTATAAATCAGTAACTAATGTTTCTACTCTTTCACTTTTTTAAAAATCATGTTTTATAGTCAAAAGGGCATAATAGTCAACATTTAAGCATTAGTCGGAAACATGCATATGAATCGGATAAGTATTGAACCAAGTTGTATAATCTCAGAGAGTTATACTTATATGAAACGTGGTCCAAAATAATCTCTAAGTCAGATCTTAAACATGCATAAACGGGTCAGAACTGAAAGTCAAAGCAAAAGTCAATTTATGCGACTTTCGGTTCCGATCCGGGTTTAAACTAAAAATTGTCGAGTTGATCATGTTGGGACATGTTCTTACATTAATTACCATGTTATATTAATGATCAAACAGGTTGCATGTACCCTACATTGCTAATTATGCTTAAATTTGAAAATACACATTTTGTTGACTTTTTAAAGTAAGCTTTGACTCGACAATTAACATAGTTAGAGTGGGAATCTGAAAGTACCCTTTTAAGGGTTTGTTACCCACATAAATACCAACTTGTAGGTACTTTCAATTCGAGAAATGACTGAGAAAATTTCATTTAATCTCGAAGTCAAACTTAAATTACGATGGTTTGACTTTCGGTTAATTAACTAAGCTAGAACGAATTAGAAGGGGTTAGGAATACTTACAAGAGTCCTAATTGAGATTAGAGAGCACTAGAAGGCCTGAGGTTGATCAGAGAAGCTCCAGAAGTGGTCTTGCAAGTGAATGTGAAAATGTTTGCAACTTGTATGTTCTTATATATGCATTTTGATCTTCTTAGATGATGCCACAAGAGTCTACAAGTGTTCTAAGATGTGTCCAAGTGCCCCCTATGCATGTAAAACCATTGGAGAGCATATGGTATCAGATAACAGTTGTTTAGCATCGTTTCAGACCGGGAAACTGACATATGTTCGCTGTTTGTCGCTGGCAGGTCGTAGGCGGGCCGCGAAGGGCTTCTCGCGGGCCGCGTACAAGCTGGTAACCAGCCCAACAAGTTTTCATGTTTTACATTTCAGTCCTTGTCCTTTGTTACGTGGTTTTGCTTATTTTACTTGCACTCTTGACCCTCAAACCTGATTTTTAAGGGCCTTAGGACATCTACAAACTTGGTTAGGTCCTTGGTTAACTTTGTGCTTACCCGAAAAGTCACGAATTTCAACGTTAACGCATTTAACCCTTCATGCACGGTTTTGATCATAACTTTCTCATACGATAACGAAACTTTATGAAATTTTTATCACATATTCTAGTGAGTATATTTTACCATTACAAAGCTTCGGGTTTGCTAAAAGGTCACTCAGAGGTATACTTTCAACATGTTGACACATTTAGCCCCTGTAGTTTGTAATTTCTCACTTTCTTTCATTTTTCCGCTTTGTATGATCCATGATTTAATCGTTTAAGATTATAAACACCATGTAGGGTTATTGTAGAGCCTATTTATCCATTGTTGACACTTTGGACCCTTATATTCACATAGTCTCACTGTTTGTCAACTTTAGTCCCTCTAAAGTGCTTTTTCACATATTCCAAGCTTATGACACGTGTCAATACATTATTGGACGTAAATTTTCGAGGTGTTACATCCTCACCCCCTTAAAAGAAATCTCGACCTCGAGATTTATTGAAACAAATGAGGGTATTTTTCTTTCATCGTGGATTCTACCTCCCATGTGTATTCGGGACCTCTACGGGCATCCCATTTGACCTTTACAATAGGCACATGCTTCCTTCGAAGCTTCTTTACCTGGCGATCCTCAATCAACAATGTTTTTTCCACAAATTTCAAGCTTTCATCTATATGCACATCCGTATGTGGTATGACCAGTGATTCATCAGCGAAACACTTCTTCAGATTACAGATGTGAAAAACATTATGTATAGCACTGAGCTCTTCAGGCAAGTTTAACTTATAAGCAACTGACCCGATACGTTCGATAACCTCGAAAGGTCCTATGTATCTCGGGCTTAGCTTGCCTTTCTTACCAAATCGCATCACTCCCTTCCAGGGTGATACTTTAAGCAATACCTTGTCACCTACTTCGAAGTGAAAAGACTTACGCTTTGGATCCGCATAACTTTTCTGCCTATCCCTGGCAGCTTTCAGACGATCGCGAATCTGGACATTCTTGTCAGTTGTTTTAAAGACCAAATCTGGTCCTGACAATTGAACGTCTCCTACTTCCGCCCAACATATAGGGGTTCTACATTTTCTACCATATAATGCCTCAAAGGGCGCAACCTTAATACTAGTATGGTAGCTATTATTATAGGAGAACTCGACTAATGGCAGATGCTTATCCCAACTGCCACCTAAATCAATCACACATGCACGAAGCATGTCTTCCAATGTTTGGATGGTATGCTCACTCTGTCCGTCCGTCTGTGGATGGTAAGACGTACTAAAATTTAAGCGCGTGCCCAAGGACTGTTGGAAACTTTTCCAAAAATGAGAGGTGTATCTCGTATCCCTATCAGAGATAATCGACACTGGTACACCATGCAGAGCTACAATCTTATCTACGTACAATTGAGCTAACATGTCTGAGCTGTAAGTTTCCTTAATGGGTAGGAAATGTGCTGACTTCGTCAGTCTATCCACTATGACCCATATAGTATCGTTTCCCTTTCTCGTCTTTGGCAATTTGGGGATGAAATCCATTGTCACCATCTCCCACTTCCACGTGGGAATTTCAGGCTGTTGTAACAAACCTGACGGCTTCTGGTGCTCCGCTTTGACTTGCGCACAAGTCAAACATTTAGCTACATAGGCAGCTACAGACTTTTTCAAATCAATCCACCAGTAGTTTGCCTTTAGATCCTGGTACATCTTGTCAGCTCCAGGATGAACGGAATATTTGGAACTGTGGGCTTCCTGGAGGATAACATCTCGAAGTCCTCCATAAACTGGAACCCATATTCGTCCATTCAATCTTAGCATTCCGTCCTTGTCATAGGATAACTGCTCCTCAGTTACTCCTAGTTTTTCTTCAGGATAGTTAGCTTCCAGCATAGCTTCCTTCTGTGCAGCTAACACCCTCTCGTTCAAACTATTCCTTATTTCAATGCGCTTGGCATTGATTCTTATCGGCTTCACTCTTTCTTTTCTGCTTAAGGCGTCAGCAACTACATTTGCCTTGCCTGGATGGTATCTTATTTCACAATCATAATCATTTAAAGTTTCCATCCAGCGTCTTTGCCTCATGTTTAAGTCCTTCTGATTAAACAGGTGTTGAAGGCTCTTGTGATCTGAATAGATCACACACTTGGTTCCATACAAGTAGTGTCTCCAAAGTTTTAGTGCAAATACAACGGCACCCAGCTCCAAATCATGGGTGGTGTAGTTCTTTTCGTGCACTTTTAACTGTCGTGAAGCGTAGGCAATAACCTTGCCTTTCTGCATGAGCACACAGCCCATACCAGTGTGTGATGCATCACAATACACCACAAATTCTTCTATACCATCGGGCAATGTTAACACTGGCGCATTGCTCAACTTTTTCTTCAGAATGTCAAAGGATTCCTACTGCTTAGGGCCCCAATCAAACTTAACCTTTTTATGTGTCAACGAAGTTAGGGGCGCAACAATCCTTGAGAAATTTTCGATAAAGCGCCTATAATATCCTGCTAAACCTAGGAAGCTACGAATCTCAGTAGGCATCTTTGGCTCTTGCCAATTCATAACTGCTTCTACCTTAGCGGGATCCACTTGGATACCACGCTCACTGACCACATGTCCAAGGAATTGGACTTCTCGAAGCCAAAATTCACACTTAGAGAATTTGGCATAAAGTTTCTCCTGGTGCAGAAGTTTGAGAATACAACGAAGGTGTTTCTCATGGTCAGCTTGATTCTTAGAATAAATGAGAATGTCGTCGATGAAAACGATGACAAACTTATCTAAGTAAGGCTTGCAGACGCGATTCATGAGATCCATGAATGCGGCTGGTGCATTAGTGAGCCCAAAAGGCATCACTAGGAACTCGTAATGACCATAACGAGTCCTAAATGCAGTCTTGTGCACATCTTCATCCTTGACCTTCAACTGATGATAGCCTGACCTCAAGTCGATCTTAGAGAAGTAGCTTGCCCCTTGCAATTGATCGAACAAATCGTCGATCCTGGGCAAAGGATACCTATTCTTGATAGTGACTTTATTAAGCTCACGCTAATCGATGCACAGACGCATCGAACCATCCTTCTTCTTGAAAAACAGGATCGGCGCTCCCCATGGAGACGAACTAGGTCTAATAAAACCTTTAGCTAACAGATCATCTAATTGCGTCCTTAACTCCTTCATCTCCATTGGTGCCAACCTATATGGTGCTCTCGCTACTGGTGCTGCACCCGGAATGATGTCAATTCGGAATTCCACTTGCCTATCTGGTGGTAAACCAGGTAGTTCTTCAGGAAAAACTTCAGGATATTCTGAAATGACGGGAATGTCTTCGATCTTAGGCTTTGGCTCATCCATAGTAACTTGTGCTATATAAATGACACATCCCTTCTGCAGACATCTGGATGCTTTGAGCATGGACACTTGCTCAGGCAATCCATGCTGGGTATCCCCCTGAATGGTAAGTGACTCACTAGACGGAGTTTTGACTACCACTTGCTTTCTGTTTCACATAATCTGGGCTTGGTTATGCGATAACCAATCCATGCCTATAACTATATCAAAACCGGCTAGCTTAAAAGGAAGTAAGGACAAAGGAAAAGAGTGATTCCTAATGGATATAACACATCCATCTAACACAGTTGAGGCGGTTTCTATGGTTCTATCAGCTAATTCCACCTCATATTTCACACTTAAGGGTTTTACAGGAAATTTCAACAACTCACAAAACTTATTATCCACAAAAGACTTATCTGCTCCAGAATCAAACAATACTCTAGCAAAAACATCATTTACGAGAAAAGTACCTGTGATCACGTTGTCATCCTGAACAGCTTCCTTAGCGTCCATCTTGAAGACCCTCGCATTGGTCTTTTTCCCATCCTCGGTTTTCTTGGTGTTCTTTGGGCAATTGGACTTAATGTGCCCTTTTTCATTGCAACCATAACATGTTGCATCTTTCAGCTTCTTACACTCCAAAGTCTTATGGTCCGTAGATTTGCAAATTCCACAGGGTCTTGAGTGAGACTGAGATTTCGACTCAAGTCGACACCTCCCAAAATGGTTCTTCTTACAAGTTTTACATTTGGGCTTATCTCTCGATTGTTGCCCATCTTTCTTAAATCCCGACCCTTTCTTGTGGTCATCATTACCTCAGTGCTTTTTATTCGATCTTCGTGAGGTATCGTCCTCACGCTTCCTCTTACTTTCTTCTGAGTTCCTAAGCGCTCTCAACCTGACTACGTCCAAGGTAAGAGATAGAGATAGATCAGCTGCTGATCTGAAGGTTGCAGGCCTTGATGCCTTAACACTAGCTTTAATTTCCGGGGCTAAACCCCCGATGAAGCGAGCAATCCTCTTAGGTTCTGGGGTTACCAAGTACGGAACCAACCTAGATAGGGTATTGAAAATGGTGAGGTATGCCTGGCAGTCTAAATTCTTCATCACTAACGATAAGAAGTCTGATTCGATTCTTTCGACTTCGTGCTGCGGGCAATAATTCTCTTTAACAAGAGCAACGAACTGATCCCATGACAAGTTGTAGAGTGGGACCTTTCCAGCAGCTTGGATGAGTGACTTCCACCACGCCAGTGCTTCTCCCTTGAACGACTGGGATACATATTTCACTACGTCCTTTTCAGCACATCCGCTGATGTCAACTACCGTGTCCATCTCATCTATCCAAGTCATACAATCTACTGCTCCCTTCTCCCCAGTAAAGTCCCGGGGTTTGCAAGAAACAAAGTACTTTTAGGTACATGACTTGGTATAAGGCTTAGCATCAAACTCTATCTTCTTTGAGGGAACACTGTTTTGATTTGATGAGTGTCGATCATCATCCTTCTTGAGCTCATCTTTCTTAGGTTCATCTTTCTTAGAGGGCGGTTTGCTATGAGCCTCAGAGTGAACTTTTGGCTTGGAATGTGGTGCGGATCGGGTCCTACTCCGGGTCCCGCTTTCTTCACTATACTACCTATTTATTGCCTTGGTAACAGCATTTTCTACTAGTGCTTGCAGCTCCGCACCCGTTACCAATATCTTGGCATTTTCAGGGTTTCCTGCTGAACGACTGTTTATTTCTTCAGACTTAGCCATGTAGTCTTAATTGCTACATAAAAATAAGGACAATGTCTATTTAGAAGCCTAAACAGTATTATCGTTCTTGACGATTTATTAACCATGGTTTTAATAGCCATTTTAGTTAATTTATTTAATAATTTCATTCGGGATTTTTACTAATAATCTTTTGAGAATGAAATATATTATTGGCATAATAGGCCTAGTCACGTAGACAAATTTCTAAATTATAAAATTTAGATCTTATAGGATTAAAGTTTGAATAAAATATCAATCAATCCCTTTATTGACAGGGAGTCTATAACTACGGCTGCCTTTTGTTTTATATGACATTAGTTATAGCCCGTAGGCAATACATCACAAACATATGTTTAAATAATAATAAGGAATTTGGAATAATTACTAGAGGGTGACATGTGTGATTTTGCGAATCACATTAGTCAAGAATGTTAACATATTTGCAGATGTTAACAGAGATTTGAATCTTTTTAAAACAGGTTTTACCATAATGGCTAAATTTATGTTAACATAAAAGCTAGGTTTTACCTTTTAAGATCCTTATAATTATCAAAATGTTAAATCAAAATAATAAATGTTATTTTCTCATTTCTTCACATATTATATTCATGCACATACTTTAAAAATGAAAAACTTAAATTAACCATTCCAAACAAAAATTAAACTAGTACGAGTTTGCCCTAAACGGGACCTTTACACAAATAACATGCCCACGCAGGGGCCAAATAGAAAAACATGCCCACGCAGGGGCAGAACAGAAAGGAAATATGCCCACGCAGGGGCAGAGTACAGAATAAATGTCCTCGCAGGGACATGATTACAACTAAAATAAATAAACAAACAAAGGATTTAGTGATCCTTCTTGCTTTTTCCCTTGATCAAATTCACCATCTTCTTGAACATCCCCCGGTTATGCCTTCGTTCTTCTCGCAACTCATGCCGCACCTCTTGTCGCACCTCATTTATCCCTTGAAGGATTTCTTGAAATTGTGGCGGTGACATCACCGGTGTCCGCGGTGGTTACTGAAGATGCTGAGGTTGAAGAGGCGGCGGTTGCTGATACCCATATGGTGGGTATCCATAGGTCGAGTGTCCTGTAGCCCAGGGACCTCCATAGTGACCTTCCGGATGGAGAGTGTTGGAGTTAGCTGCTATCCAGTAGGGATCCTCGGCAAAGTTGTAATTTGTGTGGATCGGCTGCTCGAAGGGATTGTACGCTGCCGCACCAGTGTAAGTGGGAATTGGGTCTCCAAAACCCAATGGTGGCTGAGGCGCGACTGGCGCAGAGTTCACTTCTGAGACGGGGTGTGAAGATTCTCCCATCTCCGGTTCTTCGTGAAGTGGCGAGTACCGGCTGCCACTTGAATGTGGAGGGGTGCAGATGCGCACTCCCCCTCGTGCGGATATTCGCAAGGTCGTTCTCCTTCGCCTCGGGGGCGAGGGAGGCTGAAGCTGAGGTGGTGCTGCCGGCGGAGTGACCGCGACAAGTTGGGAATCCTCAGAAGGATTCTGCTGCTGCTGTGGCTGCTGCTGGTGCAGGGGAGAGTTGTGGTAGCTGGGGGTGAACACCCAGTCATACTGCCAGAATTTCTCCTCAAAGCTGTCGGGACCATTGTAAGGTGATCCCACGAATGGTGACCCATCTGAAATTTCAATGGGATGGTTGGGAGTTCCGGATGGTGGCATTGAAGGATCGGTATCTTCATCGATATCCATCGGGTTGCCACCAGAAAAGTGGTCTTCGGGTCCAAGTGGGTTAAAACCCATTGGCACTCCAAGGTAGTCAGCAGGGTTAAATTGGCCTTGGAAGACAGGCGACAGGTGATCAAAGGGTGATTGGTGTCCTTGGAGAGGTATGTAGGACTGGTGAGAGTTGTGGGGCTCATTTTCAGAATGAGGCCCGAAGGAGTGTGGGATGGAAGGTGAGGTACTCAGTGAAACTGAGCGCCTAGCTGGTTCAATAAAAGACCTCCAAAGATCTTGAGCATCTGAGTTATGGGGATCTGAAGGTGTTCGCCGGTGCGAAGGTCCGGCTTCATGGTCGTTTGGGGCTACATGTGCTCCTTGTCCTCTGCCTCTTCCCCTCATTCGCGGCGGCATTTTGACAACCTGTAAAAAACAAACAAGTGATACAACAAGAAATATATAAGACAAAGTTAGAAATAAAACCAAAAATTTGGATAATTCCTAAGTTCTTTGTCTAGACTCGAGAATCGAGGAATGTGCAATTGTGTAACTGAGATTAAACACAAAAGGCTAGTGTTTAATTCACTCAGAGTTGGCTCTGATACCAACCTGTCACACCCCTATTTTCCACGTGTCACCGGTGGGCCCGGTGGGGAGTATAGTGACGTAGTTGGTATCATCATAGACAAACAACACAATATATAAATGCACAGCGGAAGCAAAGATAGATTCATTTCAACTTTAATAAAGTGTAATATTAAATATCACGAATAGTTGAAACGGATCCACAGGCGGATCAAAATAAAAGAAGATATTGTTCAACAGCTTTATTGACATCCAAGCTCGCGAGACTTATTGTGGACGATTAGAAGACAGCCAGCCTAGTACGAGTAGTACCTGCACTTAACCTTTTGGAAAAATACGTCAGTTTACACTGGTAAATACAATTTAACTGACTCATTTTGAAAAGGGTTGAAAATTGATTTGAATGCACGTGGCACAAAACATTTTATAACTTGGGATAATTATGTGAAGATAATCTTGTAAGGGATTTACATGTTACTTATGCATTCAGTAGCCCGATCCGTAGACCGGGTTAAAGATTAATAGACACACCACAATATTGAGTTATGCACTGAAAGGTGTACGCCTACACCCCGTGCTCAGGTCGTGGCCATCTCGTAAGTTGATGCCAAGGATATCCGGGACATGGTCATTAACCCCCCAAAGGCTTTAAGCAAACAAAACACATTCAAAACATAGCATATCAATAAATTTAACCTTTATTCGATTAAAGAATTCAATGCCGGACCAAGCGGTATTCTATGTACCGTACCCCAAGCCCGAATAGGGAAAATAAGTTAAAAGTATTTACCTTGCTAAGTATAAATCACAATTAGCGAGTGAAGGTAGCTTTTACTGGTTCTTCTATTCTGGAACAAAGTTTTATAATAACCTATTAGATTCCTAACGGGTCTTTATTTAAGCCTAAGCTTAGACCGGTTAGCTTTCAAGGACGATACGGTTCAAACGCACGATTAAGCGAAGACCGGATAGAATGTGATTTAGACCCGACAAGTTTGAATACTTGTATAATATGGGTATACTAAATACATTCTGGATTTTGAGACAAAGATGATAAGGTTTGACCCGTTTCGGTCAATTTATGCAAACTAGTTACATAAACCGAACCGAGCGCGAAAAGGGCGTTACGGGTAACCATAATGGTCATATGCAAGTTCCCTGAGTTAATATACTTTAAATATGTTGTGACATCAGTAAGATGTCTTCTATTATGCCCCAAACGAATTTAAACCCGATTTATGCCTCATAAGGGCATTTTGGTCATTTAAAAGATTATAAAAGAGTTTTATTTGTAATATGAGTTACAGGTCTGATTTATACAGTAAATATACTTAATTTTACATGTTATAACAGTAGGGTATGACCTATATGTGAAACTTATCATTTAAAACCAAACTATGCTCCTTAGGGGTATTTTGGTAATTTCACAAGGGCTAAAAAGGTCAAAACTGGAAACCTGAGCTCAAAAACTTTTACTTACTATTAATATATAAAAATATGCTAAAAACATCAGTAGGTATCATCCTTATATGATTAATATGGTTTTAGTACATACTATGTGTTAAAACGCTTAAAAAGGCGATTTGGAGCCATTTCCGGGTTTTTAAAAGAAAGCTGATATTTTTATAATTCCAGAATGCTCAAAATATTTTATTTAACAAATAAAATCAGTAGAAAAAGGTTTGGAGTCAAAAGGATTTGTAAAACTCATTTTATGGCTTAAAAGGGCAAAACCGTCATAAACCGAATCAAACCTAGAGACCTATGTTATGCTCAGCCAAAAATTAAATAAAAATCTTCAAAAATCCCAAAATATTATATTACATCAGTGGATAAAAAGTTTGATATCAAAAAGTGGGTTTAAATAGGTTTTACGCTAATTACACCGTTTAAGTAACATAAAGCTTTCAAATTACGCTAATGAGCATAACTCCTAATCTAGACCTCAAACTGATGTCAAACTTTAGGTGCAAGTTTATAAATCAGTAACTAATGTTTCTACTCTTTCACTTTTTCAAAAATCACGTTTTATAGTCAAAAGGGCATAATAGTCAACATTTAAGCATTAATCGGAAACATGCATATGAATCGGATAAGTATTGAACCAAGTTGTATAATCTCAGAGAGTTACACTTATATGAAACCTGGTCCAAAATAAGCTCTAAGGCAGATCTTAAACATGCATAAACGGGTCAGAACTGAAAGTCAAAGCAAAAGTCAATTTATGCGACTTTCGGTTCCGATACGGGTTTAAACTGAAAATTGTCGAGTTGATCATGTTGGGACATGTTCTTACATTAATTACCATGTTATATTAATGATCAAACAGGTTACATGTACCCTACATTGCTAATTATGCTTAAATTTGAAAATACACATTCTGTTGACTTTTTAAATAAGCTTTGACTCGACAATTAACATAGTTAGAGTGGGAATCTGAAAGTACCCTTTTAAGGGTTTGTTACCCACATAAATACCAACTTGTAGGTACTTTCATTTCGAGAAATGACTGAGAAAATTTCATTTAATCTCGAAGTCAAACTTAAATTACGATGGTTTGACTTTCGGTTAATTTACTAAGCTAGAACGAATTAGAAGGGGTTAGGAATACTTACAAGAGTCCTAATTGAGATTAGAGAGCACTAGAAGGCCTGAGGTTGATCAGAGAAGCTCCAGAAGTGGTCTTGCAAGTGAATGTGAAAATGGTTGCAACTTGTATGTTCTTATATATGCATTTTGATCTTCTTAGATGATGCCACAAGAGTCTACAAGTGTTCTAAGATGTGTCCAAGTGCCCCCCTATGCATGTAAAACCATTGGAGAGCATATGGTATCAGATAACAGCTGTTTAGCATCGTTTCAGACCTGGAAACTGACATATGTTCGCTGTTTGTCACTGGCAGGTCGTAGGCGGGCCGCGAAGAGCTTCTCGCGGGCCGCGTACAAGCTGGTAACCAGCCCAACAAGTTTTCATGTTTTACATTTCAGTCCTTGTCCTTTGTTACGTGGTTTTGCTTATTTTTCTTGCACTCTTGACCCTCAAACCTGATTTTTAAGGGCCTTAGGACATCTACAAACTTGGTTAGGTCCTTGGTTAACTTTGTGCTTACCCGAAAAGTCACGAATTTCAACGTTAACGCATTTAACCCTTCGTGCACGGTTTTGATCATAACTTTCTCATACGATAACGAAACTTTATGAAATTTTTATCACATATTCTAGTGAGTATATTTTACCATTACAAAGCTTCGGGTTTGCTAAAAGGTCACTCAGAGGTATACTTTCAACATGTTGACACATTTAGCCCCTGCAGTTTGTAATTCCTCACTTTCTTTCATTTTTCCGCTTTGTATGATCCATGATTTAATCGTTTAAGATTATAAACACCATGTAGGGTTATTGTAGAGCCTATTTATCCATTGTTGACACTTTGGACCCTTATATTCACATAGTCTCACTGTTTGTCAACTTTAGTCCCTCTAAAGTGCTTTTTCACATATTCCAAGCTTATGACACGTGTCAATACATTATTGGACGTAAATTTTCGAGGTGTTACATGTTGTTGTTAAGGGAAGAGCAGTGTTTGGGCTACAAGGTCTGATACTTACTTTCTTGTAAGTTCAGGGGGTGTTTGTGCAAATTCTTACAACGGTTTGTTGTAACGGATTTGTGAGCTCTTAGTATAAATAGGGGGTTTGTATTAGTCTGTAAATAGTACATTAGCATTCAATTCTTGTAATTTTCTTTCTGTAGTTTCACAATTCAATAAGAATCGGTAATCGTTGGTTCATGTTTTCTCTGGGTCCATTTCTGATTGTTCTCTAACAAAAACCTTCATAAGCTAGAGTGCATCCTTATTTAGTTGGACATAGTTTTTTAAACACAAGGACCAAGAGTTAAAATATATGATGGATCACTTGTTGAAGGTGAAATCTCTTTAAATGTATCACTTTATAAGCCATCATAAATGTTTAAGATACAATGTGATATTAAAGCTTTCGGTTATAAAAATTTGTCACATCTCCATATACCGCAATAATGATACATAGAAATAATTTGGGTAAATAAAAGATACATGGCTCATGAAAATAAATGGTTAGCCAATATATATATATATATATATATATATATATATATATATATATATTGAATGGCTAATTTTCCACTTAAATACTTACACGTCATAAGGATTGAATCTTGGTCTCCCCACATGAGATAATTCCTCTTGACCACTAGGCTATAAGCCAAGTGGCACCTTAATATATATATATATGCTTCCCTAATTCATATATATAATGGATCAAAAGGATCAAGAAGGTAAGTATAGCACCACTAACGACTACTATTAGCAGTATGATGTGTGCAAAATGCAACATATAAATTACATCAAATAAGGCATAAAACTAACCCCTTTTTTAGTACTAATGTTGGAAAAAGTGTGCTTTTGTCTTCCTTTTGTATTTTCAGGATTAAATGAGCTCAAATGAACAAAAGAAGCAAAAATGCAGCCAAATCAAACAATAATACAAGAAAAGGAATAAACGTGGCATGCCCGACCCCTCGACAACATCTTCCCAAGCAAAAACAAGAGAACAGGAGGCTGAACATGCCCCATGCTCAATGAGCACGGGGGCGTGCCCAAGTGTCTGCAGAAAAGATAAAGTTGTAGAAGCTTCTATCACCCAACACGGGGGCGTGTCCACCGGACACGGGGCCATGGTCAACGCAAAGATTCGAAGAATCCAAGCAAATCTTGATAGTACAGATACGCTTATGAACACGGGGTCGTGCCCAGCGGACACGGGGGCGTGGCCAACTAATGCAAACAAACTACATTTAATGAAGAAAGAGAAGATGGATGGACACGGGGCCGTGCCCAATGGACACGGGGCTATGTCCGGGCTTCTGTGCAGGCTATAAATAGGGGTGCTTGGCTCACTTGCAAATCATCTCTTGGCAAACCACCTCTCTCTCACTTCACCCACACTCCACCACCACCACAACACCATCATCCATCATCCATCATAGAGTGTGTGTAGTAGTCTCGGGATCCAAGATTGATAGTAAGAGTTCCTGACAATCAAAGGCCATGTTTGCCTAAGTCTCTTACATCACTTGGTGAAGACAAGCATTTAGTGTAATACTTTTTATTTTTAATCTTTTCGCACTTTATATTTGGTTATGTATTAATGACTTTAAAAACTAGTTTCTTATGTTGAAGGTGAAACTTTCTTATCATTTGTTCGTGGTGTCTTGGCGTTATTTTACTGTCTATATAAAATAAAAGATTTACACCATTCATATCTCCACAGTCTATATGGAGATATGTTGGCTACCTGGTCGGGGGTTAAGGGAATGGTTTGGTAAGCGTCTTGCCTTGTTCAGTGTATAGATCCTGCAAGGACCTGGGTCAAGGTTAGTAGGACCTCCTTCAATACCCACTGGTATTGGATGGCGAGGGTTCGAATTTCTTGATCCCCTCATATGTAAACTACTATTAATGCATTAACCCGGCTATTTAGGATTGTATCCCTGCTGACTCAATCTACTTAGCCGAGGCTAACGTCACCTTCAAAAGAGGGGCCTACCACATTACGCATTAATAACTTAATTAATTATCTTTCAATAATCCAACCCTTTAGGATTGTATCCTTGCTGACTCAAACTACTGGGTTGAGGGTAACGTCACCTTCAAAAAAGGGGCCTACTACTATAACTAAGATAATCTCTTAAAAAGTGCAAAAGTGCGAAAATAATCAAAGGTTACACTAAAGGCGGGTCGGATCCAAGTGATTCATCTTGTCTATCTGTTTTTATTTTATTTTTATTTTCAGTATTTTTAGTTTTTATTTTCATGTTTAAACCTTTTTCTAAAATTTCGATTTGATTAGACGTTGAGGATAAACCGGTATTAAAAGCTCTTGTGTCCTTGGACGACCTCGGTATCTTACCAACACTATACTACGCTCACGATGGGTGCACTTGCCCATATGTGTGTTTAGTGTTAGTAGAATATCGTGTTTTATAAATTTAAAACTTGACTTAAGTGTTAAAAAGGGCTAAAAATATACATAAAAATATATCACACTCGACACGCATCAAGTTTTTGGCGCCGTTGCCGGGGACACAAGGATTTTAAGAAAGTTAGGAATCAACGGCCTAATCGCTTTTTCTTATTTTTCTATTTTTTTAGGATTTTTCTTATTTTTCAGCTTCTGCAGAACTCAGCACGGGCTGTGCCCGCTGAACACGCCCCGTGCCCAATCTTTGGTCTTGCCAATCCTGTTTTAAGTCAGACAGTAGTTGAACACGGGGCCGTGCCCACTAAACACGCCCCGTGCCCAAGTATCAGTTACAGAAAACAGAACCGTAAGATCCCGATGGTTGCTAATTTCTGACACAAACATGAGTGATACTGGTATTTTTTACTTTCGGCACTCTTATGGTACGTGGTGTCAAATATGTGGTGGCCCTCATAAAGATTTAGAATGTTATTTCTTAAATTACAAGCCCCACTATATTGACCCATTGTTTTCCTATAGCCTTAAGAGGGGCGAAAGTAAAAATAATCTCTATCTCTCCCTCGAATGCTCTCAATCAACCCTTCTAGGAGAAATGCTTCTTGGTGAATTATTTCATATGGAAGATCTAATTCTTAATTGGGTGAAAGAACTTGAGATGGATATCATCAATTCACCTCAAGACGAAGCCCAAGAAGAATTATTGAGATCGCATTCGGATGAAAACAACTTCGTCGTTCCCGAAATCACCTCTAACTCTGGCAAAGACTTGAGTGATAGTCGTCCCTGTGTCGATTGTACCGTGAAGGACTCCCCATCGACTCCGTTCGATGCATACATAGACCCAAGCGATTCGACATACACCTTCTTTAACGAGAGCCCGGGACAGGGTTGGACTTGTCCACCTACATTTAGCATAGGAATCACCCTTACCGATAACCTCTTGCGTTCTCGTCTAAATCTAGGGCAACTAAGGTATCTTAGGCACTTCGGTGTTGTTCCGTCCAGTAAAGAACCACCCGATCCGAATAAAATCCTTAAAATAGACAAAACTTCATAAACAGCCTCTCGGCACAGGGCCGTGTCCAGGTCAGCACGTCCCCGTGTCCACTAAAAGATTCCCGTCTGACTTTCTGTCAGAATACGGACAAAAAGTGTCAGGCTCTTGTCTGCACACGGGGCTGTGTCCAGCCGACACGGGGCCGTGTGCAGCTTGTTGTTGTTTTCTATAAATACAGCTGAAGAAACACTAAACTAACTGGTCGGAACCGAGATAGTTAGGGGATTTGAATCCGCATAAAAAGGTTAGCTCTCTCTCGGTTGATTCAGTGCACGGGATTTCTTCTCCGGTGGTTCTGCAAAAAAGAAAACCGTTAGCCTCGCCAAGGGGAGAAGAGGGTTCTCTCCTTGACCCGACTCCGGTGTGAGAATAAGTATTGATAATTGGAGAAGATAAGTCTTTGAGAAGTGAGAGTAATCTGAGTTTATACCTGAACAGTTCTCTTATTTATAACCGGGAGTTTGGGAGGGAAAACCTGTTATTGAAAAGATAACGGAAAATGCTAACGCCGTAGCGGTTATTTTTTCTCCCGTTTGAGTTCTTTGATCTGACGTCAATTAGCCTCGATCCGATGTGAATGCACACGGATCGTGGTTTGATCTATGGCTGGGGAATCGCCACGTGGAAAGTGATTAATTGGAGATTACTCTCCAATTGCATGCCTTCGTTGTGATTCCAGGGTTGTCTGTGATGATGACACGTGTCCAGACGGTTATAACCGTCTGGGTGGTGCACGATTGTATTTCTTTCTAGAAGATTACTGCTGTAATCTGGTGTGACACCTTGCTGTGTGGACACAGACAAATAAATCCCAAGTCTGGGTAAAATAATATCCAAGTCTGGATATTTAGGCGGAAGTAAAGGTTTTTAATCTTTTGTGAATGGGAGAAGGCGCAAGGATTTATGTTTTCCTTTGGGCGCGCGATTATAGATCGCTGATTTCTTCTTCCTCTTGTGAGACCGTTGCGCGGGCGCACAAGGTCAAGAGGTTAAAAAGTTGGTTTGTGGTATGGTCTCAAATCCTTTTTATGAGGCTTTTGGGACCTTACCCCTTCAACAGCCAAGATTCCTACACATTTGGACCACTCCAAAAGACAGAGATATTGTGGATCTTCACACATACCATCCTAGGTATATTCTAAAGAAGGTTCCCAACAACCATCTTGTCTTTTCTACTTTTGTCTATTACCTTCTTCTCCATTTTCACCTCACAACACCTCCATTAAAGCTTGAATTCAACATTGTTCAATCTTTATTGTGATGATTGTTAGATTTTTATTCAAGGAATCTTGTAAAAAATAAGTTTCACAACATTGTTTCAAGTTATTTATGTTTAAAAATGCTTTAAAAGTTATAAAAATTATTTGAAACTCCAAGATTTCTTGTCCCAAAAATCTGCAGAAAGTTGAACACGGGGTCGTGCTCATTGAGCACGGGGCCGTGTCCGAGGTTACTGTTTCATTAAAATGAACTCTTTTCAGTTTATTTTCATAGAATGTCAAGCTAAAATAGTGGAACCTCTTATGCACATTCCAGAAACAGTCGAAGGGAAAGAAGGTATTCAATTGAAGCAACTCTCGTACGCTACGTGATGGCATTACGTGAAGCTCTTGATGAGATGACATCGGTAGAGGAGGTCCTGATAGACCGTATAAATTATCTTACGGTGGGGTTGGAAAACAGTTTTCAAGAA
Organism: Helianthus tuberosus; assembly: GCA_030545235.1. Lineage (NCBI taxonomy): Eukaryota > Viridiplantae > Streptophyta > Magnoliopsida > Asterales > Asteraceae > Helianthus > Helianthus tuberosus. The sequence goes on along the minus strand of CM060376.1, from coordinate 173,169,150 downwards.
ATCAACCTCTTGCACGAGAGGTTGAACATTCTTGTGACGCCTCCCATGGAACCAATTCTCCCTCAAGAGGATTGGAACCTAGCACTTGGAGTCAACAATCCTACCGGATGGGATGACATCCCTGCGGAAGCTCCTCTTGACAACTTGCAAGAAGTCCCGGTGGAAGTTACACCCCCTCAAAATGATGCCAATGAGCCCGCCTTTCTTCTCCCTAGGGAGATAGAAGAATGGCTCGCCGACGTGTGAGGGACCCATATCCGGAGGAAGAAGTTCTTTAAGTCGCATCCAACCGAGAAATTTATTCTCGAAAATTTTGCTATTAGAATAAACTATAGGCTAGAACTTCTTTTCGGGTTTAGACTTCTTGTGTTTTCTGACCTATTTATCTAAGATTTTAGTTTATTAGGAATGTTGTGTAACTCTCTGTAATTAATGGAATGATGAATTTGGTGTTTGGATGATGTTGTAATGGGTAAAACACATTTGGGATGGTAAAGGATACTAAAGGAAGCTTGAACCAACACCCCATGCACAAAAACAGAGCCACCCGACAATTTTTCTTCATTACAGCAAGTTCAGCACGGGGCCGTGCCCAGCCAACACGGCCCGTGCTCAACCATCTGCAGAAAAATGCCCATTTCAGGTAATTGGACACAGGGCGTGCTCACTGAACACGCCCCTGTGCCCAGCCTTCTGTTACTTTATTTTGTTTTCTGTTACTGGCAATCTGAACACGGGGCCGTGTCCAGACGCCCAGTAACATAAATTTTTGCTTTTTCACACCTTTTTACACATTCAATCAACCTAAAAACTTGTTTTTGGGACACATTGAGGACAATGTGTAATTTAAGTGTGGGGGGATGCCAAAACCTTGAATTTTGCAAGTCCTAATTACAAGCCTTACGCAAAACTCTATTAGAACCGCAAAACACCCCAATTTTTTTCAAAAACTTTTTCGTTTTTTTACTTGTCTTGGTTTAAATTGGGAATAACAAGTTCTAAAAAGGTTTTATCTTTATAAATTTACAACCGATAGCGTCGTGATAAAAAGAACCAACATAAGAAATTTATGAAACGGCATAACAAATCTAGTTAAAATTTGATTATATATACTTGATCACATAAAAACCCATTCCCACAAAAAGTGAGTTTTGAGCCTTTATTGAGCATACAAATACACATCTTTAAACTAAATGCTCATTTTTCGTTTCTTGTGTGAATAGCCGCTTGGTTTCTTATGACTCTAGAACTTGCCACGACTATACATTCCCGGTCCTTACCAACTTAAACCCAAGTAGGTAAATGATGGAGGCATTAGGACTGACCCTTTTTATTTCAACACCATTATTTTCTTTTTTTTTACCACCTAGCCAAAATCCCCCTAGTTAACCCATTTGAGCCTAAACCTTTTCATTTCTAAACCAAAACAAACACCATTTCACCCACCAAAACCCTTTTTCATTTTAAACCCTTTATTTTAGTAACAAATCTTGGTTTTTCATGTGACATTCCTTATGAAAAAACAAATTATATATAGAAGAAAAGAAAAATGAAGTTAGCAATAAACAAACAAAGCTCATCAAAAGAAGGCTTGTTTGAATAATGCTTCATTGAAATAAAAAGTCACAAAAACAAAGTGTTTTACGAAAACCGACGCTTTTTACGCCTTTCACCCTTTTCTACTAACCACTAACCCAACCACCTACCTTTAACCCAAGCCTAACCCTTCCCCAAAGTCCTCTTGATATTTACAAAGGTTTATAGTTAAAAAATAGGATGATTGATTGCTTGGCAAGCATATTGTAGAAGTAAGTTCCATGCCGGTCTCGAGTGTTTCACAAATACATCTTCGGCCGAGTGTTGAGTGATCTCCCGTGAGGTATGTGAACTTGTATATAAATGGAATTTTAAAAAGGCATGTTATGCCAAAATAAGTAATTTCTCTTATGAAAATGTTTAAAATAAATCATAACGAATAGGATTGTAAATAACATAAAAATAAAGCCTAGTAAGGATCTTGGAATCCCGACACTCTATGACAAGCCCAAAAACATTCTCTTCTACTCATTCCATTTGGGAGTGTAACATATTATAAAGAGTTTTGCTTGAGGACAAGCAAAGATTCAAGTGTGGGGGTATTTGATGTGTGCAAAATGCAACATATAAATTACATCAAATAAGGCATAAAACTAACCATTTTTTAGTACTAATGTTGGAAAAGTGTGCTTTTGTCTTCCTTTTGTATTTTCAGGATTAAATGAGCTCAAATGAACAAAAGAAGCAAAAATGCAGCCAAATCTAACAATAATACAAGAAAAGGAATAAATGTGACATGCCCGACCCCTCAACAGCATCTTTCCAAGAAAAAACAAGAGAACAGGAGGCTGAACACGCCCCATGCTCAATGAGCACGGGGGCGTGCCCAAGTGTCTGCAGAAAAGACAAAGTTGTAGAAGCTTCTATCACCCAACACGGGGGCGTGTCCACCGGACACGGGGCAGTGGTCAACGCAAAGATTCGCAGAATCCAAGCAAATCTTGATAGTACAGATACGCTTCTGCACACGGGGTCGTGCCCAACGGACACGGGGGCATGGTCAACTAATGCAGACAAACTGCATTTAATGAAGAAAGAGAAGATGGATGGACACGGGGCCGTGTCCGGGCTTCTGTGCAGGCTATAAATAGGGGTGCTTGGCTCACTTGCAAATTATCCCTTGGTAAACCACCTCTCTCCCACTTCACCCACACTCCACTACCACCACAACACCATCATCCACCACCATCATCCATCATCCATCATAGAGTGTGTGTAGTAGTCTCGGGATCCAAGATTGATAGTAAGAGTTCTTGACAATCAAATGCCATGTTTGCCTAAGTCTCTTACATCACTTGGTGAAGACAAGCATTTAGTGTAATACTTTTTATTTTTAATCTTTTCGCACTTTTTATTGGTTATGTATTAATGACTTTAATAACTAGTTTCTTATGTTGAAGGTGAAACTTCCTTATCATTTGTCCGTGGTGTCTTGGCGTTATTTTACTGTCTATATAAAATAAAAGATTTACACCATTCATATCTCCATGGTCTATATGGAGATATGTTGGCTACCTGGTCAGGGGTTAAGGGAATGGTTTGGTAAGCGTCTTGCCTTGTTTAGTGTATAGATCCTGCAAGGATCTGGGTCAAGCTTAGTAGGACCTCCTTCAATACCCACTGGTATTGGATGGCGGGGGTTCGAATTTCTTGATCCCCTCATATGTAAACTACTATTAATACATTAACCCGGCTATTTAAGATTGTATCCCTGCTGACTCAAACTACTTAGCCGAGGGTAACGTCACTTTCAAAAGAGGGGCCTACCACATTACGCATTAATAACTTAATTAATTATCTTTCAATAATCCAACCCTTTAGGATTGTATCCTTGCTGACTCAAACTACTGGGTTGAGGGTAACGTCACCTTCAAAAGAGGGGCCTACTACTATAACTAAGATAATCTCTTAAAAAGTGCAAAAGTGCGAAAATAATCAAAGGTTACACTAAAGGCGAGTCGGATCCAAGTGATTCATCTTGTCTATCTGTTTTTATTTTATTTTTATTTTCAGCATTTTTAGTTTTTATTTTCATGTTTAAACCTTTTTCTAAAATTTTGATTTGATTAGACGTTGAGGATAAAGCGGTATTAAAAGCTCTTGTGTCCTTTGACGACCTCGGTATCTTACCAACACTATACTACGCTCACGATGGGTGCACTTGCCCATATGCGTGTTTAGTGTTAGTAGAATATCGTGTTTTATAAATTTAAAACTTGACTTAAGTGTTAAAAAGGGCTAAAAATATACATAAAAATATATCACATTCAACACGCATCACAGTATTTAAGTATTGGAAGTTGTTATATTGCATCAATAGATGGTGGAGTGCAGCAGGGGCAACTGTGGCAGCAGCAAACACTTGAGGGGCAGAGACAATTAGGGCAGAAGGTTACAAACGATTGAGCATATAGTCATGATCACTATGTAAACCATGTAATTCATTAAACCTTACAGTGGGAGAATGAGCAAGCAGGTTGCTTTTAAGACCATTATACTCTTCAGGTTACAAGGTCTTTATCCTTCATGGGTTCTCCAATATTTGCAAGGGATGTAGCATATTCTTGAGCATGACTTAAATAATCAAAAGGTTTCCTGTCACCTTTCATGGTAATCTTGAGTAATTGAGTTTTAAGAGTAAACTCATGTGAAGAAGTTGCTAGAGCATAGTATGACAACCGTAAAAAATCCAGGTATCCGTACAATTAATTAAACTTGATTAGTGCCTAATGGCTGTGCTGAATTATAATTAACTGCTTTCTGATTACTGCATCATACTTACATGTGCATCACATATTTCATAATGTCACATCATTATTACATGCAAACCATATTGACATAAAAGATGCACAAAGCACAGTTAGCGGATAACTCAGAAAAATGCTGACGAAGTTCAGTACATAGACAGACAGTGTTTTGAGACCCAGTATGGGCCAGATACTAAGTACTACACTAGTATGGTGTGTAGGGAAGTAAGGACCACAAAACTGCATTCCTGAGTGATAGTTTAAGTGCCGGAAAGTGCCTAAAACTCACCCAAAGTGCTGAATTCAGCATAATTCAGCAAAAATCAACATTTTAACAAGCTAGTATCATGCAAAAATATGACTAGATGGTCCTGAATGCTTTCCTAAGTGTCGGGAATTAAAAGTGTCACAAAAGGGTACATAAAGAACACTAAACGGTATAGTTTAGCAGTTTAACGAACCAGTATACAACCGAACAACCGGACACTGCCTGAAACACCAAAATTACACTAGTAGCATTGTTTTAACATTACTGAGCTAGTTATGATCCTCGAACATCATAACATACCATATAAACATAAAACACACATAATGCACTAACTAAACATTGGATTTCAACCAAGTTCTCTAACTATCCATCACCTCCCAACTAAACAACCCCCCCCCCCCCTTTGGAGACGGTTACATGGGTGGCCCCCACCCTTGATTTTATTTGATTTGTTTAGTAGATATGCCTTGTACTTAAGAGAACACATTATACAATGGTTAAAGCCTAAACATGGTTATAAGTAATACATGAAGTTCATAATTCTCATCATCTCACACCCACAAACACACACACTTTCTCTCCTTCCCTCCCTCTTGGTCTCGGCCGAGAACACCCACCACACCACCACCATTGTCAAGCTTCCATCATCTAACCTCAAGTGTTACAAAGGTGTAAGAAGGTCTACAAGTAAGCTTGGAGCTCTTGGAGATTGAAGGACCTCTTCCATTTGCTTTTATCCACCACATTCATCATCTTCATCTTCTTGAGTTTCATCCCTAGCCTTGTGCTAGTAGTAAGGCTCTTGTAATCTCTTGTTACTTCTTGTTATGTTGGTTAAAAGATGATACATGTTACTAATCATGAAGAACATTAATGAACAAGATGATAATCTCTAACATAAAGCTCAAAACCATAAGAATACATATGGTTAAATGTTGTTTAGTTTCTTGATGGTTGATTATTTGTGTTTATGATGTAAGACATCATATGAAACCTACTAGATTGCGATTAAACACATGATCTAGTAAGTTAAGGTGATGATCTTGTGAAAGACCAGGATGATCATACTTTATGTATACATGAACTTGAATAATAAAATTGTTTTCATATGTGATGATGATTTAAACACAACATAAGCCTTGTAAATGGATGACTTCAAGAATAATTTTCTCAAGAAACTAAAGTAATACACAAGATTTACATCATCATGGATTTTAAAGAAACTAACCATGTTTTTAGTGGTGAATCAAGTATAGAAATACATTGTTAACAAGAAAAATACAAGAAGATTGATTTTTGAAAAATCATCATACAAGTTGTAAAAGACTAAATTTTTCAAGAATAAGATTTACAAACAAATAACCATATTTTTAAGGGTAACAAGGCTTAGGGGCTGTTTGGTAGCTTTTGAATGGTCATTAAGAGGCTACCTCTTAATGGAATCATTAAGAATTTTACCAATAAGAAGGTAGAAGAATGTGACATGTGATGATTTACCATTCAGAGGTTACCTCTTAATCATTCAGACTTGAGGTTACCTCTTATTCATTCAGAGGTTTTAAACCATTAAGAGGTAGCATCTGAATGGTCATTAAGAGGCTACCAAACAGCCCCTTACTTAACAACATAGTAAGTTACTACAAGTTTTTATTAAAGTTCAAGTTCATGTTGTTGTATAAATTGCATAATTTTGGCACTTGGTAAGTGTTGATTGTTTGGGATGATTTTAAAATAAAATTATATGCTTTGAAAGCATGGGAACCTCCATTTTTAAGAGGAAACTATGGCAAAATTTTTGTAAAAATTAAATACTTAGAAAACTATTTTTAAAAAAGATTTACAAGTATATTTTTAACCATGATTTCATACAAGTTTGCCATAATTTTTTATTATAAAAATACAAATATTGGAGGTTGATTTTTATAAATAAAAATGGATAAATATATATTTAGAATATATATATACATTAAAGACACATGTGTGTGATTAATTGTATACTTTGTGTATTAGTTATATTATTTTAGGACTTGAAATAATATAACTTAACAAAATACCAAGAAATTACAATCCAAAATATTACAAAAAATCTCAAGAAATAAATACACAATTTACTCACATAATATTGGGAAACCGAACGAAAGAATGTAACTTACAAAATAATCCAGAAAATACATTTATAAATATATTTTTGGTAAATAATATTTTGGACACAAAGAAATAAAAATATGATCTTTATGATTATCACAAAGTTGTATCATATTTTGACAAGAAGGAAATATATAATTTTTGGCGAATAAAAATATATATGTTTTCTTGGAAATTACTAGGAGATATAATATTTTTAGGAAAAATATATATTTTCTTGGATAAACTTGAAATACATTATTTTTGGATAAAAATAAGTTTATATATATTTTCTAAAGTTAGACTTGAAAATATATTATTCTGGAACTACAAATATTTTTGCCAAAAGGAAAAATTATAAATATTTTTTCTAAGTAATATATATATATATATATATATATATATAGAGGCCGGTTAACGTACAAATGCGCTTATCGTACATTACGTACGCTACAATCTCAGCCGTCAGATCATCTTCCCGCATTGAAAATCGCATGTGAAATTGAATTACCACATGCGAAATTGTTACCAACATTATCACATGCGAAATTGAATTACCACATGCGAAATTGTTACAAAAAAAACAACCTGCTATTTCATCAAAATTATAACATGCGAAATTGAATTACCACATGCGAAATTGTTACAAAAAAACAACCTTCTATTTCATCAAAATTATCACATGCGAAATTGAATTACCACATGCGAAATTGTTACAAAAAACAACCTTCTATTTCATCAAAATTATCACATGCGAAATTGAATTACCACATGCGAAATTGTTACAAAAAAACACCTGCTATTTCATCAAAATTATCACATGCGAAATTATTACAAAAAAAAACAACTTGTGATTTTCATTGCGGGAAGATGATCTGACGGCTGAGATTGGCGCGTACGTAATGTACGATAAGGGCATTTGTACAGTACTCTTTACCTATATATATATATATATATATATATATATGTGGACTTTTATTAGAAATAATATTCTGGAAGGTTTAACACAAAATTAAGTATAAGAATACTTAACAATTACAAGAAAATATGTATTCTCATACGTATAAATCCACACCGGAATACAACACCGATACATGGCAAAATATACAAATACTAATATACCCATCCTTGGGAAGGAAGCACAAGTATAAATACTCGAGAAGTATTGTTACAAAATATTGTTTAACGATTATTCCAAAATGTAACGAATATAATTTAAGTTAAAATATTTATTATTTTAACAAGTAACTATAACTTGGAATAATATTGAAGTCATAAAAGAGACGTAACTCCAAAAACATTAATACTAAGACAAGGCACGACCCGTCCGTCTAATAGACGTTAGTACATTGTAGTTAGTCGTGTTTGCTGAAGGAACGTGAGTTACGAGTACTGAAGACGCAAGACGGTGAGTTCATGTCCCCCTTTTCTTTAAACTGTTTTGTTTATTAACTTCGGGGGTGAAATACATGTTACAAAATGATTACATACAATTACAATTGGTATGATTAGCCTAGGAAAGTACAGTAGATCATGTGAATGGGTAGGCGCACACGTAAGACCATTAATCCTCGTATAAGGATCGAGAGGCATGAGTGATAGATCTATTTGGGTGTAGCGAGCCCACGCCCATGAGGATCAGGGTGGCCCATGAGGTGACTATGTCTTACAGCCGGAAGCCCGGTACAAATTTGCTAGGTTTGAGCCTTCCTACGCCGCCACACATACCAGTGGCCTTGCAAACCATTGGTGATCTGTTTCCTTGTTTGCTTTCATACCGGGATTTACAAAAATACATACACTGGTTACAAAGGTTTCATACATACATATACACAAACACATGAACTCGCTCAACTTGTGTTGATGTTTTCAAAATACATGTATTTCAGGGAATTAGGTGGATCTGGCGGGTGTTTGCATGTTCCGAGCTGCGTCATGAATAAAAAAAATGTCATCCGAAGTCACTAGGGTTTAGGAGATGTATCTAATCCTGGACGAGATACATGGTTCTAAACTCGGTTTTATTTAAGGTCCTTTGTCGAGTCCTCGTGAACTCTTTAAAACATGTCGTGGTTTGTAATTTAAATTTGGAGTCTACGTTTCAGACAATTATGTTGTGATATTTTCAAACTTATTTTAAGGATGAACATCTAATGGTCTAATCATATAGTGTTGTTATGATTGTATGCAATGGTATTAAGAAGTCACACCATAATCACGCTTCCGTAAAAGTCAGGGTGTGACACATAGGCCTGTTCCAAAGCGAGCCACACATCACGGGATGACTTCCCTTGAACATGTTGAAAAGAAACTTCTGATACGGTGGAAATAATAAGCATTCGAACATGGGCATCGTTGGCAATCCACCCACATAAACTAGGGTTATCTGTGGTAGCATCTTCAGTGGTGACTTTTTCCGGTGGACAAGGGATTGTGCCATCAACATACCCAATCAGTGTTGGAAACCAGACCTTCTTCAATTTAATCAAGAAATTGATTTAATAAGAAAAAACTCATTGATTAAAATTGAAGGTAGATAAATCCTAACCTATAACTCCTAAATAGCAAGTACCCTAAAACTAAAAAACTATTCTCCTAATTAAAGCTCCTTACCAAATATATTATTACCCAACTAATAATTTAATCCCTAAATTATTTAAGTTTACAAGATTAACCCAATAATCACTCCCTTAATCTTGTAATGTTCCTCCAAGGTCTTGACTACCGAATAAGATCCGAAGTTCTTCTACCTCAATCCACGGTCTTCTGTGTTCACTTTGCATCAACACCTTTGTTGCAACCAACATAAACCACACCCCTTGTTCTCCTCTGAATCTTTTAGGATATTCACACCCAAGACTTGTCTAAACACTTGAACTATCAACCACAAATAGGTAAACATCCTCTTTCTTCAACCTTGATCAAGCCCGCTACTTCACCACCTTTGAAGTCTGATGTTGATCCAATCTAGCACTGCACAACACCTGGGTTTTCACCTTTGATCAAGCCTGCGATCACTGCTCCTTGATTGCTACGGTCCTACTGTTGTTGATCACAACCTCGATCACTACAACTTGTTGTTGCCGTTTGATAACAAACCCTCTTGCACATGCAAACCTCCTCAAATCGATAAGCCGCTCTGATACCAATTGTTGAAAACCAGGCCTTCTTCAACTTAATCAAGCAATTGATTTAATAAGAAAAGCCTCGTTGATTAAAATTAAAGGTACATAAATCCTGACCTATAACTCCTATTTATAATAATCCTAAACTTGGAGAGTAAGTACCCTAAAACTAAAAAAAAACTATTCTCCTAATTAAAGCTCCTTACCAAATATATTATTTACCCAACTAATAACTTAATCCCTAAATTATTTAAGTTTACAAGATTAACCCAATAATCAGATTGTTGGAGGTGAGAAACGGTTCGACCATTCCAGTAACCATAGTTTGTATGATTTAGAGTAAAGGTGAACTTGTGTGAATTATGGGTTGTTTTATCTTGAGTAGAAAAAGGGGTTGATGGCATTGTTGAAGAATCGAAGGGTGTGATCAGTGCTGATCGAAGAAGACAATCGGTAGAGTTAAGGTTGATGGCAGCAGGGTCTTTTTTTAGGTTTAAGGGTGATTGACTCTGATACCAAAACAACCCGTAATATTTGATATTGATTATTGTTATCCAGAATGATTACATAATAAAAGAGTATATATAGAATACATATTTGCACTCAACTACCCTCTAGATTAAATATTAGTCTATCTTATTTATTTGTCTAACATTGAACCAACCCCTTAGATGTGGTTAAATCCAGATCGAGTTCACGGAAGGTGGCAAGGCCGGCCCATGGGTTAGACAAACCGAGCGACCGTCCAAGGCCCACTTTTCCAATTCACAATTTTCTAAATCAAACACCATACATATTTTCATTTTCATTTTCATTGAAAATATATTTGAGTCCTCTGGGTTTCATCCGACCGAATAATCAGAGAGAGATCCTGAAGGACATTATAAAGATGTTTATTATAAACTTGTTGGTTACGGAAAAATATTACAAAAGAAGGTAGTTTTTAAATTATTCCATACTCACTAGTCACTCTACTTATATAATAATTGTGTGTGTGTGTGTGTATAAAGTGAAAGATTACACACTATATTGCAAATGAGGGACTGCTAGTAGAGCTTGTGATTGCCTCTCATAGCGAAAACTAGAAGCCTTAGAATCATCTGCAGACCAAATAAAGATCCCATGGAGCTTCCCTTCCATTTTTAGCCTATTACATGCCGTAAAGAAACCGTTTTCCGGAGACAGTCCACCACTTCCTTCAGTGGTGATACTAACTAAGATTTTACCACCTTTATAATTAGAGCTTTGTGTCTGAAAATAGTTCATAAACTGAGAAACGGTGGTCCCCTTATCATATGCATAAAACTGGAAGTTGACATAGTCTATGATGTGACCGTAACTTTTCCAAAGAGCCAAATAGTAGCGTTGAACTTCATCGTCTTCAAATGGAGCTATAGATGCAAATGAGATGACTCCGTTGTGTTTGAGTGTGGTTATAAGCTTCCCGATGCACTCAGCAAAAGTTTCAGGATCTGCATGAAAATGCTCATAGTCGATATCAATCCCATCAAACTGATACTCTTGGATGATGTTGGTGAGCGTAGAAACCGCGTTAGAAACCCACGAATCCACTGAAGAAGGGCTAAAGTTACAGTATTGTTTTCCCACACTATCACCTCCTAGGCTCAAAGCCACTTTGACATTAGAATGCTGATTCTTGACTAATGAAACTTTAGAAGGGGTGAGATTATCTGTATCCCAGAACGTGTTGAATTTGCCGTCGGTTGGGGAGGGAGAAGATGAAGTGGTATAGTCAATTGCAAATGCTAGTATATAGTGGAATTCCACATGTGGGTTTATGGGTACGTCTGCGAATTTGACAGTATTGTTTTCTGCTCCAATATATTCTCGAAATATAGCGGTTTTTTGATCAATAGGTTGGGTTAATGCCATAGCTACAAGAGTTTGTAGAGTGAAAAGAACGATACAAAGTTTAGAGAACCCCATGTTTGATCAAAAACCATAGAAGTGATCAAATAAATATTAATTGAGGTGGCATAAATTTGCCGCTGCTGTCACTATCGATTAAATAAACAATAATGTTGTTCTCATCTGTCCATGCCACATTGTCACAGAAACTAAGATTTTGGCATATTGATGTCTGCACAAGAGCACAAATAGTGCCGTTGTCTTTCCTTGTTTTTTGTTCTTTTCATGATTCTCTTTTCCTATATAAAAAAGTTGTGCGTATTATGGTTTATTCAGTTCCACTGGTTGATTCGATCATAGTTTTTTTTGAACCCAGAGTAGAAACAATTTAGTAGAAGGGCTAAAGTAACAGCTTCCTCCATTCACACTGTCACCTCCCAAGCTCAAAGCTACTTTGACATTAGAATGTTGGTTCTTGATAGAAGAGACTTGAGAAGGGCTGAGATTATCGGTGTCCCAGAACACGTTGAACTTTCCATTGGTTGGGGACGAAGAAGATGAAGTGGTGTAATCGATTGCAAAAGCGAGTATGTAGTGGAACTCGACATTTGGGTTGATGGGTACATCTGAAAACTTGACATTGTTGAACTCTGCTCCTATATATTCCCGAAAAAGGTCTGATTTTGATGCCGAAGGTTGTGTTGATGCCATGGCTACAAGAGCTAGTAGGGCGAAAAGAACAATGTGAAGTTTAGAGAAAGCCATTTTGATCAAAGGGTAAATTGTGTTGAAACTTTGAGTGTTGATGATGATCAAATGTTGGAAAACAGCAGTTAAATAGGAGAGATTGTTTTGCAAGGTAACTATAGTTTGAATTTGGTGTCGTAACTGTGTTGTTGCTTCTAATTTGAATATTAGTTTGAACTTTGAAGTTAAATCTGCAAGAAAGAAAAAAACAAGAAAGATGTCTCTTTTTTTTACTTCTCCTTTGTCATTTCTTGGGCATTTTGGTGAACCTGTCTAAAAATGCAGTCATTTTTTTAAAGATTGTTGTTAAGGTCTTAGCTTGTTCACATAACCCTAAAGATTTTTTAATTTTTTTATATTTTTTCAAATTAAACACCTACAAAATGAATGACCAATGTATACTCTGTATGGGTGTTCATCAAAATCCATTTTGTGGTTATTCGAATAGGTTTCTTGATGTAGGATTTTTTTTCAAAAATAATTAGAATTAAAAAAAATCGATTCTGATTTAGATTACCAGAGATCAGATACAAAAACACAAAATATAGAAAAAAACATTAACTCATATTTCAATTTAGGTTGATTCGATAAAACAATGTCTATATTTATAATAATTAAAATCTATATGCAATTTAATTTTAGAAGAGAAAAAAAACATGAGTTCATTATGCATTTCAGCATGGTTTTCGTAACCGGATCGGACCGGCCGGTTCAACCGGTCCGACCGGGATTCGCCCACTCATCCGACCCGGTTAGCCTGATTTTAGAACTTCTTAAAAAATCGGCCGGTTCGATTCGATTCCCGGTTCGCGGTTCAACCGGTTTGGGCGGTTCGACCGGTAAGCTCCCTTTTATTTGTTTTTTTGACCTTATTTACCTCAAGTAAACAAAACCCTAACTTATTCACTTCAGCCGTAACCTTAACCCCCATCTCCCCCACAAAATCGCTCAACCAATAATTGCTCAACATGAAGAATTGAAGATTGAATCAAGGAATAAACATTGAATCGGTAAGTTTTCTCTTCAATCGGTAAGATTGAATCAAGGAATAAACATTGAAGATTGAATCATGAAGAATTGGTTGTTGCACCAGTAGTTGTGTCGGTTTGGTAGGTGATGCTGGGTGGTTGTTCAACTTCAACATTGTGTGTGTGAGAGAAAGACATAAATTGAGTGAGGGAAAACACCGAAAGTCAAAAACAATGGGTTAAATCCTGTGGGTAAATTTGAAACTAATAACTAACATATATATATATATATAATATTTATTACGTCATCCGGTTCGTAAATCCGGTCCGACCGGTTGAACCGGTCCGACCAATGAACCAGTAAGGCGTCCGGTTCGATGTCCGATCCGGTTCTGAAAACATTGCATTTCAGGTTGATTCTAAAACCGATATGTTTTTATTTATAAAATTTTGGATTTTAATAATTTGATCATATTCTAAATTTTATTTAAAAAGAACTGAAAACCATTTGTATTGATTCAACTGCTATTACCTTATTACTTGTTGTATAAAATAAGAAGAAACATGGGCATAATAAGAATATTGTGTTAGGTATCGGATCAGAGTAGGCTCAAGCGGAAGCGAAACAAACACACACACACACACACTAGTAGAAAATAAAGAACATGAGAATTGACGTGGTTTGGTCAAGGTGACCTACGTCCACAGTTAGCAACTATGGTTTCACTTTTATTAGGTGCTACAAAGATTAAAATTTCATCATGGGTATTTATGGAACAAGATTAGGGTTTACTACTTAGTCAACAAGTTACCTAAGTGAGCCTAAAACCTAATTAAGGCCGGCTACCAAAGCCTACGAACCCAACAATCTCCCACTCGGAAGCAGTGCATAGTCCACAAAGTGCATCCAAGCAAAACTATCACCAGTAACTTCAGTATCTTCACATTCAAGTCCTCCAAGCCTCCAACACTAAAGAAAAAGCTAAAACTACAGTCTTCCAAGCCTCCAATTCCCATGAACAACCTACGATTTCAGTAATATCCTCCTAGTTGCAACCATCCTTCTCATCAAGTACCTGAGAGACCAGTTGAAGCTCCACGAGCTCCAACCCAACAGTTTTACAAGACCCAGTCGTGACTGAAACCGTTATTGGCCCATTCTCTGTCTTAACCGGCTTGCACACTCCACCGGATGTAGAGATACACCGAGAATCAATACCACTCTCCAAGTCAGCAAGAGTTAACCAAGAGAGATTATATCAATCGAAATATCGGTCTTGAAAACCCAACAGTTTGTTTAACTGAACCAAAAGCTCTAATATCAATTGTTAGGTATCAGATCACAGCAGGCTCAAGGGGAAGCGAAACAAACAAACACACACACGCACTAGCAGAAAATAAAGAACACAAGTGTAACACCCCAGAAAGATTTTGCTAGACATAAAAGTTAAATCAATTAAAGATTTAACTTAGTTAATGGAAATGATACAAATATTTGTAATGTAATGAAAAAGGTATAAGATAAATAAGTAAATCCTCTACATAATGGCTTGGCGACTTGGAATGAACACACACGAATCATGTCCATCATGCGCTTCCGCTACTTTGTAATTATGTTATGGGACAAAAATACTTTTGTGATATATAACTTTTGTTTAGAAGCTAGACCTTAAAGCTTAACATGTTATGTCTTTTGAACGTGTCGTAGAATTTCTTGAAATGATGATGATTGTTAAAAACAGGGAACCGCTCATGTTACGAACGGGTCATGCCCAATTTTTGTTAGAAATACTATGTCATTAATAATATTTCTGAATGTGCATTAAGCGTGTTTCAAATACTTTTGTTACAAATAATTTATGTTTAGTTGTTAAACTTTAAATCTTAGTATGCCACGTCTTACGTATAAACCTACTTGGTTGCGAATGTCTAAAAGTGGCACGGCCCCCGTCCCGGTGTTACCCGGTCTAGGAGCCGCGGGACAGAAACCCGTGGTATTTATTAGTTGTTGCAACAACGGAATTTTAACAGGATCTTTTGCAACTTGAAAATGCACAATTATTTTATTTCACAATTTGGGACAAACCCCATAATTTACAGTAAAGGAAAATTCATGAGGAAATTCCTTGTTTTACAAAACATGTTTATTTATTTTATTGAGCCACCACTTCAAGCTTGTTAGTGCTCCGTAGCACTTTTTCCTTGATTCACAGTAAGTTACCTGAAACATGTTTAAAAATATTTTATCAGCAGGGAAATACTGGCGAGTCATTCCGGTTAAATAAAACGACACATTAGTTATAGATTACAGCATAAGAGCGATTACAATGGCTACTATCTTATTTTTATCTAGCGCCGTGTCACACCCTGGTAACGATGGTCATACCACTATTGGGTCCTTTCACCCAAATAGTGATGATTATCACTGTTAGGATTGTTACCCTAACCGTGAGAAATTAGTAATGTGCACAACACCCCACTTGCCAGTGATTCAAGATAACCAAGACTTAATCCCTGTAACTATAACTTTTGAAAATAATTTGAGTATGATAAAACATTGTTGATAAAAAGAGAATGACTCACTTTGCAAGTTTAGACGGACAGAGTTTAGCCTACTGATTTAGCCGTGTAACCTAGTTAAAATAACAATGCATGCGAAACTAGGTCAGTAACTTAATACAACTCTTTACGATAAACTCACGAAATCAAAACCCTCACGACGAATGACAAAGTATAGCCCAAATACGGGCAGCACTTAAACATCCATCGGATCGGTTTCAATCGATCGGACATTGTATCGTAGCAGTGATCGAGTTAATACCTTGTATTCGTAGCAGCGTCTTGACACCGTAAAACTCGTTTTTAGCAGAATATGGACGTTTTAAAACTGAGATTTCGAACACAGAAACAAGTCCCATGCACAGGCTACTTATAGCAACATTTTAGGTTTTACGCGGCCCGCGTAAACCTTAACATGACTTTTACGCGGCCCGCGAGGACCCCTAGTCTACGTGTAGGGCTAGCGTGTCACGAGTAGGGTTGCCACGTGGCCTGGAACGCTTATCCGGTGATCTTTGATTTGACGCGGCCCGCGTAAGCCTAAGCTTACATTTTACGCGGCCCGCCTGAAATCCAAATATCTTGTTTTCTTGGTTTTTTATGAGTATTAGGGTTTCAGGGGTCCGGGTTTTCACTTACGGGTCATTTTTGGGAAATTTTGCAGGTCCTTACATCCTCCCCACCTTATTTAAAATCTCGTCCTCGAGATTTATAGAAATAAGTGAGGATGCTTTCGCTTCATTTCCGATTCCAGCTCCCAGGTATACTCGGGTCCTCTTTTCGAATCCCACTTGACTTTGACAAGTACCAATCTTTTGTGTTTAAGGAATTTAATCGTTTTGTCTTCTATCTGAAGTGGTTTCTCTACGAACTTTAACTTTTCATTTACCTCTATGTCTTGAAGAGGTACTACAAGGGATTCGTCAGATAAACATTTCTTAAGGTTGGATACATGAAATACGTCATGTACCCCGGCTAACTCTTCTGGTAGTTGTAAGCGATAGGCGACCGGTCCTATTCGCTGGATTACTGGGAATGGTCCTACGTACCTTGGACTTAGCTTTCCTTTCTTACCAAACCGAACTACTCCTTTCCAAGGAGAAACTTTCAAAAGTACCCTGTCTCCAACTTGAAATTCTAGTGGCTTGCGTCGATTGTCTGCATAACTCTTCTGGCGATCTCGAGCCGTTTTCAGTCTTTCATTGATTTGAGTGATCTTGTCGGTGGTTTCTTGTACGATTTCAGGACCTGATAACTGGCTTTCTCCTATTTCTGCCCAGCAAACTGGAGTTCTACACTTTCGTCCATACAGTGCTTCGAACGGGGCAGCTTCAATGCTTGAATGATAACTATTGTTATAGGAGAATTCAATTAAAGGTAAATTGATGTCCCTGTTTCCTCCAAAATCTATCACACATGCCCTGAGCATGTCTTCCAGGGTTTGGATCGTCCTTTCACTTTGTCCGTCTGTTTGGGGATGATATGCAGTACTTAAATTTAGTCGGGTTCCCATTGCTTCCTGGAAACTGGTCCAGAAATATGAAGTGAAACGACTATCCCTATCCGATACAATGGAGAGTGGAACTCCATGTAAGGATACTACCTCGTCTACGTATAATTTGGCTAATCTTTTCATGCTAAAGGTTTCCTTCATGGGTAGAAAATGAGCTGATTTGGTTAATCGATCCACAATTACCCAAATTATGTCGTTACCTTTTCTGGTTTTGAGTAACTTAGTAACGAAATCCATGGTTATTAGTTCCCATTTCCAAACAGGCATTTCTAATTGTTGGAGTAACCCTGAGGGTTTCTGGTGTTCTACTTTAACTTGTGAACAACTTAGACACTTAGATACATATCTAGCTATGTCCTTTTTCATTCCTATCCACCAGAAATTATTTCTTAAATCTTGGTACATCTTATTATTACCAGGATGCATGGTATACCTAGATTTATGGGCTTCCTCTAAAATCTTATTTCTTAACTCTCCCTGCTTAGGTACCCAAATCCTTTTCTTGTGGAATCTCCAAATTCCATCAGCCCCTTGCTCCAAGTCTTTTATCCTTCCTTTCATTCCTTCAGCATCATCCTTGATTGCTGTTTCTTGAATGTTTTTCAGTTGTTCCATTAAATCTAACTGTAGATTTAATCTAAGGGCACGAACTCGCTTTTGCTTTTCATGATACTTACGACTTAGAGCATCTGCGACTACATTTGCTTTTCCTTCGTGATATTGGATATCACAGTCGTAGTCACTTAGAATTTCCATCCATCTTCTTTGCCTCATGTTCAATTCTTTTTGCCCAAATATATACCTTAAGCTTTTATGATCTGTATAAACGGTAAACTTACTTCCATACAGATAGTGTCTCCAAATCTTAAGGGCAAAAATTATCGATCCTAATTCTAAGTCATGTGTCGTATAGTTTTCCTCGTGCTTTTTCAATTGTCTTGAGGCATACGCAATTACCTTTTTGCGTTGCATTAGCACACATCCTAATCCTAGCTTAGAAGCATCACAGTAAACTTCAAAATCTTCTGTCCCTTCTGGTAAGGCAAGAATTGGGGCGTTTGTTAACCTTTGCTTTAAAATCTTAAAAGCCTCTTCTTGTCTAGATCCCCATTCAAACTTCACTACTTTACAGGTTAGCTTAGTTAATGGCACAACTATTTTGGAAAAATCCTTAATAAACCGTCTATAGTATCCGGCTAACCCTAGAAAACTTCTAACTTCCATAGCTGATTGCGGGACCTTCCATTTGGTAATCGCTTCTATTTTGGAGGTGATACGGATCAGAAGCGTACTCAAATGGCTCAAAAGCGTAATGATTAATCAAAGGTGATAAACGAACCAAAGGGTTCAAGAACAACGTTCTTTTCTATTAAAATTCAATCAAAAACTCAAAACCAATAAACCCTAGATGCCCTATTTATACTAAACAATTAAGAAGATAAAATTGGAAATTTGAATTTTAAATAAATAAAAGATATGCATGCTCCTGCATCATACTCCCCCTCTTCGAAAAAACTCGTCCTCTAGTTTTGACTTCGGACCAAAGCCACCCGGATCAAAAGGAACATCAACCCGATTCTTATTTATAATTATCACAACCCATCCAAATAATTCTACTCCACGATTCGTCTCTAAACCTATGATGCAGGAGCATGCATATCTTTTATTTATTTAAAATTCAAATTTCCAATTTTATCTTCTTAATTGTTTAGTATAAATAGGGCATCTAGGGTTTATTGGTTTTGAGTTTTTGATTGAATTTTAATAGAAAAGAACGTTGTTCTTGAACCCTTTGGTTCGTTTATCACCTTTGATTAATCATTACGCTCTGATACCAAATGATACGGATCGGAAGCGTACTCAAATGGCTCAAAAGCGTAATGATTAATCAAAGGTGATAAACGAACCAAAGGGTTCAAGAACAATGTTCTTTTCTATTAAAATTCAATCAAAAACTCAAAACCAATAAACCCTAGATGCCCTATTTATACTAAACAATTAAGAAGATAAAATTGGAAATTTGAATTTTAAATAAATAAAAGATATGCATGCTCCTGCATCACGATGAAGATGATTTTGTGATATCTCTTTGGTGTATATATATGGAGAGCTAGAAATAAAAAAAATCTTTCAACAACAAAGAAAAAAATATTTGTAACACTTACGAAGAATTTCAGGTGTGAGGTTTGATAAAAACTTAGACACACAAACAAAGTTTGATCAGAAACAAATTTGATCGACTCTTTATTTTTGATTGTGAATAATAAAAATAAAAATACATAACACATGGAATACTTAAATACCTAGAACTACATTATCCTACTGCAACTTTAAAACATAAATTGATAATTATCTAAACAATAGGAAACATATCAAAACCTAAAACTAACGGATAATTCAAATAATAATTAAATTGTTTAATTATTATTTTAATCATTTAGTCCTTCGACTTTATATCTCCACCAAACCACCCATCGAGATCCTTGAACCACCCTTAGCTAATATTGCATGCTCGTTCAATACTCCCTCCCAGTATTAGCTATCTTCATATTCATTCCTTTGCAAAACTTCAACATCTTCACACTCGTTAACCCTTTAGTAAACACATCAGCTAGCTATCTGATTATTAGTATTAACATATCGTAAATCGATTTCTCCCTCTAAAACTTTCTCCCTTATAAAATGATAATGTACTTCAATTGTTTTGACCGAGCGTGAAACATCAGATTCTCTGCAAGATGAATCGATGACAAGTTGTCACAAAACACCACTACTTTCTCCATTACTTCTTGCTTCAACTCTTTAAGCAACAACCTAAGCCATGAAAGTTCTTGAGCTACCATGGCAGCCGATCGATATTCAGCTTCTGTTGTAGACAAAGAAACCATCGGCTGCCTTTTGCTACAGCATGTAACGGCACATCGACCCAAGGTAAACACATAACCAGTGGTAGACCTTCTCGTGTCAAGATCTCCTGCATAGTCTGCATCACGATATCCCACTAAATCAAGTTTAACCCCTTCTTCGAATCTAACGCCCAATCTGAGTGTGCCTTTGACATACCTTAGCAATTTTCGAGTAGCATCAAGATGAGGCTTACGAGGATTCTGCATGTAACGACTCAAAACGCCCACTGCAAATGCTATATCCGGTCGCGTAAGAGTAAGGTAAATAAGACTACCTATAATTTTTTGGTACATAGTTGATCTTCAAGTTCCTTCCTTTTATTTGCACAAAGCTTTACATTAGAGTCAATCGGTACTTTTGATGGCTTGTAGTCAACCATGCCAAACTTAGCCAAGAGATCCAGGCAATACCTTGTCTGATGCAACACAAGGGCTCCTTCTTATCAATCTAGTTCCAAACCCAAACAATGCTTCAACTCTCCTAGATCATTCATGTGGAACCTTACGCTTATATTCTCTTTTAACTGCTCAATGCCTTCCTTGTCACTTCCGGTAATAATTAGGTTGTCTACATAGACTAGCACTACTACCACCTTTATTCCAACAGTTTTGACAGACAAGCTTGCATCTGATTGCAAGACAACAAAACCATTATGCTGAAGGAATTCTCCCATCTTAGCATACCATGCCCTCGGAGACTGTTTCAGCCCATAAATTGCCTTCTTCAATTTACACACATAATTCGGATAATTTTTACTTTCGAAACCTCTTGGTTGTTCCATATGTATCGTATGGTCTAAATCACCGTACAAGAAAGCATTACTCATGTCCATCTATTTCAGTGACCATCCTTTGCTTGCTGCCACAGCTAGAAACTCGAATTGTAGTTAATTTCGCGACTGGACTGAACGTCTCTTCCTAGTCAATACCAAATTGTTGAGAAAACCTGCTAGCTACTAAGCGAGCTTTGTATGGATCTATGGTTCCATCAGCTTTCTCTTAATTTTATAGACCCATTTACATGACATTGGTTTAACATGTTCCAGTTTCGGTACAAGTACCCACGTCTCGTTTTTTGTGCATGGCGTTTATCTCATTTTCCGTAGCCTCCATCCATTCTTTCCTTGAACACGCTACTTCAAAGCCTTGAGGCTCGATTTCATTATCCTCAACTGTGGCAATGTTCACCATATATTTAGGATTCGGTTTGTGCACCCTAGTAGAACGCCTAGGTGTTGCTGCTTGTGGTTCGGTACTTGTGGTCTGACCGGTGCCATGAACGCCAGTCTGCCACAGCTGTGATTGTGAGCTGGTAGTAAACGACGACGGCTGATCAACTTCAGCCGTAACATGCTCTTCTATAAAGAGCTCATTCTCTCCAATAACCAGGTTAGTCTCTGATGTTTCTAGCTTTTCTTTTAAAACGTCTGAATCAGGCAATGTTTCTTTATCTATAGACCACCACGAAGAGTTCTCATCAAATACCACGTTACGTGATATATAACATCGATTTGTGACTGGGTCACAACACCTCCAACCTTTACGTTCTTCATCACATCCTATGAATATACAATGTACAACCTTCTTTTCCATCTTATTCCTAAGGTGATTTGGAACAAATACGTAACAGACACATCCGAACACTCTTAAGTGACTTACATTAGGCTTTAAGCTTAGCAATTTTTCAAATGGTGGCTTGTATTCATGTTCTGTTGAGGGAGATGGTTAATAATATATGCAGCTGTCTTCATTCCTTGGCCCAAATCCTCCTGGGAACGTTCTTATCGTGTATTATACTTACATGTTTCAGCAATATGCCTATGTTTTCTTTCCGACACGTAGTTTTATTGTGGGGTATTAGGGCACGTAAGTTGTCGTTTTATCCTGTTTTCTTTAAGATACTCACTGAAAACATTAGACAAGTATCCTCCTCCCCCTCCCCCCCCCCCCCCGTTATCCAACCAAAGACACTGTACAGTTTTACCCGTAAGTTGCTCCGCTTCAGACTTGAATTGTTTAAATTTATCAAACACTTCTGATTTTTCTTTCATAAAACCAACCCACAAATATCTAGAAAAATCATCGATAAAAGTAACCATATATCTCATACCTTGATTCGATGTAGTTTTAACTAGCCCAAATACATCAGAGTGAATCATCTCTAGTGGGTAGCTTGTGCGATACTTAGATGGTTCGAATGGTTTTTGATACGCCTTCCCATACTGACAACCCGCACAAACAACTTCTTTATCAACCTTAAGACTTGGCAACCACGAACTAAATTATTTTTCATCATTAACTCAAGACGATCATACCCAACATGACTTAGTCTTGCGTGCCATAGGTCTGCTGTCTCGTTTTGTTTAGTTTTGCCAACATAAGCAGATTCTGCTGAGAGCACATAAACTGCATTATTTCTTCTTCCTTGTAATACGGGAACTGATGGAATTTCAAATTTATAAAAATTTCGAACATTGTTAGGCACAAACACCACATATTTTCCAGTTGCCGTCATGGGCGAAGCTTTTAAGGGGCGGGAGGGGGCGGCTGATCTCCCGAACTCTTCGCTCAGTAATGGAGAATATGTAGTTTTCGTATAGAAATTTTTGGGTATATACGACCTCCCGGTTTTATAGAAATTTTTAGGTCCGGTGACTTCCGCCCCCCGGGTCGGAAATCTCAAGCTTCTCCACTAGTTGCCCTCACCTGTGGTATTGAGAACAAATTCTTTTTCATGTCGGGTACATAGAAAACATCGGACATAAGGAATGGTTTTTGTTTTTGTTCTATAGGAAACTTTACTTCTCCAACGCTTAATATTTAGTGTCGGGAATTGTTTGCTATTACAACCACATGATTACCATCATAATTCTTTGAGTTACTCAACCTACTCTTTTCGTCCGTCATATGATTAGAAGCTCCGGAGTCGACTATCCAATCTTCTAGTTGATTTGTTTTTGACTCGGTTGTTGCGGTTAGCGCAAACTCTTCCTCAACTTGAGCCAAACTTGCTTCAACATCCCATGCTTCTTCTTCATTCATTGTCGTAATGTTTTCTTCAGCCTTAGGTTGATGACAATCCTTCGCCATATGACCATGTACTCTGCAGCTATGACACTTAAACAGAAACCTTCGCTTATTATACGATTTGGTTTTCTTATCATCCTCATGGCCTTGCGCAACTTTTCCTTTCTTTTCGGTTTCATGTCGTTTACCCTTATTTTGTCCACGGTTCCGACTTTGCTATGACTTCCCATTTGACCCTTTCCTTTTTCAGCATACACCGTTTTTCCTCCTCTTGCTTAATGGACGCCCCTACGGACTGTTTTGCGTGAGATTCTTGCCCATTTAGTATGTTCTTAAATTATGTTATTGAGGGTTGATTTTGCCACCCATGTATCGCGGCAATAAAGGTTTGATACTCCGGTTTCAGCCCATGAATGTTAATTCATTTCATCTGTGCTTCTGCAATCCTAGCTTGCGGGTCGAGTCCGCCAATTTCACGACACAAGGTTTTAACCTTGTGAAAGTACTGAGATACTGTCATGACTTTTTTACTAATACCATGTAACTCGTTTTCAAGAAGTTGGAGCTTAGTATCATTGCGTTTTGAAAACAATGAAGTTAAGGTGTCTCACATCTCCTTCGGTGTTGCCAGATCACGTATGTGATCAAGAAGTTCTTCTTCAATTGTAGTCTTCAGCAAAAACGACGTTTTCCCTGCCTTCACCTTCCACTTTCCTAACGCTCCATTAACATCGTTCCGTGGTGATTGTGTGTTGGTTCCGTTAACCACTTCCCATAAGTCTTGTGTCACACCCTGACTTTTGCGGAAGCGTGATTATGTGTGACTTGCTTAATATCATTGCAATTAATCATAACAACAACTATATGATAAACCTAACGATGATCATCCATTAAATAAGTTTAGAAACATAACAACATTGTCTTGACACGCAGACTCCAAATTCGAATTACAAACCATACAAATTGTTTAAAGTTCCATAAGGACTCGACAAAAGACTTTAGATAAAACCAGGATTTGGAAGAGGTGTCTTGTCCAGGATAAGACACACTAACCAAACCCCAAGACCATGGATGACATCTTTTATTCTTAATCATAACACTTGAAAACTTCGAACGCCCGCCAGATCCACATTTAATTCCCTGAAATACATGTAGTTTGAAAACATCAACAAAAGTTGAGCGAGTTCATGTGTGTGTTTGTGTGCATGAATAAACCTTTGTAATCATTGAAAGTATGTATGTATGTTTGTAAACTTCTAGTATGAAAGCAACAAGGAAAACAAATCATTAATGGTTTGCAAGGCCATTAATATGTGTGATGTGATGCAGGAAAACTCAAACCTTGCAGATTTTGTCTCCGGGAATAAGACATAGTCACCTCATGGGCCACATGGGTGTGGGCTCGCTACACCCAAATAGATCTATCACTCATGTCCCTCGGTCCTACAACGAGGATTAATGGTCTTAAGCGTTATACCCACCACTCACATGATCTAGCAGTACCCTTCCTTAGCTAACCATACCAAATAATAACGTTTGTAAACAGTTTGTAACATGTACTTCATCCCCGAAGTTATAAAACTGAAAACATTTAAAGAAAAGGGGGACATGAACTCACAGTCTTGCGTCTTCGTATCACAGTAACTCAAGCTTCTTCGGATAAACACGACTACCTACAACGTACTAAGGTCCATTAGACGAGCGGGTCGTGCCTTGACTTAGTATTAATTAGTGTCTTTGATTTACGTTTCTTTGTGTCTTCAATATTATTCCAAGTTATAATTATTTGTTAAAATATTAAATATTTTAACTTAAATTATATTTATTAAATTTTGGAATAATAGTTAAAATAATATATTTTAACTTGATACTTCTCCAGTATTTATACATGTATCTCCTTCCCAAGGATGGGTATACTTGTATTCGTATTCTCATACTTGTATATTTTTCCTGTATGTGGGGCCGTATTCCGGAGTGTAATTATACGTACGAAAATACGTATTTCTTGTAATTATTAAGTATCCTTACACTTAATGTTATATCAACTTTTCCGGAATAATTTTTCTAGTAAAAATACATTAATATATTTCCAAAATATATATTTTGAAGAATATTACTTTAGAAAAATTATTTATATTTTTTTCTTTGGCAAACATATTTGTATTTTCATATAAGTTCCAAAAATAATATATTTTCAAGTCTAACTTGGAATATATATATAGGGAGCCGCTAAAATAGAAACCACCTCCAGTTGTAAGAACTGCGAGAACCACTCTCAACCAATCAGGAAAAGGGGTAATTTGGTCATTTCCTATAAATGTCTAATCTCTTATCTCTCCTCTTCCTTTATAGTTGTAGAGATTGCAACTTTCTCTCTCTTGACCATATCTCTCATCTCTCTTTCAAAATCACATCCTGTGCAAAATTTCCTCTCATTCATCTCTGATGAAGATGGAAGGATCATAATCTTCAGCCTATGAACACAACCATCATCATCATCTTTAGCTTATGAACACCACCGGCACCACACCCACACCGGCGACCCCCAAACGCCACCGTTTCAGTCGCCGGAGTTTCAGACGCCGGAGACGACGATGGTGAAGGGCGGGTTGTGGTGGTGGGTTTGACAGTGACATAGTATCAATCGCAAGCTGAATTGTTTTTTTACGGCGGTGTGTTGGTGACGGTGGATGAAGGCGGTGGTGGTGGGTCAGCCACACCTGTGACGGCGACGGTGGTGGTGGGTCACCCACACTTGTGACGGTGGCGCCCAGCTTTCTCCGGCGACGGTGGTGGGTTTTTTGATGGTGATGATGGGTTTTTTTACGGCGATGATGGTGTTCCTTGATTCCTTGATTCGGTGGTTATTTCCATCTCTCTGACGGTGCACCGGATGCAGGTTTGAATTTTGTGGGTTTGAATTTTGGTTTGATCTATTGTAAAAAAAATGTGGGTTGAAATTTTGTGGTTTAGATCTGTTGGTATTTCTTTGAAATTTTGATGTTTAGATTTGTTGGTATTGATCAGTTTGTTTAGATGTGTTAGTATTGATCTGTTGGTATTTTCTTTGAAATTTGTGGGTTTGTTTTGATGACGTCTATATGTTGACATTGATCTGTTGGTATTTTTGGTCTCTAGATCTCGTTTTTGCTGTTAATGACATTGTTTCGATGTTGTTGGTCCCCAGATCTCGTTTTGTCGTTGATGGATTGGGCGGGGCGATGATGCAAAAAAAAACACGTAGATTTTGATGACGATGGCGCGGCAAGGACGGCGGAGGGTAGGTTTTTTGAACCTGCAACCCCACTTTTACAGCCTTTTAATTATCGGATATTCTGAGCCAAACGCCGTTTTTTTCGAGATACACTTTGTTTTGATGTTGTTGGTTTTTATTTTTTTCCCCTAGTTGATGATGATAACAATAAATCTGAGAAACCCCCGAGTTTGTGATTTCTGGGTGCGTTCGTTTTTGCGTAAAAAAGTTTTTGTAAAAAAAAAAGTTAAACCGTAAAATTTTTAACGTAAACCGTAAACTTTTTAATGTAAAACGTAAAAGTTTTACGTAAAACGTAAAAAGTCTAAAAAGTTTAACGTAACGCGTAAACTTTTTACCGTAAAACGTAAAATGTAAACTTTTTAACGTAAAACGTAAAACGAAAACTTTTATGTAACAACTTTTTAACGCAAAATGTAAAACTTTTTTACGTAAAAACTTTTTAACGTAAAACGTAAAAAAAAATTATGTAACCTGTAAAACGTACAACGTAAAAAGTAAACTTTAAACGTAAAACGTAAACTTCTATGTAAAACGTAAAACTTTTTTATGTCATTTGTAAAAATGGGACATAAAAACGGAACGCTAAAAAACGGTGCGTAAAACCGGGAATAAAAAACCGCACTTAAAAACCCGGGCGCAAAAACGGAGTGAAAAAACGGGGCGTAAAAAAACGGCGCGTAAAACGGGCCGTATAAACGGCGCGTAAAAACGGGACATAAAAAGGGGACGCTAAAACGGCGCGTAAAAACGAGACGTAAAAAATGAGGCGTAAAAAACGGCTTGTAAAATCGTGACGTAAAAAACGGCGCAGCAAAAAACGTGCGTAAAACCGGCCATAAAAAAACGGCACTTAAAACCCCGATCGCAAAAACGGCGTGAAAAAACGGAGCGTAAAACGGGTCGTAAAAAAACGCGCGTAAAAAATTGGTCGTAAAAAAACGCACGTCAAATTTTTTTATCAAAAAATCTGATTTCAAAATGTTGTTTAATAAAAAAATCTGATTTTAGAAAAAAAACAATTAATGCAGTAGGGACAAAAATGTAATAAAAACAATAAAACTAATAAGACAAAAAAAAAACAAAATTACTTAAATAACCTTTTAGATTAAAATATTAAAGACATAATAAGACAAAAACAGTTTAATATTACTTTTAACTACTTTTAATCTCATCCATCCATTTTGAAAATCTAATGGCCAGAAAGTTGTTCCCGCGGTTCTTACAACTAGAGGTGGTTTTAATAGCGGTCCCCTATATATATATATATATATATATATATATATATATATATATATATATATATATATATATATATATATATATATATATAGGGTAAGGTTCATGCGAGAACCACCTTTATTGCGAGAACTGCGAGAACCAATGTGAACACAACCAAACCCCCACCCCTCAAAAAAAAAAAACCTAAAGCCCCCCACACCCCCCCCCCCCAAAAAAAAAAAACGTAACGCCCCCCCCCCCCCCCCAAGCTAAATGCTAAAAACTAAAACCCCAAAAAAACCTAACCCCCCCCCCCCCCCCACCGCACCCCCAAGCTAAAATGCTAAACACCCAAAAAACTCCAAAAATATCAAAAAAAAAAATCTAATTTTTTTTTAATATTTTTTGTGTTCAAATCGCTACTTTTAGTAGAAAAAAAAATTATAATTTTTTTTTGCTACTAAAAGTAGCGATTTTTTTATAAAAAATATTTTAAAAAAATAAAAAAAATTTGTGTGTTTTTTAGCTATTTTTAGGCATTTTTTGTTGTGTTTTTTGGCTATATATATATATATATATATGCTTATTGTTCTCCAAAAATAATATATTCCGTTTTTGTTTGAGAAAATATATATTTCTTTCAAGAATAATATATTTTCTAATATTTCCAAGAAAATACATATTTTTATTCACCCAAAAAATAATATATTTTCTTCTTGTCAAAATATGATATAAATTTGTGATAATTGTAAAAATCGTATTTTTGTTTCCTTGGTGTCCAAAATATTATTTACAAAATATACTTGTGAATAAATTTCCGGAATATTCTTGTGAGTTATATTCCTTAGTTCGGTTTCACTATATTTTGTGTATTCTTTGTATATTTATTCCTTGGAATTTTGGTAATATTTTGGATGGTAAATTTTTTGGTATTTTGATGAGTTATATTATTTCAAGTCCTAAAATAATATAACTAATACACAAAATATACAAATAATCACACACATGGTGTCATCTAAATATATATTTCCTAAATACATATTTAGTCACTTTTATTTATAAAAACCAACCTCCAATATTTTTATTTTTGAACAAAAATTCTATGGCAAACTTTATGTGAAAATCTTTGGTTTGAAATACACTTGTAAATATTTGTTTAGAAATATTTTTCTAAGTGTTAAATTTTTAGAAAAATTTCGTCATAGTTTCCCTTAAAAATGGAGGTTTCCATATCTTGAAGGTATATCATTTTCTCTTGTAAATTAACACAATCAACCAATAATCAACAATAAACAATCTACACTTACCAATCTTACCAAAAACAAGCATAATCTACTACTTCATGAACTTGAATATTTGTAAAAATTTGTAGTAACTTACTAGGGTGTTTAGTAAGTCTTGTTACCCTTTGAAGTATGGTTGATTCTTTGAAAACATTATTTTTAAAGAATTTAGATCTTTACAACTTACAATCTTATTTTCTAAAAATGTTTCTTCATGGATTTCTCTTGTTACACATATACTTTTACACTTTATTAACCACCAAAAATAAAGTTTATTTGTGTAAGAACCAACATTAGTAAAACTTGTATTTTTAACTTTACTTTGATCATTATTTTACAAGAAAACCACATATTCTTTCAAGTTCATGTTCTATGTGAGGATGATCTATAATCCTACAACATTTTCATCCTCTCATCTTGCTAGATTATGTTTTTACTCATGATCTAGCAAGATCATATGATGATCAACATCAAATACATGAATAAACAACAATCATCAAGCATAACAACACATAAACATTAAGATTTCTTCATTATTTAAGCTTATGTTCAAGTTTCTTTCTTGTGATTCTTAGCGTTCTTCATAATAATCAACATGTAACATCTTTTAACCACTTGAAATAGATGTAAAATAGATTGTATGATGTTCTTACCACTAGCTCAAGGCTAGGGATGATCAAGAGAAGATAAGAGATGGATAAAAGCAAATAGAGAAGGTCCTTGAACTTCCGAAAGCTCATAGCCTCCTTATGCAACCTCTAACACACTTGTATATGCTTGAAATGTATGTAAGATGAATGAGTGATGGTGATGATGGTGGTGCTTAGTTCGACCAAGAGTAAGGCAAGGGAGAGGGAGAGAAGAAGGTGTGAAGTGGTGTGTGAAAGTTATGAGGTTATGAACACTTTAGGTTATACTTATAACCATTTTACAACTTTAACTCATGGTTCTTATGTCCATAAAGCACCAACATGATCAAATTTAATAAGCAAAGAAAATCACATGTGGGGGCCACATGTGATCCGCCAATAGGTGGGGGGGGGGGGTCTAAGCATAGGTGTTAACTAGTAAGTTAGTTATTAGGTTAAAATGTAGGTATTAGTTAGATACTTTGGTTACTAGATATTCATGTAGTGTTATGATGTTCGGGGACCATAACTAGCTTGGTAATGTTGAAACAGTGCTTCTAGTGAAAATTTGGTGTTTCGGGTAGTGTTCGGTTGGTTACCGGTTCGTTAAGGTGCTAAACTTTGCAGTTTAGTGTGCTTTATGTACCCTTTTATGACAGTTTTGATTCCCGACACTTAGGAAAGCATTCAGGACCATTTAATCTTATTGCTGCATGATATGAATGTGTTTAAATGCTGAAAACTGTTGATTTTTGCTGAATTCAGCACTTCATGTGAGTTTTTGGCACTTTCCGGCACTTAAACTATCACTAGAAAGGCAGTTTTGTGATCCTCACTTTCCTACACACTATACTAGTGTAATACTTGGTTTCTGGCTCATTTTGTGTCTCAACACACTGTCTGTCTATGTATTGAGCTCTGTCAGCATTTTTTTCTGATTTGACTGATAACTGTGCTAACTGTGTTTCGTGCATCATTTGAGTCAATAAAGTTCACATGCATTAATGATATGACATTAAGCAAAATGTGATGCACATGTATGTATATGGTAATAAATAGAAAACAATTCAAGTCACTAATTGTAATTCGAAACAGTTATTAAGCACTAATCATGGTTTAATAGTTGTACGGATACCTGGAATTTTGACAGTTGTCACATTCTCCCCCCTGTAAAGAAAATTTCATCCCGAAATTTTAAGCTTTACTACTGGAAGCAGGGGAGTTGGGGAACAAATGCGGGTATTTTGCTTTCATGCGGTCTTCACGCTCCCAAGTAAACTCTGGGCCGTGACGTGCGTTCCACCGAACCTTGACGAGTTTAACACTACTCCTCCGAGTCTTGTTAACTTTCCAATCAGTAACCTCAACGGGTTCTTCGGTAAAGTGGAGTGTGTCGTCTATGTGAACTTCGTCAGCAGGAATAACCACTGTTTCTTGTGTTGGACTCTTCTTCAGATTAGATACATGGAATGTATCATGAACACCATTGAGTTCTGCCGGTAGCTCCAACTTGTAAGCTACAGGACCAATCCTTTCCAGGATTTTGAACGGTCTGATAAATAAGGGTTTAACTTACCACGCTTCCCAAAGCGTGCCACACCTTTCCAAGGTGAGACTTTTAATAGAACCATATCACCCACTTCAAATTCCAAAGGTTTCCTTCTTTGGTCCGCATAGCTCTTTTGTCGATCACGAGTCGCCTTAATGCGCTCTCGGATCTGTATAATCTTATATGTCGTCTCTTGAACCAGTTCGGGACCAACCAACTGTCTATCACCTGCATCTGCCCAGCATAATGGCGATCGAAACTTTTGTCCGTAGAGAGCCTCGAACGGTGCAGCTTGAATGCTTGTATGGTAGCTGTTGTTATAGGGAAACTCAACCAAAGGTAGGTGAGTGTCCCAACTGCCACCCAAGTCCATTACGCAGGCACGTAGCATATCTTTAAGCGTCTGAATCGTTCTCTCACTTTGACCGTCCGTATGTGGATGGAAAGCAGTACTCAGTTTCAACTGAGAACCAAGCGTTTCTTGGAAGGATTGCCAATTCCTTGACACAAATCTTCCATCTCTATCTGATATAATCGAGATAGGCACTCCATTCCGTGCGACTATCTCTCTTAGGTACATCTCAGCTAGCTTACCGGTGTTATCCTTTTCTCTAATCGGCAAAAAGTGCGCAGACTTTGTCAGACGGTCTACGATTACCCAAATCGTATCATGACCTCTGGGTGTCTTGGGCAACTTGGTTATGAAATCCATTGAGATCTGTTCCCACTTCCACATGGGTATCTCAGGTTGCTGCAGAAGACCTGAAGGCATTTGATACTCGGCCTTCACATTGGCACAAGTCAAGCACTTTCCAACGTAAGTAGCCACATCGCCCTTAAGTCTTAGCCACCAGTAAAAATCCTTCAAATCTTGGTACATCTTGTCCGATCCTGGGTGGATCGAGTACCTCGATTTATGAGCTTCATCAAAAATAACATCTCTAAGATCACCAAAAAGCGGAACCCAAATTAGTCCCATAAAACACAAGGTTCCTTCCTTGTTGGGTACCAGCTTGTTCTCCATCCCATGGAGATATTCAGCTGTAACACCACGTAAAAACGTGTCCAATTATGTGAAGACACGTGTCCTAAACCCTAATCATGTGAAAGATTAAGTTTGAAGGACTAAAGTTGACAAACGATGAAAATATGAAACCAAAGGGACTAAAAGTGTCAACATGCCAAACTTGTGCCTCTGAATGACCATACACGAAGAATGTATTCTTAATCGAGTAATAAATTGGATATAAGAAGCCGTTTATGAAAATAATCGAAAGATTATAAACTACAGGGGTTAAACGTGTCAACATGTAAATTCTTACCTCTGAGTGACCTTTTAACGAACCCGAGGCTTCGTAATATTCAAATATACTCCCAAGGATAAGTGATATCAGTTTCACATGGTTTCGAGATCGTTATGTAAGTTTTCAAGACTTTGGGTGAAAAGTGTCAATGTAATGAAACCTATGTTCTAGGTGATCTTTTAACGAAACCGGGCCTAACAAAGTTTGGTTATACTCCTATTATCCTCTACAAACTAACTACAAGAGCCATATATGCCAAAAATAAGGTTATATGATGTTTCAAGGGACCAGGGACTGAAACTGCCAACAACTGAAACATTTTTAACCTGAACAGGAGGTTGTCGCGGGGCGCGTAGACCCCCTTAGGATCCTACGCGGCCCGCGAGAGACTGCCCAGCGCAGAAAACTATTGCCAGCTGTAGGTTTCAGCTCAGAACTGACTTATACACCTCCAAATTGATACTAGGGGCTGATTGTCGGTCTTGTAATACCTCTAGGACACCTGGGGTGATCCTAGATACCTCCAAAACACCTGCCTTGCTCTTGTTTCTTGGCAAACATCTATATAAAGGCACTTAAGTTGTCTTGTTCATTTGCTCATGCACTTGAATCATTCACTACACACTCATCTGGAGATACCTGGCCATAAAGGGAGCTCAAATTTGTAGAAAATATAGCTAGGACCCTATGTAAGTGTCTTAGTTCCCTTCCTTAGTCCAGTTTTTAGTTTAAAAACCGAAAAGTCAAAGTTATCGTAATTTGACTTTTACTTTCGGTTTAATCACAAATGGTCCAGCCACTGTCTGAATTGAAAGTGATTATGTGACCATAATAAGGTAGGTGATTAACCCTTAAAAGGGCACCTCCTAATTATTTCGTTTGCCTAGTTAATTGTCGGGTCAAACTAATAAGTTAAAAAGTCAAACTGACTAGAATTTTAAATAATAATTATAACTAACAATGCAGAGGTTATAAATCATATTTCATCATTCTAATAACTTGGTAATTAGTATTAGAACATGTCTAAGCATGTTCAACCCGACAATTATCAGTTTAGGGTCGGTTCACATCCGAAAGTCGCAAAAGCTTGACTTTTGCTTTGACTTTCAGTTCTAACCCGATTAAGCTTAATCCTTCCATGTTTTAAGTTTCCAATAGGACCACTTTATGTTGTAGTATAACCCCCTGGAGTTATATTACCTGGTCCTTAGTAGTTTGAATTATATGCTCATGTTCGTTATTATGCTTATAAATGCCACTTTTGCCCTTTTGACATATAAACGAGATTTTTAGAAATGTGAGAGGACAAAAGCCTTTGTTACTGATATATAAATATGTCCCGAAAATTTGACATCAGTTCTTGGTCTCAAACAGAAGCTATGCTCGATATCGTAAATTGAAGCTTTTTATTAATTAAATTGCGATATCTTGCATAAGTCATGTTTAAGCATAGTTTTTGACCCAAAACTCATTACCCACTGTTAAGATAACATTTTTAAGGATTTTTGGAGTTTTTGATCAGATTATAATCTGATTATATCATGGAGTTCTTGTGTAAATCGGTAAATGACGCTAATACCCTTTTCATACATAACATGAGTTTAACGAATGATTTGAATGCCAAACCTTTTCCTACTGATCATACATATTAAATAAATTATTTTGAGCATCTAACACTAGTAAAAATCTCATATTTCCATAAACATCTTAATTATCGTCAATTAGTGAGTTTTACACTAATTAGGTGCATAGTATGGTTTAAAACCATATTTAACACCTAAGACTTGTTACCTACTGAATTTTTAAATAAATTTTAATATTATTACAGTAAGTATAAGTTATGAACTCAGACTTCCAAAAATGTCCTTAAAAGCATATGTGAAATGACCAAAATACCCTTTCGGGGCATAGTTTGGTCATAAATGGTAAGCCTCACATATGTATGATATCTTACTGATGTAATGTGATAAAATAAATATTTTTACTGAATGTTTTAGACCAGAATCTCAGATTATTATAAAACCTCCTTTATAAACATTAAAATGACCAAAACGCCCCTACGGGACTTAAATTGATTTTAAATACTTTTTGGGCATATATGCTAACATCCTACTGATGTATTAGCACATTCTAAGCATAATAACATATGAGACCTGTATATAATTCATTTGGCTACCCGTTATGCATTTATGCATTCGAATCGGGTTATGTGACTAGTTTACATAAAATAACCAAAACGGGTTTAAGCTTGTCATTAAATCTTCAAAATCCAGAATGTGTTTAATTTACCCATATGATACAAGTATCCAAACTTGTCGGGTCTAAATCACATTCCATTCCGGTCTCCGCTTAATCTAGCGTTTAGAACCGTAAAGTATCTTTCAAACTAACCGGTCTAAGTCTTTGACTTAAATAAAGACCCATTAGTATCCTAATAGGTTAATAAACCTTCTATACAGATTGGATAGCTTTGGCAGAAGGTACATTCATAAGGCTTTAGGAATATACGGCTGAGTTACTTCTTTCATCTAGCTCAGGTAAATACTTTTAACTTATTTCCGTTATACGGGCTTGGGATACGGTATTATAATTATACCGCTTGGTCGGGTATGAAATCATTTAATCGGATTGTGATTAATAAATTTACATAACCCATTTTAATCTGTTTTGTTTGATAACATAAACATTGGGGGTTAATACGACCGTGTCCTGGATATCCTTGGCACATTTCATTTGTAAATTACCACGACCTATGCACGGGGTGTAGGCATACTGTTGGTGCATGCGTTTGTCGACTTCCTCTTGTATCGAGTCTTGTATGTAGCTAGTTAGATCAGGGCACGAAATACGAGGAAAATGTCAAAAATAGGGTATGTGGCAGTTTCAAACGAAATTAACATATGTAATTTCGCTTGAAGTGGACATGGCATATTCAAGCGAAATCACAAATGTTAATTCCGCTTGAAACATGATTCCGCTTGAAGCCTGTTCAAGCGAAATCAGAACCCTATAAATACCTAGTGCCTGATTGCATTTGAAAGGATTCCGGTCAGAGCAACGACGTGCTGCCGAAGTGTCGTTTCGTTGTAAATCATTGTGAAATCAATATAACGACAGTTTAAAGTGATAATCTTGCTGAATTGACCTCGATACGTCTGTTTCCGCCTTTCGTATTGAGTAAAACTCTACTAATCGACTCGTTCGGGTCTGAAAACGATCCAACAAGTGGTATCAGAGCTCAGGAAGAAGAGTTCATACCAATTCAGCTGAAAATTCTGATTTCTACACCTTCTTTTTCAAAATTTTCAACTTTTCACGGTTAAAATATGCTAAAATTCTCACAAAATGTACGCAATACTGTTTTAACTAATCCTTGAGAAAATTAGACCTTAATTCGATCAAAATCAGGTAAAATCTGTAATTCCGTTTGAAAATCCACGCGAGATTGATGACATCAGCAGCTCTTCAAACGGAATTAGCTCGTAATTCCGCTTGAAACCGGTGATTCCGCTTGAAATTTCGATCTGATTCCGCTTCAAACTTGCTATTCCGCTTCAGTTGGGTTATTTCGCTTGAGTGATTCCGCTTGAATCACTAATTTCGCTTCAAGGTTCTTATTCCGTTTGAAAAAATTGTAGTTCAAGCGAAACAAGGTATTTCGCTTGAAAAGGTATTCCGTTTCAGAGGAGATTTCGCTTGAACGTTCTGATTCCGTTTGAACTGTGTGATTTTGCTTGTGGGGATTTCGTTGGAAGTTTGTTATTTCGTTTGAACAGTCTGTTTGAGAATTCTTGAAAACCGAATCATGGAAGAGTAATTTTACAACGCATTCGCTACTCCGGTTACTCCGATTACTCTTGCACAGAATACGATGTTAGAAAACGAAACAGGGACGATGCAAAAACCACCTAAGCTCATGAACGTCGAGGAGTATAAAGGTTGGGAAGGACGTTTCGAAAACTGGGTACAAGCAAATTATTTGGATGCTTGGGAATGTGTCGAGACGAAATACGTTAGACCGATGAATGATGACGAAGAGATTATTGCTATTAAAGATCTGAGTGCCGAAAATAGAAAGAAATACAAAGATGAGAAAATGATGTTAAGTCTTCTACAATAAGCTGTGAAAGAAGATATTTTGGTCTTATTGCAACACAATGGAACTTCTTATTCGAATTGGAAAGCTTTAAGATCAAAGTTTGTTGGAAGTCAAGAGATGGTTAAAAACAAAAAATCACTTTTGAAGAAAGAGTTTGATCTGTTTAGAGGTTTAAAAAATGAAAGTACAAAACAAATCATTGAGAGATACTGCAATTTGCTAGCTAACATGAAGAGGTTGAGCATCGAGAAAGATAATGAGGAGTTGATTGAGAAGCTAGCCGATGCTTTGCCATATGAGACTTGGGGTACATATCTCATGATGTTGAGGAACAAGAAAGGTTTTAGCAGTCTGACATTGAGCAAATTCATTGAAAAGATTGAGGCTCAAGAAATGGAACAGAGAAAGATTTCAAGAATGAAAGATTTCGACGGTGAACAAGACATTGGTCTTTATTACAAAACAGGATTGAATGATAAAACCACTAGCATGTCACCGAAGATTGAAACAGCTTTCAATGCAAAGAGTTCATCAGGAAGTTCATCCAAAGGATCAAACAGCAACACAAGTGTTTCATCATTTCCATCCTTTGATCCGAACATTTCAGCAACAAAGAATAGCAAAAAGCTACAATGCAACATTGTGTTGAATCTTGAAAATGATCAAGGTTATTCTGAAGAAGTTGCTAAGAGTCACATGTCATTGTTGGGAACTGTGTTGGAATCATATGGTAGTCTGGTTGCAGGGCGGATCGGGAATCCTATGTTGACAAGAGAGGATTACGATCAGATCGATGCTGAGGAGATGGAATTGATGGACATAAAATGGTGTTTGGCTAGTGTGTTGAGACGGGCTGAGAAATTCAAACAGATCACAGGAAGAGATGATTTCCGTGATGCATTTGTTTCTAATTTAGGATTTGATAAATCTAAAGTCACGTGTTTTCGTTGCAGGGAAAAAGGACACTTCAAGAGAGAGTGCAAAAATCATGAAGCAAGTGGAGTTCAAAATCCGTTCAACAACAACAATGATTACTATCGGAAATCAATTTATCATCAAGTTGCTCAACAACAACATGAACCGCAAGTAGCACATGGTAGAAAAGTGATTGAAGAATCATCTAAGAGAGCTTGTATGGTGAATCAGGATGACAAAAAGCCAACGGAAGGTTTCAATTGGGACAAATATATCTCAGCTGATAATAAAGCATGCCTGATTAACCAAGATGATGAAAAGTTACCGGAAGGATTTAACTGGGAAGGTTTTAGTTGGGATGATTATTGTAACAACCCTCATTAAAAATCCTATTTATTTTATTATTTTATCCAATAAAAACCCTAATTGAGACACCCAAGTGATTCTACGCAAACCCTAAGAATTTCAGAACAATCAGAATCAGGATCAGGGCCCCTAAAACTCAGGGGGGGCATTCCCTACTCAACGATTATCCTTATAAATTATTATAAAAATCGAATTTAAACGTTTCGTCGACTCAGCAGGCCTAGTCCCACACGTGGCAACAATATAGGAAAAATGTGACCCTTACGGACCGTAAGGGTTTATGCTTACGGTCCGTAAGCCAAGTCAAAATCGTGTATAAATAGAGGGCAGTGGCACTTGAATTCTGGCGTTCGTTCGACGATCAAATTCACTTTGTACGTTGAGTTATAGTCGAAACAATCTCAAAATCACTAATTAGTAGAGGGGGTGCTGCTACGATACAGGGTATTAACTCGATCGCTGCTACGATTCAATGTCCGATTGATGGAAACTATCCGATGGATGTTTTAGTGCTATCCTTTGTCATTAGTTGTGATTCCGACAGGATGTTTGAGTATCACCCGAATTGGGGGAAAACTCTGTCCTTCGTTGTGAATCCGATGGATGTTTAAGTGATTGCACTTTGTCATTCGTTGTGAGGGTTTTAATCTCGTGAGTTATCGTAAATGCTGTATTAAGTTACCTACCTAGTTCGTGTGCACGAGGTTACAAGGCTAAATCAATAGGCTAAGCTCTGCCTGTATAAATCTGCAATATATCAAGGCTTATCTGTAGACTAAATTGTGGTCGTATGAATCTGCATGATTATATGTGAGTCATTCTCTTTTTATCAACTATTTTACAATACCTCAAATTATTTTTCAAGGTTATAATTACAGGGACTAAGTCATGGATATCTTGAATTACTGGTTAGTGGGGTATTGTGCACATTACTACTTTCTCCCAGTTAGGTTCATTGACCTACTCGGGATAATCACTGTTAGGTTCATTGACC
The DNA here is from genome assembly GCA_030545235.1 of Helianthus tuberosus. Lineage (NCBI taxonomy): Eukaryota > Viridiplantae > Streptophyta > Magnoliopsida > Asterales > Asteraceae > Helianthus > Helianthus tuberosus. The sequence continues at coordinate 173,130,067 of CM060376.1, read as the reverse complement.
TACAGGGATAATCATCACTATTTAGGTTCATTGATCTAATAGTGGTATGACCATCGTCACGATTGTGACTTGTCACCATTGTGACAGAGAGCCAGATAAAAATAAGATATAAGCCATTGTAATCGCTCTTATGCTGTAATTAATAACTATGCATCATTATGCAAAATGAATGATTCACTCAGTATTTCCCGCTGACAAAACCTTTTTAAAATACTTTTCAGGTAATTACAGTAGATTGAAGTAAGCATTGGATACGGCACTGAAAGACATCAAAGAAGTGGCTTATTTTATTAATTAAATTAAGAAAGATTATTTTATGTAATCAAATTTATCTTTATTAAAGCTACCATTGTAAAACATGGGTTTATCCCATCTATTTAATAAAATCCGGTGTTTCTAAACTCTGATATTTTTCCTAACTCACGGTAGTGATGAAATTTCCGCTCCAATATTTTTCAAATTAAATCACCGGTACCACTGGGCTGTTCACGACTCCCGATTCCGTCCAGGGTGGGTCGGGGGTCGTGACAATTATGATCCAAACAAAACTACAAATCACAAAGCGTTTGTTGCTCGTGTTGAAGAAGATAGTGATGATGATCATGAGTATTATGCAAGAAGTTTGGCTGCTCATTTTAAAATGATGGAAGAGAGTGATAGTGATGACGATAAAGCTAAAAAGAAGAAGAAAAAGGTCAAAACACCTGTCAGTAGTGATGATGAAGATGTACCTGTGATAAGAAAAAAGGTAAAGGAGGTACCAAAGTTCAAAGTTGATGAAGAAGTTAATGCTAAAAATGTTCCGGTGATTTGTGAGAATTGTGAGATTATCAAGAAGAAAAACAGTGAACTGATTAACAACTTAAACCAGTTGAAGGAATCTTACGATGTTCTGAACAAAGCTATGAATCAGTACAATCAATCAAGTGAAGAACAGGCAACAGTCATGAAAACACTTCAAGGAGCTTTCATGAACCCCAACATTCGTACCATTCCCATCAATCGCATCATTCACACCACTCTTTACATTCTCATTCCTTTTACCATTCTAGTTCTCACGATCTTTATTCCCCGGGTCAATTTAACCCGAACGATTATCTTAACGAACCTCAAGGTTATAATCCTTTAGGACCTTGTTGGATCGTTGTTTGACCCGACTGAGTCGTTCAGAAGAGCTTGTAATCCGATTCAAAGGCGGAATCAGTGAAACGGACACTCGATGTAATTATAATGTCTCTTATATTGATATGAAACTGATTTACAACCTGGAGACGATCTGGCAGAGCTTCGCTACTCAGATCCGAAAGTTACAAATGAATAACCAAGTGCACCTATATATAGAGGTTAAGATTTCGCTTGAATGCTTGAAGCAAAATCTGTTGTAGATGATTTCGCTTGAACTTGAAGCGAAATCTGTTGTGGATGATTTCGCTTGAACAGTTTCAAGCGAAATCTTCACTTAAACCTCTTTTCTCAATATCTCGAACCTCATGCACTGATAATTCTATCCTATTACATGATACAAGACGAAGTCAATAGACGTAGTGCACTAACAGACTCCCCCTCGGATATTGACGCAGTCTTCAGTGACTATCTTCTGTTATAACTCCTTCTTCAGTCTTAATCATTCTGCCTCCTCACTTAGATTGTAACATTGTAAGCATCCAACTATCTCTTCTTCTATCAGCTTCAGGCTCCCCCTTTCATCAAGCTTCCGTGCTTTGGGATCGACACCTAGCTTTCTATCTACAAACATTTCATGCTTCAAGCTTGTCTTCAGACTCCCCCTTAGACTCTGCTCTCGGGATCGTAGTCTGGACTATCATCTGCAATTTCTCAAACATTTATGAATAACAGCATTTTAGACTATCCAGGAATCGTAACCTGGCAATTCCAATCAAATTCTCTAATCCACTCCCCTTATCAACAAACTGTATAGATTTAGCAGTATTAAAGAATCCAACTCCCTCACAGTTAATCATCCAAGTTCAAGTTAATGACCTTGGAGATATCACAAACTGTTTTAGAATTTAAAACTTCAAGTTTCAAATTAATGAACTTGATTCATTTTCAGAAACACAATCAGCTTACTTAGATTTTGAAACTCAGCACTCAGACATCGGTTGTCGAAAATAAAGCAGAAATCAAAATCTTTTTGTATTTTCTGAAAATATAAAGCAATAACGAAATATGTACAAACATATTTACAAACAATATTTTTGTTTGAGTATGCGTCAGAGGATCATATCAGTTTCCGACAAATCACAAGTACCGTTGAGCTTAAAAATCACATTATGCATTAAACAATTCACTTAGATTGTCGATATACTTGTCCACTAAAATTTTCACACAAAGTTCAACTGATTCAGGATATGAATTAGGTATTTTAAGAACTTAAACCCATTCATGTGTCCCACCTCTTGAATATACTCCCGTATCCAGAATCCCAATAATCAGTCTTACAGGTGAGTATACTACAATGATATCTGTATATAAATTAGGTATGCGAGGGCCGAGGGATCTCAGGTCGATACTTCCGTATACGCAGAGAGATATCAGCTTTGACTTTAAGGTATGTCCCCTTTAGAGGATCTTTTTGTTTACAACAGCAGCGACTATCAAATTTATTGTTTCATCAGCATGCTGAGGGTTTAATGCTATGTTTCAAGCATTGCAGAAAGTATTAGCCAAGGACTAGGTCAGAACTACCGTTCAGCAGAAGTCCCGGAATAATACCCCAGACATCATTGAGTATAAAGACCTAGTATATCAGATTAAGAGACCTTTCAAACGAGATTTCAGGGGTTACCTATATATCCAAGTAGTGTTCCCCACAAAATAAGTAAGTTTGAATTTAAGTTTATATCCTGAAAAAGTTTACTAAATGTATAAAAACCTACCGACACATCCACGGTGAGATCGTTTAACACATTTAAACTTTCCATTTCTTTAGCATACTGTAATTGTCTACTGATGTACTATCATTTCCTCTTTTTACGCAAAAACTCAATTTTTGAATTTTATCATGTTTTTGTCATTTTCAAATTTTCAAATGTTTTTGTATTTTCTAACAACAATATTACTCCCCCTAAAATGCAAAACCATATAAAGAAAATTTGACAACCAACACTGATAGCTTTGTCTCGCCATCCATTTTCTGCTTATCGTGCTCTGTTTTGCAGAAAATATAACATAAAGTACCCCCATGATTTACAACCCATTGATCTTAACAGTTTGAAAACCGTTTTTCAATCTGATGAAAGTAATCATGTTTGTTCAGCCGTGAGGGTTTCGGCATATTCAATCAACACTTCCCTTACAACAAACTATTTTCCCATAATGATTTCAAAACACTTAAGTTTGTTTTAATCAGAATGGTTTTTCTGGAAAAATTAGTTTGTTTACCCATCACTTGTGAGTTCGGGGTTATCACATCACCTTGTTCTCTTTAAAACCTTTTTGAAAAAAACTTTAACAATATAAGATCAAACACCACAATCACTTGTAGAAAATCAAGTACAATTTAATGTCCTTGATTAACCACTTGTAAGTCGAAATATCACAGTTACCATCCTGTGAATTTCTCAAGAATGATGCCGATACCTGCTTCACACTTACCAACCTGGAAGCTCCGGCAAGTCAGATTTTTCTATTTGAAAAGTTTCACCCAAGTCTGACTTTCCTTGGGTGTATTTTGAGCTTTTCTCTTTTCTTCATAAAACTCTTTCACTCCTTTTTCCTTACCATCAACCATCTTACTAAAAATATGTTTAACATTGCTATTAAACATTTTTCCAGCATCAACACCTTTTGATTTTGTGTTTGTGGCTTGTAATGGAGGAAATTTTTCATCATTCATCAAAAGAACAGTTTCTTCCTTCTTTATCTCAACTTTTGGCTCCTCTGATTTTGTGGAATCAGATTCATTGCCCGATGGTGGCTTGTCTGACTTTGAAACATCAGATTCATCGCCGACCATTTTCTTCTTTTCCTTTTTCTCTTTTGTCTTCAGATTTGTATCTGAAGAATTCGATTTGCTTGGCTTTGCAGTCAAGTGAATCGATTCATCAGAACTTTTATTCGAACCAACCGGTGAACCCGAAGACAAAATTTTCTCAAGATACTCTCTCGCCTTCTTCCTTTTCTTTCGTAGTCTATCTTTCTGCCCCTGTGAAAGTTTAACTTTCTTTTCTTGAATTGTCTGATCCTGAACTTTGGGTTTTAGAACCTTCTGTTCATGGGGCTTGACTTTGACTGGCTTCTTTACCGTTTTATGAGATTCAACCCTCGATCTACCTATCGATCTCCTTGGGCAATCTCTGGCAATATGACCTTTGATATGGCAAGTATAACATCTTCTTGTATCAAAATTCCAATTCTGGCAGTTAACAGCAATGTGTCCTCTAACACCACAGGTGTAGCACACTCTGTTATCGTACCATCCACTTCTGTCAGTCCAAACCTTCAAATCGTAACATTGTTTGGCTTGGTAATAATCATTTCTCTTCTTCAATGCTGGATTTGTCTTTTGAGCACTGTGATCAAACCTGCACCACTTATTACCAACATTTTGTGAGTTTTCATTTTTAACTTTTTGTGATTTTTGATAATGATTGGATGATTTATCTGATGAGCTTTTAATTTAAATTTTAGAATTTTTCAAATTTCTATCTTTTTGTTTCTGTTCTGCATTCTTCTTAACAGGTTTTTGTTTAGAACATTCACCTATTTCAGTAGATTGCAGAACAGTATTTTGAAATTTTTCTTGTAAATCTAAAGATATTTTTCTTTTCTTTTCTTTTTCTTCATCAGATATCTCATCACAATCTTCAACTTTGACATTTTTAATTTTGAAATTGATTGGTTTTGAACAAACATGTGATGTAGAAGTCACAAAACCTTTCAATTTCACTTCAAGCTCTTTGATTTTAATCCGAGCTTTTTCAGCTTCTTTTTCAAGCTGAATGATTTTAGCAAGATGAGAATTGATTTCAATTTGTTTTTCAAGATTATCTTTACCAAAAACATCTCTCTCATCTTCTAAAATCTTTAACTGACTTTTGAAATCATTTTCAAATTTTAATTTTTCATTTTCAAACTCTTTTTCTTTTTCTTTCAAAATCTTGTTTTCTGATGTCAAACTGTTCAAATCACTAAGCAGTTTGACATTTTCAGACTTCAAATTTTCACAAATTCCCTGCAACATAAGAATCTGGTTATCATCAGTTTGCTTTTCATCTCTCAACTTCTCGACTTCTGATGTCAAACTTTCTGCATCCTTCAAAAGTTTGTCATTTTCAGCCTTAAAGTTGTCACATTTAGAGCACACTGATTCTGAACTTGAAGATCCAAGCTTCAAAGATTCTTCGTTCTTTGGAATATCCTTTGTTTCCATCTTATATGTTCCTGCACAAAAGAGTTTAACGAAATCAAAAGGATTCATACTTTCATCAATATAACATTTCCTTTTAATATCATATTTCAAAATACTCTTTGTTTCAAGACACACACGAATTCTATTATCAATTTCAGTAATAATATCCAATTCCAATTTTTGTAAATTCTTTTCCATTTTGGTCAAAATTTCCTTCTTTTTCCTATTTTCATTACGAACCTCTCCATTAACCTCATTAAAGAACTGTGTTGGATAAAGTTCTTGAAAAAAAATCTTCCCTTTTTAGATCAACCAAGAATTTATCCAATTTAGCAGGTAATGCATTTGCCAATTTCGATATCTGTTCATCATTTGATATTCTAATATTCTTGTTTCTCAAACTGTCCATTAAATTTTTAAACCGTATTTCCAACTCATCTAACGTTTCATCCTTTCGACACATGAAATATTCAAATCTTTCAACTAAAACCTCCTGTTTCTCAGAAGAAGAACAACAAGTCCAATTGTTCATTCTTTCAAATTTAATGTTTTCCAGTTCATCAAACATTTTGAATTCTTGATATTTGTGCCATGTAAATCACCTGCAAACAAACAAACAAACAATCAGTATACACAATAATATCCTGAAATAGATTGATACCCTGTTGACGTGAAATAATCTCGACACGAAATTTCACTTTTCAATCGAAATATCGAACTCAAACAGTCAACAGCTTGAAGTGAAAACAACTATAGACCACTTGAAGCGAACTACCAAGTTATCAGTTCTTGAAGCGAAATCTAGATTAAACAGACTTTCAAGCGAAATCAACTGTTAATCAGTTGAAGCGAAATCAGATATCCTGACTTGAAGCGAAAACAGATGTTCAGTCTTTTCAAGCGAAATCCCACAATTGATTGTCTTGAAGCGAACCAGTTCAAGCGAAAACAACTATTTCGCTTCAGGAAGTCTTCAAGCGAAATCCAACACAATCTATTTCGCTTCAGCAGTTTTTCAAGCGAAATAATCCAAAAATTCAGATCTGAAGCGAAATCAACATTATCCTTCGAACACTTTCAAGCGAAATCAAGTTTTTGTCCAGTTTTTGTCATTTTTACTTTGAATTTCGGTCTCAAACTTTCAAGGCTTTGTTAAACTGTTGTTTTGCATGTACGGTGAAAAGTTCAATCCATTTTGACCATAAAATCTCGTTCAGTTTGAAAAAGAAGGTGTAGAAGTCAGAATCTAATTGCAATCGAGCTAAACTCTTCCTCCTGAGCTCTGATACCACTTGTTGGATCATTGTTTGACCCGACTGAGTCGTTCAGAAGAGCTTGTAATCCGATTCAAAGGCGGAATCAGTGAAACGGACACTCGATGTAATTATAATGTCTCTTATATTGATATGAAACTGATTTACAACCTGGAGACGATCTGGCAGAGCTTCGCTACTCAGATCCGAAAGTTACAAATGAATAACCAAGTGCACCTATATATAGAGGTTAAGATTTCGCTTGAATGCTTGAAGCGAAATCTGTTGTAGATGATTTCGCTTGAACTTGAAGCGAAATCTGTTGTGGATGATTTCGCTTGAACAGTTTCAAGCGAAATCTTCACTTAAACCTCTTTTCTCAATATCTCGAACCTCGTGCACTGATAATTCTATCCTATTACATGATACAAGACGAAGTCAATAGACGTAGTGCACTAACAGACCTGAGGACCATTTCTCCCAAGACATGGAAATGGATGATGACCCCGATCCAGCGCCGCCAACAGGGACACCAACTCATCCTATCAGCATCTCCAGTGGTTCTCCTTACCAAGGATCGCCATACCAAGGCCCCGACCCATGGGCCGAATGGTGGAATAAGTTTGAATGGGAATTCACTCCTTCTTTTCATAATTCTCCGCAACTTCCATTGGAAGAACCATACCTTCAAGCGGTTTTTCCACCACCTTTACCCGTTGAGGAACCACCTCAACCACCTCCCGAGCCACCTAGGCGAAGGAGGAACGCACGGATGTCCATGCGAGGGGGACCTAGGTTCAGTTCCCCTCAAGCTTCGAGCACATACCATCCAATCCCTGAGGATCCACAAATGGGTGGACCCTCTCATGCTGTGCTGGAAAATAATCCCCCGCCTGTTACGCTTACACCACCGCCACCGCCAGTGGGTTATGATAACCCCATACCGACTTACCAAGGTTCATCTGGGTATAACCCATTTGAATATCCAAATCCTACGGGTTATGGATATCAGGCCTCTGCCCAAGATCCATATATTGAGGCAGCTCAGTTTAATGCACTTTACCCTTCACCCTTTCCTCCATCATACCCAACGGGGTATCCAGTGCATGGGTATCAATACCCTCCTCACCAGCAACAACCCCCACCTTCACAAATGCAAATGCAAGAAATTTTGCATGGGTTGGATCGGGTTGAACACCAAGCGGATGAAACAAACAAAAAACATAACAAATTTCTGAGGGCCTTGCGAACCTCATAAAAGGCAAAAAGAAGTAGAAGTTATTTATTTCATTTTGTATTGTCTTTTCAATCAAGTCCTTGCGAGGACATTTTTATTTCTGTACTTGGTCCCTGCGTGGACTTATTTTCTTTTCTGTAGTCCCTATGTGGAAAGTTTGTTATTTTCAAGACCCATTTAGGGCATATCTTGTAATCTTCTAGTTTTTCAATGGAGTTCTTTTGGAAAAATTTTATATGTATTTTATTACATCTTCTTATTTATTTTATCATTTCAATTTACATTGATCTGCCAAAGAAATTTCAAAAGAAATTCTTAGAGGTGTAACCTAGCCAATATTAAATGGCTATGATGGTACAATCTTTTTAAGAAAATAATTCCTTGTTAACATCTGAAAACATGTTAACATTCTTGGTTGTGTGACTTGAGAGATCACACTAGCTTCCAAAGGTACTTGGATTCTTCCAAGTCACCTTCATAGCCTATATGATCAATGCGAATCATGGCTATTAAACATCAATATGATGTATAAAATATCCAATTATGATGTAAGCCTCTGGGCGAAGGTGTATTCATGACAATGATAGTTTATTTTATAAACTTCTTGTCAGAAGGGCGATGAACTAATGTTCGATCCTTAAAGATCACCGATCCAAGAGATCATATTTTAATTGTCCTTGTGACAAGGCCTTTTGTGCCATCTAAATGTCCTTCGAGACGCGCATTGTGTTATATGAAAATGTCTCTATGACATTGACAGATGTGACTTATGTCCCCTGTCTGATAAATATGCAGGATTATATCCTAATGATTGCTTATAATGGTTCAAATGTAGCCTAGGCAAATCTTACCTTGTTATTTAAAATGGTCTATATGGTTTAACAGTACCATGGCCATCTAATCATCAATACGATGATTCGTTTTATAAACTAAATAAATCATTATTGTTAAATTTTAGTACCCAAATCATGGCTGGCTCTGACGAAGCAAACAGTCATCCGAGAGAAGGGAACAATAATGAAGCAAGGATAAATCTTACAAATGTTGAATTACAAGCAATGATTGACACAGCAGTTGCTCAAGCTGTGGATAAGATATTCAAAGAACCGAGTCATGTTCGGTCCAAAACTCATACAAAATCCTTATCACATTCGCATGCATCGAAAAAGGATGAATCTCAGCATTCATCCAACCAGAGATCTGAATCTCAGAAGGTTGTGTTGAATCAGACTCCCAAGTACAACAAAGGTTGTACCTACAAATACTTCGTCTCGTGTAAGCCAAGAGACTTCACGGGAGAAAAGGGAGCAATAGATTGTATGAAGTGGTTAGATGAAATGGAAATGGAAATGGTGATTGATATCAGTGGGTGCGCAAAGGAGGACATCGTTAAGTTTGTATTACAGTCCTTCAAGGGTGACGCCCTAACTTGGTGGAAAGCCTTGGTGCAGTCCACTGGGAAGGTTCTTCTGTATAACCTTTCCTGGAACAAATTTGTTGATCTTATGAAGGACACTTACTGTCCTCAACATGAAGTGGAAAGAATAGAGACTGACTTCCTCACTCTGGTGATGAAGGATTTGGATTGCAGGTCCAATGTGACTAGTTTCAACTCTATGTCGAGGCTTGTGCCGTATTTGGTCACCCCAGAACCCAAACGCATTGCGCGTTTTATCGGTGGATTAGCCCCAGAGGTTAAAGGAAATGTCAAGGCTTCTAAGCCAGCTACTTATAGATCTGCTGTAGATCTATCTTTGTCCCTTACTCTCGATGTTGTATGGAGTAGGGCAAAGAAAACCACCGAGGATGGGAAGAGAAAAAGAGAGGATGATCAGTCCCATCACTCAAACAAGAAGAAGAAAGGAAACTCTGGTTTCAAAAAGGGGCAGTCGGATGAAAAGCCCAGATGTAAGACGTGTAACAAGAGGCACTTTGGAAAGTGCAACCAAGACCCACAAGCTAAACCTTGTGGGACTTGCAAGAAGAAAGGGCACAAGACTGTGGAGTTTCAAAACATTAAGGATGCGACCTGCTATGGTTGCAACGAGAAGGGGCACATTAAGACTAATTGCCCTAAGAATGCCAAGAAGCCTGAAGAGGCAAAGAAGACCAATGCAAGGGTCTTTTAGATGAACGCCAGGGAGGCGGTGAACGACAATAAAATCATAACAGGTACCTTCCTCATTAATGATATTTATGTTAGAGTTTTATTTGATTCAGGTGCTGATAAGTCGTTTGTAGACCATAAGTTTAGTAAGTTACTGAATCTGCCTATTAAAACTCTAGACATAAAATATGAGTTAGAATTAGCAGATGGTACCTTAGAAACTGCTTCAACTCTTCTTGATGGATGCGCTATATCCATTAAGAATCATTCTATTCCGCTATCCCTTTCGCCAATGAAATTGGCTGGGTTTGATGTAGTTTTAGGCATGGATTGGTTATCGCATAACCAAGCCTAAATTGCCTGCGATAAAAAGCTAATTAACATCAAAACCCTAGCTGGTGAATCTGTCACTATTCAAGGAGATACACAATATGGTTTACCCAACAATGTGTCTATTCTCAAGGTATCGAAGTGTCTAAAGAACGGATGTGTCATTTACATGGCACAAGTGACAGTGAATGACCCGAAACCCAAGATTGAAGATATTCCAATCATTTCAGAATACCCTGATGTCTTTCCTGATGAGTTACCTGGATTACCTCCTGAGAGGCAAGTTGAATTCAGGATAGACATTTTGCCAGGATCTGCACCAATTGCACGAGCTCCTTACCGTCTAGTGCCTACTGAAATGAAAGAGCTCAGAACTCAATTGGATGACTTATTAGAAAAGGGTTTCATACAACCCAGCTCTTCGCCTTGGGGAGCTCCTATATTGTTTATAAAGAAGAAGGATGGATCAATGCGGCTATACATTGACTATCATGAGTTAAATAAGGTAACGATTAAAAATCGTTATCCTTTACCCAGGATCGACGACTTGTTCGACCAACTCCAAGGGGCAAGCTTCTTCTCGAAGATCGACTTGAGATCTGGGTATCATCAACTCATGGTTAGAACTGAAGATGTACCTAAGACAACGTTCAGAACAAGGTATGGACATTATGAGTTCTTAGTGATGCCTTTCGGGCTCATTAATGCACCTGTAGCATTCATGGATCTCATGAATCGAGTCTGCAAGCCATACTTAGATAAGTTTGTCATCGTCTTTATAGACGACATACTTATTTATTCTCGTATAGGGCTGGCATATCGCGTATACCCGTACACGATAAGACACGAACACGAAATGGGTATACCTGTACACGACACGAAAATTTATCATGTACATGTAACCCAAACACGAACACGAATCTGTTTATACCTGGTATACACGATAATACACGATAGTACACGATAATAGCTGTTTAGAAACACATATTAGACAACCTTTCAGCGAAACAAAAGTCGACGAAAGTTCATAAAAGTCTTAAAATAAAACATAAATCCATGCTCCTTAACAAATTTAAGACAAAAACACATAGAATTCTAATCAAAACATATATTGAAAACAATATCAAGTCCCAAACTTCCAAGTTCCAATTGGTCTTTCTTCTCAAATCTTCAATTCCAAACAATCAAACCTACACACAAAATAAGTATAGTCAATTAGTCATATTAATCATGGATAATTGGACATATTCATATTCATATAGTTTTATCAAGTAATATTATTCGAAAGTTTTAGAGTGAGGTACCTTAGGATTGTTCATTGTTTTTAGCTAGCAACACTACTTGAAGGATTTGGAGTTGGTACCTTAGGATTGTTCACCGAGTTTGAAGCATTTGATTCACAACTAATGCCATGTGACATTATATCTTCAGTGAGCTCTTCCACACTAACTTTGTTAGAACCTACAAAGTACAAACAAACATATACATTATAAAATTAATATAATATCATGTATAAAACTTATTAAAATCAAGCAAAGATGGACATTACAAAAATCTCCATGTAACCAATCTTTTGTGCATATTAGAGCCTCAACGGTAGCTTTACTAAGTGAACTACGATGTTCGGTAATCACTCTTCCACTTGCACTAAATATCGACTCCGACGCCACAGTAGATACCGGAATAGTCAAAAAGTCTCTTGCCATCCTCGCTAGTATGGGATATCTAAACTCATTGGCTTTCCAAAAAGCCAAACACATCAAGTGGTGAGTTCCTATCAACTCTTGACTCCTCTAAGTACAATTGCAGTTCTGACTTTTGATTAGTTGTAATAGAAGTCCATAAATCTCCAGTTAAGCATAACTTCCCAGCTGATTCCATAAGAATAACTTTCATCTTTTCTTTTTCTCTCTTAAACTTTTGCATTAAATCAGATTTTATGGTATTTCTAGAGGGAATATTCACATCGGGTTGCAAATACTCAAACAAAACTCTAAAAGCCTTACACTCAACAAATGACAAAGGTAATTCATGCATCACAATAGCATCTAAAATCATCTCACGAAACGTATTGTTAGAAAAAGAAGACGACTTTAACTTCATGTCACTATTTAAAAGCATTTGACCAACATCTTTATAAGTAGAACCAAAGCAGCTTTTTATGTGTTTCGTATGATTACCCGTACCTTGGCCACTATTATACATTATGATATGATGGCATTTCTTGCACTCGGTTGGGATCCTTTTTCCTACTTTTTTGTTAGTGTGTTTAATGAAGTAAAGCCACACAGGAGATCTCTCTTTTCTTTCTTTTTGTTTTCTCTTTGACCCTGATTTGCTATCGCTTATATCTTCTTCATCCACCAAGTGAACCTCATCATCCACATCCATATCCATTGAGAAGTCATCTTCTAAATCAACATGGATAGAATCACTCTCCGTCTAGAAAGAATAAAGAAAAAAATACATAAAGTTACACAAAAATAAAACCAAACTTGAACCAACATAAGTATAGTTGAATCAACAAACATACCGTTGTTTTAGCTTTCTTATCCTTCGCCTTTTCCACCTTCTTTTGTGGGTCACTCATAATTACCAAAATAGTAAATACTAACTAATGTGAGCAATCAAAAGTTCAAAATCCCCAAATCAATAGGAGTACACAGCAAGTGTTTGCCTAGGTTAAAGTTTAGTTATGTGATGTCAGTAACTAACAATACAAACAAGTGTTTGCTATCCTTTATAACAAAGCAATATTCTGTTGATTGTAAACACGCTGAACTCGAGCATTTTTTATGTTATATGAGAAGAATCGATGAATGTGAGAGGAAAAAGAGCTCCAGATACTTACCAAGAATCGATGGATGGCCGGCGACGGGTGATGGCCGGGCCGCCGGCGTGAAAGGGAAGGCTGGCGACGGGCGATGACGGCCGGTGACGGACTCGGAGTCGGGAGGAATCGACTGTGTTGAGAGTTAGAGACTTGAGACTTGAGAGTTGAGAGAAGAGAATGAGTGACGGCCGGAAAGAATTAGGGTTAAGGTATTAGGGATAAATGGACTATATATATTATATATATATTTATTTAATTTTAAAAATAACCAGGTACTAACAGGTACTTAACAGGTAAACAGGTATTATACCTGTTTAGACACGAAAATTAACAGGTAATTTCGTGTCTACCTGTTTAGTACACGAAACCTGTTAAGGTCTTACCTGTTACCTGTTAAAGTCATGTAGGTACGTGTCGTGTATTCGTGTCTCGTGTATAAATTGCCAGCCCTATTCTCGTAGCCAAGTCGACCATGAGAAACACCTTCGGTGTATCTTAGGATTGTTACAAAAGGAGAAACTGTATGCTAAGTTTTCAAAATACGAGTTCTGGCTTCGTGAAGTCCAATTCCTTAGACATGTTGTCAGTGAGCGAGGTATCCAAGTAGATCCCGCTAAGATAGAAGCCATAATGAATTGGGAAGCACCAAAGACTCCAACAGAAATTCGCAGCTTTCTGGGTTTAGCTGGTTATTATAGAAGATTCATTGAGAACTTCTCAAGGATAGCTGCACCATTGACTTCTCTGACCCGCAAGAATGTAAAATTTGATTGGGGTCCAAAACAACAAGAGTCTTTTGAGATTCTAAACAGAAATTGAGCAATGTTTCGGTGTTGACATTGACCAAAGGAATAGAAGAGTTTGTCGTGTACTGTGATGCTTCACACACCGGTATGGGTTGTGTACTTATGCAGCGAGGCAAGGTGATTGCCTATGCATCGCGACAATTAAAAGTGCATGAAAAGAATTACACCACCCACGATTTGGAGTTGGGTGCCGTTGTCTTCGCACTTAAGTTATGGGGACACTATTTATATGGAACCAAATGTGTGATCTATTCGGATCACAAAAGTCTCCAACACTTATTCAATCAAAAGGATCTTAATATGAGACAGCGCCGCTGGATGGAGACTCTAAATGACTACGATTATGAAATTCGCTACCATCCTGGCAAAGCGAATGTAGTCGCTGATGCTCTAAGCCGAAAGGAAAGAGTCAAACCTATAAGGATTAATTCCAAGAGCATTGAACTCAAGAACAGCTTAAATGAAAGGTTGTTAGCTGCACAGAAGGAAGCTGTTTTGGAAGCTAACCTTCCAAATGAAAACTTAGGTGTAACTGCTGAACAGTTAGCACCTGGCAAGGATGGAATCCTTAGAATGAATGGAAGAATCTGGGTTCCTATTCATGGAGGGCTTTAAGATATAATCCTCTAGGAAGCTCACAATTCCAAATACTCAGTTCACCCTAGAGGTGACAAAATGTATCAAGATTTAAAAGCTAATTATTGGTGGATAGATTTGAAGAAATCTATAGCCACACATGTAGCTAAGTGCCTGACTTGTGCTCAGATTAATGCTGAACATCAAAAGCCATCAGGACTGCTACAACAGCCAGAACTTCCCACATGGAAGTGGGAGATGGTAACCATGGACTTTATAACCAAGTTACCTAAAACAAGGCATGGAAATGATACTATATGGGTCATAGTTGACAAACTGACTAAGTCAGCACATTTCTTACCCATCAAGGAGACTCATAGCTCCGACAAGCTAGCTCAGTTATACGTGGACAAGATTGTATCTCTCCACGGAGTGCCAGTATCTATTATATCCGATAGAGATACTAGATACACTTCTCACTTTTGGAAAAGTTTCCAACAATCATTAGGCACTCGTTTGAATTTTAGTACTGCTTACCATCCTCAAACGGATGGACAAAGTGAGCGTACAATTCAAACTTTGGAAGACATGCTTCAAGCATGTGTTATGGATTTGGGAGGTAGCTGGGATGATCACCTACCTTTGATCGAGTTTTCCTATAATAATAATAGTTACCATACTAGCATTCAGTTTGCGCCTTTTGAGGCATTGTATGGAAGGAAATGTAGAACGCCTGTTTGTTGGGCGGAAGTAGGAGAAACTCAGTTGTCAGGACCTGATATAGTCCTTGAAACGACGGACAAGATTGTCCAAATTCGTGATCGCCTAAAAGCAGCCAGGGATAGGCAGAAAAGTTATGCGGAAAAGAGGCGAAAACCTCTAAAATTTGAAGTGGGCGATAAAGTCTTACTAAAAGTATCACCCTGGAAAGGAATGATGCATTTTGGTAAGAAGGGCAAGTTAAGCCCGAGATATATTGGACCATTCGAGATTATCGAATGTGTCGGTAGTGTAGCTTATAAGCTAAACTTGCCTGAGGAGCTGAGTGGAATTCATAATGTGTTCCACATCTGTAACCTAAAGAAATGCCTAGCTGATGAATCGCTAGCAATGTCTCATAAAGACGTACAGATTGATGAAATCCTGAGGTTTATTGAAAGACCAATATCGATCGAGGATCGACAGGTTAAGAAGATCCGAAGGAAACACGTGCCTATAGTAAAAGTCAAATGGGATGCCCGTAGAGGCCCTGAATACACGTGGGAAGTTGAGTCCACTATGCGACAGAAGTACCCTCACTTGTTCCAGTAAATCTCGGGGTCGAGATTTCTTTTAAGGGGGTTAGGATGTAACACCACGTAAAAACGTGTCCAATTATGTGAATACACGTGTCCTAAACCCTAATCATGTGAAAGATTGAGTTTGAAGGACTAAAGTTGACAAACGATAAAAATATGAAACCAAAGGGACTAAAAGTGTCAACATGCCAAACTTGTGCCTCTGAATGACCATACACGAAGAATGTATTCTTAATCGAGTAATAAATTGGATATAAGAAGCCGTGTATGAAAATAATCGAAAGATTATAAACTACAGGGGTTAAACATGTCAACATGTAAATTCTTACCTCTGAGTGACCTTTTAACGAACCCAAGGCTTCGTAATATTCAAATATACTCCCAAGGATAAGTGATATCAGTTTCTCATGGTTTCGAGATCGTTATGTAAGTTTTCAAGACTTTGGGTGAAAAGTGTCAATGTAATGAAACTTATGTTCTAGGTGATATTTTAACGAAACCGGGCCTAACAAAGTTTGGTTATACTCCTATTATCCTCTACAAACTAACTACAAGAGCCTTATATGCCAAAAACAAGGTTATATGAAGTTTCTAGGGACCAGGGACTGAAACTGCCAACAACTGAAACATTTTTAACCTGAACATGAGGTTGTCGCGGGGCGCGTAGACCCCCTTAGGATCCTACGCGGCCCGCGAGAGACTTCCCAGCGCAGAAAACCGTTTCCAGTTGCAGGTTTCAGCTCAGAACTGACTTATACACCTCCAAATTGATACTAGGGGCTGATTGTCGGTCTTGTAATACCACTAGGACATCTGGGGTGATCCTAGATACCTCCAAAACACCTGCCTTGCTCTTGTTTCTTGGCAAACATCTATATAAAGGCACTTAAGTTGTCTTGTTCATTTGCTCATGCACTTGAATCATTCGCTACACTCTCATCTAGAGATACCTGGCCATAAAGGGAGCTCAAATTTGTAGAAAAGATAGCTAGGACCCTATGTAAGTGTCTTAGTCCCCTTCCTTAGTTCAGTTTTTAGTTTAAAAATCGAAAAGTCAAAGTTATCGTAATTTGACTTTGACTTTCGGTTTAATCACAAATGGTCCAACCACTGTCCGAATTGAAAGTGGTTTTGTGACCATAATAAGGTAGGTGATTAACCCTTAAAAAGGCACCTCCTAATTATTTCGTTTGCCTAGTTAATTGTCGGGTCAAACAAATAAGTTAAAAAGTCAAACTGACTAGAATTTTAAATAATAACTATAACTAACAATGCAGAGGTTATAAATCATATTTTATCATTCTAATAACTTGGTAATTAGTATTAGAACATGTCTAAGCATGTTCAACCCGACAATTATCAATTTAGGGTCGGTTCACAACCGAAAGTCGCAAAAGCTTGACTTTTGCTTTGACTTTCAGTTCTAACCCGATTAAGCTTAATCCTTCCATGTTTTAAGTTTCCAATAGGACCACTTTATGTTGTAGTATAACCCCCTGGAGTTATATTACCTGGTCCTTAGTAGTTTGAATTATATGCTCATGTTCGTTATTATGCTTATAAATGCCACTTTTGCCCTTTTGACATATAAACGAGATTTTTAGAAATGTGAAAGGAAAAAAACCTTTGTTACTAATATATAAATATGTCCCGAAAATTTGACATCAGTTCTTGGTCTCAAACAGAAGTTATGCTCTATATCGTAAATTGAAGCTTTTTATTAATTAAATTGCGATATCTTGCATAAGTCAAGTTTAAGCATATGTTTTGACCCAAAACTCATTACCCACTATTAAGATAATATTTTTAAGGATTTTTGGAGTTTTTGATCAGATTATAATCTGATCATATCATGGAGTTCTTGTGTAAATTGGTAAATGACGATAATATCCTTTTCATACATAACATGAGTTTAACGAATGATTTGGATGCCAAACATTTTCCTACTAATCATACATATTAAATAAATTATTTTGAACATCTAACACTGGTAAAAATCTCAGATTTCCATAAACATCTTAATTATCGTCAATTATCGAGTTTTACACTAATTAGGTGCATAGTATGGTTTAAAACCATATTTAACACCTAAGACTTGTTACCTACTGAATTTTTAAATAAATTTTAATAATATTACAGTAAGTATAAGTTATGAACTCAGACTTCCAAAAATGTCCTTAAAAGCATATGTGAAATGACCAAAATACCCTTTCGGGGCATAGTTTGGTCATAAATGGTAAACCTCACATATGTATGATATCTTACTGATGTAATGTGATAAAATAAATATTTTTACTGAATGTTTTAAACCAGAACCTCAGATTATTATAAAACCTCCTTTATAAACATTAAAATGACCAAAACGCCCCTACGGGACTTAAATTGATTTTAAATACTTTTTGGGCATATATGCTAACATCCTACTGATGTATTAGCACATTCTAAGCATAATAACATATGAGACATGTATATAATTCATTTGGCTACCCGTTATGCATTTATGCATTCGAATCGGGTTATGTGACTAGTTTACATAAAATAACCGAAACGGGTTTAACCTTGTCATTAAATCTTCAAAATCCAGAATGTGTTTAGTTTACCCATATGATACAAGTATCCAAACTTGTCGGGTCTAAATCACATTCCATTCCGGTCTCCGCTTAATCTAGCGTTTAGAACCGTAAAGTATCTTTCAAACTAACCGGTCTAAGTCTTTGACTTAAATAAAGACCCGTTAGTATCCTAATAGGTTAATAAACATTCTATACAGATTAAGTACCTTTAGTAGAAGGTACTTTCATAAGGCTTTAGGAATATATGGCTGAGTTACTTCTTTCATCTAGCTCAGGTAAATACTTTTAACTTATTTTCCGTTATACAGGCTTGGGATACGGTATTATAATTATACCGCTTGGTCGGGTATGAAATCATTTAATCGGATTGTGATTAATAAATTTACATAACCCATTTTAATCTATTTTGTTTGATAACATAAACATTGGGGGTTAATACGACCGTGTCCTGGATATCCTTGGCTCATTTCATTTGTAAATGACCACGACCTATGCACGGGGTGTAGGCATACACCTGACAGATGCAAATGCAAATGCTAAATAACCCACATGATGGGGATAACTCCTTTGTGGGTTTTATAGTGGTGAGTCGGTTAATCATAACCGGCTTCCAAACCGGCCCCATTTGTATGACAAACATGTAAAACGGCATACAATATTATCTTAAATAATTGTCCCAAGTATAAATGATTTGTGATTTGTGCACTTAAATCAATTTTTATAAACTCTTTTCAAACGTGTCGGTTAATTGTATTTACCAGTGTAAACTGACGTATTTTCCAAAGACTAATTGACAGGTACCTCACGTAAATAGGCTGGAGCTACTAGGTGTCAAATAAGATGATCTTGCAAATCCCTAGATACCTGGAGTCTGTTATTTCAGTTTTCTTGTATTTTAAATTTTATGATCCGCCTGTGGATCTCTATTACAACCAAGTCTGTATATTCTTTATTTGGACACTCGGACACTATGGTTTGTAATAGTATTTATTCACCAAGCCTTCCGCTGTGCTATTATATTGTGTGTATTGACAATGATGATATCAACTACGTCACGATACTCCCCGCCGGGCCCACCGGTAATACGTGGAAATATCAGGGTGTGACAAGCCTTTAGATTTTCTTCTTAAGAGCTTCCCTTTGTGTAGCACGAATGCGCAACGAGAGGTCTGTATGTATGATCATCTCCAAAGCCTTAACCCTTATGGGCTTAATCCTCTCTTTTCGATTCAAGGCGTCCGCCACCACATTCGCCTTTCCTGGATGATATTTGATTTCGCAATCATAATCATTTAACAGCTCTACCCATCGCCGTTGTCTCGTATTAAGCTCTTTCTGATCGAATATGTGCTAGAGGCTCTTGTGATCTGTAAAGATCGTGCATCGGGTATCATAAAGATAATGCCGCCAAATCTTCAAAGCAAACACCACTGCACCTAATTCCAAATCATGCGTGGTGTAATTTTTCTCATGAACCTTCAATTGGCGCGAAGCATAAGCGATAACCTTCTGTCGCTACATTAGCACACAGCCCAATCACTAACACAAGGCGTCACAGTATACCACAAAGTCATTGGTGTCTTCGGGTAGGGATAAAATAGGTGCATCGCAAAGCTTGTTCTTTAGCAGCTGAAAAGCTTCCTCTTGCTTGTCTCCCCATTCATACTTCTTATCCTTTTGAGTAAGGGAGGTTAGCGGCTGAGCGATTTTTGAAAAATCCTCAATGAATCTGCGATAGTACCCAACTAAACCCAAAAACTGACGGATCTCGGTTGGCGTCTTCGGAGTTTCCCAATTCTTGATTGCCTCGATCTTGGTGGGATCCACATGAATTCCATCTTCGTTTACCACGTGGCCAAGGAATTGCACTTCATGCAACCAGAACTCACACTTCGAGAACTTAGCGTACAGTTTCTCCTTCTTGAGCATATCTAAAATGGCTCTAAGGTGTTGCTCATGCTCCTCCTTTGAACGTGAATATATCAAAATATCGTCGATAAATACAATCACGAATTTATCAAGATATGGCTTGCAAACTCGGTTCATCAAGTCCATAATACTACCAGTGTGTTTGTCAAACCAAATGGCATCACTAGGAACTTGTAATGTCCATAACGAGTTCTGAAGGCAGTCTTTGGTATACTCTCTTCTTGAATCTGCAGCTGGTGATAACCTGATCGAAGATCGATCTTGGAGTAGTAACTCGAACCCTGAAGTTGATCGAAGAGATCATCAATCCTCGGCAAAGGATACCGATTCATGATGGTCAACTTGTTTAGCTCCCGGTAGTCAATGCACATACGAAAACTACCGTCCTTCTTCTTGACAAATAGCACTGGAGCTCCCCAAGGCAAGAAGCTTGGTCTAATAAATCCCTTATCCAGTAGCTCCTGAAGCTGCGTCGACAACTCTTGCATCTCGGAAGGCGCAAGTCGATAAGGTGCCTTGGCTACAGGCGCGGCGCCTGGAACCAAGTCAATATGGAATTCGACTTGTCGTTGCGGCAGCAATCCTGGCAAGTCTTCGGGGAAGACTTCAGGATATTCCCTTACCACAGGGATATCTTCCAGCTTCGGTTCTTCGGCTTCTTTATCAACAACGTAAGCTAAGAAGGCAACACATCCTTTCCGCATAAACTTTTGAGCCTTCAAACAACTGATAATCCTTAGAGGCGTATCGTGCTTTTCTTCGTGTACCACAATGGTCTCCTCATTCGCCATCGGGATGCGAATGATCTTCTCATGACATACGATCTCAGCTCAGTTACTCGACAACCAATCCATTCCAACTACCACGTCAAAGCTTCCCAATTCAACTGGCAGCAGGTCCAGCGTAAACTCACGCTCTCCAAACTCTATCACACAACCTCTAATCACTTCGTTGGTCTCTAGTAGCTTTCCATTAGCTAGTGATGTGTGTAAAATGCAACATATAAATTACATCAATTGAGGCATAAAACTAACCCTTTTTAAGTACTAATATTGGAAAAAGAGTGTTTTTGTCTTCCTTTTGTATTTTCAGGATTAAATGAGCTCAAAAACGCAAAAGAAGCAAAAAGACAGCTAAATCCAACATAAATACAAGAAAAGGAACATTAGTGGACTGCCCGACCCCTCAACGGCACCTTCCAAAGCAAAATAGAGAAGACAGAAGACTGAACACGCCCCGTGCTCAGCCAGGACGGGGCCGTGCCCAAGAAGCAGCAGAAAAGACAAACCTATAGAAGCTTCTATTGCCCACCACGGGCCGTGCTCAGCGGACACGGGGGCGTGTCGAAAGTACAGCAGGCGCATTAATTGTAATTGCGAATTACAATTAATGAGGAGAGAGAGTGTCAGACAGGCACGGGGCCATGCCCAGCGGACACGGGGTCGTGCCCAGCTCTCTGTTCAGCCTATAAATAGGAGTGCTTGGATTCATTTCAACTCATCCCTTGGCACACCACCTCTCTCACACTTCATCCACCACCCACCACCATCACAACACCATCATCCATTGTCCATCGTAGAGTGTGTGAGTCGTCTCGGGATCCAAGATTGATCGTAAGAGTTCTTGACAATCAAGGCCATGTTTGCCTAAGTCTCTTACATCACTTGGTGAAGACAAAGTGTCTAGTATAATACTTTTTATTTCTAATCTTTTGCACTTTTTATTTGGTTTTGTAATAATGACTTTAATAACTAGTTACTTATGTTGAAGGTGATCTTTCCTTATCGTTTTTCCGTGGTGTCTTGGCATTATTTTACTGTCTATATAAAATAAAGGATTTTCACCATTCATATCTCCACGGTCTATATGGAGGTATGTTGGCTACCTGGTCGGGGGTTAAGGGAACGGTTTGGTAAAGGTCTTGCCATTGTTCAGCGTTTAGAGGTCCTGCAATGGACCTGGGTCAAATTTAGTAGGACCTCCTTCAATACTTCACGGTATTGGATGGCGGGGGTCCAAACTCTTTGATCCCCTCATAAGTTAACTACTATTAATACTATAACCCGGCTACTTAGGACTGTATCCTTGCTGACTCAGACTACTTAGCCGAGGGTAACGTCACCGCCAAAAGCGGGGCCTACCACAATACTGCATTAATAACTTAATTCATTATCTTCCAATAATCCACCCTTTTAGGATTGTATCCTTGCTGACTCAAACTACTGGGGTGAGGGTAACGTCACCTTCAAAATAGGGGCCTACTACAATAACTAAGATAATCTCTTAATTATGTGCAAAAGTGCGGAAATAATCAAAGGTTATACTAGATACGAGTCGGAACCAAGTGATTCATCTTGTCTATCTGTTTTTATTTTATTTTCAGCATTTTAGTTAGTTTTTATTTTTCTTAGTGTAAAACATTTTTCTAAACTTTTATTTTTTATTAGACGTTGAGGATAAACCGGTACTAAAAGCTCTTGTGTCATTAGACGACCTCGGTATCTTACCAACGCTATACTACACTCAACGATGGGTGCACTTGCCCATATATGTGTTTAGTGTTAGTGAAATATCGTGTTTTATAAATTTAAAACTTGGCTAAAATAAGTGTTAAAAAGGGCTTAAAATATACACCTAATATATACGACACTTCGCACGCATCAAGTTTTTGGCGCCGTTGCCGGGGACACAAGGATTTTAAGAAAGCTTAGAATCGACGGCCTAATCAGTTTTTCAAAACCTTTTTAAAAAAAGCGCGCGCACTTTTTTCTGCATTTTAGTTTAGACTCGCATTTACAGTAACCTGTACACGGGGCCGTGTTCACTGAACACGGGGCCGTGTCCAGCATTTTCATAAAAACACCCAGTAACAGAAACTTGAACACGGGCCGTGCTCACTGAACACGCCCCGTGCTCAACGAAATCAGTAAATTTAATTAAAACGCCCAGATACAGATTCTGAACACTGGGCCGTGCTTACTGAACACGGGGCCGTGTCCAGCCTCTGTTTCCGTTTTTATTTTCGTTTTCTGATCTCGAGACTCGGCTGTGGTCTGCTGAGTGATTCTTATGGATCAATACTCAGGAGGTTACAACTACACCTATGATGAGGATGATTATAGGGGTAATTATTGCACTAATTGTCGTAATGCACGCTCAAGTCAAAATAATCACTCATATCAACCATCCAATTCATACACCTACTATGAGGAGCCCAGGTACGAGCCATCAACTTCATACACATCCTATGAAGACCAAAGGTATGAACCTCCTCCCTCATACTCATATTTTGATGAACCAAGGTATGAGCCTTTTTACTCATACTTTGAGGAACCAAGATATGAGCAACCACCTTCATATGCTTATTATGAGGAACCATGGCATGAACAACCCACCTCATATGAGTATTATGAAGAACAAAATTACGAACCTTATCCATCATATGCTTACAATGAAGAACAATGGTGTGAACCATCAACTTCATATGGGTATTATGAGGAACAAAGGGTCGAACAACCGGATTCAAGCTTAGAAAATAACGATTCTTTTTCTATAACCGAAGTGACCGATAGGATATTAGAACACATTAAAGTTATCGATCGATGTATAAAAGAAGCTCGCGCAAGGGAAGAGGAGTCCCGCGCAAGAGAAGAATTAAAAAAGGAAGAGATAACTGAAATGTAAAAATGGAAGAACAAATAAGTGAAAAACCGACACATGAGTTAAACAACGAAAAAGGTGAGTCCGACAACGTTAAAATCCAAGAAGAGTCTAATTTTGAAGAAATTAATCTCTTGTCACCTTCTTTCGAAAATCATTGTTTAGTACCCACTCATGCTAAGTTTTTAAAAGAGTTAAACACTAACACTAAAATTGACGAAACGGTAAGTGTTAAGTTAACGAATGATCAAACTTCACTAATAAAAGAAGACCCATTTGAAATTAACATTACACCGGTTCCATGTTTCTTTCAAAATTCGTTTATTAGTAATATCACAATCGATAAAGATCTTTGTGTTAACATAATGCCTAACTACATTTTCGAGAAATTAAGTATTAGTGATTTTTCTCCACTTCAAATACCCATTTTTCTATCCAATCGGAAAGTAATAAAATCAATCGGTATAGTTGAAGATGTCTTGGTTCAAACAAATCAAATGGTAATTCCAACCGACTTTGTCATCCTCGATGACGCTCCTCTAGTGTTGGGACGACCATTTATAAAAACTCATGAAGCTCTGAAAAACCGGAAGTTCAATAATCTACCTCTTCAATTAGGGGCATTTAAAAGAAGTGTCGATCTCGAACGATCAATGAAATATCCATTCGGCAATAATGACCCCCTAATTGAAGATGAAGATGAACCACCCGATACAAGTGAAGAGATTGACCACTTTGTTGAAGAAGAGGTCGCCATAGAACAAACTTTTAAAGTTCTTGATCAAAATGAGCAACCAAATAAGGAGTCTCCTAAAGACCCACCACTTGAGCTCAAAGAACTTCCAAAAGGTTTGGAATATGCTTTTCTAGACAAAGATGGTAAGTTACCTGTAATTATTTCGTCTAAATTAGATAACTTAGAAAAAGAAAAATTAATTAATCTTTTGAAAAAACACAAAAATGCAATAGCTTGGAAACTTGTTGACATAAAAGGAATTAGTCCTTCTATGTGCACACACAAAATTTTGATGAATGATGACTACAAATCGATCATACAACCACAACGTCGAGTAAATCCAAATGTTCAAGAAGTGGTTAAAAACGAAGTCATCAAGTTACTTGACGCCGGACTTATCTATCCTATCTCCGATAGTCCTTGGGTGAGTCCCGTCCAAGTAGTTCCAAAGAAAGGAGGTATGACGGTAATAACTAACGAAAAGAATGAACTAATACCAACGAGAACCGTCACAGGATGGAGAGTATGTATAGATTATAGACGATTAAATGAAGCAACAAGAAAGGATCACTTTCCTTTACCCTTCATTGATCAAATGTTAGAAAGATTATCCGGGCATAAATTTTACTGTTTCTTGGATGGTTTTTCAGGTTACTTTCAAATCCCGATAGCACCCGAAGACCAAGAAAAGACAACTTTCACATGTCCCTATGGAACTTTTGCTTATCGACGCATGCCGTTTGGTCTATGTAATGCCCCTGCAACATTCCAACGTTGCATGGTAGCTATTTTCCATGACATGATAGAAAAGACAATGGAAGTCTTCATGGACGACTTCTCTATCTTTGGGGATTCATATGACCAATGCCCCGATAACCTTGAACGAATGCTATCCCGATGTGAGGAAACTAACCTCGCCCTTAATTGGGAAAAATGTCATTTCATGGTAACGGAGGGAATAGTACTCGATCACAAAATCTCAAGCGAAGGAATGGAGGTGGATCGAGCCAAAATAGATACCATTTCTAGATTGCCACCTCCATCCTCCGTAAGAGCTATCAGAAGTTTCCTAGGGCATGCCGGATTTTATAGGCGATTTATCAAAGACTTTTCAAAAATCTCAAGGCCTCTAACAAAATTGCTTGAAAAAGATGCTCCATTCATCTTTGACAAGGATTGCAATCAAGCATTTCTAACCCTAAAGGAAATGCTAGTCAATGCACCTATCATGGTAGCGCCTGATTGGAAATTTCCTTTCGAAATCATGTGTGATGCCAGTGACTTTGCAGTTGGAGCTGTCTTGGGACAGAGAAAAGAAAAGCATTTCCACCCAATCTATTATGCTAGTAAAACACTTAATGATGCACAAGAAAATTACACAACAACTGAGAAAGAGTTACTAGCTGTGGTATTTGCTTTTGATAAATTTCGTTCTTATCTTGTTCTTTCTAAAACTATAGTCTATACAGACCATGCAGCCATTCGATATCTCTTCAAGAAGCAAGACGCAAAACCACGTTTGATTAGGTGGATCCTACTCCTCCAAGAATTTGACATTGAAATCAAGGACAAAAGAGGAGCAGAAAATACCGCAGTGGATCATCTTTCACGCCTAGAAGACCCAGCTTTAGAGGCAACCAGGGACGAGCAAATCAACGAAAAATTTCCAACTGAGTCCCTGGAAATGGTGGATTACAAGGAAGAACCATGGTACGCCGACTATGCTAACTACCTAGCTAGCGGTATAGTCGCAAAAGGATGGCCACATCATCAAAGAAAAAAATTCTTTGCCAATGTGAAACACTACTTTTGGGAAGATCCATATCTTTTCAAAATGTGTGCCGACCAACTCGTCAGACGATGCGTACATGGAAGAGAAGCACGAAGAATTCTCCGCCATTGTTATGAAGGTCCATACGGAGGACATCATGGTGCTGCCAGTACCGCACGAAAGGTATTCGATTCAGGATTTTATTGGCCAACCATTTACAAAGATGCTCAAAATCTTGTAAAGACATGTGATGCTTGCCAAAGAACAGGTAATATTTCTTCCAAAAACGAAATGCCACAAAATGGCATTCTTGTTTGTGAAATATTTGATGTGTGGGGACTCGACTTTATGGGACCTTTCCCACCATCGAAAGGAAACAAATATATACTTGTGGCAGTAGATTATTTGTCTAAATGGGCCGAGGCCGAGGCACTTCCAACAAATGATGGAAGAGTCGTGGTAAGATTTCTGAAAAAATTATTCTCTCGTTTTGGCACACCTAAAGCTTTAATAAGTGATAGAGGTACCCATTTTTGCAACCATCAACTTGAAATTTTTTTTAACAAGATATGGGGTCTATCACCGGGTTTCGACAGCGTATCACCCTCAAACAAACGGACAAGCCGAAGTGACTAATAGAGGTTTAAAACGAATACTCGAAAAAACCGTAGGGTTAAATAAAAAGGAATGGGCTGATAAATTAGACGATGCTTTATGGGCTTTTCGAACTGCTTACAAAACAACAATAGGTACAACCCCATATAAGCTAGTCTATGGAAAAAGTTGTCATTTGCCAGTAGAAATTGCACACAAAGCCTACTGGGCGATCAAAAATGTAAACTTAGATCTAGAATTTGCTGGTAAAAATCGATTTTGTCAAATAAATGAATTAGACGAGCTTAGGAATTATGCATACTCAAACTCCGAGATTTATAAGGAAAGAATGAAAAATTTGCATGACAAACATATTAAACCTAATGAATTTCGGGTAGGAGACTTAGTTCTTTTGTTTAATTCTCGACTTCGATTGTTTCCTGGTAAGTTAAAATCTAGGTGGTCAGGACCTTTTTCCGTCACCCACATTTTTCCACACGGTGCAGTAGAAATTAAATCTCGAAATGGGCCACCATTTAAAGTCAATGGCCAACGGCTGAAACTCTATCAAGGATTCATTGAGGATGAGGAAGAAGAAATCTTGCTTCAAACCGTGGAAGAATAAAAACATCATGTCTGGTAAGTTACGAACGATTGAGACGACAAAATAAAGCGGTAAGTTTTCTAAACATGGCTTATGGGAAAAAGGGGCACTCACACGAGCACAAAAAAAAAAGCGCTCGGCACGAGGCCGTGTCCGCTGGACACGGGGCCGTGTTCACGCTACAGACGGGATAAAACCCCTTTTTCAAAACAGTTTCTTCATTCCACACGCCCCGTTTCCCCACAAAAGCTCTGGTTCCAGGCGATTTTTTCGCGAAATTTCGACGTCTCCTATCAATCTAACAACGTCAAGGTATGATCCTATCACTCTTAGTAGTTAGATTAGTTACTTGCATGTAGTTAAAACACCACAAATTTGGGGAAAAATCTAGGGTTCTTGAAGTTCATCCGGATCGAACCTAAAATTTTTGCCTAAATCTGTTTGCAATTAGTTAGATTAGTGTTAAGGAAAGTAAATACACTTAGATTGTTCAAAGATTCACCCGATTTCTTACAAAAACCCCAAAACCCTTGTTCTTGAACCGAAAAAGATAAAATTGATGGGGTAAACGGGATAATTTGGGAAAAACGGTGTTTAGGGTTTCATTTTCGGGGGAAACCGCACCTATTGGACCAAAAATTTTCAAGTTTTCGAAACCGGGTCGAAAAATGAAGTTTTTGAGTAACAGACCTCTGGACACGGGGCCGTGTCCGCTGGACACGGGGTCGTGTCCAGCCGGCTGTTTGCAGTTTCTTTAAAAATCTCATCGTTTCGTAAAATTTTTGGTGTATTCTTTCAGATGGCAAAGTTCACAAGGTTCAATGCAAGTGAGCTCGATGCAAGGGCAAGGTACGAGATACTTCAAACAAGACCCGAGGAGTACCCCAGGAGAGCTTTCACGGACCTGTTAACCTTGGTAAACCAGTTGAACCGATTCAACAACATCGTTACGGGACCACTAGTTGTTGCATTAAACACTAGGCTTAGGTCGGTGCATCAATGCACCATGGAGTTCTACAGTACCTTCAACTTCAATTCAAGGTGTGACCCATTCGACAATGAAGGGGTTGTATTTCGGTGTGGAGGGACAATGTACTCGATCTCCATGGCACAGTTTGGAGCCATAATAGGGCTATACCAAGAAGAGGAATCGGGAAACGAAGAGAACACCGGGGGATTACGAGACTTAGATGGAAATGAAAGACAAGCCGCATGGGCTCAAATCGGTGAAGGAATTTACGACCCTCGCAGCACCAAAAGTACGAAGCTAAGGGATCCGCTCTATCGCTACATTCACAGGATCCTCACCTACTCTCTAAACCAACGTCACGACAGTAGCGGTGTTGTAGGGTTGAAAGATTTGGTTGTCCTCCACTGTATCCACAACCAAAAGCCTCTCGATGTTCCGTATCTCCTATTACGAAACATGCATCTCAACCGCCTTGCTCGCGCTCCAACGCCTATCTTCTTCGGGGGATGGGTGTACCGTCTTTTCAAGCATTACACGCGAATTCCAAGGTCCTTTGAAAGAAGCCCATGGTCGGGACGAGTTGACTACCACATTTGCCGAGCCATGAACTTACTTTATGAGGCGGAAGACGGAACAGTGAGTTTCCAAAGAACACAAGGCTATGCATGGAACCCACAGGAGGCCCTAGTTCTTCACGCACCACCTCCCCACCACCAGTATCCACCCCATGGTGATCCGGGTCAATCCTCCTCACAAGGAGGTGGTTTTCCTAACTTTCAAAGCTTACATGATCTTATGCAGGAAAACCTCATGTGTACCAGGAACGCCTACAACCTCGCCAATAACACATACCACCGGGTCGGAGCTATTGAACGCAACATCAACGATATACAAGACGATATCGGCAGCATCCGAGAGTACATGGCGGGGCATGGGGATGGAGGTGATGATAGCGATGAGGATATGGAGTAGAGGGTTTGGAGGAGCAGGAGCGGGTTGATGGCGAGCCCACAGGTTTAAGTCCCTTTATCTATCGAACAATTGGTGGCCTGCGTGCCAGAAGTTGAACAATTTACTTTCCTTGCAACACTTTTATTTTCCGTTTTATTTTTCTTTTACTCTATGCTTGGAACAATTAACTATGGTAATTTAGGATGTTTGTGTTGCTTGGTGTGGTATTAAGTGATGAAACAGGTACAAACCAAGGCTTGGGGTGCTAAGCCTCAGCACTTATAGAGCCAGGATGGAAAAACCGGGGGAAGAAACCTGTTTTTCAGGCTTTCAGACTGTCCACACGGGGACGTGTCCAGCCAACACGCCCCCGTGCTCACCTCCTAGACCTGCTGTTTGGCTTCTGTCCTGCAGATTTTTGTCAGACACGTGGCCGTGTCCAGTGGACACGGGGCCATGTCCACCTTCTGTAAGTTCTCGTTACTGGCACCTGAACACGGGGTCGTGCCCACTCAACACGGGGCCGTGTTCAGTGCCCAGTAACACAAGTTTTTGCTTTTTAAACACTATTTTACACATCTAATCAACCTAAAAATTTATTTTTGGGACACATTGAGGACAATGTGTAATTTAAGTGTGGGGGGGAATGCTAAAACCTTGAATTTTGCAAGTCCTAAATACAAGCCTTACACAAAACTCTATTGGAACCGCTAATCACCCCAAATTTTTTCAAAAAAAATCATTTTTTTAACTTGACTAGGTTTAATTCGGGAAATTCAAGTTCTCAAAAAGGTTATATTTTTACAAGTTTACAACCAATAGCGTAGTGATAAAAAGAACCAACATAAGAAAATTATGAAAAGGCATGACAAACTTAGTTAAAATTAGATTATATATACTTGATCACATAAAAACCCATTCCCACAAAAGTGAGTTTTGAGCCTTTATTGAGCATACAATTACATATCATTAGACTAAATGCTCATTTTTCGTTTCTTGTGTGAATAGCCGCTTGGTTCTTACGACTCTAGAACTTGCCATGACGATACATTCCCGGTCTTTATCAACTTAAACCCGAGTAAGTAAATGATGGAGGCATTAGGACTAACCCTTTTTATTTCTACACCATTATTTTTCTTTTTTACCACCTACCCAAAAATCCCCCTAGTTAACCCCTTTGAGCCTAAACCTTTTCATTTCATCACCCAAACCAAAAACCCTTTTACCCACCAAAACCTTTTTCATTTTTAACCCTTTGTTTTAGTAACAAGTTCGGTTTTTCGTATAAAAAAAAAAAAAAAAAAAGAAGAGAATTGTTGATGATGAAGCAAAAAGAAAATAAACAAACAAGTTTATCAAAAATAACTTCATTTGAATAAAAGCTTCATCAAAGCAAAAATAGAAAATCTTACGAAAACCGACACTTGTTACGCTTTTTCGCCATTTTTCTACTAACCACTATCCCAACCACCTACCTTTAACCCAAGCCTAACCCTTAACCCACAAAGTCCTCTTGATATTTACAAAGGTATAAAAGTTAAAAAGGAGGAGGATTGATTGCTTGGCAAGCCTATGGTAGGAATAAGTTCCATGCCGCTCTCGAGTGATTCACTAAAAATACACCTTCGGCCGAGTGTGACTGATTTCTCCCGTGAGGTATGTGAACTTGTATATAAATGGAATTTTAAAAAGGCATGCTATGCCCAAATAAGTAATTTCTCCTATGAAAAAGTTCTAAATAAATCATTACGAATAGGAGTGTAAATAAATAAAAATAAAACCCAAAAAGATCTTGGACATCCCGACACTCTACGATAAGCCCAAAACCTTCTCTTCTACCTATTCCATTTGGGAGTGTAAGCCACATATTAAAGAGTTTTGTTTGAGGACAAGCAAAAGTTCAAGTGTGGGGGTATTTGATGTGTGTAAAATGCAACATATAAATTACATTAATTGAGGCATAAAACTAACCCTTTTTAAGTACTAATATTGGAAAAAGAGTGTTTTTGTCTTCCTTTTGTATTTTCAGGATTAAATGAGCTCAAAAACGCAAAAGAAGCAAAAAGACAGCTAAATCCAACATAAATACAAGAAAAGGAACATTAGTGGACTGCCCGACCCCTCAACGGCACCTTCCAAAGCAAAATAGAGAAGACAGAAGACTGAACACGCCCCATGCTCAGCCAGCACGGGGCCGTGCCCAAGAAGCAGCAGAAAAGACAAACCTATAGAAGCTTCTATTGCCCACCACGGGCCGTGCTCAGCGGACACGGGGGCGTGTCGAAAGTACAGCAGGCGCATTAATTGTAATTGCGAATTACAATTAATGAGGAGAGAGAGTGTCAGACAGGCACGGGGCCGTGCCCAGCGGACACGGGGCCGTGCCCAGCTCTCTGTTCAGCCTATAAATAGGAGTGCTTGGATTCATTTCAACTCATCCCTTGGCACACCACCTCTCTCACACTTCATCCACCACCCACCACCATCACAACACCATCATCCACCACCGTCATCCATTGTCCATCGTAGAGTGTGTAAGTCGTCTCGGGATCCAAGATTGATCGTAAGAGTTCTTGACAATCAAGGCCATGTTTGCCTAAGTCTCTTACATCACTTGGTGAAGACAAAGTGTCTAGTATAATACTTTTTATTTCTAATCTTTTGCACTTTTTATTTGGTTTTGTATTAATGACTTTAATAACTAGTTACTTATGTTGAAGGTGATCTTTCCTTATCGTTTGTCCGTGGTGTCTTGGCATTATTTTACTGTCTATATAAAATAAAGGATTTTCACCATTCATATCTCCACGGTCTATATGGAGGTATGTTGGCTACCTGGTCGGGGGTTAAGGGAAAGGTTTGGTAAAGGTCTTGCCATTGTTCAGCGTTTAGAGGTCCTGCAATGGACCTGGGTCAAATTTAGTAGGACCTCCTTCAATACTTCACGGTATTGGATGGCGGGGGTCCAAACTCTTTGATCCCCTCATAAGTTAACTACTATTAATACTATAACCCGGCTACTTAGGACTGTATCCTTGCTGACTCAGACTACTTAGCCGAGGGTAACGTCACCGCCAAAAGCGGGGCCTACCACAATACTGCATTAATAACTTAATTCATTATCTTCCAATAATCCACCCTTTTAGGATTGTATCCTTGCTGACTCAAACTACTGGGGTGAGGGTAACGTCACCTTCAAAAGAGGGGCCTACTACAATAACTAAGATAATCTCTTAACTATGTGCAAAAGTGCGGAAATAATCAAAGGTTATACTAGATACGAGTCGGAACCAAGTGATTCATCTTGTCTATCTGTTTTTATTTTATTTTCAGCATTTTAGTTAGTTTTTATTTTTCTTAGTTTAAAACATTTTTCTAAACTTTTATTTTTGATTAGACGTTGAGGATAAACCGGTACTAAAAGCTCTTGTGTCCTTGGACGACCTCGGTATCTTACCAACTCTATACTACACTCAACGATGGGTGCACTTGCCCATATGTGTGTTTAGTGTTAGTGAAATATCGTGTTTTATAAATTTAAAACTTGGCTAAAATAAGTGTTAAAAAGGGCTTAAAATATACACCTAATATTTACGACACTTCGCACGCATCACTAGTTCCATCGAGTACGGAATATCTAACTTACTGGCAACTAACCCAAGTATATCCTTAAATTCTAGGGACACGAAACTATAATCGGCACCAGTATCAAATAGCACAGATGCAAAGTGTTGGTTGATAAGGAACGTACCAGTGACTACATTCGGATCTTGACGAGCTTCCCTAGCTCCAATGTTGAAAATTCTTCCTTGGGCTTGGTTGTTCTTTGGGCAATCCCGCTTGAAATGCCCAACATCTCCGCAACCAAAACAACCTTGGCCGCGACCATTTCTGTTTCCATTTCCATTTCTGACCTGGTTGTTGTTTGCTCCACGGTTTCCGTTACCAACTTGATTTCCAGAACCACCACGATTTACATTTCCACCGAAGTTTCCATTTACTCCTTGATTATTCCTATTCCCATTACCGTTTCCACTACGGTTTCCATTGCCATTCCCATTACCTCTCTGACCACCATTTCCATGACCATTACCAGCCCAGCACGTCTCCTTCGAATGACCATTCTTTCCGTAGTTTTCACATTTCCTAAGCCTACACTGGCCTACATGATGGAACTGGCATACATCACATTTGGGCAAGTTTTCCATGTATCCCTTCCCCTTGTTCTCTGAACTTGCAGCACCAGTCCTAACCTCAGCCGGTGGGTTCGCATCTCTTTTCTTGTTACCACTGTTGTTGTTTCCTTGGGTACCCTTCTTAAAATTCGAGAACTTCCTCTTGTTCTCTCCAGACGACTCGACATGAGTCTCCTTCTTCTTGGTGTCAGAAATCGAGAACTTGTTCAATCTGATCGCTTCTTCGGTCAGTGCCACACTCAAGTCAATGGCTTCAGTAATGGTTGGAGGCTTCGAAGTAGTCACCATGCTCATTATTTGGGGTGCCAATCCCCAAATGAAACGTTCAACTTGCTTGAATTCTGGCTCTACCATGTGGGGGACAACACGAGACAGGTCATGGAATCTCTGTACATACTCAGCAATCTTAGGACCATCCATCTTCAGATTCTAAAACATGGTTTCCAACTTCTGAATCTTAGCCCTTAAACAGTACTTCTTGGGCATCAGTTCTTTCATATCATCCCAAGTCATACCATACGCTGCAGCCTCACCTAGAGTCTGAACCTGGAGGTTCCACCACGACAGAGCTCCATCTAGGGATAGTCCAGAAATGTAAGTGACTTGATGCTCTGGCGCACACTTGCTCATTCACAGCACATAATCTGTCTTCTCAGCCCATCTTACAAAAGCTACAGCACCTCTAGTGCCGTCAAAGTTCAGAGGCTTGCAGTCAAGGAACTGCTTGTAAGTACAGCATGTACAAGTAACATCATTCACAGAAAGCATTAGCAAATGCACATGGAATGTCCAAACATATCGTAATGTGTCTTAAGTGACTTAAACATTATCGTGAGGTGGGTTATTTCCTGAGATACCTCCGTTGTGTTCAGAGCATAGGGCCTCATGTTGTGCGATTGCCTGTGAAATCCGTTCATGCAGTTCTGCCTCTTTTGTGGGCAACTGAGTGTTCCTTCAAGGAGGCATCTTCTAAAAAGAAGATTGTATAGGTCAGGTCGTATTCGTATGATAAATATATAGTATGTATACGTAATAGCATTCATTATAGCAAGCAAGTATATGGCATCACAATTACTGCACAAACATGACATTCAACAACGTATTCAATGAGAACATTACGATTGAGCTTTCATTAATCATCGACCACAAATACTGTTACATGTTTTACAAAAGTATCATATCAAAAAGGATCACAGGGTCACACTACCCTTGTCCCGCAAATCTATCGGTCTACAAAAGTCATATAGTCAAAAGGTGATCTCCAAAAGGCTTCACTAGCTCAGCTCAATAGTGGTGCTCTCATCAAAAGCAAGCTACCTACATAAAACCAAAAACCGGCTATGCTGATGGTGGTGGAGGAGGAGGTGGAGGAAAGAAAAGCAAGTTGCGCACATGCACAAGCTCCTCCTCAAGCTCATATACATGACGCAACAGATAACTGATCTGCTGCTCAACGGTGAGAAATCGAGTGTCAAACTCAGGAAATGGAGTAAGCGGTGTAGGAGGATGCGAAAACGGGGATGGTGATGAACGAGGGGGAACAAAAGCAGGCTGACACGGACATGGCAAAGGACGCAGTGTCATCTCAAGCTCTAAAATCCTACGACTCATGATCTCATACTAGAGCTGCAATGATAGAAGTAACTCATCCCGTGTATAACCAGTAAAGTGCGAGGGATGGTAGGGATCAGAAATCGGCATGGTGTACGGTGGGAACCATCTGAGTGGCTCATCAAGTGGTGAAGAAGTTAAATGAGCAAAAGGTGCAGACTGGGGTATGTGGGGAAAAGCTGCTGAAATATGAGGATCATGGCTAGGCTGCTGGCCTGAAGTGCCTTCCCCTGGACGGGGTGCGGGTATATCCTGCAGGAAAACAATAGGTAGATCAACACGATGAACATCAGACTCCACTGGATGAAAAGGAGCAACATCAACGGGTGTGGGTGCAGGTGGGGGGAATGAATGGCTTAATAACAGGAGGGTCAGCGGGTGCAGGAACTGGATCGGGTATGAGGGGTGCAATGTCAGGTAAACCAAATGGAATATGGTCATGATCAAGTAAAGGCTCAGGATCAGCAGGTGCAGTATCAGGCTGATCAATAGGAATAAGGTCTAGGTCAAGATCAAGCTCAAAGTCATGTGGAGGGGATGGTGCAGCTGACATGGCTGTATCATCGTCAGAATCAGTGGCATAACGTCGCAACCCAACTGCCTGCAAGGCGGAAGATGTCACAGACTCAAAGGAATCTGAGACAGAGTGCAAACTAGAGTCAGAGGAAATCTCGATAACAGGGATCTCAGGAAGTGGACTAGCAACAACGTCCTCATCTAGCTCTCCATCGCCATGAGCGTCATCGGGAGGACCATCAACAAACAAATCAAAATCATCGTCAAACAGATCATCGAATGGCCAATCCTCAGGAGGGATGACCACTAAAGGAACAGGAGCGAGGATCGGTGCCACAATATGCTCACCATCGGGATGACCGATGATAAGATGATCGTGTACAGGAATGGGAATAACAAAAGGATCCTCGTCTAGGATACCATCAGCAGGCAGTAAGTCGTCTCCAAAATCGGGCAGCGCAAATGGCTGAAAATCGTCCTCGTCATTGGACATCATCTCTGGGTCACTCTCTGTATCGGATACGAAGATCTCTGGCTCCAGTGCGACCTCATAGTCAGAAACAATAGCCATGGGGTCTTGGTCGTCGGACAATCCACTCTCGGATGATGACATGGTGTCTGTAACATAACAATCACAATATATGCACATATATTAACCACTAACATTTAGTATGCAAGCAAAGTCAATGTATCATGAAATCATGTATCCTCGTGATTTCTCACGAACCCTTTCTATCCTTCCTAGTCTCTTAGACTAGATCACCTAGTCTCCCAGACTAAACCACCTGGTCTCCCAGACTAAACCACCTAGTCTCCCAAACTAAACCACAAACATAAACCATGCAATCGTGTTTCGTGTCTTTTTGTTTGTAAAAATGTTTGTTCCCTGGATCTAGGTGTTTCGTGTATACAATGAAAACATGCTGTAAAAATATTTTCGTGAGAGCCCTAAGGATTGTAGTCTAGACTCGAGAAGGAATCCTAATTCGCTACAATCGAAGCTCTGATACCAAACTGTCACACCCTGACTTTTGCGGAAGCGTGATTATGTGTGACTTGCTTAATATCATTGCATTCAATCATAACAACAACTATATGATAAAACTAACGATGATCATCCATTAAATAAGTTTAGAAACATAACAACATTGTCTTGACACGCAGACTCCAAATTTGAATTACAAACCATACAAATTGTTTAAAGTTCTATAAGGACTCGACAAAAGACTTTAGATAAAACCAGGATTTGGAAGAGGTGTCTTGTCCAAGATAAGACACACTAACCAAACCCCAAGACCATGAATGACATCTTTTATTCTTAATCATAACACTTGAAAACTTCCGAACGCCCGCCAGATTGTAACACCCCAAAACCTGAATGTTTATAATTGTCGTATGTTCCTATATGACTTAGCATGGAATAAATAACTAGGCTATTTAACCTAGTTAAGTGTGTGGTTAAAAGTATTAAAAGACAAGAGTTTTGCCAATTATAATTAGTGGCAAACTCAAGGGACTAAAGTGGGGTAAATGAAAGTTGATTTTATAAAATAAAAAAATATAAATACACACATATACACACACACGTTCGTGTGTTCTAGAAGAGCAGGAGCTCCATGAGAGCTCAAAACCCTAATCATGAAGGATCATCAAATTGAAGGGCAAATCAAGGTCTAAATTCATGAATGAACACGGATTAATGATCACCTCCTCGTGGGGATCGTAAGGTATGTCTTAGATTCTAGATTGGTGATGATGCACGAAATGGGTTATGTTGTAAATCACGAATTTGTATGAAATTGAGCATGAGTATGGGTTAGATTCATCATTTGGAACATGGATTATGTATGAATTAGGTTAATTTGATGTTTAAGGATGAAACCCATTAGTTATGGTAAGAATGATGATTTGAATCATCATCCATGTCTAATTCTTGTTGAATGTTGATGTATTTTGATTTGTATGATGGATTCTTGTTAGAGGAATTGAAAGAAATATGATACTAGTATGTTTGATGTTCATGCATGTATGAATCATGTTGATTAGGAGGAAGAAATTGATGAATTGTGTATGAGATTAGAATGACATGCATGAACTAGTTGTACACTATGCTTACAAGGTAGTACATATATCAAAAGTATGATGAATTATGAAGAACTTAAGATTAGATCACTTGTAAGTGATTAACAAGTAGTTATGAAGTGGGTTTTAGATGATGTAATGTAATTTGATGATTCACTTATGTTAATAATGTTTGGAATCATACATGTGTGTGAATGTTTAAAGAAATGGGATAAGAGATGATAAATTGTTGTTAGATGAAGTGAATAAAATGTGATGATAACATGTTTGATGTTTAATTTAAATACCCCATGTTGGATTGTGGAAGCATTTGATGAACTATGTATGAATTTAGAAGATTGTGTATGAATTGGTTGTATGTTATGCTTAAAAGGTGGTACGCACACCAAGTGAATGATAAAATGTATATAATGTCGCCCGTATAGTCGATTATGATGTTACGGGTATATGTTGATAAGTCGATAGTTATGTATGGTTAATAGTTGACTTTTGAAAGTCAACTAAGTATAAGAAACATGAGTTGACTCGTTGTCGTAAATGTAGGTTGATGAGAAGTCGTATGGTACATGTAATAGCAATCCGTGTTAAATGTAATGACATGGTGAGTTACATGAGTTAAACGTATACGGACATGATTATATGAGTTATGTTTGTTAGAAATGATTAATGAAAGTTAAGTGTGAAATATGGGATTGATACGATTGTTATCATGTACCAATGAGTATGCTAATGATAGCGTGATTTCGATGACATGGAAGTATAGGAATCATGTCGAGACGGAATCAAGCACGGAAGACTAACGGGTCAAGAAGTGGCGAGGAACGAATGGGAACACGGATGCATGAGGTAAGTGATTCCGTAATCACTTCCAAGTTGTTTATGTAGATTTATATGCATTTGAATTAGATATGACAATTGAGATTAAATAGGAATGAATTGTGATATGTCAATGAAGTATTACAACGGGTCATAGCTTTGATCCGAGCCAAGTATGTGCGATTAGAGTTGTAGTTAAGTCGTGGGATTGGGTAAATGTGTAAAGAAGTCATTTGTTGTAAGGGATGGAACAAAGTTGACGAAAACGCCCTTGATGGGTAAAACGGGCAAATGATCTTAAAAGTTGATCACAAACAAGCTATTTGATTAAATGAATGTTTTGAAAAAGTAAGAAAGCAAGAAGTACGATTTTCGTAAGCTAAGGACCTTTTTATGCGCATTTGCCCTTAACGGGTCAAAATAAGCTTTTGAGCGAAAATTGTGTGGAATAAGGTGTAAAGTATCCATAAATGAATCTTTTATGATAGATGACCTTGAAATTATTAGGTTTATATGAAGTTAATGTCAAACAAACAAGTTATGTTGATAAATGCATGAACGAGTCAAGGTTTGGTAAAAGGGTAACGAGCCGAGGGCTTAATAGTCATAAATTTAGGTAATCCAAATATTGGATTTTTACTCCATGTGATGGAGAATTAAATTACGATCACGTAGGAAAAAGAATCGGGTAAAACGGATCAAAAACGAGAAAGTTATGCTCGTTTCCGTGAAATCCGGTTGTGCTGGAAATCTGCAGATCAGCAGCATCAACATTCTGTCAAAAAGTAGGCAGTAGCGTAGCGCGACTGCCAAGGCCCTAGGCAGTAGCGCTACGCGACTGTGGTCAGTTTCGCGAAAACCGTTTATTTCAACTGTTTATGCATTGCGAGCCCGTCTGGACCGTTTTTAAACGCGTATAAGCTAAGAATGATTAGTTATTCCCTTATTTTAGGGAAAGTAGATATGTATAAAGGTATGTATGTATGAATATATGTGGCGTGAATGAATGAATGTATGTGTGTATGCATGTAATTAGGTATATAAGAGCATATACAAGTATGAAAGCATGCGTGAAGATATGAATGCAGGTATGTATGTAGGTGAGTATGTAGGTAGTATGTGTATGTATATATATATACATATATATACATATTCAAGTGAGTATGTACGAATGCGCGCACGTATGTAGGGTTGTGTGAAGGCATGTAATAGGTATGTATGTAGACATGTATGCATGTATGTATGTAGGTATGCACGTATGTAGGCACGCGCGTATGAAAGCAGCTACATAGGTTTGAAAGTAGTTATGTGTGAACGGATGCACTTATGTAAGTATGCATGAAAGTATATATGCATGTATTCAATGAAATTGAGTATTGAAGATAATAATAGCGTGCCTTGTGAACGAAGTGTAACGCAGGTACAACGAGAAAGTCTCACCACGGATTGTATGATCAGATGGAAAGCTGGGATGTAATGAGTTAACGGAACGAAAAGTAAACGTGAATAAATCTTGTATGTTTATAATGCGTACTAATGTTATGAATTTTATGTGGTGAGCGCGGGTAATACGAGCCTTGAGGATCATCAAGAAACAGAGATCGAGGATCGAGTCACTAGAGAGATTGTACGGGAACGTTGATGTATATAATGTAATAAGCATAAGCTGTGTTTTTACTTAGTAATTAAGCCGATTGATGGAATTATGTGAAAGAGTAATGTTAAAGCTAAATTTTAAATAAGTTAAAGTATTTATAATGAAAGAAATTTTATGCTACGTATTTCCGCTGCGACTTTTGTCAAATACGTATTAGGGTGTAACAAGTTGGTATCAGAGCCCTGGTTTGAGAGAATCAAGTGTAAGAAGGTAAGTGCTTGAACTCAAACCTGTGTGCTCTTGTGATAAGAAACCCGTACAATCCAAGACTCGGTCAAGATCCAAAGGTAAAAGAGAATGTAAGTATGTACTTATGTATACGCATAAAGAAACTAACGGTTTTGTATATGCAAGGTAAGTATAAGCGTTTGAAGAGGATGATCCGCGAGTGCGGTCAAGTACCGACACCAAGGCATGAAATAAGATAAAGTTGAACCCAGGTACGTAAATTTAATATGTCGGTATATGAAATGGTAAAATGCATTAAGGGAAGAAAAATGCTAAGTGAAGGACCATGATGGTATAGTAAACATGTTTTGAAAAATGATACACGTGCCGAAACCAAATTCTTCGGACATAAGGTGACAATTACACGAAAACACGAAACTAGTATGTGGATTGTGTACCTGGCCAGTACACGTGAAGCATATGACGTTCGTGGGACCGTGATAATTGATACAGGTATGTCCGCTAGAAGTAAGTAGTAGGTGGACGTGAGGGTGAAGAGAAATGTAAGACTCTCAAGAATGAGAGTATTGTGACAACTCGAAATTTAGAACCTTTCGTTGTACGTTTGAACACTAAGTGACTAACTAAAATGATGATTTAATGAATGATAAGTGAACCTTTTGTATGATTATGTGTTATGTTACATGTATGCTTGTGTGTATGTATGCGAGAATGTATATGAACCAAGACAACACAAACCCGACTCGAGACCATGTGGTCTCGAGTGAACGATGCAACATTGGGCCGGTTGGGCCACACACACACACTTAGCCTATCCGAGAGCCCACTAGGGTGCATTACTAAGAGCGGATATATAAACTTGATAGTTAGACATGTTGCCATTCTTGATAACACTCATACTCTCCTCTACACACACACTCTCCATTCTCTCACTAAAACCCTAGACACCAAGCACCACACTCTCCTCCTTCATCTCGGATCCAAACCGGTGACCACAAGGAGACCCGACTAAGCTCATCATCATCACTCGGACACTCATCTTCCTTACCAACTCGGCACCACCTCACAATCGGTTAGTGATTTTTATGATGTTTGTTGTTGTTAAATGATGGCATGAGTGGTAGGATTTAACTAGTGAAGTTGTATGCTTGATGATGGTTGTGAACCGGATGTGTATGTTATGGATAATCGGTTAAACATGTCTTGACCTCGGATATATTGAATGATGTTTGATGATGTTGAGTTAGTGTTCAAGAAATCGATGCATAAATGTTCTATGTTATGTGTTTACATTTGGTTGATGATGATTATATGTTAGTGTGTTGATATAAGTTGAAATGATTGATGAATAGAAACCGAATACATGTAATCGGCTGTGGAATGTGCATGATTAGGATGATTCATTATGCTGATATCATAGGGTACACGTTGGTGTTGATAAGTTGTTGATTATGATTTTCTTGTTGGTTAAAGTTCATAGGAATATTTGATGAACATGATGAACACATGAAGAACTTGTTGAATATCATATGAACATGGTTGAATATTTGAAATCTGATTGTTTGATCCATTTTAGGAAATTGCTAGACAAATAAACATGTTTATGAGAGTAGTACAGACTGTTTCATGAAATCAAATTCTCATTGGATAGTACACTGTTCCGAATCAGCTTATGTCCACTCGAAACCATCAGTTGCGACTCGAAACCATGCACGATGAGTCGAAATCTCCCGGTTGCGACACAGATTGCGAGTCGCAAACACCTGGTTGCGACTCGAAACCACACATGATCAGCACACCAACTTGGTGACTCGGAACCACAGTTGCGAGTCCAGTTACGACTCGTAACCAAAACAGCACGAACCGAAACCGTGGTTGCGAGTCCGGTTGCGACTCGAGCCCATGTGCATGTACACACTATTTGGGCTCTCACTGTTACGGGCCGAAGTGCTTGGGCCGGACTATTGGGCCTTGTTCGCTTGTATACTGAACTCATAAGTGTCTTTGTGAACCGTATGGTTATGAGTGTATACCATAAATTATACCTGCATGCTACCTGCTATTATACGTGTATGCCATACGTGCACTACTTGAATACGAACCTGATTGTATGATACAACTATGATAGGACGTGAGTAGCCACAACATTGCTTGTTTGACTTTTCTGTGTTTCTACCGAGCAAACCAAGGTGAGTTCACACCCTCTACAAAGCATGGGATTCCCTGGGTTGGGAATGGGGTTAAGGAACTGGGTTCCTCGTCCTCCTTGGGTAGGACAGCAAAGGTTCAGGAATGTAATTCCTCGTCCTCACGGACAGATAACTCGTACTAGACCAAAACTCTATCACGAAGTCCCTCCTTTTTATATCGACTTAATCGCCGGGCCAATGGCGAGCGGGTCATTAGTTAGATAGCGCTATTTAGGTCTGACAAACCTCACACCGTGCCGCAGAGGACGGGCGTGAACTAATGGATCTGGGGCACGTCAATGCTGATAGACATTGACAGTTTCAGGGCACATAAACATGACTACAGTCAGCAGTCGATATGGTAACGAGTCTAGTGTATACATGGGGTAGCCCCCACGGCCGAAATGCCAGATAACTAACACGGGGTAGCCCCCACGGCAGGATTGCCAGAGTAACCGGGAATAAACAAGTCACGTTTTTAACCCTGGGGTAACCCCCACGGCAGGATGCCAGCTAAAGGAAACTGTTTTCGAAACAACTTAAAACGAACACCCAACCGTGAACTCACTCAACTTGTTGTTGACTCGTTACTACATGCTTTGCAGGTCCTTAGGTTCTTAGCTGGAGCTTGCATGGAGGAGGATCGTTGTGGGATATGGACGACTGTGTGCCATGTTAAACTTTGAAACAATTGAACTTATGTTTTGATTTATGACTTATGCTTCCGCTTGCAACTTAACTATGTTTTGTTTGAACACCAATTGTATTGGTTGGATTTTTATAACTACTTGCATGCTTGTTCAATATGATTGGTGGCTGGATCCTGGTCAGTCACGCCTCTAAGCGGTAGTACTCCGCAGGTGGATTTTGGGGGTGTGACAGATTGGTATCAGAGCCATTGGTTATAGTGAACTTGGTTTTAATAAAGGGGAAAACATTTTTGTTAAAACCAGACTATAACCTGTACAGTGCTCAACGGTCCACAACGATGCTTCACTCTACATGCAAGGCTCGACATTCTAGGTGATATGATCTGTGTATATATTGCCTACTTGTTAGTTACATAGTACATTGCTTATGGTATGCTTG
The DNA here is from genome assembly GCA_030545235.1 of Helianthus tuberosus. Taxonomy (NCBI): domain Eukaryota; kingdom Viridiplantae; phylum Streptophyta; class Magnoliopsida; order Asterales; family Asteraceae; genus Helianthus; species Helianthus tuberosus. Next base: position 173,086,120 of record CM060376.1, on the reverse strand, counting down.
GTTAGTATAACTACTGTTGCTTGGACACGTGCGTACTTACTCTATCTTATCGTCGTACTTTCGCAAACCCCTCTCACTCACGTTCTTCTTGATATGAAGATCATGTCTGGACGCGTTAACCTGACACAAGCCCAGTTGACGGCTCTGATCAACGAACGAGTTGCCGCAGCACTTGCAGCTGCACACGCAGGAGGTATATCCTGCAGTCCGAACTCATTCTAGGATCTTTAGAATCCTACTCTCGTGAACCAACCTTTGTGTTAAACTCTGTCTTTTCTTTCACCCACGATAGGTCAGCATGTTCAGCCACCCGTGTGCACTTTTAAGACTTTCATGGACTGCCGACCAACCACTTTTAACGGCACTGAAGGAGCAGTAGGTCTCCTACACTGGTTTGAGAAACTAGAATCTGTGTTCGAAATGTGCGAATGCCCTGAGGCGCGCAGGGTGAAGTATGCTACTGGTACTCTCGAGGGTTTAGCCCTCACGTGGTGGAACGCTCAGGTTCAGATGCTAGGGTTGGTTGCTGCCAACGCCACCCCATGGGAGAATTTTAAGGAAATGATCAAGGAAGAATACTGCAGTCGTGATGAGATTCACAAACTAGAAGTGGAGTTCTTCAACCTCAAGATGACGGGGTCCGAAATTGAAGCTTATGTGAAAAGGTCTAACGAACTGGCAATTCTGTGCCCTACTATGGTGGATCCTCCCATCAAACGCATCGAACTATTTCTTCAGGGCTTAGTGCCAGAAATCCAAAGTCATGTGACTTCAGCGAACCTCGCCACCTACCAGCAGACCGTTCAGTTGGCTCACCGTCTCACGGATCAAGCGGTGGAGCAGAACAAGTTACCAAAACGCATAGGTGCTGCAACTACTTCTGGCACCTCTAATGACAACAAACGGAAATGGGATGGAACTTCAAGTAAGGGTTCGACTTCTGTTCAGTCCCAGTCTCAGCAGAGAAAGACTGAGGACTACAAGAGCCCTAATCAGCAATCGTCTGGTGGTCAAAGTCATGGTGGGTACAAAGGAAATCACCCCAAATGCAATCGCTGCAGCCTGCACCACAGCGGGCCATGCACCAGGGGCAACTGTCATCGGTGCAACAAGCCTGGTCACGCTGCAAAGGATTGCAGGAGCTTATACCCCGCCAATCAGAATCGTCAGCAAGCTCAACAGAACCAGCGCCAGCAGCAGCAACAGCAAGGTGATAACAAAGGGTGCTTTCAGTGTGGAGCTGAGGGCCACTTCAAGAGAGATTGTCCCCAACTGAACAGGAACCAGAACAATAACAACAACAATAACAACAATCAGGGGAATGGTAACAATGGGAACAACAACAACAATGGCGCCAGGGGGCGGATGTTTGTGATCGGCCAAGGTGAAGCAAGGAATGACCCCAATGTTGTGGCGGGTAAGTTCCTTCTCGACGACTTTTATGTTTCAGTTTTATTTGATTCGGGTGCCGATACTAGCTACATGTCACTAGAAGTTAGTCGAATGCTTAAGCGTATTCCAACACCCTTGAACAACAAGCACACCGTAGAACTAGCAAATGGTAAGAGTTTAGAAGCCACACACGTAGTCAAGGGTTGTAAACTTATTCTCGCTGACCAGACCTTCTCTATCGACCTCATTCCTATCGTTTTGGGTAGTTTCGACGTTGTCATTGGGATGGATTGGTTATCCCAGCACAGAGCAGAGATTCTTTGCAACGAGAAGGTTGTCCGTATTCCAGGTCCCGGTGGCGAACCTCTCATGATTCATGGCGACAAGAGGAGTGCTGTTGAGAACGTCATTTCTCTCCTTAAGGCCCAAAAGTGCTTGCGAAAGGGCCACACTGCTATTTTGGCTCTCGTTACTGACACCTCAGAAAAAGAGAAGAAGATAGAAGATTTTCCAGTTGTACGCGATTATCCAGAGGTATTTCCTGAGGAATTACCTGGTCTTCCGCCTCATCGCCAAGTCGAGTTTCAGATCGAACTAGCTCCTGGAGCTGCGCCCATAGCTCGTGCACCTTATCGTTTAGCTCCATCAGAGTTGAAAGAACTCTCTACGCAGCTACAAGAGCTCTTGGATAAAGGTTTTATTCGTCCTAGCTCATCGCCCTGGGGAGCTCCAGTGTTATTTGTAAAGAAGAAGGACGGTACTTTCAGAATGTGCATCGACTACCGGGAACTCAACAAGGTGACGGTGAAGAATCGTTATCCTCTACCGCGGATCGACGACTTGTTCGACCAGCTGCAAGGGTCGAGCTACTATTCGAAGATTGATTTGAGATCGGGTTATCACCAGCTGAGAGTCCGGGAAGAGGACGTCTCCAAGACAGCTTTTAGAACACGTTACGGACACTATGAGTTTTTGGTCATGCCTTTTGGGATGACAAATGCACCTGCGGTTTTCATGGACTTGATGAACCGAGTGTGCAAGCCTTACCTGGACAAGTTCGTTATAGTCTTCATCGACGACATCCTGATCTATTCCAAGAGTCGGGAGGAACACGAGCAGCATCTACGACTCATTCTGGAACTTCTTCGAACAGAACAGCTTTATGCAAAGTTCTTGAAATGCGACTTTTGGCTTCGAGAAGTCCATTTCCTAGGCCACGTGGTAAACAAGGATGGGATTCATGTTGATCCATCCAAAGTAGACTCGATTAAGAACTGGCCTGCACCTCGTACACCAAAGGAAATTCGCCAATTCTTGGGTTTGGCGGGATACTACCGGAGATTCATAAAGGATTTTTCTAAGATTGCACAACCTCTCACCTCACTAACGCAGAAGGGCGTTGTTTATCGCCGGGGGAACGCACAGGAGTTGGCATTTCAGCATCTAAAGGATAGACTTTGTAGCGCACCTATCCTTTCCTTGCCAGAGGGCACAGACGACTTTGTGGTTTACTGCGACGCATCAATTCAGGGTCTTGGTTGCGTGTTGATGCAACGAGATAAAGTTATAGCCTACGCCTCACGCCAACTTAAAGTTCATGAAAAGAACTACACTACGCACGACTTAGAGCTGGGAGCTGTCGTTTTTGCACTTAAGTTATGGCGGCATTACCTGTATGGTACCAAGTGCGCCATCTACACCGACCACAGGAGCCTCGAGCATATCTTCAAGCAGAAGGAACTGAATATGCGACAACGACGATGGGTCGAACTTCTGAATGACTACGAGTGCTCAATCAGGTATCACCCGGGCAAGGCCAATGTTGTGGCCGACGCCCTCAGTCGAAAGGACACTACGCCTAAGCGCGTACGAGCTCTACAGCTCACGATCCATTCTAGCCTTCCCTCCCAGATACGAGCTGCTCAGATAGAAGCATTGAAACCAGAGAACGTCAGGGTTGAAGCCCTACGCGGATCAAGGCAACGATTAGAACAGAAGGAAGACGGTGCTTACTACGTAACGGGACGCGTTTGGGTCCCACTCTATGGCAACCTACGAGAGCTTGTGATGGACGAAGCACACAAGTCTCGCTACTCGGTACATCCTGGATCGGATAAAATGTACCACGACATCAAAACTACGTATTGGTGGCCTAGCATGAAAGCCCACATAGCGACCTACGTCAGCAAGTGTTTGACTTGTGCGAGAGTCAAGTCGGAATACCAGAAACCATCAGGCCTACTCCAACAACCAGAGATACCTCAATGGAAATGGGAGCAAATTTCCATGGACTTTGTTACTGGCCTGCCTAGATCCCAGCGCGGGAACGATACTATTTGGGTGATCGTGGATCGACTCACAAAATCTGCACACTTCCTGGCTATCAAGGAGACGGATAAGTTCTCCACTCTTGCAGAAATATACCTCAAGGAAGTTGTTTCGAGGCACGGGGTGCCCACCTCTATCATCTCAGATCGAGATGCACGTTTTACTTCAGAGCTGTGGCAAGCAATGCACAAATCCTTCGGCTCACGATTAGACATGAGCACAGCGTATCACCCTCAGACGGACGGGCAGTCCGAACGCACTATTCAAACCTTAGAAGACATGCTTCGTGCATGTGTAATCGACTTTGGCAACCGCTGGGAAAAGCATCTGCCACTTGTGGAATTCTTGTACAATAACAGCTACCACACCAGCATTGGAGCTGCTCCGTTTGAGGCATTGTACGGAAGTAAATGCCGGTCTCCTCTTTGCTGGGCAGAGGTGGGAGATAGTCAGATCACTGGTCCAGAATATGTGGTAGATACAACCGAGCAAATCGCTCAGATACGAAAACGCATGACGGCCGCTCGTGAACGTCAGAAAGTTTACGCCGACATGGGCAGGAAACCACTTGAGCTCCAGGTTGGGGAGCGGGTACTACTCAAAGTTTCACCCTGGAAGGGTGTGGTTCGTTTTGGTAAACGCGGTAAACTTAACCCACGATACGTTGGACCTTTCGAGGTCATTGAGAAAATAGGCAGGGTGGCCTACAGACTAAACTTACCAGCGGAACTCGGTGCAGTTCACAACGTTTTTCACGTGTCGAATCTGAAGAAGTGTCCATCAGATGAGACCCACGTAGTTCCTTTGAAGGAACTCACTATCGACGAGCAGTTACGATTCGTCGAGGAACCAGTCGAGATCACGGACCGGGATGTTAAGGTCCTCAAGAGCACTAGGATACCTCTCGTTCGAGTTCGTTGGAACTCACGTCGCGGCCCAGAGTTCACCTGGGAGCGCGAAGATCAGATGAAACAAAAATATCCCCAACTGTTCGCAAACAGTACACCCACTACTGAGGCCGAAGCTACGGAATTTCGGGACGAAATTCCAGATCAACGGGGGGTGGATGTGACACCCCAGGAAAACCGGGAAAACCATACAACTTAACTAGCTTCCTCAGTGAGTGCCTACCAAATTTCGGGATGAAATTTCTTTCAACTTGGGGATGATGTGACAACTCGAAATTTAGAACCTTTCGTTGTACGTTTGAACACTAAGTGACTAACTAAAATGATGATTTAATGAATGATAAGTGAACCTTTTGTATGATTATGTGTTATGTTACATGTATGCTTGTGTGTATGTATGCGAGAATGTATATGAACCGAGACAACACGAACCCGACTCGAGACCATGTGGTCTCGAGTGAACGATGCAACATTGGGCCGGTTGGGCCACACACACACACTTAGCCTATCCGAGAGCCCACTAGGGTGCATTACTAAGAGCGGATATATAAACTTGATAGTTAGACATGTTGCCATTCTTGATAACACTCATACTCTCCTCTACACACACACTCTCCATTCTCTCACTAAAACCCTAGACACCAAGCACCACACTCTCCTCCTTCATCTCGGATCCAAACCGGTGACCACAAGGAGACCCGACTAAGCTCATCATCATCACTCGGACACTCATCTTCCTTACCAACTCGGCACCACCTCACAATCGGTTAGTGATTTTTATGATGTTTGTTGTTGTTAAATGATGGCATGAGTGGTAGGATTTAACTAGTGAAGTTGTATGCTTGATGATGGTTGTGAACCGGATGTGTATGTTATGGATAATCAGTTAAACATGTCTTGACCTCGGATATATTGAATGATGTTTGATGATGTTGAGTTAGTGTTCAAGAAATCGATGCATAAATGTTCTATGTTATGTGTTTACATTCGGTTGATGATGATTATATGTTAGTGTGTTGATATAAGTTGAAATGATTGATGAATAGAAACCGAATACATGTAATCGGCTGTGGAATGTGCATGATTAGGATGATTCATTATGCTGATATCATAGGGTACACGTTGGTGTTGATAAGTTGTTGATTATGATTTTCTTGTTGGTTAAAGTTCATAGGAATATTTGATGAACATGATGAACACATGAAGAACTTGTTGAATATCATATGAACATGGTTGAATATTTGAAATCTGATTGTTTGATCCATTTTAGGAAATTGCTAGACAAATAAACATGTTTATGAGAGTAGTACAGACTGTTTCATGAAATCAAATTCTCATTGGATAGTACACTGTTCCGAATCAGCTTATGTCCACTCGAAACCATCAGTTGCGACTCGAAACCATGCACGATGAGTCGAAATCTCCCGGTTGCGACACAGATTGCGAGTCGCAAACACCTGGTTGCGACTCGAAACCACACATGATCAGCACACCAACTTGGTGACTCGGAACCACAGTTGCGAGTCCAGTTGCGACTCGTAACCAAAACAGCACGAACCGAAACCGTGGTTGCGAGTCCGGTTGCGACTCGAGCCCATGTGCATGTACACACTATTTGGGCTCTCACTGTTACGGGCCGAAGTGCTTGGGCCGGACTATTGGGCCTTGTTCGCTTGTATACTGAACTCATAAGTGTCTTTGTGAACCGTATGGTTATGAGTGTATGCCATAAATTATACCTGCATGCTACCTGCTATTATACGTGTATGCCATACGTGCACTACTTGAATACGAACCTGATTGTATGATACAACTATGATAGGACGTGAGTAGCCACAACATTGCTTGTTTGACTTTTCTGTGTTTCTACCGAGCAAACCAAGGTGAGTTCACACCCTCTACAAAGCATGGGATTCCCTGGGTTGGGAATGGGGTTAAGGAACTGGGTTCCTCGTCCTCCTTGGGTAGGACAGCAAAGGTTCAGGAATGTAATTCCTCGTCCTCACGGACAGATAACTCGTACTAGACCAAAACTCTATCACGAAGTCCCTCCTTTTTATATCGACTTAATCGCCGGGCCAATGGCGAGCGGGTCATTAGTTAGATAGCGCTATTTAGGTCTGACAAACCTCACACCGTGCCGCAGAGGACGGGCGTGAACTAATGGATCTGGGGCACGTCAATGCTGATAGACATTGACAGTTTCAGGGCACATAAACATGACTACAGTCAGCAGTCGATATGGTAACGAGTCTAGTGTATACATGGGGTAGCCCCCACGGCCGAAATGCCAGATAACTAACACGGGGTAGCCCCCACGGCAGGATTGCCAGAGTAACCGGGAATAAACAAGTCACGTTTTTAACCCTGGGGTAACCCCCACGGCAAGATGCCAGCTAAAGGAAACTGTTTTCGAAACAACTTAAAACGAACACCCAACCGTGAACTCACTCAACTTGTTGTTGACTCGTTACTACATGCTTTGCAGGTCCTTAGGTTCTTAGCTGGAGCTTGCATGGAGGAGGATCGTTGTGGGATATGGACGACTGTGTGCCATGTTAAACTTTGAAACAATTGAACTTATGTTTTGATTTATGACTTATGCTTCCGCTTGCAACTTAACTATGTTTTGTTTGAACACCAATTGTATTGGTTGGATTTTTATAACTACTTGCATGCTTGTTCAATATGATTGGTGGCTGGATCCTGGTCAGTCACGCCTCTAAGCGGTAGTACTCCGCAGGTGGATTTTGGGGGTGTGACAAGTATGATATGCTATGCTAGAATCCGCGAGACGGATTCGAAACATGAAATGCTATGCTAGAATCCGCGAGACGGATTCGAAACATGATATGCTATGCTAGAATCCCGCGAGACGGATTCGAAATATGATATGCTATGCTAGAATCCGCGAGACGGATTCGAAACATGATATGCTATGCTAGAATCCGTGAGACGGATTCGAAATATGATATGCTATGCTAGAATCCGTGAGACGGATTCGAAACATGAAATGCTATGCTAGAATCCGCGAGACGGATTCGAAATATGATATGCTATGCTAGAATCCGTGAGACGGATTCGAAACATGATATGCTATGCTAGAATCCGCGAGACGGATTCGAAACATGAAATGCTATGCTAGAATCCGCGAGACGGATTCGAAATATGATATGCTATGCTAGAATCCGCGAGACGGATTCGAAACATGAAATGCTATGCTAGAATCCGCGAGACGGATTCGAAACATGAAATGCTATGCTAGAATCCGCGAGACGGATTCGAAACATGAAATGCTATGCTAGAATCCGCGAGACGGATTCGAAACATGAAAGAAGTTAACGTATAAATGAAATGTTTGAAACCGTTAGATGGATTCAAAACATAGGAGGTACGAAAGGTATGAATGATGTGTTCGAATCCGCGAAACAGATTTAAGATATAAAAGACGGAACTAGTCTATATAAGAAGAAGTCGATAGCTTAACCATGTGTGCGTCAAGCAAGTCATATAAGTAAATGTAAAGCAAATGAACAAAAGAATGATGGGAATGAGAATATCCGAATGCGTAAGTAACGAAGGGATATGTATGGTACAAATAAATAAAGAAATGTAGAACGATGTTAACTGTGAAGGTAAGCACGTAGGTGTGACTATGAAAAGGTAGTTTTGTTGTGATAACAAAATAAGGGTTAAATGTTATGCAATGCGTCTATAGAATGAAATCTTAAAGGATGAGATGAAGGTATTTAATCTGTTATAAAATGATCATATGAAGGTAAGCATTATTATAAGTTTGAATAAGTATGTATATTAACCTGTTATTAACGGGTCAAAGGAAATAAGAATGTTATATGAAAGTATGCCATGGAAAGTACAGCCTTGTTAAGAAGAAGAAGCCAATTGCATGAATGATTATGAAATGAGTTAGGATGATTACTTATGAATGTGATGAGGGTGTTAAGTCAAACATAAATGTGTGTGTGTGTAGAGGAAATGAGAAAGGTTTCGGGGACGAAACCTTATTTAAGGGGGGTAGACTTGTAACACCCCAAAACCCGAATGTTTATAATTGTCGTATGTTCCTATATGACTTAGCATGGAATAAATAACTAGGCTATTTAACCTAGTTAAGTGTGTGGTTAAAAGTATTAAAAGACAAGAGTTTTGCCAATTATAATTAGTGGCAAACTCAAGGGACTAAAGTGGGGTAAATGAAAGTTGATTTTATAAAATAAAAAAATATAAATACACACATATACACACACACGTTCGTGTGTTCTAGAAGAGCAGGAGCTCCATGAGAGCTCAAAACCCTAATCATGAAGGATCATCAAATTGAAGGGCAAATCAAGGTCTAAATTCATGAATGAACACGGATTAATGATCACCTCCTCGTGGGGATCGTAAGGTATGTCTTAGATTCTAGATTGGTGATGATGCACGAAATGGGTTATGTTGTAAATCACGAATTTGTATGAAATTGAGCATGAGTATGGGTTAGATTCATCATTTGGAACATGGATTATGTATGAATTAGGTTAATTTGATGTTTAAGGATGAAACCCATTAGTTATGGTAAGAATGATGATTTGAATCATCATCCATGTCTAATTCTTGTTGAATGTTGATGTATTTTGATTTGTATGATGGATTCTTGTTAGAGGAATTGAAAGAAATATGATACTAGTATGTTTGATGTTCATGCATGTATGAATCATGTTGATTAGGAGGAAGAAATTGATGAATTGTGTATGAGATTAGAATGACATGCATGAACTAGTTGTACACTATGCTTACAAGGTAGTACATATATCAAAAGTATGATGAATTATGAAGAACTTAAGATTAGATCACTTGTAAGTGATTAACAAGTAGTTATGAAGTGGGTTTTAGATGATGTAATGTAATTTGATGATTCACTTATGTTAATAATGTTGGGAATCATACATGTGTGTGAATGTTTAAAGAAATGGGATAAGAGATGATAAATTGTTGTTAGATGAAGTGAATAAAATGTGATGATAACATGTTTGATGTTTAATTTAAATACCCCATGTTGGATTGTGGAAGCATTTGATGAACTATGTATGAATTTAGAAGATTGTGTATGAATTGGTTGTATGTTATGCTTAAAAGGTGGTACGCACACCAAGTGAATGATAAAATGTATATAATGTCGTCCGTATAGTCGATTATGATGTTACGGGTATATGTTGATAAGTCGATAGTTATGTATGGTTAATAGTTGACTTTTGAAAGTCAACTAAGTATAAGAAACATGAGTTGACTCGTTGTCGTAAATGTAGGTTGATGAGAAGTCGTATGGTACATGTAATAGCAATCCGTGTTAAATGTAATGACATGGTGAGTTACATGAGTTAAACGTATACGGACATGATTATATGAGTTATGTTTGTTAGAAATGATTAATGAAAGTTAAGTGTGTAATATGGGATTGATACGATTGTTATCATGTACCAATGAGTATGCTAATGATAGCGTGATTTCGATGACATGGAAGTATAGGAATCATGTCGAGACGGAATCAAGCACGGAAGACTAACGGGTCAAGAAGTGGCGAGGAACGAATGGGAACACGGATGCATGAGGTAAGTGATTCCGTAATCACTTCCAAGTTGTTTATGTAGATTTATATGCATTTGAATTAGATATGACAATTGAGATTAAATAGGAATGAATTGTGAGATGTCAATGAAGTATTACAACGGGTCATAGCTTTGATCCGAGCCAAGTATGTGCGATTAGAGTTGTAGTTAAGTCGTGGGATTGGGTAAATGTGTAAAGAAGTCATTTGTTGTAAGGGATGGAACAAAGTTGACGAAAACGCCCTTGATGGGTAAAACGGGCAAATGATCTTAAAAGTTGATCACAAACAAGCTATTTGATTAAATGAATGTTTTGAAAAAGTAAGAAAGCAAGAAGTACGATTTTCGTAAGCTAAGGACCTTTTTTTGCGCATTTGCCCTTAACGGGTCAAAATAAGCTTTTGAGCGAAAATTGTGTGGAATAAGGTGTAAAGTATCCATAAATGAATCTTTTATGATAGATGACCTTGAAATTATTAGGTTTATATGAAGTTAATGTCAAACAAACAAGTTATGTTGATAAATGCATGAACGAGTCAAGGTTTGGTAAAAGGGTAACGAGCCGAGGGCTTAATAGTCATAAATTTAGGTAATCCAAATATTGGATTTTTACTCCATGTGATGGAGAATTAAATTACGATCACGTAGGAAAAAGAATCGGGTAAAACGGATCAAAAACGAGAAAGTTATGCTCGTTTCCGTGAAATCCGGTTGTGCTGGAAATCTGCAGATCAGCAGCATCAACATTCTGTCAAAAAGTAGGCAGTAGCGTAGCGCGACTGCCAAGGCCCTAGGCAGTAGCGCTACGCGACTGTGGTCAGTTTCGCGAAAACCGTTTATTTCAACTGTTTATGCATTGCGAGCCCGTCTGGACCGTTTTTAAACGCGTATAAGCTAAGAATGATTAGTTATTCCCTTATTTTAGGGAAAGTAGATATGTATAAAGGTATGTATGTATGAATATATGTGGCGTGAATGAATGAATGTATGTGTGTATGCATGTAATTAGGTATATAAGAGCATATACAAGTATGAAAGCATGCGTGAAGATATGAATGCAGGTATGTATGTAGGTGAGTATGTAGGTAGTATGTGTATGTATATATATACATATATATACATATTCAAGTGAGTATGTACGAATGCGCGCACGTATGTAGGGTTGTGTGAAGGCATGTAATAGGTATGTATGTAGACATGTATGCATGTATGTATGTAGGTATGCACGTATGTAGGCACGCACGTATGAAAGCAGCTACATAGGTTTGAAAGTAGTTATGTGTGAACGGATGCACTTATGTAAGTATGCATGAAAGTATATATGCATGTATTCAATGAAATTGAGTATTGAAGATAATAATAGCGTGCCTTGTGAACGAAGTGTAACGCAGGTACAACGAGAAAGTCTCACCACGGATTGTATGATCAGATGGAAAGCTGGGATGTAATGAGTTAACGGAACGAAAAGTAAACGTGAATAAATCTTGTATGTTTATAATGCGTACTAATGTTATGAATTTTATGTGGTGAGCGCGGGTAATACGAGCCTTGAGGATCATCAAGAAACAGAGATCGAGGATCGAGTCACTAGAGAGATTGTACGGGAACGTTGATGTATATAATGTAATAAGCATAAGCTGTGTTTTTACTTAGTAATTAAGCCGATTGATGGAATTATGTGAAAGAGTAATGTTAAAGCTAAATTTTAAATAAGTTAAAGTATTTATAATGAAAGAAATTTTATGCTACGTATTTCCGCTGCGACTTTTGTCAAATACGTATTAGGGTGTAACACAGATCCACATTTAATTCCCTGAAATACATGTAGTTTGAAAACATCAACAAAAGTTGAGCGAGTTCATGTGTGTGTTTGTGTGCACGAATAAACCTTTGTAATCATTGAAAGTATGTATGTATGCTTGTAAACTCCTGGTATGAAAGAAACAAGGAAAACAGATCATTAATGGTTTGCAAGGCCATTAATATGTGTGACGTGATGCAGGAAAACTCAAACCTAGCAGATTTTGTCTCCGGGAATAAGACATAGTCACCTCATGGGCCACCCTGGTCCACATGGGTGTGGGCTCGCTACACCTAAATAGATCTATCACTCATGTCCCTTGGTCCTACAACAAGGATTAATGGTCTTAAGCGTTATACCCACCACTCACATGATCTAGCAGTACCCTTCCTTAGCTAACCATACCAAATAATGACGTTTGTAAACAGTTTGTAACATGTACTTCACCCCCGAAGTTATAAAACTGAAAACATTTAAAGAAAAGGGGGACATGAACTCACAGTCTTGCGTCTTCGTATCACAGTAACTCAAGCTTCTTCGGATAAACACGACTACCTACAACGTACTAAGGTCCATTAGACGAGCGGGTCATGCCTTGACTTAGTATTAATTAGTATCTTTGAGTTACGTTTCTTTGTGTCTTCAATATTATTCCAAGTTATAATTATTTGTTAAAATATTAAATATTTTAACTTAAATTATATTTATTAAATTTTGGAATAATAGTTAAAATAATATATTTTAACTTGATACTTCTCCAGTATTTATACATGTATCTCCTTCCCAAGGATGGGTGTACTTGTATTCGTATTCTCATACTTGTATATTTTGCCATGTATGTGGGGTCGTATTCCGGAGTGTAATTATATGTACGAAAATACGTATTTCTTGTAATTATTAAGTATCCTTACACTTAATGTTATATCAATTTTTCCGGAATAATTTTTCTAGTAAAAATACATTAATATATTTCCAAAATAAATATTTTGAAGAATATTACTTTAGAAAAAGTATTTATAATTTTTCCTTTGGCAAAAATATTTGTATTTTCATATAAGTTCCAAAAATAATATATTTTCAAGTCTAACTTGGAAAATATATATATATATATATATATATATGCTTATTCTTCTTCAAAAATAATATATTCCGTTTTTGTTTGAGAAAATATATATTTCTTTCAAAAATAATGTATCTTCTAATATTTCCAAGAAAATACATATTTTTATTCACCCCAAAAATAATATATTTTCTTCTTGTCAAACAATGATATAAATTTGTGATAATTATAAAAATCATATTTTTATTTCCTTGGTGTCCAAAATATTATTTACAAAATATACTTGTGAATAAATTTCCGGAATATTCTTGTGAGTTATATTCCTTAGTTCGGTTTCACTAATATTTTGTGTATTCTTTGTATATTTATTCCTTGGAATTTTGGTAATATTTTGGATGATAATTTTTTTGGTATTTTGATGAGTTATATTATTTCAAGTCCTAAAATAATATAACTAATACACAAAATATACAAATAATCACACACATGGCGTCATCTAAATATATATTTCCTAAATACATATTTCGTCACTTTTATTTATAAAAACCAACCTCCAATATTTATATTTTTGAACAAAAATTCAATGGCAAACTTTATGTGAAAATCTTTGGTATGAAATACACTTGTAAATATTTGTTTAGAAATATTTTTCTAAGTGTTTAATTTTTAGAAAAATTTCGTCATAGTTTCCCCTAAAAATGGAGGTTTCCATACCTTGAAGGTATATCATTTTCTCTTGTAAATTAACACAATCAACCAATAATCAACAGTAAACAATCTACACTTACCAATCTTGCTAAAAACAAGCATAATCTACTACTTCATGAACTTGAATATTTGTAAAAAAATTGTAGTAACTTACTAGGATGTTTAGTAAGTCTTGTTACCCTTTGAAGTGTGGTTGATTCTTTGAAAACATTATTTTTTAAAGAATTTTGATCTTTACAACTTACAATCTTATTTTCTAAAAATGTTTCTTCATGGATTTCTCTTGTTACACATATACTTCTACACTTTATTAACCACCAAAAATAAGGTTTATTTGTGTAAGAATTAAGATTAAGTAAAACTTGTATTTTTAACTTGGTTTCTTGAGAAATCATCCATAAAAGTTTAGATCTAAAAGTATTACAACTTACTTTGATCATTATTTTACAAGAAAACCACCTATTCTTTCAAGTTCATGTTCTATGTGAGGATGATCTATAATCCTACAACATTTTCATCCTCTCATCTTGCTAGATTATTTTTTTAATCATGATCTAGCAAGATCATATGATGATCAACATCAAATACATGAATAAACAACAATCATCAAGCATAACAACACATAAACATTAAGATTTCTTCATGATTTAAGCTTATGTTCAAGTTTCTTTCTTGTGATTCTTAGTGTTCTTCATAATAATCAACATGTAACATCTTTTAACCACTTGAAATAGATGTAAATAGAGTGTATGATGTTCTTACCACTAGCTCAAGGCTAGGGATGATCAAGAGAAGATAAGAGATGGATAAAAACAAATAGAGAAGGTCCTTGAACTTCTGAAAGCTCCTAGCCTCCTTATGCAACCTCTAACACACTTGTATATGCTTGAAATGTATGTAAGATGAATGAGTGATGGTGATGACGGTGGTGCTTGGTTCGGCCGAGAGTAAGGCAGGGGAGAGGGAGAGAAGAAGGTGTGAAGTGGTGTGTGAAAGTTATGAGGTTATGAACACTTTATGTTATACTTATAACCATTTTACAACTTTAACTCATGGTTCTTATGTCCATAAACCACCAACATGATAAATTTAATAAGCAAAGAAAATCACATGTGGGGGCCACATGTGATCCGCCAATAGGTGGGGGGGAGGGGGGTCTAGGCATAGGTGTTAACTAGTAAGTTAGTTATTAGGTTAAAATGTAAGTATTAGTTAGATACTTTGGTTACTAGATATTTATGTAGTGTTATGACGTTTGGGGACCATAACTAGCTTGGTAATGTTAAAACAGTGCTTCTAGTGAAAATTTGGTGTTTCGGGTAGTGTCTGGTTGTTCAGTTGGTTACCGGTTCGTTAAGGTGCTAAACTTTGCAGTTTAGTGTGCTTTATGTACCATTTTATGACAGTTTTGATTCCCGACACTTAGGAAAGCATTCAGGACCATTTAATCTTATTTCTGCATGATATGAATGTGTTTAAATGCTAAAAATTGTTGATTTTTGCTGAATTCAGCACTTTATGTGAGTTTTAGGCACTTTCCGGCACTTAAACTATCACTAGAAAGGCAGTTTTGTGATCTTCACTTTCCTACACACTATATTTGTGTAATAATTGGTTTTTGGCTCATTCTGTGTCTCAACACACTGTCTGTCTATGTACTGAGCTCTGTCAGCATTTTTTTTCTGATTTGTCTGATAACTGTGCTAACTGTGTTTCGTGCATCATTTGAGTCAATAAAGTTCACATGCATTAATGATATGGCATTAAGCAGTATGTGATGCACATGTATGTATATGGAAATAAACAGAAAACAATTCAAGTCATTAATTGTAATTCAGCACAGTTATTAAGCACTAATCATGGTTTAATAGTTGTACGGATACCTGGAATTTTGACAATTGTCACATCTTGTCCTTGCAAAAACGACATTATGCTAGTGGAACACGTGTTATAGTTAGAGTGGTTAAGCTTCTTGAATCCGACGACATACTGTAAATCGGCCATGACATCTTGCGGTTGTGGGTTTCTTCGATCTGGTTTCCAGCTACGGTTCTGCGAGTGACTTACAAGATCAAATCAAGGCGGGAATCTGGGTTTTGCTAGTTTCAATTGAGAGTCGATCAAGTGGCTCTGATACCACTTGATAAAAACTCAGACGCACAAACAAAGTTTGATCAGAAAGAGGTAAATTGCCATTTTAGTCCCTAAGGTTTGACTAAAATTGCCACTTTAGTCTAAATAGTTTTTTCTTGCCATTTTAGTCCAAATAGTTTTGTTTTCTGCCTTTTTAGTCCCTGACTTTTGTCATTTTTTCCATTTTCATCGACCACCATCTCCCACCACCCACCCCATCACAATCTTCTATCATCGCCACCACCTACTGCACCGTCACCACACACCCACCCACCCACCATTTCCACCACCACCGTCCACTTTTCCGCCACCCATGTCATCAACCAACACCGTCGCCATCAACGTAAAACCAACAACCACCGCCATCATCTTCACTGTAAACCGGCACAACACCATCCCATACCATCGCACTTGCAAAAAAAATATGGTTTGGCTAAAATTCACCTAAGTTAACTAATTTTTTTGAATGGAGTTAGTGGGTTGGATGAAAATGGCAAAAAATGACAAAAGTTAGGGACTAAAATGGAATAAAACAAAACTATTTGGATTAAAATGGCAAGAAAAAACTATTTGGACTAAAGTGCTCAGGAACTAAAATAGAAATTTACTCGATCAGAAACAAATTTGATCGACTCTTTATTATTGACTGTGAATAATAAAAATACATAACACATGGAGTACTTAAATACCCAGAACTATCTAATTCTATTGCAACTCTAAAAAGTAAATTGATAATTATCTAAACCTAAAACTAACATATAATTCAAATAATAATTAAATTATTTAATTATTATTTTACTCATTTAGTCATTCGATTTTAGATCTCCACCAAACTGCTACTCGAGATCCTCGAACCACCCTTAGCTAATATTGCATGCTCATTCAATAAGGGTTTTCATAGGTCAAGAATCAAGTGAATTTATTAAATTAAGATCGGTTCAATTGTTGAATTTATTAAATCAAGATTGGTTCAATTGCTAGTTTTTTATATATAAAATCTTCGTCGTGTGTAACAACTCTTAATGCATGATTTCTGTAACGTATATTGTTACATTATTTTTTCCCACTTGTGTAACCAGAAGAAATACATGATCAATTACAACCAATAAAACTGATATTATTTTTCAATTTTGATTAAAAATATTATTAAACCAGAGAAAAATTCCAGCATGATCCATGTGACTTGCCTCTTGATGTTACTTTAATCACAAGTTGCAGAGTCAACGCTTGAAGAAATGTACCGGTAGTCGGTACCAATCGGCAAAATTGTGGCCTCATGGATTGTCAACGGCAATCACCCAAGAACCGTTTACTTTCGGTCAACGGAAAAAACATTCAGGGAGTTTTTTATTCCTCTTCGTTTTCATAATGCATGTTGGAAAGGATATAAACAAGAGGCGTTTATTCATTTGAATATCTTTGACTAATATATACTATATAATTTTCAACACCCAAAATAAAATTTAATTAATAAAAAAGTTCTATAATGCTTATACATGTCTATATTTTACACTAGCTTAAAAACCTACTTATTACACGGGTTGAATATCGCAAAAAAATATAAATCATAAGCGTGTATATAACCATTATCGGTGAAATGACCTGGACTTGAATAAGCCAGACCCGAAAACCGAAGAACCCGACCCAATTAACCCGGACCTAGATAACCCAGACCCGACCAATCCGAACTTTAAATAGATTAGTTATCAGGCCACCTTTTTCAAGTCAAAACCCAAACAATTTGAACCGAAAAACTTAAACCCGAAAAAAATCTATTAAAGAAATCAGTATCTTCAACAATAATTAGAATGGTGTGGATTAACGCTATTGTTTACAAAATTTCATAAATACTTTGATTTTTATTATTATAAATGTGAACATCAAAAACAAGTAAAATTACCATAATAAAATAAAGACTGTCAAGTAATAAATCTGTACGACATCATAAACTAACTTAGAAGAATTAATGCATTCACTTTCATATAACAAACCGAATAAAGATTTTCTTATATTTCAAAGATCAAAACAAATAAATATAACATTAAGATTTACAACAAACACATCATGGATTTTGTACTACTTTTTGTCCATATAGATCGCTAGTTTGATCGCTATCAAGTAGCGGTGAAGGTGATCCGAATGTTTGTTGCCCTACATTTTCCATCATCTCGTGTACCATTCCTTCACCATTCTTATGCAACCCGTTGGCATCCCCATTTGACCCGCCACCTAATCAACACCGTTACATGCGTTGTTAACTTATTATAACTAACGAATAAAATAAATCACGTACACCAACCGTCGCAGATAAGATCTAACCTGTAACGATTGGCATGTTCATGTTGGCAGATTTTCTTTTCTTACGCAAGACGATAAAAATACCCACGGCAACCCAAACAAGAAAGAAGACAGGGATCGTGATGCCGAGGACTAGTGGTAGCGAGCTGCTTTTCTTGCTCTTTGTTACACCCGTGTTCCCTGGAGAACTTGAACTCGCGCAGGACTTACCAGGTGTACAGAACGAACCAGTAACGCTATTCGTAATTTAAATGTCTTTAATATCGAAAAAAAGAATATATAAATAACAAAAACAATATATGACAAATAACTTACTTTAGTTTCAATTTTTTGTTCTTTGATAATGTACCGGGTATGCTTCCACTAAACTCGTTATCTGCCAAATTCCTACAAAATATATAGCAGTTTTTTTTATATACGAGGACTTGTACAAATGTAGATAGAATATGATAATATATTCAAAAACACCTTGGTGTATATGTTTTAAAATTTGTAGGCCGAAACATAAATGTAAAATTCAAATACAAACTATTGAACACATTTCAACCATTTAAACAAGTGAAATAATTTTTAGAGTAAATTACAAAAATCGTCCTTTATGTATGTCACTTATTGCAAACTGTGTTATTTGTCTTCAATAATTACAGAAAACGTACTCGATATTTGCAAACCCTTGCAACTAATGTCCTTTAGCCCTAACTCAGTTAATTTTTGTGGTTAAATCTGACCAAAATGGACCCCACATGATGGTATTTTTGTGGTTAAATCTGACCAAATGAACCTCACATGGCAGTAAAATGACCAAAATACCCTCATGTGGGGTCCATTTAGTCATATTTAACCAAAAAAAACTGATTTAGGGTTAAAGGACATAACTTGCAAGGTTTTATAAACATCGAGAACGTTTTCTGTAATTATTGAAGATAAAGGACACAGTTTGCAATAAGTCACATACATAAAGGACGATTTTTGCAATTTACTCTAATTTTTATAACTGATTTTTAACGGCATTTTTTTGGATTATCAGGATCCAAAAAGATACATGGACTTCAAGTTTGAATTTAACTAGTTTAATTTGTATTCCGTCAAGTTTGAATTTAATATTAAGTCACATTTATGTAAGTCTACAATATTGATAATTTTGTGTTATATATCAAAGGGTGGTAATAAAATACACTTACAGTTCTTGGAGATTAGGCATGGAGCCAAGGAAATCAGGAATTGTTCCGGTCAAGGTGTTATTGTGCAAATCACTACCATAATAAAAAAAAAAACAAATAAAATAAGAAACTGCATAAACTTTGATTGACTCTTATTTAATTATAACAAAACGGATATATTTTTTTTGTTGAACTCAAATTCAAAAATAAATTCGTATATTTATTGCAATAACCAAATTGATAATTAAGTTTTTCAACTTGAGGATGTTTATGTGTTAAACTCACATGATCTCAAGAGCATCCATGGAGCTAATATCCGGAAATGAACCCGAAAGCTCGAAACTATCAAGATACCTGCAAATTTTGAATTTCCATATAACTTAATCTAGATATCACCAAAATATTATCCTACAAAACCATAAAAGTTAGATAATTTACAATGATATAACTTAATCTAGATATCACCAAAATATTATCCTACAAAACAATAAAAGTTAGATAATTTACAATGAGGTAACGCGAGGCGTAGCATCGTCGCTGCAGTTTAGCCAGTCCCACGAGTACGATGCTGGAAGACATGGGTCACCACTCCATTCTCCTAACACGTCGAATGTATCTTGTAACAAAGCTAAAGCTTTAACTGTGTTTTATCATTCAAAACAAGTTAAATAAAACAGCAACTTTAAAAACACAATCTTAATTGATAACTCCAAAGAATTGAAGAAGGGATTAGAAAGTACCATCATTGAGATCGGTACCATCAGTTAAAACTCCGCTAATTCTAAATGCCTCCGCGGCATTTATGATTGGGGGTAGATCAGAATCAGTGGTAGCAACTAAAGAAATGTTGGTGAGAGAATCAACTGTGTAGTTAGTAAGGCTTCGTACATCGACGGCTTCATAAGGTGGTGAAATTGGGAGTTGTAAAGGACCACTTCGGGTGGTTGAGGTCTCATAAATCCTAAACGATCTTGTTTGAGTAGAACCTAGGTCGCTAACTTCAGAAAAGTACATTGTTAGATAGAAGCTTGAACCCGAAGGGGGGACTTGAGCGAATGTTAAAGGATTCGACGTGCTTCCAACTACCGCGGTTTGTAAAATTTCGCTTGGTGGATTATTGGGTCCGGTCGAGTTGATAAAAATTGCTTCGCTTTGGACACCGGCTGTTACAGAAGGTATCCATATACGGTCATAAGGATCCTTTGGAAACCTGAAATAAAATTTGTCATTAATCTGAAAGAATTTAAAAGAATAGAAAAAGTAGGCGATAGATGGATTTTAAGAGTAGATTTTAGAATGGTTGTTTTCAACGTTAAGAAACAACCAAACCTAAAGATAAATAATAACTCAAATGATAATAACTATAATAATATGTTGCTTGAAAGGAAAGAATTTAGATATCAGACCTTACTAATTGACTTGCACCATAAGAAGACCTAAAGTTTAAGATCAAAGCCCGACTCTCATCAACGTCGCTGTAAACTTCCGAGTCAACACTACGGATTTCAAGAGCCGACAAAAACGGGAACTGGTTGGGCTTCGTTTGAGCTACACACACACTAACCACGTCTCCTTTTGCGACATAAGTTACTTCATGCATTATCACCTCAGTAAGCGAAGTCTCAACGATGGTCCAAAAGTTTCCATCAAAGTGGAGATCGAAAGTTGGAGGACTTGACAATTTGTCATAGTTTCCATAGTTAAAACTAGCTCGAACAAGGACCTTTTGGCCCCGTGTAACCTCAGCAGAATAACAGTTTTTCTTCCTAGTTGTGAAAACCCTAAGGGTGTCCATAACCGGATCAGAGTTTTTGTTACTAGACTGTACCACTCGAGCAACACCATTCGAGATCAATGTATCGTCTGGAGTCCAAACGATGAAGTTATCTGGATTGACATAGGACTCCGATTCCCCGCAGTTTATGCTCACAAACACTGCAATCAAATCATAATGAAACTCATTTAGAAGACCACATTATCCAGTGGCGGACCCAGGAATTTTTCCATTGGGGTGCAGAACATTTTAAAAAATTTTAGGCCCCTAGGTATATAAGTAAAAAAATCGGTTCGTTTCGGGTCGGGTCGGGTCATGTAAGACAAACGAACATCAAACTAAATTTATATAATCATCAAAAACATGTCAAACCTTGTTACAAACATAATTAAAACGTCGACGCCCTACGGGTTTTCATTTTTTGAAATATATCCAAAACATCATCTAAAGCTAATTTCTTAAGCAATTCTTTCTCTATATAACATAAGTTCATCGCTCCATAACATAATGTTTCAATTTTAATTTTCAACTATTCAAGCCCTAGAAATCATAACGTAAGTTGTAATCACCCTAAAAATATATAAACAACATAATCACCCTACCATAAACAACGTCAAAACACACAAGAGAGAGAGCGGGATAGAATTTCTTAAGGTTTTGGGCTTTAATTATTTTATTATAGTTTGAAATATTGTTGGGTTTGGTTAATGGGCTAAGACTTAGTGGGCTAGCTAGTTAGGAATTATAAGTGGGTAAAGGTATGGGTATTTGGGTTTAGTTGGTTAGTTTTTAAAAGTTATATAATTTAGGTAGTATATTTTTTTTTAAACTAAGAGTTTACTAAAAAAAATTTAAAATATAAATTGAAAACACTTTTTACCTAAGGGGTGCGGACGAAAAATTTCAAAGGGTGCGGTCGAAAATTCCAAGAGGTGCGGATGAAAAATTCCAAGGGGTGCGGACAGGATTTTCGACGGAATTTAGCCCTAATTTTTTTCCCCCAGGGGTGCGCCCGCGCACCTTGGGGTGGGGGGCTTGGGTCCGCCCCTGACATCATCTAGTTTAGAGGCGGAACTAGAGGGGTCAAAAGGGTCACTAATCCTGCCATATTTTTGTTAGATTTTTATATATAAAATTTGAGATTTTTCTCGAAAAAAAAAACATGAATTAACTAGACCCTATAATTGTAGCTGGTAGAGCACATAGCCCGACAAAGAAGTTCTGATTCTGCTACTGAATTTTATAATAGATTTCGATGAAAATGTAATTATTAATTTATGAGATGCTTACTTACCGTCTTCACCGAAAACCGAAAATGTAAATAGAGCCAAGAGAAGAATCGGCAGAAACTTGAAAGGTTCGGCCATGGTGGTAGAAGAGGTGATGGAGTTGAAAGCTTGATTTGTGAGGTTTATATGGTCGATTTATTGGTTGACTTCTTCAATGGTAAGACTTTTGATGTTTATTTGGAATACAAAATAATACAAAATCACCATAAACCATGTGAAAACACGTCTTATGTGAATAGCCCGCTAACCAATACATGTAAGCTGTATTTCTGGTATTTAATTGATTTGGTTTAAGGGGCCTATTTGTTTACCTTTTAATTGGCTTCTTAATGATTCAGATTTCTTACTAGTTCAGCACTTAATGGTTTAGACTGTTTGTTTCGCGAGCAGATGTCTGAATGGTTCAAACATTTGCCTCTGAATGATTAAACATTATACTGAGTCTGAATGGTTACGACCTCTAATCTGAATTGATCAGACATTTGCCTCTGAACGGTTAATCATTATACTGACTCTTAATAGTTCAGATCTCTTATTGGTTGAGCACTTAATCATTCAGAAGTTGTCAAACAGCTCCTATATAAGGCTGCTTCACAAAAATGTTATATCAAACACTTGTCCGAATTTAGGTAAATTTTTATTGAGATACTTATTATCTTTTTTTTTATAAAAGTTTCTAAGGTAAATTTTGATTGAGATACTTATAAAATCTTTTTTATAAAAGTTTTTATATATTTAATGTATATTCAACTGTTTAATATGTAATGTCAATTTGAAGTTTTATTTTATGCCATTTGTGGCTATAAAAAATTCATACGGATAAAAGGTTTGATTCATGTAACAAAAAACTAAATACCCAAACAAGTTCAAAGTGAGGGGATTTACATAGCATTTAAAGCTAAAACTTGTATTTAGTTGTAAATAACGTTAGATAAAAATCAAGTAGATATATAATAGGTTATAATTCAAGTATAATGAATATCAACATTTATACACCACGTAACATGTTAGATAAATGATTTATATTGCATGAAAATTACTTATATCAAGTAGACAATATGTAACTTTGAATTAGATATGAATATATTCAAACTTATTATGACTTTTATCTACAAAATTAAAACAATAATATTCATGTATTTATTTTAGAATAAGTTAGGTGGCGCCAACCTTAAAACAAAAATATTATTGGTTTTAATGTGGTACTCGCTGCTAAATGGCCAGTGATATTATTCCATGACAGCTTCTTTGTATGGTGGTACAAGACGTTAAAAAAGTAATTTGGTGTAAAGTGCTAACAATTGCAATCCATTCATTAAATTGACTTTTGATAGCAGGGTCAACGTTTACTTTGATGTGTGCAAATCAACTATCCGAAAATACGCGCTAGTTGACTCTGGAAACATATCCAATTATTAAACCCAATGTATCCATGCATGGTTAATTAAGAAGCAATACACTCATTAGTTTAACATATAATCAAACATATCTAAGATTATTTAATAACTAAAACGATTTACAGTAAAAACTAAGGAATTTGACCATGTATAATCTTGATTTAGCCTATCATATGGCAACGGGTCAGCGCTTGGTGTAAGGTGCTAAGCATTTTCGCGTTCACATTCAGGGACCTTCTTGATCTGGTCCCTTCTCTAAGGATTTAGGATCGAGTGAAGGAGGCTTTGCGGGGTATCATTATTGTTGGGTGTTGGCTGCTTTGGAGGGCCATGAATGAGCGCAGGTTCGCAAGCCAACCGATCAAAATTGACTCCATCTACAGTGAAGTGAAGGCATTGAGTTACTTGTGGTTCTCTACTAGATCGAAGTATAAGGATATTTCATGGGATATGTGGTGTAAATTTGTTAATATGTAATTCCTCCTGTTATTGGTTGTCCGTTTTGGGTTAGCGTCTCGTTTCTAATGAAATTTATAGTTAAAAAAAAAACCCTCAAAATACAAGCACTCATGGGGTTCCATCACAGCTCTTGGAGTAGCATCACATCTTCCTTGGAAAACATTAGAAAGAGCACAAGTTATACGTTTGCTAACATACGCCATGTCACACATGTTATACGCTACTAAGTGAAACAACAGTCTTGAACGCAGTTACACATGTTGAATTCTGTTGTAACCCAGCATTTTGGGGGTATCGATGTTGTAGGTTTGCTACATCAGGTAACATGTGGTTCCATCATTTACTATTTGATGTTTTCAACAACCAAGTAACATGAGTGGTCCATCATAACAATATCTGGGATGCTTTGGTCAACACAACCTTTTTTACCATGTTACATGAAGAAACACTAACTAAATGGTCGGAACCGAGATAGTTAGGGGGTTTGAATCCGCATAAAAGGTTAGCTCTCACTCGATTGATTCAGTCACAACTGAACTTCTTCTCCGGTGATTCTGCAAAAAAGAACACCGTTAGCCTCGCCAAGGGGAGAAGAGGGTTCTCTCCTTGACCCGACTCCGGTGTGAGAATAAGTATTGGTAATGGAGAAGGAAAGTATTTGAGAAGTGAGTGTGATCTGGGTTTATACCTGAACAGTTCTCTTATTTATAACCGGGAGTTTGGGAGGGAAAACCTGTTATTGAAAAGATGACGGAAGATGCTAACGCCGTAGCGGTTATATTTTCTTCCGTTAAGTTCTTTGATTCAATCGTCAAGTTGTCTCGATCCGATGTGAATGCACACGGATCGTGGTTTGATCAATGGCTGGGGGATTGCCACGTGGAAAGTGATTAAGTGGAGATTACTCTCCAATTGCATGCGTTCGTTGTGATTCCAGGGTTGCTTGTGGTGATGACACGTGTCCAGACGGTTATAACCGTCTGGGTGGTGCACGATTGTATTCTTTCTAGAAGATTACTGCTGTAATCTAGTGTGGCACCTTACTGTGTGGAGACCACTGAATAATTCCTAAGTCTAAATTATCCAGGTCTGGATATTTAGGCGGAAGTGTTAACCTCAGGATTTTCATCCTTTGCTTATTGGGAGAAGGCGCAAGGATTTATGTTTTCCTTTGGGCGCGCAATTATAGATTTGCTGACTGTTTTCTCCCTTTTATAATACCAGTGCGCGGCCGCGCAAGGCTAAAAGGTCAAAAGGCCAGTCTGCGGTATGGTCTTAAATACTTATCATGAGGTTTTTGGGACCTTACCCCTTCAAGTCCCCCCAGTCTAGTGTTGTACTTATGCAAATAAGTGGAGCACTGGACTAATAAGAGGGAGATGCTTTTGGGCGCGAGAATTAAGAAATCTTCTATGAGAAGATTGAGTCTGTTGAAGAAAGTGACAAAATGTGACTTTGTAATCACACTCTGACGTGTAATGACGTCAGCTGGCAGTAAGAGTGGGTATTTTTCTCCTTGGTCTTGAGATTTGTAATGGCGCTTGTCAGTCTTTATTAATGGGGAAATGACCCTGGTTCCTGTAGCGCCTGTTTTGGATGTGATATAATTCTGACAATTAATGATGAGTAGGCTTCTCCTTTCCCGAGGTTGAGTTCTTTTATATATATGCATATTCCAGATACCTTATCTTTCGATTGGTTTTTGAGCAAGAAGGATGAAGCGTTCGTACCAAACTCGTCGTTTGCTGGATATTTTTAGGGTTTACGAGGCTGCTGAAGGCCTTGTGCTTCTATCTCGTTCTCCCCCTTTAGCTGCTGTTGCAGCAGAGAGTCCGGTGAAGACTGATATTCCGGCAACTGTTGATTCTGAGCGTAAATTTCTTCAGTCTATGGATGTTATTGATGGTGCCGGTGTTGTGCTGGATGCTGATGGCTTGACGGCTCGGTTCCCGCTGCTTCGGAAAGGAGAATGCCGGCTGGTGTATCAACGCCGGAAAACTTATCGGTGTGAACAGATGTTTGTTGTTGATGATGATTCCGATGCTGGTTAGGTTTGGGAGTTGTATATCCCTTCTTTTGATGTTTATGTCAGTCTACAAACCTCTTTTTTGAATTTCACCGGTGTGACTATTGTATATGGTTGTCGTCCTGCTACTGGTTGAAACAATGTTTCTTTTTGTTGTTTGTGAATATTCTAGTCTTTGGGACTAGTCTTTTTTGAAGATCATTGCCATGATCTTGTTTATGAAGTGTTTTGTTACACTTTACTGTTTATGTGTTGTATGTTTTTACTTTTGTATGTTTGGATTACAATATGTTGCATGTGCTTAATTGCTTCTTGATAGGTGAAGCGAATGAGAAATGGCACTGTGCTCATGTGTGAACGTGTGTCCAAAGGGCGCGACAGCTTACCTGGTTTGGACTGTTCATGAGGTGTACAATGTTTTACCATTTGTTTTCGCGTAAGCCCGAAGAATTTCATGCAATTTGTAACAAACAGAAATAAGTATGAAAATCATGTTTGTATTGATAAAGCGCAAGGCTTGTAATACAAGTGTAAAATAGGAAATACATTGCCTGTGAATGATTTGACCTACATGTAACACCTGCGCAGCTGCTGTGCGTTCCAGGTTCGTGGGACTAGAGTCCCGTCGAGTCTTTTTAAAGTATACGCCCCTTTGCCTAGAACCTCGTTGATGACATATGGTCCTTCCCATCTTGGCGCTAATTTGCCTGGTTTCTCAGCGTTTGAAGCTTCATTATCGCGCAAGACAAAATCACCGGGGACAAATGTGCAAACGCAGACGCGCGCATTGTAATACTTTTCGAGCTTGGATTTGTACCTTGCTTCTGTTATAGCGGCGTTCTCGCGCCTTTCTTCCAGAAGATCCAAATCCATTCTTCGCTCTTGTTCATTGTTCTGTTTTTCCATGGCTATCATGCGCGGTGATGGTAAACCGATCTCAGCTGGAATGACGGCCTCGGACCCATAGACTAGACTAAATGGAGTTTCGCCGGTGCTAGTCTTTGGCATTGGTCGATGCGCCCAAAGGATGCTGGGAAATTCGTCAACCCATCCTCTGCGTGCTGTTCCGAGTCGCGCTTTTATGCCGTCAACAATTTGTTTGTTTACGCTTTCTACCTGACCGTTCACTTGAGGATGCGCGACGGAGGCAAAGTTGTGCTCGATTTTCATTTCTTTGAACCATTTTTGAAGTTCTTCTGCGGCGAAGTTTGTACCATTGTCGGAAATAATACGCAATAGTATTCCAAATCTGCAAATGATATGTTCCCATATAAATTTGCGGATTACTATTGCTGTTGTTGAGGCCAAAGCTTTAGCTTCCACCCATTTTGTGAAGTAATCCACCGCGACGATGATGAACTTTACTGCACCTGGCGCGTCAGGAAATGGCCCAACAAGATCGATGCCCCACTGTTGGAATGGCCAGGCGGAAGTAACGGGAACTAGCGGGTTCTTGGGTCGGAGTGTCTTTGGTGCGTGGCGTTGACAGGCTGCGCATCTTCTTAATAAATCAACTGCGTCCATGTGCATGCCTGGCCAGTAGTATCCGGCGCTCATTATCTTTGCCACGACCATGCGCGGTCCGGCATGTATTCCGCATAAACCCTCGTGAATTTCTCTGACTAGGTATTGGGCGTCTGCTTTATCAACACAGCGTAGTAATGGGCCCATAAATGACTTTCGATAAAGGACGCCATCCGCTATTTCATAATTTATCGCTTTGTGTTGTAGTTTTCGAGCTTCTGCTTTTCCTTCCGGAAGTTTTCCGTGTTGAAGGTACAAGATAATCGGAGACATCCAGGATGGATTTCCCATTTCTATGACGCTTACTTGTTTGAAATGAATAGAAGGGTTGGATAGTACCTCTATACGTACTTCCTTTGCTAAATGTTTGAAGCTGGTAGCGGCTAATTTGCTTAGCGCATCTGCGTGCTTGTTCTCGCTTCTGTTTATGTGGTTAACTTTGAATGTTTGGAATTGGCTGATTAGAACTCGCGCTTGTTCAAGGTATAATGCCATTGCTTCTTTTGCATCGTAATTGCCATTAACTTGCTCGGCTACCAGTTTTGAATCAACGTTAGCTTCAAGATTTCTTGCCCCCATTTTTAGCGCTAAGCGAAGACCTGCCAAGAAGGCTTCATATTCAGCTTCGTTATTCATGCTTTTGAAATCTAAGCGTATAGCATATGTGAGCTCGTGGTTGTCTGGGCTGATTAGTCGGAGACCTGCTCCTGCCCCATCGTCATTGGAAGCGCCATCTGTGTGTAAAGTCCAGACTCTATCGTCGAAAACGGGTATAGGGTTCTGGATTGCTTCACACTCTTGAACTTTGTTGATGGGAACTTCAGTGGCGAAGTCTGCTAGAACTTGCCCTTTGATTGCTGGTCTCGGTCTGTAAAAAATGTTGTATCCTCCCAGTTCAATTGCCCACTTGGCCAATCGTCCCGCCACGTCGGGTTTAGATAAGATCTGGCCTAAATGGTAATTGGTAAGAACCGTGATGACGTGGCCCGAAAAATACCTGCGTAGACGTCGGGATGCGTGTACTAGTGCTAGGACTAGCTTTTCTATCATTGAGTAGCGAGTTTCCGGGCCGGTAAGCATCTTGCTGATGTAATAGAACAACATACCACTCACGTAACACATTTTACGTTAATATATGTAACAACCACATATACTAAATACGCCATTAGCATAAAAACCACCAAACTACTTGCATTCCAACACTTAATAAAAAAAACCCATTCAACCCTTTAGCATAAAATCCACAAAAAACAAGCCTTTAGCATAATAACCCATAAAAAAACAACCCCCATCATAAACAACCAAAACACTAAGAAACAACACCCCGACGTAGTGAAAATAACCAAAACAAGCCAAGCATAATGTCTAACCACACCCCCATAGGTAGTCACACCCATGGTCTACCGGTCGTTAGGACCATAACTGAATTCTGAACCCGGGCTTGGCTCACCTTCCTATGGGTTATGGTTTTCCTAGTGACTTAGAGTATCTGGGAGTGAGGGAAAAGTTCACATCCATAGTACTCATGCCCATTAACAACAACCCTTTTCTGGCGGTCTTCAAGTGCTTCCACTACAATTTTTCCTTTTTTCACTTCAGCACAGCTACTTTCTCTGTTTGCTTATATTCCCAGCTTTGGTTCGGCTTCTTGTGTCACACCCCAATCGATGGCGGAAACATCGTGATGAGACGAAAACGAGATTGCAAGAGACTTCATAACACTATGTGACAATAATTAATTTAATTCAAATTTCATTTCAAAACTAGATTGTCATACAAGATTCAAATACAAGAAATAACATTGTCTCAAACAAAAATAACATCGAAATAGATAAATTAATCTAGGTGTGTATCTAAGTCCACCTAAATCTTGTTTCATCTTGTATCATCATCTCAACAATTCAACCTGCAACATGTATTAAAATAGAGTTCAATGCAAAAGCAAATGCGAGTATACAAGTTTTGTTACATAGCATAATATAGAATAAAATAGTTTAAGTGCTCATATCCAACATGAATCATAAATTTGCAAGTTTACTAGCATGCCGAAACGGTGTACTTATATGTTCAAACCCAAGATTCCAATGCGTTAAAATAGCCTATCCCAAATAGAATAAAGGGATGTTAACATGTTTAACTTAACAATACCCTAAGAATCGTGGGAGGTGCATTACTCCTATAGCGCTATAATTGTTAAGGTAGGCTAGCAAAGTTAATGAAGCATAATCAACACAAATAGTTTACATTAGCATTCAAGTCTAACAAGCATCATATAGTTTCATGTTAAGCATGGATAGAGTTTAAAATAGTTTCATTTGAGTGTAATTTTGTATAACATACATGTTGCATCCCAAAGTGTTTAAAGAGTAAAATGGGATCGAGTATACCACGGTTTTGCAAGCTTTCCTACTTGTTATCCCGCGAATGTTGTTGATGGATGGATTATTTTGGAGCACCTTGTCCTTCTACACGAAGAAAACATAGGTGTGTGAGTTTGGGGAAATCGGAAGATTATAGATTCGGAATTTAAAATATATGAACATAGACATAGGAAAATAATCATCCATCACGTATGATGCTTAGATGATATACTTACTAACTTGACCATGTCCACTTATTCATCATCAAGAGTTCAGTTTGTTTAAATATTACATAGAGTATACTATATCATACATGTCAAGCATGAGGTAGAAGATTAAAGTCTTCATTTAGGCACCTCTAAGTGTCATAGAATTCATACATGAGGTATGAAGAACAAAGCTTCCATTTAGGTACCTCTATTGTTCACCACTACACTTGTTGTTATAAACAACAAGGAGGGTCATGAACTTACAAGAAATAATGATATAACAACAACTAATCTATGGAAAAACATCAAGCAATGTGTGGATTTTCAAGTAGGATAGCCCAAGCTAATCCTAAATCACACAATCATCAAACCTTAGGCTTTAACATCACTTGTGGGTTAAACCCTTGAACAAAATAGAAAGTTTGTGAGGTTTTAACATCTGATTTAACATGTCTTAACCTTGTTTTTAAGTCTAACTAACCATAGATAAGGTTATAAGCATAAGGACATAGGTTTTAGATGCGTTAGACTCAAGTTCAACTAAGATTAACAAGTTTAGATGAAAACACAGACAAACAGTCCACTTTGGAGCCTTTTTGGTGACATTCCATAGCTTGGTTTTCCATGAAAAACCTCTAGAAATGTTTCTAAGGTTGTTCCAAGCAAGTGGGAAAAAGAAAAGATGAAAAACGTTAAGAAATGAGAGAGTTATACATACTTTTGTGAAAGTTGGTGTTTCTGCTCGAACTTTAGATTCACAGCTGATTAGAGACTGATTTGGGAGAGTTTAGAGTGATTTGAAAAGTATAAATGGCTTGGAAGAGGCTTGGTATTTATAGGGAAATATTAGGTTAGGTTGTGGTTGAGTATTTAATGTTAAAACTTGTTTAAAACTCAAAACAAACTCAAAAACCCGCTAAAAAAACTAGCTGAAAGGGCCTGGTCTCACATTTGCGCGTTGAACATCCTTGGTGGGCCGTGAAGGTTGGGCTGGGGCTGGTCGCCGGCCGCCTGCGCTTGGTTGGGCGAGAGCTTAAATGAATTAAAGGGCAGGGTTTGTTCGATAAGAAGGCCATGGCGGAGTGGTTTGGGCGCGTGTTCGTGAGGCTGCCGACCCGGGTTCAAGTCTCGTGGTTTGCATTTTTTTGTTGATTTAAATTTCCTTTTTTTTTTGTTTTTAAAACATTAACTTTCAACAATTACACAAACATTCCCTGGACTTTAACTTAGTAGTTTTGCATAAATGGTCCCCATGGTTTAACTAACTAACTAAGTTATATAATCTTTTAACCAATTAGTTATCTAAGTAATTGATTAGGTAATTTAACTTGGTTTACTAACTAGGTTAACTTGTATTTTCTAACTTTAAAATCTAACGGGACTAACTAGATTATCAATTAATTTAATTAACTAAATAATGGATAAATAACCATATTTATAACGAATTAAATTAAAGATAAAAGATTTCTTCAATGATTAACCATTTCGCGAAACCTCCAAGTTTCAAGAATTAGGATTTGACTTCCATTATTTTACGAGTTTTAACTAGTTTAATGGGCATCAAGTTTAATAGTGTAATAATGAACCAAGAGTCTTGAATAATATATCGTTCAAACGTGAATTTAATTATTAGTTGCACATAAGACTAACGTGAATACACGAACATGATAAAAAATAACTTCGCTTTCATTATGATCCATAGTCTCGAATTACAAATGAAACGAAAGTAGATTACAAAGAGAGTACAAGTGTCTAGATATGGAAAGTACAACATGACTTGCTAAAATAAGAAAGCGCGAAAAAATGCGGAGCGTTACATCTTGTTTGTCACCCACATCCCTTTCTTCAAGCTTTGCTTCCACTTCATCATCTACATTAGCTTTTTTGGCCTCTGCTTTTGTTTCCACTTCATTATCTACATCAGCTTTTTCAAGCTTTTATTTCGTTTCAACCTTTGTAAGTTTTTGGCGTATGCAAGTCTCCATTTTTCCTTATTGCGTGTGTTTTTTTGATTGTGTGAAACCACAAGAACAATTGAATGGAACTTCATCATGTTTTTGCAAGATTATATATTAAAGGATGGTTTAATGGTGGTTGTTAAAAAAACAAAAGCAAACAAGGCATAAAGTGACATGTGTACTTCTCTCTTTATGCACCATGTCTGAAACACCACTCAACCCCTTTATAAATAACTAGTGTGACGCCCCGAGCTTCGCAGCGGACATTCGGTTTTGGTTTGTTACGCCACCTACACTTGTTACAACGACTGGAAAAGAAGTATCGACATGTGGTTGGTTCGTTAAAAATAGTTTAAAAGAAAATGAATGATATTTATTCAATTCAGAGTTAATTAAAAATGTATTTTTTTGAAATATCAATATTTTTCAAATTAAACTAATAAGACAACTAAATACAATTAATAATATAAAGATGGCTGTAAAGTGTAGTAACATACTATATGGAATAATTAATTATTTATAACTTAAACTTAATCACATATTTATCTATACTATATAATAAAAGAAACCAATAAGAGGACATATGTCATTCATTCAAGCCATCTATTTTTTAGTTTTTTCTTCTCTATCCTATTTAATTATAGATAATTAGTATTAATTAAAATATAATTATAAAATTAAATTTAATATAAATTTAAACAATTCGTATAGGAGATAATATAATATTTTGAAATATTTATTAGATTTCAAAATTATTTATCTTGAAATTAACAAAAGATGTACACTAAATATAAATTAATATAATGTAAATGATTTATTTATTTATTTTATTAAACTAAAGTAGTTAAGGATAGAACCTATTTCATAAATGTTTATAAGGGGTAAACAAAAAACATTAATTAATGTTTATTGGTTCTATACTTTTATTTTCGTCTTCAACTCTTAACTCAAATACGGTATTCACTATATTTATGTGACATTTATAAGAATCATCACCACAATCATCTCATCCATCATATATCGAGTATATTCGTTAGTTTTTTTAAAGATATAATTTTTTATTAACTTCATTCAACCCGTGTAATAAACGAGGTTTTTTAAAGATATAATATTTTTATTATTTACTATACAAAATTACATTTATGCAACTTGTGTAGTACACTGGGTTTTTAAAAATATAACTTTTTTTAATTGTGTGGTATATAAAATTAGATTTATTCAATACGTATAATACCCAGGGTTTATAAAGATATAACAAGATATAATTTTTTATTGATTGGTATATAAAATTACATGTGTTCAACCCATACAATACATGAGATTCTTAAAAATGTAACTTTTTTCATTATTTAATATATAAAATTAAATTTTCTCTACCCGTACAATACACAGGGTTCTTAAAGATATAATTTTTTATTATTTAATATATAAAATTACATTTATTCAACCTATGTAATAAACGAGATTTTTAAAGATATATTGTTTTATGATTTGGTCTATAAAATTACATTTATTCAACCCGTGTAATAAACGAGGTTTTTAAAGATATATTTTTTTTATTATTTGGTATATAAAATTACATTTATTCAACCCGTGTGTTACACGGGATTCTAACCTAGTTATTCTTTAAACTAAAAGTCATTGATAGAAAACAAAAATTTTCGTATGCAGTTCAAAACAACACACAAACAAACACATCTTGTTTACCTCACTTTCTCTCTAGTGGCCGTCATCTCCGATCGCCATAACCAGGGCCGGCCTTGGGCAAGTGCAGGGTGTGCGACCGCTCAGGGCCAAAAACTTAAAAGGGCCCGTAAGTTATTTAAACTTTTTTTTTGTATATATATTATCTATATATATAATCTTATATAAGAGCTGGGTAGTAGTTTATGTTTAGCTTGGTGGTACGCGCTCAATTTGTTCACAATCCTTGCGCAGGTTCGATCCCTTCTGTTGCGATTCTTTTGCCAACTTTATTTTTCTGGGTCAGGCCCAATATCTTAACATTTTTGCTGATTTGTTGTCTTTTGTTTTCTGCTTTTTCCACTTTCTTATTTTCAATTTTTGTTTTTTATTTTGTTTTCTACTTTTTCCGCTTCTTATTTTTAATTTTTGTCTTCTACATTTTCAACGTTCTTAATCAAATAGAATTTTTATTTCAACAAAACCTAAACCAACTGCTACTATATTCAGCTTAATTATCTTTAATCAACAAAACCTGAATCAAGTCCTAATATATTCAGCTTGATTAACTTTAATAATATGTTAAAAATTTATATACATAGTTTATCAGAATTGAACGGGTTTTGATAAATGTTTTTTCTTCGAAATCAAACAAGTAAAATTTCATTAATTTAGATGTAAGTTTTTTCTTTAAAATTTATTTTAATACTTGGAGTTGCCACTATTTTAAAAGACCCAGATTTAAACCCGAACTAAATAACCAATGGTAAAATGACCTACTCAGTTTTAAAATACTCAAAATTCAAATAACCAAACCAAATTTCGATCATTTTGTTACACTACTTTTGTTTTTCTTTATTTTATAATAATTATCGTTGTATTATGGGTTTTTATTTTTTATATATGTAATTAATGAGTTCATATTATAGGATGGACAGGGCCCGAGTTTCTAATCTCGCACAGGGCCCAAAATTTTTTTAACGTTTTCGGAGACGGCCCTGGCCGTAACCACCATCGTAGCACCTCCGTAACCACCTCAACCATCACTGCCACCACCAGCTCACCTTAATCATCAACGACATGCTATCACGACAGTTCTAAGGTTAGATTGCCTCATATACTATCGATTAGGGCTAACGTTGTCGTTGGGTTACAGTATGGCCTAATGGGCGGCGAGCAGAGGGGATCGGCCATTTCCATGTCTCCGGCAGGGGAGATGACGACATGCAGCGGTTGTCTAGGATTTCGTGGTGGTGCAATGGCGTACACCACCAAAACCACATTCTCGATTCAACGATGGAGGTGGTATTCTTTGTTCAGATTTTCAAGATTCCTTTCTTTGGTGTAGCGAGAGGTTAGATCCGGGCTCAATAGTCAAAACTCAGGCGAAGAACATAAAGCAAAAAAGGAAAAGCGGAAAAACGGTCGTTGCGACTGTAGCAGCGATCTTGCCGGTGGCCTGGTCACCGGAGGTCGTCTTTCTTCTTTGACGGCTTTATGTCTCTGATTTGCTAAGTTTCGTGTGTGTGGTGGAAAAGAAAATCAAAAAGTAAACTGTGGGCCTTCTTTAATAAGCACCATCGATCGGAAAATTATTGGTTCAGATTTGCTACTGTAGCTAAGAAGCTACATTAAATGTTATATAACTAGATTTTTACTCAAGCTGCGCGTTGCGGCGGCGTCACGCGTTTTTAACTTTGTCACACACGATACATTAGTGACATTAACGTGAGTAACATATAAAAAAAGAGTGTGTCTTAGAGATTGCGGCGTAAATTCGTAAAAGTAATTTTGGCATTAACGTCGTTGAGCATAGCAAAAAAAAAGTATATTAATTTGTCGCACGTTGCGGTGTAAAGCCGTAAAAGTAATTTAAACAAAATGGGGTGCTAGGTTATTAAGTAAAAAAGTTTAGAGGGTGAAAGTTGTAAATTACTAAAAGTTAGAAATGAATATGTAACCTACTTAGTGTTTCATGTCAAAAATTTGAGGGTGTGAAATGCGGTGGCAGGTGTTAAGTTGGGAGTGATGAGAGTCAAAGTGATAGTTGATCGAGAATGCCAGCTGCCAATACCCAATAGTTGTAAGTGATAAAATCCAATAACCCTAATTTAAGGATTCAAGGCTAACCCTTTATGTATGAATGCATTTTTTGTGTGTATACGTTACATTTAAACATTCAATGTATAAACGTATAGGAAACACCTCTGAAATAAATTGGCAATGAGCCTTTAGAGCAAATGGAGCTAATATTGTAGTTTATCATGAATGTACACAAGCTACAAATAGTTGATTCTATTTATTTTGCAAACACAAAATGAAATAATTTACATAGAAAGAATGAATGCATGCTAATAATCGTTTTTTTTTTTAATATTGAATTAATATTAGTATATTAGGGAAAAGATCAAATAGGAAGATTAATTTCGCTAGGAAGGATAGGAAGCAATAAGAGGATGACATGTGGCAACAATTAAAATAAAAAAAAGGGTATTTTAGTCAATCCAACCCTTTCTTCTTCCTTTTCAAAACCCAGTAACTTCAAAACCCACCATTTTCAAAACCCACCATCTTCAACCATTTCTTCACTTTCTATCTCAATAATCACTACATTATAGTGCGATTTTCATCACCAATCAATGATTCAAACACCCGATCAACGTGTTCTTCAGCTTTTTTTGAAGAAAACCCAGCTTAAATTCATACAAAATCTCGTTTTTTTCGGTGATTTTGAAGATAATCACTCGATTCGTTCGATTCGAGAGCTGATAAGTATTTCAATCATTCAAAATTCGTCAATTGTTGAAGAAATCACTTCGATCCAGATAACAAATTCTTTAATTTCATTTTTACGATCTGGGTTTTTGATTTAGTCATTGCGTTTTACGATCTTGGCGGGGGTCCGGGGGCGGCAGCCCCTGGCGGGGTCCAAGGGGCAAAGCCCCTGGCTGGGGTTGAGCTATACTACCGTCACTCGACCGTTCTCAGACAGTTTTATGTGTCCATTGCGTTTTCCAGAAATTGCTGTACTAAAAACGCATCAGAAAAATTAATTTTCCAGAAATTGGCTCATTTCGAAGACAGTAATTCGTAGACAATTCAGACAGTTCACAGTCACAGACAGTTCTCAGACAGTTTTATGTGTCCATTGCGTTTTAGAAATAAGAGAGTTTTATGTGTTTTCTAGCTATTGCGTTTTAGAGAAAACACATTTTTAAGTGTTTTTAGTTATTGCGTTTTAGGTAAAACACATTTTTAAAGTGTTTTTAGTCATTGCGTTTTAGGTAGAACATATTTTTAGGTATTTTCAGTCCATTGCGTTTTAGAATGAGTAATTTTTAAGTGTTTTCTGGCCATTGCGTTTTACAAATAAGACATTTCTTTGTGTTTTTGGTGCATTGCGTTTTAGGTAAAACACATTTTTATGGGTTTTTAGTCCATTGCGTTTTATAAAGTACATTTTCTTTTGAGTTATTAGGCTATTGCGTTTTAGAAATAAAACATTTCTTTGTGTTTTCTGGCCATTGCGTTTTACAAATAAGTCATTTCTTTGTGTTTTTTGGTGCATTGCGTTTTAGAAAAATGTCATTTTTTAGGTTTTTTTTTTCATTGCGTTTTACAATACTGGGGGTTTTTCTATTGCGTTTTACGCAACTGGGTTTAATTTTTTTTTTCAAAATATAGCAATAGTATACTCGTTTTAAAGATAAAAAAACTCTCGTTTTTTTGGTGTAATTTTTATAAAAAAAATAATGTCGTATGAAAGAGTTATTAACGTTTAAAAAATGGGGGGGAATTGGAGGAGAGAGAAACTATTGGCTTGGATTGACTAGAATGCCCCAGAAAAAAGTCACGCACCTCTTTTCTTACTTTCAATTTCCCTGATTTAATCTTAGCCCTTGATTAACTTAATGGATGGTCAAGATCACTTCCTAGCCTTCCTAGCCAAATTAACTTCCTATTGTATCTCCACCCTAGTATATTATTAGTTTGATTGATGTTTTATATATTTTTTAAAGACATACACAGAAAATGAAAAAAGAATATTAAGTTACAATTTGCTACTTTAAAACTTGTAAATTTCATTTGCTTTTATATAGTAAAAATATTATAATTATTAATGTTCTTAAAACCGTTTGAGTTGAATGGTTTTATAAAACAACCTGGTATATAATATATAACTAGTTGACGTCAACCCGCGCGTTGCGGCGGGATATTGATCACGAATGTCATGAGATGCGAGAATTCTTAAGGTTTATGCAAAACATTATTTTTATTTTGCTTACTGAAATGAACCGATGCAATGTTTTGGTGGTAACCAGTCATGGACCAACTAACACAACCTTTAATAGAACCGTATGACAATGAATCCTTTTGAACTGTCTAACATGACCAACCCTTTATCTAAACTATTGTGTCCTCTAGATGGTCTATTAAGTAGTTGCCATAGATACGTAAACTTTTTGAATATATGGGTGATCTTCACGTAAGCTATTCGTTATTTATACTGTAATATTACTTTACACTTGTAATGAGAAAACACTGTTTCATCATCATCTTTTCCGGTCACCTTTAGTTCTCCGCTGCGCAGAACCACCGCCACTACCGTCACTCGCCCCACCACCGAGTAGATGTTGAAGATGAAGTGTGGTGGCGGGGTTTTATAAATAAAAATGAAGAAGATGCACGGATAATCCCTGTGGTTTGGCCTTTCTAAGGAAAGGGTATTTTTTGTCATTTCACACCCTCTTAACAGAGAAAACAAACTGAAGTTAAACCCAGGGACTATCCGGGAACAAAAAATGAAAAGTTGGGGACTATTCAACTAATTTTAGAAAGTTAGGGACTAAAGGTGAAAATAGACGAAACCACAGGGACTATCCGAGCATTTTTCTCTTAATTTCTCGAACCTTGGTTGTACGACAGATTCTTTAATCGCAAAATGAAGAATGCCACAGTGGTTCCATAACCTATGAATTTGGTGTAAAGGTTATGGCAAGGGGGTTCAAAGATGCTATGACAAAAAAATTAATTGAATAAACAATTCAATAACACATAAACATAAATTGTTATTAAATTTAAGAACACATACAATAAAAATTTAAAAACACATAAATAGAAACTGAATAACATTTACAAAACTCATAAGCAGAAACCGTTACTAAATTCAAGAACACATAAACCAAAATTGAATATCAATTTTACGAAAACATAACCCAAAATTGAATATTAATTTTAAGAACACATGAACAGAAATTGAATAATAATTTATAAACACATAAACAGAAACTGAATAATAATTTATAAACACATGAACAGAAACTGTAATTAAATATTTAAATGCAAGAACAAATGAACAAAAATTGAATAACATATAAGCAAAAACTGTTACGAACACATAAACGCAGAATTTGAATAACAATATAAGAACATATAAAAAGAAATTGTTATTAAATCTAAGAACACATCAACAAAAACTATTATCAAATTAAAAAAAAAAAAGACCAAGGTGAAAGATGATAAGACTGAGTGTAGTGGGGCAACCTGTTGAGTGGGCGTCTTGCGACACGTGGCGCCACGTCACATAAGAGGATTCTGACCAAAAAAGGGGTAGTGGGGCAACCTTGCTGGGTGGGGCGTCTTGCGACACGTGGCACCCATTTATTTTGTCTTTTTTTATGTAAAAGATATAAAAAAAATCCTATTTTTTATAAAACTCTTTTTTTACTTCAACCAAAATAAAAAAATACATCAACTAAAAAAAAATACTTCAACCAAAATAAAAAAATACATCAACTAAAGTATGCATTCCATATCCAACACGTTGATGTCGTTGTGAGAACCTTGTTGACCAAAGTATGCATTCCATATCCAAAGATCATAAGATGCAACCGCCTGCAATATTAACGACGGTTTGCGAATGTCGCCTCTAGTATGTGTACCACGCCAAGCGGTAGGGCATTGTTCCAACTTCCAGTGCATGCAGTCCATGCTACCGATCATACCGGGGAAACCGTGAACGTGCTCATGCACTTCGTACATCCTTTGGAGATCACTCCAAGTCGGACGTCGTAAATAAGCCGGCCCATACAACTCAATCACACCTATATAAAAAAATTGACGCTAAAGTTAAATATATAAAAAATTTGAAAACAAAATTTACTAAATATACCTTTACAAAAGTGTATGAGTGTGTCTCGCGCAGTCTTGGAAGCCATTCTCAGGTACTCGTCAAATGAATCAACGCTTGTGCCATATGCAAGTTGTCGGATGGCCGCAGTACACTTTTGTAACGAAGTAAAGCCAAGATACCCACGAGCGTCATACTTTTGTTTGAAATAATCATAATCTTCCTCCATGTCGTTTGTAATACGGGTAAATAGACGTTTACTCATGCGAAAGCGACGTCTAAATATCTTCGCGTCATATACCGACTCCTCCCCGAAATAGTCTTGCATCAGCCGTTGTTGTCCTGCGGCACGATCCCGCATAATATAATTTCTTCTTCTAATCAGTGGGTCATCCGTTTCATTGTCCTCGCTAGCAACGTGAACCATTAAATTGATCGTTGTCATTACCGCCTCGTTGATGGCTTCTTCAAATTCATAAGAACTAGATGAAGTTGTATCGTCGTCGGACGAGGATGACGAAGGGACGTTGAACTCCATTTGTGGTTCCAAAAAAACAAAATGGTTTATGTTGAAAGAATGTAGTTTTAGAGTGTGTTGTGTTGTATTTTTTTAGAGTGGGTTGTGTTGTATAATAGATGTATATATATATATAGTAATTTGGTTTTAAAAAAAAAAAACATAAAATTTACTCAATATATCCATTGGATAACGGCTATATGTTTGGATGTGTGTGTTGAATGGGCGACGAGAATGAGACGGGCAAGAGGGGGTCGCCCCCCAAGTCGCCCCCGGGGGCGGTGTTCCAGGCGACTTGGGGCGACTTGGGGTGGGGAGTCGCCCCACTACACTCAGTCTAACATTAATGAATCGGTGGGATAGTGCAGTCAAATGAAACGGTGGTGAAATTGTGTCAGTCATCGTATATCCATCCATAAGGGTGAAGGGAGTGGTTAAATAGGTGAAAGTGGCAAACTTTAAAATGGACCAATCAGAGAGTGCCACGTCAGAGAGGGTAAAAAGTTTAAACTTTGTTGAAAAGTGTTGGCAATGGTTTAGACACTTGAAAGTGGCAAACTTTTTTTTTTGTTTTTTTTTTAAATTATATGTTAAATAAAAACAAATAAAACATTAAATTAATAAAAAAAAACAATTACATTAAAATGAAACTTAAAAAAAAAAACTTAAAATTCATAAAAATTACACGACACTAAAACAACGCAACCACTAAAAAAATTAAAAATTACACTACTCTTCGTCAGAATCAACCAACAGGTGGGGCAAATCTTGACTTGCGAGATGAACCGTGAGATCGTGTTTAAGTCTCCAATGCGTATCTTCATCCATTAGCTCGCCCAACACCCTATCATCAAACGCGGGCTCGACCAGAGGATCCCGAATATGTACCGGTGCAATCGCGTTTCCGTCGTCTTTTAAAATCATGTTGTGTAAAATAATACACGTGTACACAACATTCCTAATTTTTTTAACCGTCTTTGCTCGCATCGGCCGATTCAAGACACCCCATTTTGACTTCAAAACCCCAAAAGCCCTTTCGACGTCTTTTCTTGCCGCCTCGTGTTGCCTTTTGAACATCTTTTCGTCTACTTCTTGAGGGTTTGAAATCGATTTCACAAACACGGACCATTTTGGGTAGATTCCATCCACGAGCAAATAACCACGTTTGTAATAATGGTTGTTGACGTAAAATGGACATTTTGGCGCGGTTCCATTTCGTTCCGTTAAGAATAACGGCGATTGTCCTAGCACATTGATATCGTTCTGCGAACCCGGTGGACCGCAAAAAGCATGCCAAATCCATAAATCTTGAGACGCCACTGCTTCGAGCATAACAGTCGGGTATCGGTGATCTCCTCTCATATACTGCCCTCGAAGCTCGGTGGGACACATTCGCCAGACGAAATGGGTGCAATCAAGGCTACCGAACATACCTGGAAGGTGATGTTGTTCTTCATGTGCGTCATATAACAGTGTCATGTCGTGGCTTGTCGGCCTACGTAAGAACTCCGAACCATATATTCTGCAAACCGTTTCGCAAAAATATTCTAGGCACTCGCGGGAAGTTCTTGCGGCCATATGCAAGTACTCGTCTCATTCGTCTGGAGGGTTACCGGTTGCGAGTTGTTTAATAGCTGATGTAACCTTTTGCAGCGGCGTAAAGCTCCTCCGACCTCGCGCATCGTAGGACTCTTGAAAGTATTCGTCATTCACTTCCACGGCGGTCACAATATTTAAAAACAACCGTTTCGACATACGGAACCTTTGCCGAAAAATTGCGTCGTTGTATTTCGGGTCTTCGACAAAATAATCCGCCATGAGGGTCTCGTGCCCAACCTCCCGCTGACGTTCAATGTATCTCCTTTGGTTTGATGTACCGGTGTCTTGTAGTTCGGCTTCTTCGAGTAGATTTTGGAAAAAAAGAATGCTATCATCGGACGAGTCGTCGCTACTATCGGGTGGAAACCACAACGGGAAATCATCCGCCATTTTGCGTGGCAATACTTGGGTTAGTGTTTTGTATTTTTTTGGTTTGATTTGGGGGTGATATGTAGAACATATAGGATTAAAATGGGTTTGTTTTGGATATATAGGGTAAAAGTTGAAAAATTAAATTTTTTTTTTTTTTTGAACGGCATTATAGCCGTTAAAAGTGGCAACGGTCAACATGCGTGGCATGTTTGTCGATCGGTGAGGTCTCCCCGATTTCACAAGAACGCCGCGCGGCAAAGAAGGACGGCGCCGGTGTTGCCGCTCGGCAAACCGGTTTGCCGACCCCTTCACCGCTCCACTCCCTTCACCCTAAGGTTAAATATAGTGGCAGTTAAGGAGTTGATGTGAGATAACAAAATAACGGTTTATTTAATCGAAACGGTGGCGTTGTTGTAAGATAACGGTTTATTTTTGGTGATGCAACGTTTATTTTTCTTGACGCAACGGTTGACTGCTAATAGAAATTTGGTTGGTAATTGTATAAGAGTATAATTATACACACAAATCCACTTTTCTTTTTTCAAGAATGTGACAGTGGTTTTACCACACTTTCAAGATTTCTTCGCGGGAACTGGGCGGAACGTACTCTAGCCACACTCGCTGGTGACGGCGGCTGGGTCTCCGAAACACCATCATCTTCGCCGTCTTCACCTCCTTTCATCGAAATCCGTACCACCGACGCTTATCAGTCCAAACCGTCGGAACTGGGCGGAACTCTAGCCACACTCTTGGTCGGATTCCTTCGAAATCCGTACCACCGACATTTATCAGTCAAAACCGTCACTACTAAGTAACGGGTTCCTCACCTTCGGATTAGGGCTTCGAGGTGAAGGACGCGCCGGAAGGGGCGTCGCCGCCGCAGCGCGACCGCAACTCCGCTAGGGTTGCCGAATTTCATAGCCGATTCTGTCTCTCTCTGTTCTGTATCGTCTATCTATAGCCTCCTAAACGGTTAAACCGATTCATATAAGAAACTATATCAAGTTGATACTAAATCCACTGGGTCGGTGTTGCACGGTTAACATGGGGTTCTGTGATCACATGGCCTAAACCGGCAGATGCAGGTTAGGCATACTTAGAAACTGGTACTGTAGTTAAGGACGACGTGAATTGTATATATATAATAATATATTGATAATAACAATGTATTAAATAAAAATCAAAATGCATATAATATTGTCAGCCATTAGAGCATCCACAATAAGACCCACTAAAAACACCTAAAAACATGTCCAGTCAGCTGCCACATCAGAAAAACACCCACCCTTCAAAAACATCAAAAACCCACCCAATAAGAAAACACAAAAACACATAAAAACATTGCCACATCATCACCACCTTTTACATTTAATTTTAATTTATCACCCAACCCCCCACCCTT
Organism: Helianthus tuberosus; assembly: GCA_030545235.1. NCBI lineage: Eukaryota > Viridiplantae > Streptophyta > Magnoliopsida > Asterales > Asteraceae > Helianthus > Helianthus tuberosus. Next base: position 173,042,024 of record CM060376.1, on the reverse strand, counting down.
TGGCCCCAGCACCTCCTGACAACATGCTCGTTTATACCCATTCTTCAACAAATATGCCACCCAAATATGCATCCCACAATAATAAAGAATGGGTGAGGTGGACCAATGGCAAAAAAACAACCCAAAAAAATGACCTATTGGGGATGGTCTTAGATCTTGTTGATCTTTGGTCATAGTTTGGTTTGCTAGGTTTCTTAATAACATAGGGTTCTATATACAGGAACGGGATCAGGAGAGAACGTTTGAAGTGTGAGAACAATGAGAATGATTTTCAGCCATAGGATCTTTGTGATTTGTGGCTAAGATGATACGGTGGCATTTTTGTAAATAATGGGAACCTTATAACTACCAGGAGGGGTAAAATTGGAAGATCTAAACAAGAGTACACATGCTAATCACAAACCATTTTCCCCCATCATATTTAAACGCCAATAACTTTTATATACGTGATTATTTTTCTAAAAAAAATACACCATAAAACTCAGCGTTTTTTTATCTTCCAACGAGTATACTATTGATATACTTTTCGAAAAAAAATAAATGGGTTTTATGGCGTTTTCTGAACTGGGTGTTTTATGACGTTTTAGACTAGTTATTTTTACGGCGTTTTTTTGAACTATGTGTTTTTATGGCGTTTTAGCTAGGTATTTTCATGGCGTTTTTCTGAACTGAGTGTTTTATTGCGTTTTAAACTGAGTTTTTCATGGCGTTTTTCTGAATTAAGTGTTTTATGGCGTTTTAACTGGGTATTTTCATGGCGTTTTTTTTTTCTGAATTTGTTGTTTTTATGACGTTTTATTTGAACACCCAGTTCATGTGTGTGGGTTTTTGACAATATTACCCTTTAGTGTAATTTAGCGTCAATGCCACATGTCAACTCTAAAATCGTTCTCACCGTTCTCTCTAAATCTTGAACCTATATATATATAGAGAGAGAGAGAGAGAGAGAGGATTAGGTTCAATAGTGAACACTAGTGTAGCTTGCGAACTGAGTGAACTAATTCTGGCCAAACACGTGTGTAGATTAATGGCCAGGATTTGATGTTGAAATACACTAGTGTATTTTACGATTTGATGATGAGGTCCTGGCCATACACGTGTGTAGATCAATGACCATGATTTGTTCACTCAGTTCGCAAATACACTAGTGTTCACTCTAAAACCCCACCCTATATATATATATATATATATATATATATATATATATATATATATATATACTAACGTACAATATTCCTTAACGTACATTGGGTACGAGATGAAATTACGCACGTTATAAAAACGCAAAACCCTAATCACGCATTTTGAAAAAAACATAAATCACACATTTTTGAAAAAACATAATCACACATGGTTATGATTTTCCACATGCGTAATTATGGTTTTTCAATATTCGTAATTATGATTTTCAACTTCGTAATTTCATCTATGTACGTTAAGGGATGTTGTATTGTACACTTTCATTATATATATACTAATTAAAAATAATAAACTGAGCCGAACCGAGCAGACTGGACCTTTACTCATGCTTAGATCGTTTACATATCGAACCAAACAAAGCGACTTGTTTACAATCGAGCCTCAAATTGAACGAGCAATTTTCGAGCGAGCAGCGAACGGTTTGGACGACCCTAATTATAAATAGTGTTGGTGAAAGAAATCGTAGCTCGCTCGAATAAGTAGTTTGTTGAATATTAGCATTGTATTTATTATGTGTTATTAAGGGTGAAGTTTTATTAGGGTCGGTAGGTGCCTCGACTTCCACCGATTTTTCGCTCGTAGTGTTAAATTTTTTTTTTAAATTTATAGCGTAAAATACTGGATTTTTAAGAGTACGACCCTCATCGATTTGCATTTTGAAAGTCTGGCCACCACCGATTTGGATTTTGAAAGTCCACCTCCACTGAGTTTTTTGTTCAAGCTCCGCCATTGTGTATTATATTGAATTTTATTTTAATCTTAGTTTAATTATGTTATACATTCAGTAGTTTAATTTGTTTTAATACTAATCGCTTTTATTTTGTAGAGTTCTATGTTATTAAAGGGTTTGGTTATTTTTATGATGGGTATGTTTGGTATGGAGCTTTTAGGGGCTTTTAGGAGCTTCAAGCTTTTAAGAAAAAGCTCATACTCAGTAAAAAGTCTTGTTTGGTTGAAGGAGCTTGAAGCTTTTGGTTGAACGTTCCTACTAGTAGCGTTTAGAAGGAGTTACAAGCTTTTAGGAAAAAATGACTATTTTAACCTCTAAATATAAGAAATTCTTTAATGCACAAACTTTTTAAATTTTTAGTTATGTCCATTTTGATCATTTTATACATTTTATTAAAAGCTCCAGATACTCTGCCAAACACCAAATATATCTAAAAATTTACAGCTACTAGCTACCAGCTTCCAGCCAACAACTACCAGCAGTGGCGGAGCCACACTTTGAACAACGGTGTCGTCCGACACCATTGAATTTTGTGTAGCAAATACAACGTATAATAGGGAAAATTCGAGCGACACCATTGTTTTTTTACGAGCGACACCATTGTGTTTTTACAAACGACACTATTGTTTTGTTTTCTTCTAAAACAATTATATAATAAACAAATTTATATTTCAAAATTTAAGCCCAGTTACTTGAATTTAATTAGTATACTTTAAATCATTAAAGGTCCATGCTTAATTTTTTATTTTTTCTAATCCAATAAGCATTATAGCCGCATGTCTAATTAGTTTTGTTTCAATTGTTTAACCTAACAGGATGTTTGATGATCACTTGAATGATGTGTGCACTTGTTTTAATGAAAAAAAGTTTATTTTTTTTTCAAGTTGCCATTGAAAACATTATGAATCGTTTTCAAAACATGAAAATGAGTACAGAGCAACTATTAAATGCATTTTATTATATATTTCAAATGACTTTGTAATTTTATTAGGGTAAAGATCAAATAGAAAGTTAATTTTCGCTAGGAAGGATAGGAAGCCATAGGATTATGACATGTGGCAAATTTTAAAATAAAGAGAAAGGGTATTTTAGTCAATCCAACTCCTTCTTCTTCCTTTTTCAAAACCCAGTAAATTCAAAAACCCATCATTTTTAAAACCCACCATCTTCAACTATTTCTTCACTTTCTATCTCAATAATCACTACATTATAGTGCGATTTTCATCACAAATCAATGATTCAGAACCCGATTAACGTGTTCTTCAGCTTTTTTTGAAGAAAACCCAGTTTAATTTCATAAAAAAATCTCGTTTTTTCCGGTGATTTTGGAGATAATCACTCGATTCGTTTGATTCGAGCGTTGATAAGTGTTTCTATCATTCAAAGTTCGTCAATTGATGAAGAAATCAGCTACGATCCATGTAAGAAATTCTTTAATTTCATTTTCCTGATCTGGGTTTTTGATTTAGTCATTCCGTTTTACGATCTTTGCCGGGGTCCGGGGGCGGCAGCCCCCGGTAGCGAGGTCCCAGGGGCGGCAGCCCCTGGCTGGGGTTTTTTTCGATTAAATTGTTGTACTAAAAACGCATCAGAAAAATTAAATTTCCATAAATTGGCTCATTTCGAAGACAGTAATTCGTAGACAATTCAGACAGTTCATAGTGACAGACAGTTTTATGTGTCCATTGCGTTTTAGAAATAAGAGAGTTTTATGTGGTTTCTGGCTATTGCGTTTTAGAAAAAACACATTTTTAAGTGTTTTTAGTCATTGTGTTTTAGGTAAAACACATTTTTTAGGTTTTTCAGTCCATTGCGTTTTAGAATGAGTCATTTTTAAGTGTTTTCTGGCCATTGCGTTTTACATATAAGACATTTCTTTGTGTTTTTGGTGCATTGCGTTTTAGGTAAAACACTTTTTTATGTGTTTTCAGTCCATTGCATTTTAGAAAACAGACATTTTAAGTGTATTCTTGCCATTGCGTTTTACAAATAAGTCATTTCTTTGTGTTTTTGGTGCATTGCGTTTTAGGTAAAACACATTTTTATGTGTTTTCAGTCCATTGCGTTTTAGCAAACATACATTTTAAGTGTATTCTGGCCATTGCGTTTTACAAATAAGTCATTTCTTTGTGTTTTTGGTGCATTGCGTTTTAGGTAAAACACATTTTTATGTGTTTTCTGGCCATTGCGTTTTACAAATAAGTCATTTCTTTGTGTTTTTGGTGCATTGCGTTTTAGAAAAATGTCATTTTTTAGGTTTTTTTTTTCATTGCGTTTTACGTAACTGGTGGTTTTTCTATTGCGTTTTACGCAACTGGGTTTTAATTTTTTTTTTAAAATATAGCAATAGTATACTCGTTTTAAAGATAAAAAAACGCTCGTTTTTTTGGTGCAATTTTTATAAAAAAAATAATGTCGTATGAAAGAGTTATTAACGTTTAAAAAGTGGGGGGGGGGGGAATTGGAGGAGAGATAAACTATTGGCTTGGATTGACTAGAATGCCCTTGAACAAACTCACGCGCCTCTTTTCTTCATTTCAATTTGCCTGATTTAATCTTAGCCCTTGATTAACTTAGGTTGTGTTTGTTTTTGCTTAAAGTGTCTTCAAAGGGCTTATGTCTGCGGGCGGGCAGACATAAGTGGTTAAAGACTGTTTGTTTTTTAAAAAAAAGAAGACCTGAAAGGGGTCTTTATTTGCTTAAAAAAAAAGCTATGGAATATTGCTTCAAGATCTTCACACACATCTTCACACACCACCAACCCTTCTTCTTCTTCTTCCTGCCACCACCACCTCCGCCACCACCACCGCACCACCTCTGCCACCACCATCGTCAAAACCCACCACCACCAAACCCATCAATTTAGGGAGACCGTAGAGAGAGAGAGAGAGATATGTGAGAGAGAGAGAGAGCTGTGAGAGAGAGAGAGAGAGCTGTGAGAGAGAGAGAGAGGTGGTTCCGTGACGGTGGTTCCGATCTATTGCTCGTTTGTAGTCTGCGAACGATGACGGTCTAGGGTTTGTTACAGGGGGCTAGGGTTTGAACGATGACGGCAGGAGACAGAAAGAGAGAGAACGATGAGAACGATGAGGGCGGTGGTTCGATCTGACGGCGGTGGTGGTGGTTTCGCGGCAGGAGACAGGGGGCTAGGGTTTGCGGTGGTTGTTGGTTGTGGTGGTGGCAGGTGGACGGTGGAGGAGTGGTGGCGGATGATTGTGATGGTGGTGGTGAAGGTGGTGGTGGTTGTAGAGAGAGAGAGTGTTTGTAGAAAGAGAAAGCAGAGAAAACTATTGTGTGTGTGTGTTGTGTGTGTGTGAAGTTGTTTTTGAAGAAAAAAAAAACAAATCCTCTTCTCCTTGCAGACTGCAGACATTTGGGCCACATCTTCTCTTGCAGATGCCTGCAGATGTGGTCCGCAGACTACAGACATTTTACATCTGAAAAAACAAACAACACCTTAATGGATGGTCAAGATCACTTCCTATCCTTCCTAGCCAAATAAACTTCCTATTGTATCTCCACCCATTTTATTATGTGTTTTAATTCAATGACATTTTACTTTTACTGTGATATTTGCTTTTATCATGTGATTTGACTCGAATAGATCCGAACCGATCCAAAAAAGTTCGACTCCGGGTTACTATAAACCGGGGTATCCCAAAAAAATGACACCATAAGAAAAAATTTCTGGCTCCGCCACTGACTACGAGCTACTTTTGCCAAACATACCGGGATATTGTAGAATATCTCACCACAAATAGTTAATTGGTGAAACCGAGACTCCAAATTATTATCATTTTGAGTTAGAGATAATCAAATACTTCGGAGCTCTCTCAAAAATTGATAATTTGAAATCAACTCAGTTGTTAATAAACCGACTCAACCCAACTTAATTTGTTAATAATCCGAGTCTAAGCCTGACTCAACTCGATTCGGCTAACAAACAACCCAAATCATACATACACTTTTGAGTTTTATTCTTTTTCATGTCAATGTTCTTTTTTACATGTTATTTTTTCCAATAGACCCTATTGATGTTAGGCTAAATTAGTAATAATCTTTTTGAATGAAAAATAACCAAGTCTCACCCCGCGTAAATTTCCCGAAAATTTTAAAAACCACTCACCATTTTCAATACTACTAAAACACAATCCGCCACGTCATCGATCCGCGTGACCCATAACGTAATCTCCATCGTTCATAATTTAGTAATTTCCCATCAACGGCTACGATACTTTACAATAGCTCACCCACTACCTCACTACCCCACTATATAATACATACACCAAAACCCCTCATTCACACACCACCTTCATCTCTTCACAAATCATCAGGTAAACCTCAATTCCATTTGTTATCAGTTCGATTAACTTAAATCTGTTACATTCCTGAAAATATCTAATAAGAATCGATTTCTTGTAACAGGTGATTTGAAGAAATTTGAGAATGTCGGGACGTGGAAAGGGAGGAAAGGGATTGGGGAAAGGAGGAGCAAAACGACACCGTAAAGTTCTCCGTGACAACATTCAGGGTATCACGAAGCCTGCGATTCGGCGTTTGGCGAGAAGAGGTGGAGTGAAGCGTATCAGCGGGTTGATCTACGAGGAGACTCGTGGAGTGTTGAAGATCTTTTTGGAAAATGTGATCAGAGATGCTGTTACTTATACAGAGCATGCTCGTAGGAAGACTGTGACTGCTATGGATGTGGTGTATGCGTTGAAGAGACAAGGCCGTACTCTGTATGGGTTTGGGGGTTAGGGTTTTGAGTTTGGGAAGTCTTGATGGGTCGGGTTCTGTCGGGTCAAAATCTAGATAGTTGTTAGGTTAGTGATTGCTAGTTATTGAAATCGAATGTAGTTAAATATTGTGGTTATGTTTTCTATTATGAAGTAATGAAGTGGTTTTTTTGTTGTCTACGACTTTCGTTTTTGGCTTTTATTAAGGTAGTGTGATTGTTTATCCTATATTTCACCAATGGTTTTGATGAATTATTTTTACTAGTGGGATATACTATGTTTTGCGGCGGCTTTTGATTGATATCGGTTTTGTGAGTCACAACATTGTTATGATACTTGTATTGCTACTGTTGTCCAGACATCATTAGTTTACTTCGGCATGGTACTCAACCCAAATGGATATGAACACATGATTTGCATTATCAAAAAGTTAATTTACTTTGTAATAACCGTATATTAATATTGATTTCAATAATAACAATAATGAGTAAACTTTTGTTTTGTTTTATGTGGTTTGGTCACTTTAATGGTTTTTTCTCAAATCTTTAAAAATAGTTATTTTACTCCCTGATTTATCAAGTTTATCTATATTTCACTCCTCACCCCTAACGTCATCCAATTCAAATGTTAAATCCTGGTCACATGCACCTCACATGAGGGGCATTTTAGTATTTTCCCATCCTATATATTTTTATCATATTTTCTATTTATTAACATTTTACAGTAAAAGATCTGCAGAGTAATTCCAAATTCCAAATTCAATTTTGTTTTCCTATATCACCATACATGTGCAGAACCATCTGTCAGACATAACTCGAAACCAACATTACCAAATTCAATTTTGTTTTACTATATCACCATATGTGTGCAGAACCATCCATCAACTACCGCCATCACCAACATTCACCAGCACCACCAATACCAACCGCAACCACCATTAGCATCATCTTCATAACACGAAACCCTAGTCATCTTCATCCGCATCCTCTTCATCAGATCTAAGCAAACCCCAGCCACCAAATCGGAGGCCAGATCTGAAACTTCCGGCGGCCACATCAAATCATCTCCATCACACGAAACCGGCCAGATCTGAAACCTACGACGACCGCAGGCTTTATCCAGAAAGTGGTGGTGGCAGACCTAGAGAGAGAGAGTGGTGGTAGCAACCACCTAAAGAATCCGCTGTCACCATCAGATCTGTTTTTTCACATGGCTTCAACCCCCAAATTGTGCCCAAAACGAGTTAACTGTGAACAACTTTCTAGACAAATTAGTGTTAGTTGTGGTGGCTCTAATGACGATGTGGTGGTGGCAGTTTGACGGAATTACTGTGGTGGCGGTGGTTTACCGGAACTATTGTGGTGGTGACCGGAATTATTGAAGAAGATGGTGGGTTTAGAGAGAGAGATAGATGGTAAGGGTGAAAGAGATAGACTTAGTTTTTAGAATCTGCATAACTTAATAATAAATAATTAAATCTTTATTAATTGGGATGGGAAAAGACTAAGATGCCCCTCATGTGAGGGGCATGTGACCAAGATTTAACAGTTAAATTGGACGGCGTTAGGGGCGGGGAGTGAAATAGAGATAAGCTTGATAGATCAGGGAGTAAAATGAGTATTTTTACAGGTTTGAGACAAAACCGTTAAAGTGACCAAACCACAGGGAGCAAAACGGAAGTTTACTCAACAATAATTGTACTGATTTTTGTTTGGTCAAATTCGCTTTAATTTATCACGATTATACAAAATAATATTCCTCTCTTTAAAATAGAACTAGGTTTTAATGCTGGCGCGACAAAACTAAGTCATTGTAAAACTATTTATTGCAACTAAATACTTGGTTGTTATTAAAGCTATGCTATTTAGTGTCTTATTTTTAAGTTGACAAGTGGAGTTTTCATACAACAGAGCCGTTGGTAGCAAGCGAGTTAGTAACTCCTGGCGATGGCGACTATTGCGATGTCTAAGCATCCACTAACCCAACAAATAAGGAATAAGAATTGTATAAATACAATCAGAAAAACGTGTGAAAGAGGAGAAAAAGGAAGATGACGTGAAGTTATGTAAGCATAAAATGGAAAAAAAAAGACCCCATGATTTGAACTTGAGTCTCTTTAAAACACATACAACCACAAAACCACTCTACCATGATGAATAATCTACCTAACTTTGAAGAAAATGGATATATATATATACACTTAAAAAGAGTATAGGGGAAAAAATGCAACAAAAGATGACTTAAAGTTATGTATATTTACTATTTATGACAGCCAATAAGGAAAGTTTACTATTCATTATGATGTGACAACTACTATTCATTAGCTTTGTTTTTTAATATATAGGATAATTATATTTTTAATGATTCTATTAAACTATTTAGAGAAAATAAATAAAAGAAAGCTCTACTATAAGAGTTACAAATTAAAATAATATAATATAATATAATGTATTTTTATTTTCTTTTATATAATACGGGTGTTTGATAAATAAAAAGATCAATATTGAAAGCATTTTATATATATCTCATTCATATGTTTCATTTATCCCACATGGGTGGATGTGATTTGTTTGGGAGTCACCAATAAAATAACTTAGTCTCTATTAGGCCACTCGGGGTGGCAACAATTTTGTCCGTGATAAAAGAATATCACGCGTGGACTCATACAAAACACCACCGCCAGTAAAAAGGATCACGCGTCAAGAGTAAAACGCGTTATATTTTTGACGCGTTGAGTTTTGATTGTTGTGAGGGAAATTGTTGGTTGGGGGGAAATTGTTGGGTCTGGTGGTGAGTGATTACCATTTCCACTAAAAAAAGTTGTGAGTGAGATAATGGTTGATGACATGACGGAACTTGATTGAATGTTGGGAGTGATGAAATTTGTACAAGTGATGACCACCACTACCCCCTTAGGGGAGGCGGGGTGGCAAAATTATTGTGCGTGATATTTGTTTTTCATGCGTAGAAGTATCCAACAAACTATTAGACAATATAAACATAATTATTCGTATAGTTATATGTATGTAACTTAGTTTATATTACTTATAATTATATGTATGTATATTCGAGATATTTGAGCGGTTATGATTGTTGGAAGGCACCGATTCAAAGGGTGGTTATTCCCTCCAATTTTAACTGCTTATAACTGTCATATATATGAACATATATATAGGTCTGGGCGGGAATGATAAGTGGCACCTAGACAATTTCTAACTTCCTAATTGTCCACACTTGTTTATTGCAAATCTTGATCAATAACGCATTAACAATCAATCATGAAACCAATGTTTCTTGATAATTCCGCTGCAAAACGTTTCGATAATCAACAAAGTTGTAACAACCCGCACTTTCGTGCATTGTTACTACTCGCTACACTCGTTACACCTAGCACCAGAGATTCGGATCATAATGTAACTATATCGCATACATCGTTATTTCGTAGTATAATCGCATGTATTCGCATATTTTAACACTACATCGCATCGCACATAATAACATTCACGATGACATTGAGTGAGGACCTATTCTACCCTTCTCGATGGCTGTGATGTCTCGCAACGCAAACAATTAACGCTAACAAAGACTCTCGGGTGAGTACTATAGCTCCAGTCGTCGTGACGACAATGACAATACGAGCGAGTAGTACCCCGTCAGTCATTGTGGCACAACGCATCGCAAACTCGAAAGCACACCCGAAATCACGTGCTACTCGATTATCGCAGGATTTGAAATATGGATATGTATATACGACCTTTTGTGATTAATTATAAAAAATATATGAAAATATGGACAAAAAGGTGTAATCAAACTACCGCGATGTTTAACGAATAAAACGAAACGAGAAAACGTAGCTCGCCGAAGGACATCCGAACGGATAGGCCATCCGGACGGATGGGCCAGCCGAACGGCTGGTGCCACACTCTCATTTCTCTCCTCTCTTGCCTATAAATACCCCCCACCCTCCCATCATTTTCTTTGATGTGGAGCTCTCACTCGACCAACACGCCTTGAAGTCCTTTTCTCTCGATTTCTCGCGATTCTTGTAAGTTTACACTCAAATTCTTGTACTTTTATGATCTACACACAATTCTACACATTTCTATCTTTTAAATCTCGACTTTTAACCATGGAATCTACTGATTTGAGGTGTTCTAAGATGATGTCATCAAGAGTTCTTAGGAACTTAAATGTGTGACCTCATTTAACCATGAATAGCTCAGATCTAAGTGATTTCCATATGATTTTATAACTATCTCACCTAAATCTATGTTACTTAATCAAAGAACATGTGATTTAGGATTAAACAAGGGAAAAACCGTCAAGAACAGTCAGATCTAATGGAACGGGGTGGTTCCCGGCCATTAGAACAAGTCGGACTTGGTGGAATTTCAGTTGTTTAGCACGAAGGCATACCGCCCCGATCAAAACTGCCGAAGAACCCTCAAAATTATTCGAATATCAGTTGGACGGGTCGCCGTCCGATCGGGTAGACTGTCAGCTGATCGGACAGGCTGTTAACCGATCGGACAGGCTGCCAGTCGATCGGACAGGCTGCCAGCCGATCGGACAGGAGCCCAGTCGATCGGACAGGCTGCCAGCCGATCGGGCAGCAACCCATCCGATCGGGCAGCAACCCACCCGAACGGGCCGGCATCCGACCGGATTATCGCCCACTTCTTGGTTCTCTCGCTACCATTTAACGCGCTATCCAACGCTCACGCAATCGATCTGTAATCAGGGTAATCTCAAACACTTTCCCGCCAATCCAACCAAGTGGTGTTACTTGCCGAATACCCACTGTGAGTATACTTGAACCCTTTTTGCTTTTGCACTTTTGGGTGTAACATACGTTGCTATTAAATCGAATCACACCAAATGCTTAAACTATTTATCACTTACGAATGACTTACGTGCATATTTATACGTGATGCTAGTTACATATGTGCTAGGACTTATACTCGCGACGTCCCACTATGACTAGTATAGTACTTTTGCGCCCGACGGGGTCTAGTTTGCCATCGCGTATTCGAGCATCGAGGACTTAGCTGGTAGTATCGGTTTTGTGAGTATATATGTCGTGTATCTCGTTTATGTATGTAGGAATTTGTAGCACTTTTAATCTATTATGCTATCACATATCAAACCTGTATACTCGCCAATACTTTTGTATTGACTTTATTTTAACGTATGGTGCAGGTTAAATCGCAGACTATCTCAATCAAGCTAGGGAGTCTAGAAACTCAACAAAAATCTAGGTTGTCGGATTTGTATTGTTCGAGAGAACACAACATCTGTGATAACTTATGTGATTATATTTGTTTATTAGTATGGGATAATGAACGCATTAAATATTGTCGCTAATAGGTACGATAAACGTGCAAGGGACAACTAACTCTTGGAATAAGGTACGATTTGTATTGTTCGAGAGAACACAACATCTGTGATAACTTATCACGATATAATGTGTTTTACCCTCACTACACTCTTGGAATAAGGTACGATAAACGTGCAAGGGACAATTAACCACGGGTGCACACGGGATTATTCGGGTCAGTGCACGGAGATCGTAGTGAATTCTAATGGTGCCATAACGTTAAAAGCATGGTCAAGCGTGGTGGATACGCCGCTGGTACTTCCTATATATAAGCGTCTTGACCAAGTCGACAAGTGTGACATCTATTCGCGGGATGCAAGTAGTAGGGGTAAAGCAAGGTGTGCTTTATCATACTACCAATGTTTCGCGAAGAAAGTGCCATGTGCAGTTGAACGTTATTTAGACCTATACTATTACGATTATTTTCGACACACTACACTCAATCGCAAGGCGTAACAACCGAACCGCATCACTGCGAGACTTTTCATGAGTCTGCCAACACAATGCAATCGCCTCATCGATGGACTGTGGTAAGTCTACCCCCGCAGGGCAATTGCAGCGACGCAAGACTGGTCGTAAGTCCACACCGCAACTCAATCACAGTTTTGTTGGAATCTATCGCATTATCGCTTAAATCTAATTCGCAACCACTATCGTTATTATGTGTATCTCGCAATCTCTAGCGCTTATCATGTGAATCTCTATCGCTTATTATGTGGATCGCTATCGCTTATTGTGTGTATCGCTACGTCGCTTGCTGTGTATTAACCTATCGCTCGCTCTATCGCTCGTCGCTATCGCTTACCGTTATCTGTGTTAAGTTAGCACACATGACCTCGCTTCACGAGACGAAATTCATATGGTTAAAACATGGTGGATACGCCGCTGGTACTTCCTATATATAAGTGTTTTAACCACATCAGCAGACTTTCGTGGAAAAAGGCCATGTGGGGTCTGACGTTAGTTAAATTTGTGGTGTTGATCAATTCAATCGAATCACATAAATCGCGCGTATCTCCATCACTCGCAACACAACAACCGTCGCTTATCGATTCGTCGGTTGTCGCTACCGCTCACCGCTTATCGCAAATTCGTTTATCGCTACCTGTGTTACGTGAGCACACCTGACATCGATTCACGAAACAGATCTGGTATGGTTGGAACACGGTAAATACATCGCTGGTACTTCCTACATGTATAAGTGATTCAGCCATACTAGCAAACTTTCGTGGGCAGATTCCATGTGGGGCTTAACGTTGGTTAAATTATAAAGCTATCAAGGCTAAATCGAATCGCTTACTCGCTTATCGTGTATCGTCTATCGCTTATTCGCTTATCGTGTACCGCTTATCGCTCATCGTTTAGTATTCATCGCAGTCTGTGTGGTATTAGTATGCATGACATCGCTTCATGGGACAAAACTAACCTGGTCGAACGTGGTGTTTCGCCATGTTAGTAAACTCTTGTGGAAACATGCCATGTGAGTTTTTATGTGGAATCTACTCGAAATCGCACTATTCGCTTATTGCTCGTCACCTATCAAGACACGCTACTTCAATGTTTCGTGTCATCGAGCTACTCGCACACGCTGTCATCGCTATGTTCGCGATCCAGCTCGCTGTTTAATCTATTCAATTCTGCTCTCCACTCGGTCCGACCTTCTATCGATTGGACCAAGGGAACGGAATTCTATCTGTGTCCTATCGGCACACCTGACACCGCCTCACGAAACAGAAGTAATATGGGCAAAACATGGTGGATACGCCGCTGGTACTTCCTATATATAAGTGTTTTAAACATATTAACAAACTTTCGTGGGAAAGTGCCAAGTGGGGCTAGATGTTAACTACCTTTTGTACTATTAAAACTTATTTTATAACATTTTTGATTTAAAACCGGTGGACAAGTGAAATTTTCTCACGACGTGGAGGTAACATCGAATCAGCTTAACTCGATGTCCAAGAGAAGCTTCATAGGTCCAGTTTTCCTCAAAGCTTTTACAACATCAAAACGAAACCCTTCTTAAGACGTTGGTTCAACATTGAGTTCAGCTTGAACCCATGTCATAGGAAAGTTCTCTTAACTCCAGTTTTCTTTCCAAATTTTTAGCGAACGTTTCTTGCAACGTGGGTTAAGATCGACTCAGTTGACCCTACGTTATAAGGAAAATTTCAAGTTTCCTTTCTTTAATATCTAATTGCAATGATTTGATAACCTCTTCGAAACTCGACATGTTTTTTGGTACGCTAACTCGTGGGATACTACTTTTGTTATCACATCGCTCTCCGCTATCGCAATCGACCTCTCTCTTACTCGAGACAATCACGCTTGTCAACTCGCAGTCACTCAACTCGCTGTATCATTACTTATACGGAACAACTCTCACAAGTCTACCTGTTGGATTAATTTCGGGACGAAATTTCCTAAAGCAGGGGAGACTATAACAACCCGCACCTTCGTGCATTGTTACTACTCGCTACATTCGTTACACCTAGCACCAGAGATTCGGATCATAATGTAACTATATCGCATACATCGCTATTTCGCAGTATAATCGCATATATTCGCATATTTTAACACTACATCGCATCGCACATACTAACACTCACGATGAAATTGAGTGAGGACCTATTCTACCCTTCTCGATGGCCGTGATGTGTCGCAACGCAAACAATTAACGCTAACAAAGACTCTCAGGTGAGTACTATAGCTCCAGTCGTCGTGACGACGATGACAATACGGGCGAGTAGTACCCCGTCAGTCATTGTGGCATAACGCATCGCAAACTCGAAAGTACACCCGAAATCACGCGCAACTCGATTATCGCAGGATTTGAAATATGGATATGTATATACGACCTTTTGTGATTAATTATAATAAATATATGAAAATATGGACAAAAAGGTGTAATCAAACTACCGCGATGTTTAACGAATAAAACGGAACGCCAAAACGTAGCTCGCCGAAGGACATCCGAACGGATAGGCCATCCGGACGGATGGGCCAGCCGAACGGCTAGGCCAGCCGAACGGATGGGCCAGCAAATCGGATGGGCCAGCCGATCGGATGGGCCAGCCGAACGGCTGGTGCCACACTCTCCTTTCTCTCCTCTCTTGCCTATAAATACCCCCACCCTCCCATCATTTTCTCTGATGTGGAGCTCTCACTCGACCAGCACGCCTTGAAGTCCTTTTCTCTCGATTTCTCGCGATTCTTGTAAGTTTACACTCAAATTCTTGTACTTTTATGATCTACACACAATTCTACACATTTCTATCTTTTAAATCTCGACTTTTAACCATGGAATCTACTGATTTGAGGTGTTCTAAGATGATGTCATCAAGAGTTCTTGGGAACTTAAATGTGTGACCTCATTTAACCATGAATAGCTCAGATCTAAGTGATTTCCACATGATTTTATAACTATCTCACCTAAATCTATGTTACTTAATCAAAGAATATGTGATTTAGGATTAAACAAGGGAAAAACCGTCAAGAACGGTCAGATCTAATGGAACGGGGTGGTTCCCGGTCGTTAGAACAAGTCGGACTTGGTGGAATTTCAGTTGTTTAGCACGAAGGCACACCGCCCCGATCAAAACCGCCGAAGAACCCTCAAAATTATTTGAATATCAGTTGGACGGGTCGCCGTCCGATCGGGTAGACTGTCAGCCGATCGGACAGGAGCCTAGTCGATCGGACAGGCTACCAGCCGATCGGGCAGCAACCCATCCGATCGGGCAGCAACCCACCCGAAAGGGCCGGCATCCGACCGGATTATCACCCACTTCTTGGTTCTCTCGCAACCATTTAACGCTCTATCCAACGCTCACGCAATCGATCTGTAATCAGGGTAATCTCAAACACTTTCCCGCCAATCCAACCAAGTGGTGTTACTTGCCGAATACGCACTGTGAGTATACTTGAACCCTTTTTGCTTTTGCACTTTTGGGTGTAACATACATTGCTATTAAATCAAATCACACCAAATGCTTAAACTATTTATCACTTGCGAATGACTTACGTGCATATTTATACGTGATGCTAGTTACATATGTGCTAGGACTTATACTCGCGACGTCCCACCATGACTAGTATAGTACTTTTGCGCCCGACGGGGTCTAGTTTGCCATCGTGTATTCGAGCATCGAGGACTTAGCTGGTGGTATCGGTTTTGTGAGTATATATGTCGTGTATCTCGTTTATGTATGTAGGAATTCGCAGCACTTTTAATCTATTATGCTATCACATATCAAACCTGTATACTCGCCAATAATTTTGTATTGACATTATTTTAACGTATGTTGCAGGTTAGATCGCAGACTATCTCAATCAAGCTAGGGAGTCTAGAAACTCCACTAAAATCTAGGTTGTCGGATTTGTATTGTTCGAGAGAACACAACATCTGTGATAACGTATGTGATTATATTTGTTTATTAGTATGGGATAATGAACGCATTAAATATTGTCGTTAATAGTTTTTATGGATTCTCCTAAGCAAATCGCAGACTATCTCAATCAAGCTAGGGAGTCTAGAAACTCCACTAAAATCTAGGTTGTCGGATTTGTATTGTTCGAGAGAACACAACATCTGTGATAACGTATGTGATTATATTTGTTTATTAGTATGGGATAATGAACGCATTAAATATTGTCGTTAATAGTTTTTATGGATTCTCCTAAGCAATCTGATTCGCCTAGTGCCGCGCCCCGATGATTCCGCCATCGGTTGGGGTGTGACAAAAGTGGTATCAGAGCCACTATCAAAAGCGATGATGATCTCATGCCAACTTCATCCACGTTACCGTGTAAACATTGTTCTGACGAGAAAAAGGAATGAAGATGGTTGCAGAGGCGATGTTATTACTGCAACAAACCTGGACATCAAATCTCAACTTGCAAGATGAAGGAAGATGACGAGGAAACACAACTGATTCGTCTGACAATTGATACCGGAACACAGCAACAACAAAATGAAGATCTTAATCATCAAAGTGATCAGAGGATGGAGTATATTGTAGTTGGCACCGAAGGCGGATTCTGGTCAGAGATGTGGTACATAAGTAAAACCCTCAAACATCATTATTCTGGCAGTCTAGATATGTTTAAACGAATAAAGAGCATGTCCGGTGCTGAAACAAAATCTGGAGAAAATCATTTCTATTTCATAAGGGGTATAGGGGTTGTCGAAGTAATATCTGGGTCGGAGAAAATTCGTATTCAGAGTGTATTCTAGACTCCGGATATAGACAGAAACGTGCTAAGTCTAGATCAGTTAATTACCCAAGGTTTCACGGTGAAATTCATCGGAGATAAGTGCAAGTTATTTCCCACGTTTAGTATTCCTTTAATTAACAAGAAAAGTGATATAACCGGGATGACTAAGGAAGAAGAGATCAGAATGTTAGAAAAACAATCCATGATAAGTAAAGAATTGGAATTTGTGAAGTATAAAACAGATTTTTTGAATGAATATTTCGAAAATCTGAATGTTTCATCCAATGAACCCGATTGGAACCTAATGATACTTCAATCAATGCAATTGAAAGAATTCCAGGATTGTAAAGCGTTACTTGATATGATGGATGATGGTGATTATGTTCGAAAGTATAAGTTCATCTTAGAATCAAAATTTCGATGAGATGGTGGACTGGTTTCTAACCAAGAAACTGGAAGTTATGACGAGGCCAATTCCGGCATATGACTCGGACAATCGAAAGATTAGTTTGTTAGAGTTATACTTAGTAGTTGAAAGAGAAGGAGGGCATCGTCGTGTGACAGAAAACAACTTATGGGCCATGGTTGCCAAGGATATGGGATTTGAGTACTGTGACGGAGAATTCATGCGTTTAATGTATGCTATGTATTTAGATGTCCTGGTCTACTACCATAAGTTCAAAACAATTCAAACAAAAGTACATGAAAAGGAAGTGGCTGAAGTGAAAGAGACAAAGGTGAATGAGGTGGATCCGAGAGACAGTAGAAGCAAATGAGACAATGAAACATAGCATGTTGCAGGTCATACCGAGAAGAACAAAGGAAGCTGTGATGATGCTGGAAACGAAACAGAACACTATGCATTCTACGCTGGGAACGATTGGCAAGGAATGAGGAAGCTGTATACAAGAAGGAAGTTCGATTTTAATCGAGCAAAAGTGGCTGTGGACGATGCTAATAGAAGCGTATTAATGCACTCTTACAAACATAATTATGTTTAGGGGAGTGTATTAGACAATATAAACATAATTATTCGTATAGTTATATGTATGTAACTTAGTTTATATTACTTATAATTATATGTATGTATATTCGAGATATTTGAGCGGTTATGATGGTTGGAAGGCACCGATTCAAAGGGTGGTTATTCCCTCTAATTTTAACTGCTTATAACTGTCATATATATGAACATATATATAGGTCTAGGCGGGAATGATAACTGGCACCAAGACAATTTCTAACTTCCAAATTGTCCACACTTGTTTACTGCAAATCTTGATCAATAACGCATTAACAATCAATCATGAAACCAATGTTTCTTGATAATTCCGCTGCAAAACGTTTTGATAATCAACACAAACCACCGCCACCAACAAAATTAACGAGTGAAAAAATAGTTTCCGTGATTTTTTTCACGCGTGATGGAAGTGATAGAAGGAAGGATGTGAGGGGGTGTGAGGGTTTATTGTTGGGTGTTGTGAGTGATGAGCATTTCCACTAAAAAAAATTGTGAGTGATGGAATAATGGTTGATGACATGACGGAACTTGATTGGATGTTGTGAGTGATGAGTGATCACCACCCCTCCCCCTTAGTATACTATTTTCCAGGTGATTACTCGTTTATCTGAAAAACCGGAACGGCCTTGAACACTTGAATTTAAACTATCTATATCTTTTAATTTTTATACATAAAATATAGCGTTTTTTTTTGAACGGCAAAGTATCATACATTTTTTGGGTGAGGGATACCTTACTCCCCCCCATTTCGGGGTGGCCCGTTGCCCCACTCCGGCCAGACGTGAGTGTCTGAACAGTGCCCCAGCTGGCATCAGAGCGTTGCCGGCGTTCACCCGGAAACCCCATAGATACCTTGCCCACACAAGAGGGCGTGACGAGTTGATAGCACACCAGCGAACTGGGAGTCGAACTCGGGTACCATGGGTAAAACCGGGGCTGCCTCACTTTTGATGGGAACGGGGATCGAACCGACGCCTCTTACAAGGAAACCAGCCTACCCACCGCTCCACCAAAGATCATAAAATATAGCGTTATGTTTGAAACAATCCGAATTGAGAAATTGACATATGCATTAAAGTTTTTCTCTTATAATTGGTTTGTAAATTTACCTTCAAAATAACATGATTTGATTAACAAGAGAACTAATTTGATTATACCCCTGCAACATGCCAAAACATATAGTTTAGTCATTCTTTTTTGTAGGGGTGTCAAAAACCTTGAAGGGATATGTAAAAAAACTAGATTCTTGAAAGAAATATGAATGCATTTTTAGACGTGTTCACCAAAATGTTCAAGAAATGACAAATGTGAAGTAAAAAGAGACATCTTTCTTGTCTTTTTCTTGCAGAATTAACCTCAAAACAATATTTTAATTAGCAGCAGCATCACTCTTACGCCACAATATTCAAATTATGATTGCCTTCCTAAACAATCTCTCCTATTTAACTGCTGTTTTCCCACATTTGATCTTCATCAACACTCAAAGTTCCAACACAATCACCTGTTTGATCACAATGGGCTTCACTAAATTTCACATTGTTCTTGCCCTATTAGCTCTTGTAGCCATGGCATCAACACAAGCTGCTTCATCAAAATCAGACCTTTTTCGGGAATATATCGGAGCAGAGTTCAACAATGTCAAGTTTTCAGATGTACCCATCAACCCAAACGTCGAGTTCCACTACATACTCGCTTTTGCAATAGATTACACCACTTCCTCTTCTTCGTCCCCAACCAATGGAAAGTTCAATGTGTTCTGGGACACCGATAATCTCAGCCCCTCTCAAGTCTCTTCTATCAAGAACCAACATTCTAATGTCAAAGTAGCTTTGAGCTTGGGAGGTGACAGTGTGAATGGAGGAAGCTGTTACTTTAGCCCTTCTTCAGTGGATTCATGGGTTTCTAACGCGGTTTCTTCACTCACCAACATCATCCAAGAGTATCATTTAGATGGGATAGATATCGACTACGAGCATTTTCATGCAGATCCAGAAACTTTTGCTGAGTGCATTGGAAAACTTATAACCACCCTCAAGAGCAACGGAGTCATCACGTTTGCTTCTATAGCTCCATATGATGATGATGACATTCAAAGCCATTATTTGGCTCTTTGGAAAAGTTACGGGCACATCATAGACTATGTTAACTTCCAGTTTTATGCATACGATCAGGGGACCACTGTTTCTCAGTTTATGAACTATTTTCAGACACAAAGCTCGAATTACAAAGGTGGTAGTATCTTGGCTAGCTTCATTAGTGATGGAAGTGGAGGGTTAGCACCACAGAACGGGTTTTTTACTGCGTGTAGCAGGCTTAGAAACCAAGGGAAGCTTGGCGGGATTTTTGTTTGGTCTGCAGATGATTCAAAGGCTTTAGGTTTCCGCTACGAGAAGCAATCACAAGCTTTGCTGGCTGCTCATCCTTAGTATTTATATTTTGTTTTGTTTTGTACTTGTGTTCCTTTGTGGTGTCGGTATGGTGCCAAAGATTGTGTCTGTACAGTGTACAATATGGGAATATGATTGTTATATACTAGTGAAGTGCTTATAAATCTTCTTTGTGATCAGAAAGTAAAGTTTAATTTATGATAAATAGTCATTAAGACAAACAGAAGTCAGGATGATATGCCAAAAAATAGGATTTCAAAAGTCCTCTTTATCTGTTTCTCTATACTCTTGCTGACTAGTTTAAGTCCAGGTAGAGTTTTTTTTTTTGTATTTTTTTATACTTTTTATGTACCTGATAGAGTTATTTCCACATGGTTTTCATAAGTTATTTTTACCTCGAGCTTTTGAGCTGCGGCCATTGTCTCCTCTAGTAGCTTTCGTCTCATTGTCCTCTTGCTTCGAGAGTTCGAGGACATTTTTTTTCACACACCACTCCACAGCCATGCATATACTTTTGCTCGTATATGAGACTTTTTTCCGTCAATACATATACAAATGTCTGTGATACATGTCCACGACTCGCATACTAGCTTTTCTTCGCTTTCATCTAAAAAACGTAATTCGGTGGCAGACTACTAACAAAAAACATAAGTGAGTTGTTAGTTCATTAACTAGCATGATCAAGGAGAACAAGTTGGATTGTGTTGATATTGACTATGAGCATTTCCACTCACATGATGAGGACAACGAAACGACTTATTATTATTATTCAACATGCTTGTGTTGATATTGATTATGTGAACTTCCAGTTTTATGCACCTAATAAACTTGAAGTTTAAATCATCTACAAGCTTCAAGTTATGCATAAAGTCAACTTGTGGCAAGTCTTATAAGAAAAGGTAACTTAGGTAATTGGGTTTACCTCATAAAGATGGATTCTTTGATGCCTGCGGAAAACTGAAGGGACAAGGTAAGCTTGGAGGCATATTTGTTTGGTGTGCAGATGAATCCAAAGCCTTTGGTTTTAGATGTTAACAAGAATCTCAGGCCATGTTGGCAGCATGATCAATATGTTGGGTTCGTAGGCTTTGGTAGCCGACCCTAATTAGGTTTTAGACCCACTTAGTTAACTTGTTGACTAAGTAGTTAACCCTAATCTTGTTATATAAATACCCATGATGTAATTGTAATCTTCGTAGCACCTAATAAAAGTGAAACCCTAGTTGCAACCCGTGGATGTAGGTCACCATGACTGAAGCACGAAAATTCTTGTTGTAACGTCCACTTTCCATAAGGTCTAAACTCAATACTTTATTGTCGAAAATCACGACCCAATTTGAACTTTTTACATACCATTAGAAATAAACTTAATTGTTCATACAAAAACCATTTCCTTTTAGACATTCGTAACCAAGTAGGTTTATACGTAAGACGTGGCATACTAAGATTTAAAGTTTAACAACTAAACATAAATTATTTGTAACAAAAGTATTTGAAACACGCTTAATGCACATTCAGAAATATTATTAATGACATACTATTTCTAACAAAAAGTGGGCATGACCCGTTCGTAACATGAGCGATTCCCTGTTTTTAACAATCATCATCATTTCAAGAAATTCTACGACACGTTCAAAAGACATAACATGTTAAGCTTTAAGGTCTAGCTACTAAACAAAAGTTATATATCACAAAAGTATTTTTGACCCATAACATAATTACAAAGTAGCGGAAGCGCATGATGGACATGATTCGTGTGTGTTCGTTCCAAGTCGCCAAGCCATTATGTAGAGGATTTACTTATTTATCTTATACCTTTTTCATTACATTAAAAATATTTGTATCATTTCCATTAACTAAGTTAAATCTTTAATTGATTTAACTTTTATGTCTAGCAAAATCTTTTTGGGGTGTTACAAGTCTACTCCCCTTAAAAGAGGTTTCGTCCCCGAAACCTGGACTCATAACAAATTAATTTTTTACATACCGAAGAGAAAAGGGATAGTGTTTTCGCATTTCATCTTCCGCTTCCCATGTAAGTTCCGATCCTTCACGATGTTGCCATTGTACAAGGACTTGTCTAACGGCTTTATTGCGAAGGTTCTTTACTTTAACATCTTTAATGGCTATCGGTCCTTCAACATAGTTTAATCCCTTATCCAATTCAATGTCGTCAAGAGGCACGAACGTCGTTTCATCCGCAAGGCACTTTCTCAATTGTGATACATGAAAAGTATTTTGAATCCCGTCTAGAGTAGACAGCAATTCTAAGCGATAAGCAACCTTCCGGACTCGGGCTACAATCTTAAACGGTCCAATATAACGAGGACCCAATTTACCCCGTTTACAAAAACGGATTATGCCCTTCCATGGAGATACTTTCAGTAAAACATAATCTCCGACTTGAAACTCGATAGGACGTCTTCTCTTGTCCGCATAGGCTTTTTGCCGATCTTGAGCTGCTTTCAGTCGAGCTCTAATAAGATCGATCTTTTCGTTGGTCATTGCTATTAAATTGTTAAGTGCAAGTTCCCTTTGTCCTACTTCCCCCCAACATACGGGAGTCCTACACTTCCTTCCGTATAATAATTCATAGGGGGCCATTTGGATACCACTATGGCAACTGTTATTATAAGAGAATTCCATGAGTGGTAAATGGTCATCCCAATTTCCCCCAAAGTCTAAAGCGCACGCCCTCAACATATCAACAAGGGTTTGGATAGTTCGTTCTGAGTGGCCGTCAGTTTGGGGGTGATAGGCAATGCTTAGTGTAGCTTCGTACCCATATTTTCATGAAACTTTTGCCATTAACGAGAGGTGAATCTCGTATCCCGATCCGAGATGATTGACACGGGCACCCCGTGTCGAGAAATTATCTCGTTCATATAAACTTCCGCCATTTTTTCCGATGAATAAGTCTCTCGAATAGGTAAAAAGTGGGCACTTTTTGTGAGTCGATCCACTATTACCCATATTGTGTTGTGCCCCTTCTTCGTTTTAGGTAGCTTTGTCACCAGATCCATTGTTATCTCTTCCCATTTCCATACCAATATTTGTAACATCCCAAAAATGTTTTATTAAATTAGTAGTGCATCGGTAACTAGAAAACATAACCTGGTTAGACGACATGTAAAATAGTAGGAATATGAATGAGCTATAACTAAATGAAAATAAGCTCAAAGTAGAGGGGTCAAACTGAAACAAGGATAAGTCAAATATTAGAACAAATGAACCTCAAATACACACATGTGTGTGTGTTTTCTGGATCGTTCTAACCAAGAAGACAAGGAGCAAACCCTAGTGATTTTAATTTCTTCAATCGGAGAGGAATTTCAAGGCTAAACGATCGTATGAACTTCAATTCTTGATCCTCTAAGCTTGATTAACAAAGTGGTAAGTCGAATTTCTTGAATATATGATTAGTAGGAAGTGGGTTTTAATTAAATCTTGAGTTCGTGAGATAATTTGGGTAAAGGGAAGTTAGTAATGCACAATAGAATCTAAATGAAGTAAGATTTCGGTTATTTGAAAGATTTGTAGTGTAAACCCACTTGTTATTGAATCATCTTAACCAAGATGATCATGATAAAAGAAGATATGGTGATCTTGACATAAAATGTTGTTGTGATATTTGAATCTTAGGTAATATAATGTAGATAAAAGAATATAATGAACTTGCTTGATTGTTGATTTAATATGAGATGTATTAGAAGAAATCATGCTTGATATCCTTGTACATGATGTTTGTAATATGTTTCCTACCAAGTGCTTGATGAAATGTTTGAATGAATATATAATTATAATTTGGAAAATGATGGAATGAATGTGTTGATTTAGGCATAAAAGAAGAAGGCTCAAACTCAAGGAAGACGGAAGGCGCACTAGATCGAGGTATGTTATCTTACGCATACAATTCTAATATGTCGTATAATGTTTTCTTTATGAAAGACTTTAGCTATGATCGTTTAAGAATGATGTAGAGTGTTTAATCTTATTCTTGTAAACGGGTCATAAGAAATGAATGCATATGAAAGGAAACAAGTCATCGCCGACTCGTCTTGAGCAAGTCGAACTAATGAAGGATTAAAGGAGAAGAATAATGTTGATTAACCCATCATAAAGGGTTTAAATGGAATGTATGAATAAGTGATGAAAAGGAATGTATCTTAATTGTGACAAACACAATTAAGGGATGGGATGATTTCTCCAAAGTTGAGACGGTAAGTATTGCCCGTTTCTACGGGTCGAAAGAGAATAAGTATGATGTGAAGGAGCGGGTAAAATAGTTATAATTCGTTAGTTAGATATTGACGTGTTTAACAAAACGGACTTATGAATTTGTGTGATGTAGGTAAATCCTCCGCGTAGGTGATGGGACGACATCGGAACGAACACACGCACTACGCCCGTATCGCGCTTCCGATGCAAATTGCCCCAAATAGATATAGGATTTTTGTCTTGGTTTAATCCGACATTTGGGGTCTTTTGTCGTAAATATTTCTTTTGTAAACCTTATATCTTTTGTAAGTAAACAGGTATAAAACTTGTATTTTGACACAATAGTTCAGGTTAACATGCGCAGCTAGTTAAGAGGCGGGTGTTAATTTTGAACTGTGGTGAAAGGGGTATTTTGGTAAATATTGTATGGTTAAATGTAATGCTTTTCACTTTTAGCGAAATTTCACTTCAAACTGAGCAAACGTAAGTTAGGGCGTTTCAAGTTGGTATCAAAGCCAAGGTTTGAGGGAATCAAGCACAAGTCGGAGTGCTTGAACTCAAACCGACAGCTCGCGTGATGGTGTGTTCTGTCCAATGCCGCAAATGAGGTAAATGGTCAAGTTTCAGTAAAGACGTGTAGGTATGATGTGATATTAGCATGAAGTTTTAGCTTGGTATTGAGAATGGTAAGGGTAGGGGTTATATAGGGAGGGCCACGGGACTTGTAGTGTCGGAAACGGGCTTGAAAAGTCGGAAAGTAGCTGTTAAAAAGCTGCAGGAAAAACAGCACTCGGAGGGCCCATCGCCGACGCCCCTACTTCAGCCGACGGCTTAACACCCTGGTTACGCCCCTCAATGGCCGACGCCACATTTGAGGGCCCGTCGCCGACGGCATGCCATGCGTCGCCGACGGCCAGCGCTTTTCAGTCCGCTGAAAGTTTTAAATTTTTCCTATTTAATGCTTCTGTACTTTCTCAAAGCCCGTTTTATGGCCCCGTAAAGTTATACTAAGTTGTTACGAGTCTAACTGCTTGTGGTTATTCTTATGAACGAACACCTTTAGTCCCTCAAGTTTCAAGAATGCACTTTAGTCCCTCAAGTTTCAAGAATGCTCAGCCCCTTGGACCCCGGCAGGGGCTGCCGCCCCTTGAACCCCGCTTTCTCAGGGGCGCTGCCCCCGAACCCCCGCCAAGGGGGCGCTGCCCCCTTGGATCCCCCGTTAGTCCCGATGATATTCAAATGAGCGTGCACTCTTATTTGAATGTTACATGCAATCTCATAAATACCCTAAAATGTCCAACAAAAAGTAGGGATGACCGGATAAACTTCGCGAAAGTTTATTAATGATGGTATGGAATGATGCGTAACGAAACAATGAATGTTGAAAAATTATTGAAATATACTGATGCAAGTGGTGTAAATTAACTTGAATGATGAATGAAGTGAATGCATATGATAGTGATTTGATATGTTAAATAGAATGTGAATTGTCGATTAAAGAAAGATGTGTTTGTGTAGATGTCGGATAGAAGTGGTACGAATGATGATGAAGTGGCACGACAGGAACAACTAAAAACTACGATATCGGAAGAAGTTGGAAAGGCAATCGAGGCGAATATTCCTCGGTTAGCCCAGGAAGTAGAGAGTCAAGTGTTGGAGACGGTAGAGGGAATGATGACCATCAAGTTAGAGGAATTAAAGGAGATGATACGTGAAGTACAAGGGAAGAAAAGTACTAGGAGATGTACGTATAAAGAGTTCATGGCGTGTAACCCCTTACCATACAAAAGGGAAATCGACCCGATAGCGTGTCAAAGGTGGATTTCAAGTACCGAAGCAGTGTTTGTAAGAAGTAGGTGCGAGAAAGAAGATCAAGTGATGTTTGTAACAGGTCTCCTCCAAGTCCAGGCCAAGGATTGGTGGGACGCTCATTGCAAGAAGGTAGGGGAAGATAAAATCCAAACTCTTACGTGGCAAGAGTTTGAAGAACCTTTCTTGAAATATCATTGCCCTCAGTCTGCAATTGATAGGATTCAGGAAGACTTTTTGTGTCTTCGACAGAAGGATGAAACGATAGATGAAATAACGAATACGTTCCTTGACAAACTGAAGTTTAGTAAGGAGATAGCGGGGGATGAGAAGATGCAGATTAAGCGTTATCACGGTATGCTGAAAGCTGAGTACCAAGAATTTATAAATCCCTCCAAGTGTGACACGTTGGAGGAGTTAATTAACTGTGCAAGGGACCGGGAAATGGAGTTGAAAAGACAAACAGAACGAGGAGAGAAAAGGGTGCTGGATAAGCCTACAAACCCAAGCCCGACTAAGAAGTCTAAGTTTCAAGATCAAGGCAAGAAAGGAAAGTTGAGTAGTGGAATCCCGACCTGTAAAACTTGTGGAAAACACCATTCGGGTGAATGTTTACTCGGAAAAAAAGGGTGCTACAAATGTGGTCAAGAGGGACACCCGTATTACAAGTGTCCCAACAACCCAAAGACATGTTATAACTGCTATCAGACTGGGCATATCAAAGCAGAGTGTCCGAAACTCCAACCAGGCATTAAGAAAGAAGGAAAGAAGGAAAGAAGGAAGAGCCACCTAGGGCACGTGGAAGGACATTTCAAATAACATCGGATGAAGCCAAAACTCACCCGGAGGTGGTTTCAGGTATATTCTTAATAAATTCTATACCTATGAACGTTTTATTTGATTCCGGGGCTAGTAGGTCGTTCGTTTCAAATGAATTGTTACATCATCCCTCCTTTATACTTGAAATGATACGAGCTGCGCAAATGAAAGCACTGGAGGCAGGTGACCCAAAAATGTTTTATTAAATTAGAAGTGCATCGGTAACTAGAAAACATAACCTGGTTAGACGACATGTAAAATAGTAGGAATATGAATGAGCTATAACTAAATGAAAATAAGCTCAAAGTAGAGGGGTCAAACTGAAACAAGGATAAGTCAAATATTAGAACAAATGAACCTCAAATACACACATGTGTGTGTGTTTTCTGGATCGTTCTAACCAAGAAGACAAGGAGCAAACCCTAGTGATTTTAATTCCTTCAATCGGAGAGGAATTTCAAGGCTAAACGATCGTATGAACTTCAATTCTTGATCCTCTAAGCTTGATTAACAAAGTGGTAAGTCGAATTTCTTGAATATATGATTAGTAGGAAGTGGGTTTTAATTCAATCTTGAGTTCGTGAGATAATTTGGGTAAAGGGAAGTTAGTAATGCACAATAGAATCTAAATGAAGTAAGATTTCGGTTATTTGAAAGATTTGTAGTGTAAACCCACTTGTTGTTGAATCATCTTAACCAAGATGATCATGATAAAAGAAGATATGGTGATATTGACATAAAATGTTGTTGTGATATTTGAATCTTAGGTAATATAATGTAGATAAAAGAATATAATGAACTTGCTTGATTGTTGATGTAATATGAGATGTATTAGAAGAAATCATGCTTGATATCCTTGTACATGATGTTTGTAATATGTTGCCTACCAAGTGCTTGATGAAATGTTTGAATGAATATATAATTATAATTTGGAAAATGATGGAATGAATGTGTTGATTTAGGCATAAAAGAAGAAGGCTCAAACTCAAGGAAGACGGAAGGCGCACTAGATCGAGGTATGTTATCTTACGCATACAATTCTAATATGTCGTATAATGTTTTCTTTATGAAAGACTTTAGCTATGATCGTTTAAGAATGATGTAGAGTGTTTAATCTTATTCTTGTAAACGGGTCATAAGAAATGAATGCATATGAAAGGAAACAAGTCATCGCCGACTTGTCTTGAGCAAGTCGAACTAATGAAGGATTAAAGGAGAAGAATAATGTTGATTAACCCATCATAAAGGGTTTAAATGGAATGTATGAATAAGTGATGAAAAGGAATGTATCTTAATTGTGACAAACACAATTAAGGGATGGGATGATTTCTCCAAAGTTGAGACGGTAAGTATTGCCCGTTTCTACGGGTCGAAAGAGAATAAGTATGATGTGAAGGAGCGGGTAAAATAGTTATAATTCGTTAGTTAGATATTGACGTGTTTAACAAAACGGACTTATGAGTTTGTGTGATGTAGGTAAATCCTCCGCGTAGGTGATGGGACGGCATCGGAACGAACACACGCACTACGCCCGTATCGTGCTTCCGAAGCAAATTGCCCCAAATAGATTTAGGATTTTTGTCTTGGTTTAATCCGACGTTTGGGGTCTTTTGTCGTAAATATTTCTTTTGTAAACCTTATATCTTTTGTAAGTAAACAGGTATAAAACTTGTATTTTGACACAATAGTTCAGGTTAACATGCGCAGCTAGTTAAGAGGCGGGTGTTAATTTTGAACTGTGGTGAAAGGGGTATTTTGGTAAATATTGTATGGTTAAATGTAATGCTTTTCACTTTTAGCGAAATTTCACTTCAAACTGACCAAACGTAAGTTAGGGCGTTTCAATATTTCCAAGGGTTGTAATTCTCCGTACGGTTTCTGATGTTCTACCTTCTCTTTGAAACATGTTAAACATTTCGCGACATACTTAACAATATCTCATTTCATACCCAGCCACCAATAGTTTGCCTTCAAGTTCCGGTACATTTTTGTTGCACCGGGGTGAATTGTGGTGACTTATTTAAGAGGTAGTATTCATTTACAATCATAAGTATGTATCTTGTTCTCGTCTTAAATCAGGAGTTGAACTTTCATGCATTTACCATTCGCAGTGGGTCATTCTATTTCCACCTCACTCATACACCATAGAAGATATTACATTCTAACATTAGCCCCACGAATACCTATCGTGAGTTTACCTCGGTTTTCTATTATTAGCATCCTTTCTAGGTACTTTCGCTCACATTATAATTTGGACCATTTACATACTTATTTTACTAACATTCATTTGAGTTAAACGTTATCACCGGATAATTATTATTTCATTCCCGCTTATCTGGAGCAAGCCACTACATTCCATTACTAACGTTGCTCCTAATTTCTTTCATATCCTCATGGAAGGTTAGCAAATGATAGCACACACTACTGTAAACATTCAAATATTGATACACCATCATAATTACCATTTTCATACTCACTTATCCATACTCGTCACGAGGTTAAGCATCAATCTACATTTTCTACTGTTCCTTGAACTACTTACAACTTTTAGTCTAGCCTCAAATTTAATCTTTCGTATTACTTTATTATTAACTCTATGCATGCACTACTTATTATACTAACCGGGTATGTCGTGCAAAAGTATCATACGAGCATTTAACCAATTAGTCTAAACTTTCATTCAAGACCTTTAGATCTTCCTCATAATGATATAAATATCTTCTTATGTTGACCATTAAAGGTCGAACATTTCATACCATACCATAATTATCCTACCCCTTTATTTCGTTCACACGTACAAATCAATCTACAGATTCTTACTCATCAGTCAAGAACTAAATATTTTACTAACCTTGATTTCATTACATAGACCAATGATCCGCGGCCCGGATCGTCCCGCTCCTTCATGAGTTATCACCATAACCGGATTAACCTCATTCATCCGTGTGATGAACTTCTGCTCGTGCACATCCTTTCTCAACACTACCAGTTTTATCACATCGAGCGTTCTACCTCCTTCATCTATAAAATTTAGGATTAGTATATTTCGTTCAAATTCCTTTAAGTGTGGCGCTTATCAACTCATTTTGACCCATTCACAACGGGTTAATACATGACAGTTTCCTAATGTATCATTTCCACTCGTTTGACCCGTACTCAACGGGTCAATACATGACCATCCCTTAATATACCATTTTCATTTGTTCATTCACTGTATTTGGTGTTAAATTCACCTACGTTCTCTCACAGATCCCTTACTAATGAATGTCCTACATTACACGTTGCATTTCTTACGTAATACTTTCAATATTTGTAAATAATTATTATTTACTGACTTCTGCAATTTAACCTTTTAAAGTCAACCACCACTTAGTACTTTTGTATATAAGTATTGTAGTACGCGTTGTACTTACTTTCATTTCGTACATACTTACAAAACGTTTTTAGCTAACATCTTAACTAATATTCTTTCTATACCATTCATTAACATTACCAAGTTCTCATTTCCATCTTAAAACTTCTAAACTAAAATTTATGACCGGTTTACCCCTAATTATGAGGTCTTACCGGTTTAACATTATGCCAACCATTTCAACAAGACGTACCTTAACATTTCTCGTTTATTTATACGTTCTACTTGATTTCGAATATTCAAACACGTATACATCTTCACGTAAATAATTTCGAAGTGATTGCGAAATCATCTTCCTTTAGCGTCCAAGTTCATGCTTGCCTCATTGCTTCCTCTTAACCCGTTTGCCATCATGCTCAAGTCAATTGACAAGATTTCCATCCTTACATATCATTACTTCTTAATATTATTAGCTTATGTGAGTATACATACAAGATACAACTGTTCACTTTTTGTCTATTCATACATTAATTGACATTCATTAGTTAAATTTCATATAAATGGGACATTTATTAATAGTTATCTCATTTCAATTCCATACAACTAAACTATCATCAAGCATAACACGTAATTCATCTAGTACATAACACATTAACTCTTTACTTTAACAATTACGTCAATGGCCATTCCATGATATCCCTATACTGTTGACTTTTAGAAAGTCAACTGTCTTGCTTACATACTTTAAACTTTTGAACATGTATTCATCTAAATATGGTAGGCCATAATATTAATATCCTACGCATTTCATACTCGAATTGTATGACATACAATTTACGTGACCCTCTAAACAATACACATATACATTCATATACATTCATATACACGTACTTTCACATGCTAATGCTCCATGATTCTACAAATAGCAAATTTCATTTAAAGCAACTATATAACATAATTTCAACATATCCTTTACTATTAAGCTCGTATGATTCACATTTAGCACATATTCGCCTCTCAATCATACTAAATCAAATCATTAAATACACATAAGTATCACACCATTCAAGCACATGGTAAAAGCCTCTAATGCATAATTCTGATCAAAGCATACATTATCCGAATTCTCATACGAATTCCATCTAACTCACATTCTTCAAATTATTTTAACACTAATCTCATCATTTTTATATTCATTTATTAACAATTCAGGTTCCTTCACAAATCCAAGTACTTTAGTCTACATTTACTTCTTTCATTATTCATAATCATACGTTTCAAACTCCACTTTATAGGTTCGTCATTCATTTCATGCCATTCCATACGTTACATTCGACTTTTACGAATTTCATTTCTTCATTACCACATCATTGTGGTCACATATATCTTATTATACCTATTAAGGAGTCTACGGGAACATAAAATAGGCCTTCGGATAACACGAGGACCCCTAGTATGTAAAATGAAACAAAACAGTGGACTGAAACCACACGTGGCGTCGGCGACGGCCGGACAGCCCGTCGGCGACAGTGCCTAAAAAGGCGGCGTCGGCTGAAAACCCCCGTAGGCAGGAGATTAGGGCGTCGGCCCAAATGGTAGTGTCGGCGACGCACAAGACCGCCGTCGGCGACGGCATGTCTGCTGTCGTTTCGCTGCAGGTCCTATTTTAGGTGTTTTAATCATTTTCTCATGTCTGTTTCCAATCATACGGGTCCGGGAACTTCCCATTTCACCCCCATTATTACTCCCCCGCATACAATGCTTAAAATTATATTGCTAGCACATCATACATACTTACATCTACCAAAAACTTAACTTCTACCTCGTGCGTGATCTTGGAGCGAACACACCTTCGAGCGAGCCATCAGTTTGAGTTCGAGCACTCTAACTTGTGCTCGAATACCTCAAACCTCGGCTCTGATACCAACTTGTAACGTCCACTTTCCATAAGGTCTAAACTCAATACTTTATTGTCGAAAATCACGACCCAATTTGAACTTTTTGCATACCATTAGAAATAAACTTAATTGTTCATACAAAAACCATTTCCTTTTTGTAAGGACCTGCAAAATTTCCTAAAAACGACCCGTAAGTGAAAACCCGGACCCCTGAAACCCTAATACTCATAAAAAACCAAGAAAACAAGATATTTGGATTTCAGGCGGGCCGCGTAAAACATAAGCTTAGGCTTACGCGGGCCGCGTCAAATCAAAGATCACCGGATAAGTGTTCTAGGCCACGTGGCAACCCTACTCGTGACACGCTAGCCCTACACGTAGACTAGGGGTCCTCGCGGGACGCGTAAAAGTCATGTTAAGGTTTACGTGGGCCGCGTAAAACCTAAAATGTTGCTATAAGTAGCCTGTGCATGGGACTTGTTTCTGTGTTCGAAATCTCAGTCTCAAAACGTCCATATTCTGCTAAAAACGAGTTTTACGGTGTCAAGACGCTGCTACGAATACAGGGTATTAACTCGATCACCGCTACGATACAATGTCCGATCGATTGAAACCGGTCCGATGGATGTTTAAGTGCTGCCCGTATTTGGGATATACTTTGTCATTCGTCGTGAGGGTTTTGATTTCGTGAGTTTATCGTAAAGAGTTGTATTAAGTTACTGACCTAGTTTCGCATGCATTGTTATTTTAACTAGGTTACACGGCTAAATCAGTAGGCTAAACTCTGCCCGTCTAAACTTGCAAAGTGAGTCATTCTCTTTTTATCAACAATGTTTTATCATACTCAAATTATTTTCAAAAGTTATAGTTACAGGGATTAAGTCTTGGTTATCTTGAATCACTGGCAAGTGGGGTATTGTGCACATTACTAATTTCTCACGGTTAGGGTAACAATCCTAACAGTGATAATCATCACTATTTGGGTGAAAGGACCCAATAGTGGTATGACCATCGTCACCAGGGTGTGACACGGCGCTAGATAAAAATAAGATAGTAGCCATTGTAATCGCTCTTATGTTGTAATCTATAACTAATGTGTCGTTTTATTTAACCGGAATGACTCGCCAGTATTTCCCCGCTGATAAAATATTTTTAAACATGTTTCAGGTAACTTACTGTGAATCAAGGAAAAAGTGCTACGGAGCACTAACAAGCTTGAAGTGGTGGCTCAATAAAATAAATAAACATGTTTTGTAAAACAAGGAATTTCCTCGTGAAATTCCCTTTACTGTAAATTATGGGGTTTGTCCCAAATTGTGAAATAAAATAATTGGGCATTTTCAAGTTCAAAAGATCCTGTTAAAATTCCGCTGTCGCAACAACTAATAAATACCACGGTTCTGTCTCGCGGCTCCTAGACCGGGTAACACCGGGACGGGGGCCGTGACAGAAAAAGGTGGTATCAGAGCCACTGATTTAAGCCAATTAAGTATTCAGAAATACTTAATTTAATTGATTGCCATTCTGTGATTCTGTGGAAATTGCAATAAATAACATTCTAACTAGGATTTTGTGTTTCCTTATATTCTGGTAGCATGAATGAGTTATCTGAAGCTCTTCAGAATCTCACTATCTATTCTGCTGACATGGAAGTTTCAGGGGGCTTTTCCGGTTATTGGGCTGACACTGAGAAACCTATGGAATTCCAAGCCCAACCTCAGGAGAAACCCAAGTCAAAAAAGAGAAGGAGAATCATAGGCTGGAGACGTGGACGAGGGAAGAAGCCAGCTGCACAGAAGGTTAAAAAGACTGGGGATCCCAAGGATAAAGGTAAAGGAAAGGAGATCGGGGAAAGTTCAGGGCAAGCCCAGGAAATGCCACCGTGGGAGGAGCTGGATCGCAAACTGGCAAATAGCGACCTCATCGGACCTGCCAATGAAAACTTCTTCAATTACCTAGCTGAATCACAACTTCCAGCCAATCTGGAACCTGCTACCCCAGATCCTATTGTTAATCCCCGACCATTACCAGGAGAGCTGGAAGAATTGTGGACAACTGACTGGCAATTTCAGAATCTCTTGAATAACCCTAACACCTTTTTCCCCCAGTTTGACCCTGAGCCTGCACCAAACCAACCTATGAGCACAGAAAACTTGGCTGAACTCCGGCACTATGGCGAGGAGCTGGTGGATGCAGGAAATAGAATCCAGGAAGTGGGGGAGATGATATCATGGAAATACGACGAGAGGGAACGTCGTTTCTGAAGTGCCAGCTGACGGGATCGTATGTGGTTGTGTGGTTACGTGTTTAATAATAATAAAATAATAATAAATATTAATAAAAATATAATTATGTAAAATAACTTAAAATAAAACTTTTGTAATATAACTGGTGTGTATGGACGCATACTAATATATAAAAATATCAACGTCGCAAAGTCGACAATTTTGGCTATACGTGTTGACATGATTATGTGTGATTATTTTATTGTGACTGATTATTAATTATTTTATTTTATACCAATAATTTATACATTTGTATATTAAAAAATTTGCAGATGGAACCCGCCGTCAATGAGCCAGTTAACGAAGTAAACCAATCTGAGCAAAACAATGAGGATCACTTTCTTAATAGGCAAGATATAGAAAATATTGTTGCTCAAGGAATAGCCAATGCTATTCCAGCAATCCTTGCTGCTGCCCGAAATCCAGTTGAACCTCCACCATCTATTCCCAGCAAACGTACTCGCGACGACAATTTTAGTAATAGTGTAAATGAAGGCGGAAACAATAATAATAATAATGATGTGATGCAAGCCCCATTCCTTAAGAAAATTAAAGCTGCAACGCCTGGTTGCACTTACAAGGAATCTCTTGCCTGTAAACCAATCGAATTTGCAGGCAATGAAGGGGCAACTGCAGCACTGCGTTGATTAGAGAAAACCAAAGCAGTAATTAAAATAAGTAAATGTGCCGAGGAAGACAAAGTCATGTACGCGTCGCATCTTTTTAAAGAAGGGGCACTAGAATGGTGGAACACAGTACTACAAGCCAAGGGGAGTGATGTGGTTTATGCCATGAATTGGGAAGAATTTAAGTGATTGGTGGAAAGAAAATTCTGTCCTGAATACGAAAAGGAACAAATGACAAATAAGTTCCTAAACCACCGGATGGTAGACGTTGATTATCGAGGATATTCTTCGAATATGCCAGAATTGTGCCAACTCTGGCCTCACCAGAACCGTTACTTATTTCTCTCTATATTTGGGGTTTAATTAGCGAGATTCGTGATATCGTCAAAGCTGCGAGACCCCGCACAATTGACGATGCAGTGGAATTAGCCAACACCTTGACCGACGGGCTGGTACGCACAAGAGAAGAAAACCCGAAGAAGAAAGTGGCTCAAAAGATTACCCAAGGATTCCGTATGGGTAATAGTAGTAATTTCAAGAAAAAGGGAACCAGGCAACCTTCCACTGCTCCATTTTGCAGTACCTGTAAAAGAAAGCATTTTGGAAAATGCAAAGGGTATTGCAATTTCTGCAAAATTCCGGGGCATCAAGAAGAAGATTGCAGGAGGAAGAAATCAACAATCTGCTTCAACTATGGAGAAGCTGGACATTTTAGACCAGACTGCCCCAAATTGGTCAAACCAGCTGACAACAAAGCCAAACTTGCAGAAGGAACTACTAAAAAGAATGCAAGAGCCTTCCAGTTGACTACGTAGCAGAGCTAATCCCCGATGTGATAGCTGGTACGTTCCTAGTTCACGACGTTTATGCGAAAGTATTATTTGACTCTGGTGCAAACCAAAGTTTTATAAATACTTCATTCTGTCAAGTTCTTAATCTACCTTTAACCAAAATTAGGCAGATTTTTTGCGGTAGAAACCGCAGATGGTAATTTTGTTCACATAGATAAGGTTCTGCAAAAAGGAAAGATAGAACTCTTAGGCCATAAATTTTCTGCAAACTTGTTACCTATGAATTTAGCTGCATTCGATGTTGTATTAGGAATGGATTAGTTAGTAGCCAACCATGCTCGAATCCTCTGTGATAAGAATTCCATAGATATTCATACACTATCAGGAGAAATAATCGTGGTTACAGGAGATAAGCCACGTAAATCAATGAAGTTCATTTCTGTAATGAAAGTTGCTAGTTATGAACGAAAGCAAGGAATAGTGTATATGATTTCGGTAATCATTAGCACTAAGGATAAGGAACTTAAGGAAATTCCTGTAGTATCAGAATACTCGGATGTATTCCCAGAAGAACTACCAGGATTACCACCAGATAGGGAGGTAGAATTTAGAATTCATCTGATTCCTGGAACTACACTCATAGCTAAAGCACCCTATCGGTTAGCACCCACTGAAATGTTAGAACTGAAAAAGCAGTTAGAGGAATTGCTTAGTAAAGGATTCATACAACCTATTTCATCTCCGTGGGGAGCACCAGTATTGTTTGTGAAAAAGAAAGATGGTTCAATGCGAATGCGTATTGATTACAGGGAATTGAATAAGGTTACAATTAAGAATCGATACCCATTACCTAGGATTGATGATCTTTTTGATCAATTGCAAGGAGCTAGATACTTTTCTAAGATAGATTTGCGTTCAGGATATCATCAGTTGAAGGTACAAGAAGAAGACATACCTAAAACCGCTTTCAGAACTAGGTATGGTCATTACGAGTTTACAGTCATGCCCTTTGGATTAACAAATGCTCCTGCAGCATTCATGGACATGATGAATAGGATCTGTAAACCGTACTTGGATAAATTTGTAATTGTCTTTATCGACGATATACTCATTTATTCCAAAAGTCAGGACGAGCATTGTGAGCACCTACGTGCACTCTTAACTTTGTTAAGAAAAGAGAAGCTTTACGCCAAATTCTCGAAGTGTGAATTTTGGCTACAAGAGGTACAATTTTTAGGACACATGGTGAATCACGAAGGTATTCACGTAGATCCCTCCTGATGCAGGAGCATGCATATCTTTTATTTATTTAAAATTCAAATTTCCAATTTTATCTTCTTAATTGTTTAGTATAAATAGGGCATCTAGGGTTTATTGGTTTTGAGTTTTTGATTGAATTTTCAATAAATAAAAGATATGCATGCTCCTGCATCATACTCCCCCTCTTCGAAAAAACTCGTCCTCGAGTTTTGACTTCGGACCAAAGCCACCCGGATCAAAAGGAACATCAACCCGATTCTTATTTATAATTATCACAACCCATCCAAATAATTCTACTCCACGATTCGTCTCGCCTAGTTCTTGACCTGAACCACCTGGGTCGAATGGGGGATGGGAATGTCTTTTGTTCAATATCGACTTTTTCCCCTCAAACATCCTGTGAACTACCAAAGTCTGGCTCCAAATGAACTCAAATCGTGGTCCATAATTTTTATCTATGTGTGGGCCATCTCTGTTTTTCGCATGATGAACACCAGAGTCGCAAGACCCATCCTTTGGTTTGTTTTGTGAGCTTTGGTTGTCATCAATGAATCCATGAGGGCCTCTATTATTCACTTTAAGAAAGTTCATGGTCTTAGTAACCAAATTTGAAATACTTTCATACATTTTTAGAGGCCCAATAAAGGATGGACTTTGTTGGACAGGAACATTCCTAACATGCATGGCAATATTTTTTTCAAAATTTTCAATATATCTTTGCAAGCCATGTGTAGACCCAACATGTAATGGTGACATTATGACATCCTTGTCGTTTAAGGGATGCTTATCAATAAAATCCATTATTGACTTTCCACCAATTTTAAAATCATTTCTATTTTGAATTTCCATATACTTAGGAGATAATACCTTTGATTTCGTAATTAACAACCGAAATAATGGAGCTTCCAATATTTTATCGCCACCATGAGCCACCGTATTCATTGACGAATCCCCATTGATATCATTTTTTTCTCTTAAAACCTCATATATGGGTTCAGCTCCTTGAGCACTAATCCCGCTAAGAACCTCCAGCACAAGCAAACATTCCTTCTCATCGGGTTCAATCCCATCTTCATCGAAACCACAATGATATGAACCACCGGTTGCCCAAGCATACCACACATCATCCTCATACTCATCAAATACAGGAGAAGAATCATAGATAACGTCAGGATCCTCGTTGCCTCGGGCGGCGAATCTACGAGGACGATAACCATCACATGATTCACGAAAGTTTTCATGGTCCACAATCTCGTTGCCTCGGGCGGCGAATCTACGAGAATGATCACCATATCCTCGCGGATTAAAAGGAACTCCGTTGTTGCCTCCGGCGGCGAATCTACAAACGAAAGTTTCTTCTTTTCCACGTAGAGCCATTTGAAAACCAAAAGCTCTGATACCAAATGATACGGATCGGAAGCGTACTCAAATGGCTCAAAAGCGTAATGATTAATCAAAGGTGATAAACGAAGGTTCAAGAACAACGTTCTTTTCTATTAAAATTCAATCAAAAACTCAAAACCAATAAACCCTAGATGCCCTATTTATACTAAACAATTAAGAAGATAAAATTGGAAATTTGAATTTTAAATAAATAAAAGATATGCATGCTCCTGCATCACATCGCCTTCTTTTGCAGGGGGACATCCACTTGATTGAGAACGTATATAATTGTTTCCTCCATGTGTAACTCTGTTCACGATATACTTCAGCAAGACCAAACAAAAGACCATACCACTCTAGCAAATTCGTAGTTCACTAGTAGTTGATCGATAGTTTTTGTAAAACTTATATATACTTTACAAAAAGATAACGCTTATCATTTTATTATTAACAAAAGGTAGTCACTAAAGAAGATGAACATATATAATGGATTTACATACTTACTCAATCTCGTAAACATAGTCACTCAACCTTGTCAAATAATGTTCGGTTAGGTTTTATTGACATAAAACAGGAACCTATGCGGCATAGTTCATACATAAACTTTCAGTCAAGCTATCAACACCCACTAATTAGTGAAATCCCAAATATTTTCCATACTTACATCTCAAGGGTACTGTAACACCTCGTAAATTCGTGTCGAGTTATATAATGACACTTGTCCATACTCTCAATTAAGTGTAATAAGTTGGACGAGAGGGACTAAATTTGACAACTTTTGAAAGTATGAATGTGGAGGGACTAAAGGTGTCAACATGCTATTTTATAGCCTCTGAGTGACCCTTGCGAACCGTAGAGTCTTTGTGCTTACGGACTGCAAGCTTTAGTTGTTTTTGTATCTGGGTGACGGATATGGACCGCAAGGCCTTATGCCTTACGGTCCGCATGAGATTCAAATCTATGGGCGCTGAAGCAGGCTTACGGACCGTAAGCACTGAGCTCATACAGTCCGTAAGGACCAGAGCTGGCAGATTCTTGTGTGCAACCCAAGTATTGCTGCATTGCTGCCACATAACTCGAACTCTGCCACAATTGATCAACACATTACACCTCATGAACACCTGGAATGATCTCATAAACCTTTTGGACACTTGTAATGATCCTATGCATCTCTTCCAACTATAAATAGCAAGTTAAACTTGCATTTTTACTTGCTCATTTCTCAATTACCTTCTCTACTCTCCTCTGGAAGTTACTGGTCATATAGGAGCATCCCCCTGAGTTCTAATTATTCCAAGGATCACTTGTAAGTGTTCCTTTCCAGTTCTTTTCGTTTTTAAAGGCTTTTATAAGCCGAAAGTCAAGCAAATTGACTTTTACTTTGACTTTTGGTTTAGACCATCCAGCCATTGTTCGAATCGAACATGGCTACGTGATCGTAATAAGGTAGGTGTTAATCCCTCAAAATCGCACCTCCTGGAAATCATGTTAAGTTGGTCAAATGTCAAGTCAAAGTTAAGTTAATTAAAAAGTCAAAGGGCAGATTTTCGAAAACTTTATAAAATGAACTTGTAAATGTTATAAACCATGTTTTCGACACTAAATCAGTTGGTAACTAATATTAGAACATGTATGAACATGTTCAGCCTGTCATTTCCAGTTTATGTGTCGGTTCGTAACCTAAAGTCAAGCAGTTTGAGTTCTGCTTTGACTTTCGATTCTGACCCGATTTAGCAACATTAGCTACTGATTATTAGTTGCATTATGATCATATTTTAGTGTATAATAACCCTCTGTAGTTATGCTACTTGATCATAATCAGATTCTGAGTTTTTTCACAAGTTCTTATAATATGCCTATTTATGACCAAAATGCCCTTTTTTATAAAACTTGGTTTTAATCAATGATGAACTTGCAAAATGAATAAGCTACTGATATGTTAATATAATTAACATATTTTGGTATAATAAACCTGTTCATAACCTAAGTTTTATTACAAGTTCATAAATTATGTTATATTATGAATAAAATGCCCTTTTGGCGCATAGTTTGGTTTAAAACCATAATCATACAAAATTGATTACCTACTGATATTATAACATAATTAAAGTATTTTGGCATAATGAACTTGTTCATAATATAAGTTTTTATGCAAGTTCTTACGTAATGACTAATGACTAAAATGCCCTTATGGTGCATATTTTGGTTTTAAACCATAATGATCATATAACCTTGGTTACCTACTGACTTGGTAACATATTTAATATATTTTGGCATATTGAACTTGTTTATTGCTCATCCAATCACCCTCTATCGCCTATGCGCGTACGGTTGAGCTTATGTAAGTAGTTTATGTAAGTTCACCGAAATAGGTCAAATCTTTTCAAATTCATTTCTATTTCCAGAATGTATATTGTTTGCCTATATTATACAAGTCTTAGTACTTGTGGGGTTTAAACTACATTCTATCCTGCTCACCACCCTCTCCCTGGTCGGGATAATCTTGCTGTACATAGCTACGCTCACCACTGTAACCGTGGTCGGGATAGTCTTGTTGTACATAGTTCCGCTCACCACCGTAACCGTGGTCGGGATAATCTTGTTGTACATAGCTCTGCTCACCACCGTAACCATGGTCGGGATAGTTTGGTTGACCGTACAAATATTCAGCCTGAGGATACGGTTCATCTCCGTATCCGTAATCCGAATAGCCATGTTGTGTGTCGGAGTCTTCCACAGGGACATTCAAGTCGAGCTCCACCATATTGTCACGATAACGAATGCCAGATACAACCTCCTCTTCCCTAGTGTTGGAAGGGATCAATATATCGTATGAGGCAGAAATAGCGGCTCCCTCGTAAGAATCTGGAACAACGGACTCCTCAAAGTATTCACCGAAAATGTAGTTGCTAAACCACGACATCGTAATCACTGAAAAAATGCTCTCTTCAACAGCATTTTCATAGTTCAAAACAACAAACCCAACAGAACCTCAACATCAATTTTTTGAAATGGATGAAATTTTTTTGTAGAATACGAGACAGAACGCATGGCCTGCCTCTTAAATGCATGAAATGGGGTCGAAGCGCCACGCTTAGGGTTGAAACGTTCCACATTTCTGAAACACTGTACAGAATATAACATCACATCAAGTCTCATCACCCTTTGTCTACAGAAAGAACCCTAAACGCCCCGCTTTGGCCAAAGCGGGACGCTTCAACATACAGAACAGGGACATCGTACACCATCACATCACCGTTTATCTGGAAAGCAGGCCAAAACGCCCCGCTTTGGCCAAAGCGGGGCACTTTAGAAGGGTGTGGAAATAAGGTTTGGGTGTATGAATATCAAGGTCCATAATAAATCAGAATATTCGACGTGAAGACCCCGTCTCTCTTTGTTTATCAACTAGCTGATGCCCCGCCCGCGTTACGGGGCATTGGCCGAATAATTCTCAACCAATTAAGAAAACAGTCATATAGTTTTGCTAGGAAAAAAACTAAAACGATAAGAAGACCGTTATTTGAGCACATGGCAAAACAGTAATTTGTCAGGACTTATGAGCGAGTGTTAGACATCTCTTTGACACAGAAAACAATTAAATCGAGTCAACCGATTAAAACAAAAAAAACTTTTATAGTTATGCTAAAAAAACCAAAACAATGGCAATACTGTAATTTTTAACTAAGGGCAATGTTGTATTTTTTTTACTGTGGTAAAATCTTAATTTTCCAAAAGCTAAAGTGATGGCAAGAGTATAAATTTGTAGCAGGGGCAAATTCATAAATTTGCGTACGGCCAAATTCATAAACTTTAACTTGGGATAATATCGTTTATGAATTTGAACTAAGGACACAATCGTAATTTTTGGTTAGAGGAAATACATAATTTTATTTTGAACTGATTGCAAAACTATAATTTTGAGTTGGGGGCAAAAGAATAAATGTATTTTGAACTGGGAGCAACATGATATTTTTTAATGAAAACATATTTTTATTTTGAACAGGGGGGGTAAAAACGTAATTTTGAGCTGCGGGCGAAATCGTAATTTTGAACCGAGGGCAAAATCATAATTTTTAGCCAAGAGCAAAAGCATAATTTTATTTTGAGTTGGGGGCGAATACGTAATTTTAAATTGGTGGCAAAAACGTAATTTTAAAATGAGTATAAAATAATTAACTGGTTGGTTCAATTGGAGAGTGCCAGGAAGCTGCGTGACACTATTCCCCCAATGGAAACTAATGGCAAAACTGTAACTTTAAACGAGGCAAAAACGTAAATTTGAACCGATCGCAAATTTGAAAATTTTAGCTGGGAGCAAAAGCGTCATATTATTTTTAACTAGGGGCAAATACGTAATTTTGAACTGATGGAAAAATCGTAATTTTAAAGCGCGAATAAAATCGTAAATTAATTGGGCCAATAGGGAAGTGCCGGGCAGGTGCCTGGCACTATTTCCTTTGCCGCCCCTTTCCTCCAATCGATGGGAAGCATTATTACCGTCGGCACTTGCTTTTGTTGTATTTAGGAATTAGGAGTTAGGAATAAGAATTAGGTAGTGTTTGGTATGCAGTAATGAGATGCGGAATGGAATTGATCATAACGAGGGAATGAAGAAAGGGGTGTTTGTTTGGTCAATGGAATGAAATCACCCATTCCATAAGGTATTCCATTCCCTCAAAATCATTCCATCTACTCCCCATGTTTTTTTTTCATTCCATCCCATCTAGCACCAACACAACAACCTACCACCTTCGCCACCACCCACCACCACCACCGACGCCATCATCGCCTCTACCCGCAACCCATCAACGCCTCCACCGCCACCCGACAACCACTACCGCTGGCACCACCCACTGCCACCGTTGCCACCCGCCACTGTTGCCACCCACCGCCGCCACCAACCACCATCGTCGCCAACGCCACCCACCACCACCGTCGACGTCACCACCACCGCCACAACCAACCACCGCCGCCGCCGCCACACACCGCTACCTCTGCCTACACACACCACCCGGTCACCACCACCCGCCATCGCCGCCTCCACCGCCACCCACAATCACTACCATCGACCACCACCACTCACCGCTGATTTTATTTCTTCGTTTTTCTTGCCTACCAAACAATACACAATAATAATTCATTCAATTCACACA
The DNA here is from genome assembly GCA_030545235.1 of Helianthus tuberosus. Taxonomy (NCBI): domain Eukaryota; kingdom Viridiplantae; phylum Streptophyta; class Magnoliopsida; order Asterales; family Asteraceae; genus Helianthus; species Helianthus tuberosus. The sequence continues at coordinate 172,997,762 of CM060376.1, read as the reverse complement.
TGGTAACCAAACAAGACATGAAATGGTAATGATCCATTGCATTCCTTTGTCCATTCCATTACCTCGTCCATTCCACTCCCTCGTCCATTCCATTACCACGTACAAAACAGACAATTTAGGAATTTCCTACATCTACATTTACCATGGCAGGGAATAGTGTTTCCCTGCCATTGGTCGAAATGGGCGGCCGGCAATACACCATTGGACCAACCAGTTTATTATTTTTTATCCACTTTAAATTTATGGTTTTGCCCCCAGTTTAAAATTACGTTTTCGCCCCAAGTTCAAAAAGTAATTACCTTGTTGCTCCCTGCAAAAAATTACGCATATGCCCTCGGTTCAAATATTACGATTTTACCCTCCGCCAAAATTACGTTTTCGCCCCAGCTCAAAATAAAATTATGTTTTCCCCCTATCTCACAATTACGCTTTTACACCACTTTATTATTTTACATCCACTTTAAAATTACGTTTTTGCCCACAGTTTAAATTTACGTTTTTGCCCCAGTTCAAACTAAAAATATGCTTCTGCCCCCAGCTAAAAATTACGATTTTCCCTCGGTTGCAAAATTACGTTTGCACCCTCAATTCAAAATTATGTTTTTTCCCCCAGTTAAAAATAAAAAATAAAATTATGGTTCTCTCCTAGCTAAAAATTATGAATTTACCCCCGTTAAAAATTACGATCTTGTCGTCGTTTTAGTTTTCCTTTCTAATAAAACTATAGTACTATTTTTTAATTGGTTGAGAATTATTCGGCTATCGCCCCACAACGCGGGCGGGGCATCAACTAGTTAGGAATAGGAATTAGGGTGTAAGGAGTGGTTAAACACCTTAGAGTGGCAAACCAAAAAAACAATCAATCAGAGTGCGCCATGCCAATCAGTCAAAAGTGTTTAAACTTTGCTGAAAAGTTTTGGCAATGGTTTAGACACTTGCTGAAGTGGAAAACTTTTTTTTGTAAACTAGTATATTTAATATTTAAGTTAATAAATGTAGAATAAACTAATAATAACATTAAATTAAATTCAATTAAAAACATTAAAATTACATTAAATTAAAAAACAATAAAATTACATTAACTTGAAATAAATTAAACTAGTCTTCGTCGGAATCGACCAAAAGATGGGGTAAATCTTGACTTGCGAGATGATTTATGAGATCGTGTTTTAGTCTCCAATGCGTGTCTTCATCCATCAACTCGCCCAACAGCGTATCGTCTAGATCGGGCTCGACCGGAGGATCCCGAATGTGCACCGGTGCTATCGCCCTTCCTTCATCTTTCAAAATCATGTTGTGTAAAATAATACATATGTACACAACACTCCTAATTTTATTAACGGATCTTGCTCGCATCGGTCGACTCAATACACCCCATTTCGCCTTCAAAACACCAAAATCCCATTCGACGTCTTTTCTTGCCGCCTCATGTTGCCTCTTGAATTTCTTTTGGTCTACTTCGTGAGGGTAAGGGATCGATTTCACAAACACGGACCACGAAGGGTAAATTCCATCCGCAAGCAAATAACCACGTTTGTATAAATGGTTGTTAACGTAAAATGGACATTTTGGCGCGGTTCCATTTCGTTCCGTTAAAAATAACGGAGATTGTTGTAGCACACATTGATATCGTTTTGAGAACCCGGTGGACCGGCAAAAGCATGCCAAAACCATAAGTCTTGAGAAGCAACTGCTTCGAGCATAACAGTCGGGTATCGGTGATCTCCTCGCATATATTGGCCTCGATACTCTGTCGGAAAAAAAGCGCTAAACGAAATGGGTGCAATCAAGGCTACCGAACATATCTGGAAGGTGATGTTTTTCCTCATGAGCTTGGTATAAAAGTGGCATGTTGTGGCTTGTCGGTCTACGTAAGAACTCGAGAGTGTATATTTTGCAAACCGTGTCGCAAAAATATTCTAGGCACTCGCGGGAAGTTCTTTCGGCCATATGCAAGTACTCGTCATTCTCGTCTGGAGTGTTACCAGTTGCGAGCTGTTTAATAGCCGATGTCACCTTTTGCAACGGCATAAAGCCCTTCCTACCTCGCGCACCGGGGGCCTCTTCAAACCACGGGTCGTTCTCTTCCACGTTGGCCACAATTTTTAGAAACAAACGTTTCGACATACGGAACTTATGCCAAAAGTAGGGGTGAGCAAATTAACCACCATAACCGATAACCGAACCATAACCGACATAACCGAACCACAAATAACCGATAACCAATATAATCAATGGTTATGGTTATGAAACTTTGTATAACCGTTGAATCGGTTATGGTTATGGTTATGAAGCTTTGGTTAACCGAATATAACCGAAACCGAACCGAAGTTGTGATGTTAACTTTATATAATAGATTTGTGTTTTACAAAACCATATAGAGAGTTTTTACTAAGATAAAAGTATGTTAGTAACAAAATGATCTTGATGTAGATGTCATTTATTTTGAAAGAACTAAGGTGCTATGGCTATAATTGTTTTTGTTTGAGAATTACCTTATTAAAAAGAACTCTAAATTGGTAGTTTAACCAAAAAGTTTAATCTTCGTTATCTTATAAAATAGGCTCAAGCTAAGTTCAAATCGTGCACAACTCTATTTATTTCAAACCTTGCTTGGTTACGTTATGGTTACCAAAACTTATAACCGAAGTTTGGTTATGGTTATGGTTACCAAAACTCCATAACCGAACTAGCGGTTATGGTTATGGTTAATAGTAAAAACCGACCCAAACCGACCCATGCACACCCCTAGCCAAAAGATATCTTCGTTGTACTTCGGGTCTTCGACAAAATAATCCGCCATGAGTGTCTCATGCCCCACCTCACGTTGACGTTCAATGTATCTCCTTCGGTTAGATGTGCCCGTGTCTTGAAGTTCGGCTTCTTCGATGAGATTTTGAAAAAAAAGAATGCTACTATCGGATGAATCATCGCTTCTCATGGGTGGGAACCATAACGGGAGTTCATCCGCCATTTTGTTTTGTAAATGTTTGGGAAGAATTGGTGGTATTTTTTGGTTTGGTTGGGTATAAATTTGAAGGTATTTGGTTATGGTTTGGTATTTATAGTTTAATTTTTTAAAGAAAAAATATTTTTCTTTTTTATTTTAAACGGTAATATTACCGTTAACTCGCCCCAACATTAAACTTTTGCACCTTCCCCGCGTCGGCATACCCTCCCCGATTCAGCAAACACCCCGAAGCCCAATATAATATATATATATATATATATATATATATATTTAGGTTAACTAATAACCCTAATTATCTTTTAGGCCCCGAAGCCCAATATAATAAGTTTAAGCCCAGACGCGATACGAAGCCCGAAAAACAAAGTTTAATTAAATAAGTAATTAAACGTTATATTATTTATAACCAGTATAAATAATAAATTCCGTTTCTCGTGGATATATAATTATTCTAGATAATTATATATATTTCGTTATGTTAATCGTTCGTGATCACTGGTTAATCGAGTTAAGTGGATTTAATGTTCGTTGCCTAAGGTGTAACTCTTACGGATCATAGCTCGGTCAGCAGCGTTGACTTATCAGACCCGTACATATAATTCCAACAATCTCCCACTTGGACGACCTTCGATAAAAAGCTCAACGTAGACAGTCAGCGATGCTCTAGCTGCACATGGCTGCCCCCAACAAGGTATAACACTTTAAAGCCATTAACCAAAACACCTTGATATTAGTAACAACTTACTACAGTAGAATCTCTATAAAATAATACATTTGGGACCACCAAAATTTATTAATTAAAAGAGTTATTAATTAATCGATAAATTAATAATTATTAATTTATATATTAATTAATATTTTATTAATTTATAGTAGAATACTTAGTTTACAAACACCTTTCAAGCTTCCACTTAATTATTGTATACAATGCATGTATATCAATGTATCACTTTATGGACATTAAAAGTATTTTCTATATAAATACAAGATCAAAATAGGTTAACACAAAAAAATCATACACACAACATGGCTTCCCATCTTAAAGGTGTGAAAAAAACAACAAAAGGTGTCGATTTTATAGAAGTCTTTTGGAGGGTTATGAATTAGGGGTTCCAAATCCAGCAAAAATAAATGTATTAGATGCAATGAATCTTGCAATTTCAGCATGGACTATGGATGTTCGTGCAAATACAATTGCGAACTGCTTTCGTCATTGTAAACTTCGATCAACAGATAACATGACTTTTGAGAACTCAGATGAAGGTGGTGAAAGCACTCAAGAACTCCAGAATTTGATCAAAGAGTTGGGTTATCGTAATGCAATGGATGTCGAAGATGTTCTGACTCACCCAGAAGAAAATGTAGTTGCACAGTTGTTGACTGATGAAGAAATTATTGAAAGCGTTATTGGAATTAATAAAGATGATATCGATGAAAAAGATGATGAAAGTTCTACAATGGAGCCCCCTTCGTGAAACGAAACTATTAAAGCGGCAATCACATTGAACAATTTCTTGTTGAGCTATGAGAAAACAACACCAGAAGTTCTTACCATGCTAAGGAAAATTAGAGACGAGATTCAAGGGGAAATTGATTTCAACAAAAAACAAAAGACAATTGAGTCATTTTTCAAGAAACCTTCATAAATCATTCATGTAATATGCTATATATAAGGAATTATTAATTTATATTTTATATGGGGTCTAAAGAAATTATCAAAAATGTATTATCTTATAATTTTAGCGAATTATTAATTTAGCACCCTATACCCAAGTCGAGACCGGAAAAATATTATCTTAGAGAGTTTATTAAATAATCGAGTATTAGTTTATCGAGTTTCTACTGTATTGCAAGATAATAGACTTATGGTAATTGTTGTCATTCATCCTTTCTGTAAAAGACATAAATTGAATCAATGAGACATGGATTGAGTTCATTCTCATATGGTGTTCAACTATTATTGTTCTCGATCAAGAGTCAAAGTGGTCCGAACAATCACACAGTAAGTTTGGGTAAGGCCTTACACTTCACCAGTTTGAATCAACGAGGGCACCACAATGTCTAACTGTTACATATCATGTAAGAGTACAGAATCCCATATCGACTACATACAACTCCCACTAAACTTCAAAACTATTCCCAATTAAAGCCTTTATGACTGGCAGTTACGCGACAACGGTTGACAGTAATCAAAGAATAATCCTTGGTAAACGGAAGTTCTAATATGTATCTCAGGTCAAAGGATACTAAATGAGTATACCAATATCAAATCATCTTATGACTAAGATCCATGAAGATGATTTGATGCGAGTTACATCCAACGTCATTCTCAATGAGGTCTGTGAATTTAGAAGTCAACTCCTTGAGTCCAAAGTCAGAATAGTCTTAATTTAGAATTGTTCCCACGAGTCTGACCAACTACGGATAGTTTAGAATGCAAGATTCACGGATTAAACGTATTAACATCGAACACAGTTATAAGATTCAAAATTGCATTTAACGAGTAAATCAAAATTGAATTCAAAAGTACAACTGTTAAAAGTTTGTACATCAAAATACTATATCAAAATATACAACTAGCTAATCTAAGCCTGATAGCATCCATGTGCGGATCATGCTTGTCCTGAGTCATGGGCTTAGTAAACAGGTCTACTAGGTTTTGATCTGTGTCCAATTTGCTTATCACGATGTCTCCACGTTCCACAATTTCCCGTATGTAGTGGAACTTTCTTAGAATGTGCTTGGCCTTGTGATGAGACCTGGGCTCTTTGGATTGAGCAATAGCACCTGTGTTATCACAGAATATCTCGATGGATTTCTTAATGCTTGGAACCACATCGAGGTCGGTTATGAATTTCTTCATCCAAGCAGCCTCCTTTGCAGCATCTGATGCGGCTATATATTCAGATTCGGTGGTTGAATCCGCCACCACACTTTGCTTGGAGCTCTTCCATGAGATAGCTCCTCCATTTAGAGGGAATACAAAACCTGATTGTGAGCGAGAGTCATCTCGGTCAGTTTGAAAACTGGCATCAATGTAACATCTTACAGTGAGCTCTTCTTTACTCCTCCAAACATTAAGAATATATCTTTAGTTCTTCTCAGATACTTCAGAATGTTCTTAACAGCAGTCCAATGGGCGATGTCAGGGGCTTACTGATAACGACTAGTCATGCTTAAAGCATGTGAGACGTCAGGTCTAGTACATAACATATCATACATGATGGAACCAACTGCTGAAGCATATGGAACTCCTTCCATTCGCTTAATTTCAATGTCCGTTGAAGGAGATTGTGATTTGTTCAACACAGTCCCTTTAATCATAGGAACACCTCCTTTCTTGGAGTTTTCCATCTTAAAGCGTGTCATCATTTTGTCTATGTATGTACTTTGACTTAGCCCAAGAAGCCGCTTAGATCTATCCCTATAGATCTTGATTCCTAGAATATAAGCTGCTTCTCCAAGATCTTTCATTGCGAAACAAGTTCCCAAATAGTGTTTAACTTCGTTAAGCATAGGGACGCTGTTTCCAATTATCAGTATATCATCCACATACAGGATGAGGAATGATATAGTGCTCCCACTAGCCTTTCTGTAAACACAAGGCTCATCTTTATTTTTGACAAAACCAAACTCTTTGATCTTTTGGTCAAAACGAAGATTCCAGCTACGAGACGCCTGCTTGAGTCCATAAATGGACTTATTCAGCTTGCACACCCTATTAGGATATTTTGGATCAACAAAACCGTCTGGCTGAACCATATAGACATCTTCAGAGAGATGCCCATTAAGAAAAGCGGTTTTGACATCCATTTGCCATATCTCGTAGTCATAGTACGCGGCTATGGCAAGCAATATCCTGATCGATTTGATCATAGCAACGGGCGAGAAGGTTTCATCATAGTCAATACCCTGAATTTGATTGAAACCCTTCGCAACTAGCCGTGCTTTAAAGGTGTGTACATTTCCATGCATATCGGTTTTTCTCTTGAAAACCCATTTGCTCCCTACTGCCCGAGATTCGCGGGGTAGCTCAACCAAGTCCCAGACTTGATTATCACGCATAGATTGCATCTTAGCATTCATGGCTTCCAGCCATTTTGCAGACTCTGGATCTGAGATAGCAGATTTGTAGTTAGCAGGTTCGTCACTAGACTCATCTACTACCAAGACTTCAGCACCTTCAAGATGCCAAAGGTATCTGTCAGGTTCTTTACGAGTCCTGCTACTTCTGCAAACGCCTGTGTTTATGTCTGATTCATCAGCAATAATTTCTTGTTGTTCAGACGTTCCGACTTCATCGGCGGTTGTTGTTGGTTCTCGAATTTCTTCAAGATCAACCACATTATTTCCAGTTCCTCGATTAAGAAGTTCTTCCTCGAGAAAACGCCCCTTCCTTTTGATGGAAATAACATTTGCATCAGGATGGTAGAAATAATATCCGCTTCTTTTATAGTATCCGACGAAAACAACCTTTTCGCCTCGAGGATCGAGCGTATCATCAGCATCACTTATGATGTATGCATCACATCCCCATACTTTTAGGTATTCCAAATCGAGTTTACGCCCATGCCTTATCTCATATGGGGTTTTGTTTACCTTTTTAGTCGGAGCCAGATTGACAATGCGGGCGACAATCATAAGAGCATGACCCCAAAAGGAGTGAGGCAAGTTAGTTCTACACATCATCGATCGAACCATATTAAGTAAGGTTCGATTTCTCCTCTCGCTCACGCCATTAAGTTGGGGTGTGCCAGGTGGAGTGGGTTCTGAAATTATTCCACACTCTTTGAGATGATTGAGTAACTCTAAGCTGAGGTATTCGCCACCTCGATCTGATCGAAGTATTTTTATCTTTCTAGTAAGTTGGGTTTCTACTTCGTCTTGAAACTCTTTGAACTTTTCAAAAGTTTCATGCTTATGCTTCATAAGATAGACATAAGCATATCGACTATAATCGTCGATGAAAGTAACGAAGTATCTTTCATGGTTTCTTGTCATGGTTCTGAAAGGGCCACATACATCAGTGTGAATGAGTCCTAGTAGACCATTGGCCCGTTCACCAACACCAGTGAAGGGACGCTTTGTGAGTTTACCAGCTAAGCAAGATTCGCAATCATTAAAGGAGTCCTGTCCAGTGGATTCAAGAATCCCCTCAGATTGGAGCCATTTTATGTGTGCCTTACTTATGTGGCCAAGTCTTCAATGCCATAGAAAGGTTTCATTAATACCAACTCTGTTACGCTTAGAAAGGTGATATATGTTATTACATGTTTGAACATCAATCTCATAAATACCATTTCGAGGTTTAGCCTCAAAATAAAAGACATCATTCAAGTAGGCAGAAATAGAAATACCATTAAAAACGTACTTGAAATCTTGTTCAAACAAAAGGGAAACTGAAATAATGTTTCTGGTTATACCAGGTACAAACAAACAATTGTTTAAATTAACTACAAGGCCAGAAGGACATGAAAAATGAAATGTGCCGGTTGCAAGAACGGGCACTCTTTTCCCATCACCAACAATGAGTTCCATGTCGCCTTGTTTCAGCTTCCTCCACTTTTCAGGCTCCTGCAAAACATTAGTGATGTGGTAACCACACCCGGTATCAAATATCCATGTGTTGCTGGAGACAGTAAAAAGTTCAATAACATAAATGAGAATACCTGAAGAAGTGCCAATGTTATTGGCCTTGTTCGCCTTCAACTTGGCTAGATACTGTGGGCAGTTCCTTTTCCAGTGCCCCATTTGGTTGCATTCAAAGCACTGACGCTCCTGGGGAGGGGGTGGTTTAGCAACCTGCTTGTTGTTGGTGGCAGATTTGGCAGCAACAATAGCCATTTTCTTGCCTTTGCTGTTATGAGCCCTTTTCTTGTTGTTGGGCTTCTTAATACCACCAGACTTGACCATCAGAACTTGGTTGGTTTTATGTGGAATGTTCATCTCGGCCGTTTTGAGCATACCATGTAGCTCAGGCACAGTCTTCACCCAAGCATTCATATTATAGTTCGTAATGAACTGGTCATACGAGCTAGGGAGAGAGTTCAAGATGAAGTCCGCTGCCATTTCATCTTGCAGGGGATAACCAAGTTTGTTCATCTGATCAATGTATCCTTTCATCTTAAGCACATGAGTACTGACACACGATCCTTCGTGCATTCTACAGCTTATGAGCTGCTTCATGGTGTCATATCGCTCCTGTCGGGCTTGTTTCTGAAACATGCCTTTCAGTTGCTGGATCATGTCATAAGCATCTTTATCTTCCATGTTCTTCTGAAGTTCAGGAGATATGGTGGCTTGCATAAGGCAGGCTACCTCAATGGCATCCTTGTTATGCTTTTCCAGTGCCTTACGAGCAGTAGTAGTGTTACTTTCATGCTCGGTAGGGACTGGGCCATCTAAGATATATAGCTTTTTCGCCATCTTGAGAACTATTCTCAGATTGCGGTGCCATTCGAGAAAGTTGGTGTTATTCAGTTTTTCCTTTTCAAGTATAGACTTGAGAACGAAGGAGTTGTTTTCATTAGACATCTGTTACATAAGCAAAGAGATTTTAATTAGTATTTTCAATGTATATTTCCTTATTTAATTAGTGACCCATTACAGTAATTAGAACAAGGAATGAGAATTTGGCTATGTCAGTAGTAAAGGCAGTTGTGGCATGCACTTCAGTAAGTGACTAGGCAGACTGACAACGAGTGTCAACTGTGAGAATTGCACAACTCTCGAGTATGAGGCCGCTAAGACAACTCTTGTCTATGCATTGATACATTTTGCCTCATCTATGCCGACTTTCTACTTTCGAGACAGCTGGAGCATGTGGCGAGAAAAGAAAAAGTAATAGTCGTCCTAAAAGAGGTACATGTGGAAGGGTCGGATGTGTCAACGAAACCCTTTCACCTTGGAAGGATATGCTAGACATCAAGTGTGGTGCTGTGGCTCCAAACACTGATGGTTCGCTTTTACGTTCCAAGTGTAGCTTGTGATAGGATGGCATAAACTATTGATTTTAATTATGGGTTAATTTAATATTTACCAAATAGGGTCGTAAGAGCCAATTTTAGTACATATTTAATCGTGACATCTTGATGAACCCTTTCATCTCTCAGGACACTTAATTTTAAATAACCTATTAAAACTAAGTTTGTCGCGACTTGTATAACCATTTAAAAGTTAATAGTTTTAAAACTATTAAGTTATGAGTATTAGAAAGTTAAAACTTGTTAAATTTCAAAAACTCTAATGGTTATTATTTATTTTAAAATAAACTATTTGGTTTATCACAAATATTTACAAGTTGTAAAAATCAATTTAGAACTTGTTATAATTGATTGTGAACATTTTAAAACACCTTTTAAAAGTTTGGTATTAGGTTGGTATGTTATATAACACCTTATATGATAAAAGCAACCATAATGCAAAAATAAATATGTAAATCTTTAGGCCATTTTGTTTGATCTTGCTAGAGCCAAATAGCAAGACCAAACTGGGTCACGTGGTAACAAACAACCACAGGGATGGACCTAGTGCATCTAGTTGTCTTTAGCACCTCCTTGATTCCTGTAATGTCTTCAGATTTGTCTTCGGGTCTTCAACTTTATATTATAATATAAAAATATAACATGAATTGAAACCCTAATCTATTACAACTTTGAGCCACAAAGTGGGCCAAAACCATAAAACAAAACAATAACAAAAATACAAGTACAAGGTCGGCCAGATTTACATATTCAACACAATCATATTGAAGTGAGCAATCTTTTGGTCAAATAAAACAAATAAAACTTTTGATCAAATAACTTTTTGCCCAAGAAATATTTAGATCTGAAACTTTAAAGAAGTTAAAGTTTGAGATCTATAACCGGTTAAAAGGACCGGTTCCGATTTGCATGTTGTAAGCGTGGCTCTGATACCACTGTTGGGATTCAGTGGTGTCAATTTTACTTTTAATAAAACGGGTTTGATATATTTTGTTAACTGAATAAATAATTAATAAAATACGCAGCGGAATAAATATAAAAATTGACACCAAAAGTGAACCGAACAGGATCATAGTTACAAACATGCAAATACGATATATAAAACAATTAATCTACTGATGAGATTAAATATACCTTAGTGGTTAAAGATTAACCGTGTGAGGCACCGAGGTACAATGAACGAGTGCTAGAACACGAACACGGATGGCACGAGTAACAGCTCGCGGCAGTGCGGCAATCTTGACTTCTATTAGACGTCACAAAAAGGAATTAGGTGAATGGCACCTTTTAGAGGTGGCGGCAGGCTTTTGTATTGTGATTGTCTCACAAAACAAAAGGGTAAAATTCCCTTCTTTTTCCTTACGGCAGAAGCACACACAAAAGGAAAATTATAGAGATCAAATATATATAGTAATATATATATATATATATTTAGGTTAACTAATAACCCTAATTATCTTTTAGGCCCCGAAGCCCAATATAATAATTTCAAGCCTAGACGCGATACGAAGCCCGAAAAACAAAGTTTAATTAAATAAGTAATTAAACGTTATATTATTTATAACCAATATAAATAATAAATTCCGTTTCTCGTGGATATATAATTATTCTAGATAATTATATATATTTCGTTCTGTTAATCGTTCGTGATCACCAGTTAATCGAGTTAAGTGGATTTAATGTTCGTTGCCCAAGGTGTAACTCTTACGGGTCATAGCTCGGTCAGCAGCGTTGACTTATCGGACCCGTACATATAATTCCAACAGTTCTCTTCCACGTCGGTCACAATTTTTAGAAACAAACGTTTCGACATACGGAACATATGCCAAAAGATATCTTCGTTGTACTTCGGGTCTTCAGCAAAATAACACGTTGACGTTCAATATATCTCCTTCGGTTAGATGTGCCCGTGTCTTGAAGTTCGGCTTCTTCGATGAGATTTAAAAAAAAATGCTACTATCGGATGAATCGTCGCTACTCATGGGTGGGAACCATGACGGGAGTTCATCCGCCATTTTGTTTTGTAAATGTTTGGGAAGAATTGGTGGTATTTTTTGGTTTGGTTGGGTATAAATTTGAAGGTATTTGGTTATGGTTTGGTTTGGTATTTATAGTTTAATTTTTTAAAGAAAAAATATTTTTCTTTTTTATTTTAAACGGTAATATTACCGTTAACTCGCCCCAACGTTAAACTTTTGCACCTTCCCCGCGTCGGCATACCCTCCCCGATTCAGCAAACACCCCGCATCGGTAAAGGGTCAGCGGCGGCGTTTGCCGCGCGGCAAAACCTTTTGCCGAGCCTTTTACCGAGCCCACACCCTATACCCTTAGGAATAGGAACAGGAATAAGAAATCTATACTATCTATAATAAGAGAAGATTGGCTGAAGTAAATCTGCCTATGTGTCAGCTTCTAGGGTATGCCAAATGTCAATGATGATGTCATAATTCCGTTTTATACATAATTAAAGGGGGTAATTTGAATTTTAAAAAGACTTTAAAATTCAAATTTGGCCCACATTCACCTTTTCAAATCTTAATATTAAAAGACTTTAAATTTCAAAGCTGGCCCACATTCACGTTTTCAAACCACTGCCATCAAACTACTGCCCCTCCCACATTCACCTTTTCAAACCACTGCCCCCTCCCAACATCTATTATAAATTCAAACCTCCCCAATCAAACCACTGCCAATTCAAAATTTTGGCTCCATTTTCGAAATTTAAACATGGCCCCAGATTCAAAATTTAAACAACAGACGTATAAAAAGGGTAATCTCTCTCTAAAATTCACTTTCGTCTCTCTCTATCTTCTTCAGTCCCCTTTCACAAACCCTAACCCTCAATCGATCTGCAGAGAGAACCAGAGAAAAAAAAAGGCCCGCTCAATGGCTTATCCTCAAATCGACGCTGATACTTTCTCAAATCTACAGTTCGTGTTGCCTCCTTCTCAAATCGACGCTGATACTTTGGGTCAGGGGGAGCTGAAGCGTTTAAGGTAAGATAGAAATGATGAAGAAAACGAAAAATGTCTTCTAACCATGGATATTGATGAAATTCTTGAAAGCCAGTGGAGAATAGCTGATGTACCAAGCCACACGTTTAGAGAAGTTCGTTACAGGCATGTCTTATTCCTTTACGCCATTTTGTACATTATTTTAAACTTCAGCTTAAAAGTATATGGTTAAATGGGCAAAAGTCTCTTATAATATTCTACTTTGCTTTATTAAAAAGTTAAACTTTAAGTTTTTAGTAGTTGTTTTTGAAATCGTACTTAATATATTAATTGTTTATGAAATAAAAAATAACAAAATCCTACGACCCACCCATTTTATCACCGTATAACTTTGGTTACAAACAAATAATTTTCTGAAACAGCAAAGGGAAAAGCATTATACTTTACAAAAAAATAGCCCAAAAATGTCCAATAAGAATGTTTTGTTGTATTTTAATTTTAACAATTGGTCGAAATCACTAATTCATCCAAGTGTTTCTTTTGGGAATTTCTAAAGCGCGATGGACGGTATTCACCAAAAAGCTATTAGTATGATGGTTTAAAATGTAAATCGCTCATTTTAATTATGCTGATACTAATAGAAGTGAAGAAGATACAAGGAAAATGATGGGATCTTTTAGTTAACATATTTTGGTATAATAAACCTATTCATAACCTAAGTTTTATTACAAGTTCATAAATTATGTTATATTATGAATAAAATGCCCTTTTGGCGCATAGTTTGGTTTAAAACCATAATCATACAAAATTGATTTCCTACTGATATTATAACATAATTAAAGTATTTTGGCAGAATGAACTTGTTCATAATATAAGTTTTTATGCAAGTTCTTACGAAATGACTAAAATGCCCTTATGGTGCATATTTTGGTTTTAAACCATAATGATCATATAACCTTGGTTACCTACTGACTTGGTAACATATTTAAAATATTTGGGCATATTGAACTTGTTTATTGCTCATCCAATCACCCTCTATCGCCTATGCGCGTACGGTTGAGCTTATGTAACTAGTTTATGTAAGTTCACCGAAACGGGTCAAATCTTTTCAAATTCATTTCAATTTCGAGAATGTATATTGTTTGCCTATATTATACAAGTCTTAGTACTTGTGGGGTTTAAACTACATTCTATCCTGCTCACCACCCTCTCCCTGGTCAGGATAATCTTGCTGTACATAGCTACGCTCACCACTGTAACCGTGGTCGGGATAGTCTTGGTGTACATAGTTCCGCTCACCACCGTAACCGTGGTCGTGATAATCTTGTTGTACATAGCTCTGCTCACCACCGTAACCTTGGTCGGGATAGTTTGGTTGACCGTACAGATATTCAGCCTGAGGATACGGTTCATCTCCGTATCCGTAATCCGAATAGCCGTGTTGTGTGTCGGAGTCTTCCACATGGACATTCAAGTCCAGCTCCACCGTATTGTCACGATAACGAATGCCAGATACAACCTCCTCCTCCCTCATGTTGGAAGGGATCATTATATCGTATGAGGCAGAAATAGCGGCTCCCTCGTAAGAATCTGGAACAACGGACTCCTCAAAGTATTCACCGAAAATGTAGTTGCTAAACCACGACATCGTAATCACTGAAAAAATGTTCTCTTCAACAGAATTTTCACAGTTCAAAACAACAAACCCAACAGAACCTCAACATCAATTTTTTGAAATGGATGAAATTTTTTTGTAGAATACGAGACAGAACGCATGGCCTGCCACTTAAATGCATGAAATGGGGTTGAAACGTTCCACTTTTCTGAAACAATGTACAGAATATAACATCACATCAAGTCTCATCACCCTTTGTCTACAGAAAGAACCCTAAACGCCCCGCTTTGGCCAAAGCGGGACGCTTCAACATACAGAACAGGGACATCGTACACCATCACATCACCGTTTATCTGGAAAGCAGGCCAAAACGCCCCGCTTTGGCCAAAGCGGGGCACTTTAGAGGGGTGTGGAAATAAGGTTTGGGAGTATGAATATCAAGGTCCATAATAAATCAGAATATTCGACGTGAAGACCCTGTCTCTCTTATTTATCAACTAGTTGATGCCCCGCCCGCGTTGCGGGGCAATGGCCGAATAATTCTCAACAAATTAAAAAAACAATCATATAGTTTTCCAAGGAAAAAAACTAAAACGATAAGAAGACCGTTATTTGAGCACATGGCAAAACAGTAATTTGTCAGGACTAATGAGCGAGTGTTAGGCATCTCTTTGACACAGAAAACAATTAAATCGAGTCAACCGATTAAAACAAAAAAATCTTTTATAGTTATGCTAAAAAAACCAAAACAATGGCAATACTGTAATTTTTAACTAAGGGCAATGTTGTATTTTTTTACTGTGGCAAAATCTTAATTTTCCAAAAGCTAAAGTGATGGCAAGAGTATAAATTTGTAGCAAGGGCAAATTCATAAATTTGCGTTCGGCCAAATTCATAAACTTTAACTTGGGATAATATCGTTTATGAATTTGAACTAAGGACACAATCGTAATTTTTGGTTAGAGGAAATACATAATTTTATTTTGAACTGATGGCAAAACTGTAATTTTGAGTTGGGGGCAAAAGAATAAATGTATTTTGAACTGGGAGCAACATGATAATTTTTAATGAAAACATATTTTTATTTTGAACTAGGGGGTAAAAACGTAATTTTGAGCTGCGGGCGAAATCGTAATTTTGAACCGAGGGCAAAATCGTAATTTTTAGCTAAGAGCAAAAGCATAATTTTATTTTGAGTTGGGGGCGAATACGTAATTTTAAACTGGTGGCAAAAACGTAATTTTAAAATGAGTATAAAATAATTAACTGGTTGGTTCAATTGGGGAGTGCCAGGAAGCTGCGTGACACTATTCCCCCAATGGAAACTAATGGCAAAACTGTAACTTTAAACCGGGCAAAAACATAAATTTGAACCGATGGCAAATTTGAAAATTTTAGCTGGGAGCAAAAGCGTCATATTATTTTTAACTGGGGGCAAATACATAATTTTGAACTGATGGCAAAATCGTAATTTTAAAGCGCGAATAAAATCGTAAATTAGTTGGGACACTAGGGAAGTGCCAGGCAGGTGCCTGGCACTATTTCCTTTGCCGCCCCTTTCCTCCAATCGATGGGAAGCATTATTACCGTCGGCACTTGCTTTTGTTGTATTTAGGAATTAGGAGTTAGGAATAAGAATTAGGTAGTGTTTGGTATGCAGTAATGAGATGCGGAATGGAATTGATCATTATGAGGGAATGAAGAAAGGGGTGTTTGTTTGGTCAATGGAATGAAATCACCCATTCAATAAGGTATTCCATTCCCTCAAAATCATTCCATCTACTCCCCATGTTTTTTTTCATTCCATCCCATCTAGCACCAACACAACAACCTACCACCTTCGCCACCATCCACCACCACCACCGACGCCATCATCTCCTCTACCCGCAACCCGTCAACGCCTCCACCGCCACCCGACAGCCACTACCGCTGGCACCACCCACTGCCACCGTTGCCACCCGCCACTGTTGCCACCCACCGCCGCCACCAACCACTATCGTCGGCAACGCCACCCACCACTATCGTCGGCAACGCCACCCACCACCACCGTCGACGTCACCACCACCGCCACAACCAACCACCGCCGCCGCCGCCGCCCACCGCTACCTCTGCCTACACACACCACCCGGTCACCACTACCCGCCATCACCGCCTCCACCGCCACCCACAATCACTACCATCGACCACCACCACTCACCGCTGATTTTATTTCTTCGTTTTTCTTGCCTACCAAACAATACACAATATTAATTCATTCAATTCCCACATGGTAACCAGACAAGACATGAAATGGTAATGATCCATTGCATTCCTTTGTCCATTCCATTACCTCGTCCATTCCACTCCCTCGTCCATTCCATCACCCCGTACAAAACAGACAATTTAAGAATTTCCTACATCTACATTTACCATGGCAGGGAATAGTGTTTCCCTGCCATTGGTCGAAATGGGCGGCCGGCAATACACCATTGGACCAACCAGTTTATTATTTTTTATCCACTTTAAATTTATGGTTTTGCCCCCAGTTTAAAATTACGTTTTCGCCCCAAGTTCAAAAAGTAATTACCTTGTTTCTCCCTGCAAAAAATTACGCATATGCCCTCGGTTCAAATATTACGATTTTACCCTGCGCCAAAATTACGTTTTCGCCCCAGCTCAAAATAAAATTATGTTTTCCCCCTATCTCACAATTACGCTTTTTCACCACTTTATTATTTTACATCCACTTTAAAATTACGTTTTTGCCCACAGTTTAAATTTACGTTTTTGCCCCCAGTTCAAACTAAAAATATGCTTCTGCCCTCAGCTAAAAATTACGATTTTCCCTCGGTTGCAAAATTACGTTTGCACCCTCAATTCAAAATTATGTTTTTTTCCCCAGTTAAAAATAAAATTATGGTTTTCTCCTAGCTAAAAATTTTGAATTTACCCCCGTTAAAAATTACGATCTTGTAGTCGTTTTAGTTTTCCTTTCTAACAAAACTATAGTACTATTTTTTAATTGGTTGAGAATTATTCGGCCATCGCCCCACAACGCGGGCGGGGCATCAACTAGTTAGGAATAGGAATTAGGGTGTAAGGAGTGGTTAAACACCTTAGAGTGGCAAACCAAAAAAACAATCAATCAGAGTGCGCCATGCCAATCAGTCAAAAGTGTTTAAACTTTGCTGAAAACTTTTGGCAATGGTTTAAACACTTGCTGAAGTGGTAAACTTTTTTTTTTGTAAACTAGTATATTTAATATTTAAGTTAATAAATGTAGAATAAACTAATAATAACATTAAATTAAATTAAAAACATTAAAATTACATTAAATTAAAAAACAATAAAGTTACATTAACTTGAAATAAATTAAACTAGTCTTCGTCGGAATCGACCAAAAGATGGGGTAAATCTTGACTTGCGAGATGATTTATGAGATCGTGTTTTAGTCTCCAATGCGTGTCTTCATCCATCAACTCGCCCAACATCGTATCGTCTAGAGCGGGCTCGACCGGAGGATCCCGAATGTGCACCGGTGATATCGCCCTTCCTTCATCTTTCAAAATCATGTTGTGTAAAATAATACATGTGTACACAACACTCCTAATTTTTTAACGGATCTTGCTCGCATCGGTCGACTCAATACACCCCATTTCGCCTTCAAAACACCAAAATCCCGTTCGAGATCTTTTCTTGCCGTCTCATGTTGCCTCTTGAATTTCTTTTGTTCTACTTCGTGAGGGTAAGGGATCGATTTCACAAACACGGACCACGAAGGGTAAATTCCATCTGCGAGCAAATAACCACGTTTGTATAAATGGTTGTTAACGTAAAATGGACATTTTGGCGCGGTTCCATTTCGTTCCGTTAAAAATAACAGAGATTGTTGTAGCACACATTGATATCGTTTAGAGAACCCGGTGGACCGGCAAAAGCATGCCAAAACCATAATTCTTGAGTAGCAACCGCTTCGAGCATAACAGTCGGGTATCGGTGATCTCCTCGCATATATTGGCCTCGATACTCTGTCGGAAAAAAAATCGCTAAACGAAATGGGTGCAATCATGGCTACCGAACATACCTGGAAGGTGATGTTTTTCCTCATGAGCTTGGTATAAAAGTGCCATGTCCTGGCTTGTCGGTCTACGTAAGAACTCGGGAGTGTATATTTTGCAAACCGTGTCGCAAAAATATTCTAGGCACTCGCGGGAAGTTCTTTTGGCCATATGCAAGTACTCGTCGTTCTCGTTTGGAGTGTTACCAGTTGCGAGCTGTTTAATAGCCGATGTCACCTTTTGCAACGGCATAAAGCCCTTCCTACCTCGCGCACCGGGGGCCTCTTCAAACCACGGGTCGTTCTCTTCCATGTCGGCCACAATTTTTAGAAACAAACGTTTCGACATACGGAACCTATGCCAAAAGATATCTTCGTTGTACTTCGGCTCTTCGACAAAATAATCCGCCATGTGTGTCTCATGCCCCACCTCACGTTGACGTTCAATATATCTCCTTCGGTTAGATGTGCCCGTGTCTTGTGACGTTCAATATATCTCCTTCGGTTAGATGTGCCCGTGTCTTGAAGTTCGGCTTCTTCGATGAGATTTTGAAAAAAAAGAATGCTACTATATGATGAATCGTCGCTACTCATGGGTGGGAATCATAACGGGAGTTCATCCGCCATTTTGTTTTGTAAATGTTTGGGAAGAATTGGTGGTATTTTTTGGTTTGGTTGGGTATAAATTTGAAGGTATTTGGTTATGGTTTGGTTTGGTATTTATAGTTTAATTTTTTAAAGAAAAAATACTTTTCTTTGTTATTTTAAACGGTAATATAACCGTTAACTCGCCCCAACGTTCAACTTTTGCACCTTCCCCGTGTCGGCATACCCTCCCCGATTCAGCAAACACCCCTCATCGGTAAAGGGTTGGCGACGGTGTTTGCCGCGCGGCAAAACCTTTTGCCGAGCCTTTTACCGAGCCCACACCGTATACCCTTAGGAATAGGAACAGGAATACGAAATTTAGGAAATAGGAAATTATCACCATTCAAAACACACACGTACATATATACATCTGACATATCTCACTTTAAGCTTTCACATCTTTTGGACAGATCCTTCCCTCCTCAGGTACTCTCTTTCTTATTTATTCAATACATACAATTTTCAATTTCTTATGAACTAGGGTTTTTCAACTTTTATCAAAACGGGTTTGATATATTTTATTAACTAAATATATAATTAATAAAATACGCAGCGGAATAAATATAAAAATCGACACCAAAAGTGAACCGAACAGAATCATGGTTACAAACATGAAAATACAATATATAAAACAATTAATCTACAGATGAGATTAAATATACCTTAGTGGTTAAAGATTAACCGTGTGAGACACCGAGGTACAATGAACGAGTGCTAGAACACGAACACAGATGGCACGAGTAACAGCTTGCGGCAGTGCGGCAATCTTGACTTGACTATTAGACGTCACAATGGTTAAGTTATGAGTTTTAGAAAGTTAAAACTTGTTAAATTTCAAAAACTCTAATGGTTATTATTTATTTTAAAATAAACTATTTGTTTTATCACAAATATTTACAAGTTGTAAAAATCAATTTAGAACTTGTTATAATTGATTGTGAACATTTTAAAACACCTTTTAAAAGTTTGGAATTAGGTTGGTATGTTATATAACACCTTATATGATAAAAGCAACCATAATGCAAAAATAAATATGTAAATCTTTAGGCCATTTTGTTTGATCTTGCTAGAGCCAAATAGCAAGACCAAACTGGGTCACGTGGTAACAAACAACCACAGGGATGGACCTAGTGCATCTAGTTGTCTTTAGCACCTCCTTGATTCCTGTAATGTCTTCAGTTTTGTCTTCGGGTCTTCAACTTTATATTATAATATAAAAATATAACATGAATTGAAACCCTAATCTATTACAACTTTGAGCCACAAAGTGGGCCAAAACCATAAAACAAAACAATAACAAAAATACAAGTACAAGGTCGGACATATTTACATATTCAACACAATCATATTGAAGTGAGCAATCTTTTGGTCAAATAAAACAAATAAAACTTTTGATCAAATAACTTTTTGCCCAAGAAATATTTAGATCTGAAACTTTAAAGAAGTTAAAGTTTGAGATCTATAACCGGTTAAAAGGACCGGTTCCGATTTGCATGTTGTAAGCGTGGCTCTGATACCACTGTTGGGATTCAGTGGTGTCAATTTTACTTTTAATAAAACGGGTTTGATATATTTTATTAACTGAATAAATAATTAATAAAATACGCAGCGGAATAAATATAAAAATTGACACCAAAAGTGAACCGAACAGGATCATAGTTACAAACATGCAAATACGATATATAAAACAATTAATCTACTAATGAGATTAAATATACCTTAGTGGTTAAAGATTAACCGTGTGAGGCACCGAGGTACAATGAACGAGTGCTAGAACACGAACACGGATGGCACGAGTAACAGCTCGCGGCAGTGCGGCAATCTTGACTTCTATTAGACGTCACAAAAAGGAATTAGGTGAATGGCACCTTTTAGAGGTGGCGGCAGGCTTTTGTATTGTGATTGTCTCACAAAACAAAAGGGTAAAATTCCCTTCTTTTTCCTTACGGCAGAAGCACACACAAAAGGAAAATTATAGAGATCAAATATATATAGTAATATATATATATATATATATATATATATATAGGTTAACTAATAACCCCCGAAGCCCAATATAATAAGTTTAAGCCCAGACGCGATACGAAGCCCGAAAAACAAAGTTTAATTAAATAAGTAATTAAACGTTATATTATTTATAACCAGTATAAATAATAAATTCCGTTTCTCGTGGATATATAATTATTCTAGATAATTATATATATTTCGTTCTGTTAATCGTTCGTGATCACTAGTTAATCGAGTTAAGTGGATTTAATGTTCGTTGCCCAAGGTGTAACTCTTACGGGTCATAGCTCGGTCAGCAGCGTTGACTTATCAGACCCGTACATATAATTCCAACAATCTCCCACTTGGACGACCTTCGATAAAAAGCTCAACGCAGACAGTCAGTGGTGCTCTAGCTGCACATGGCTGCCCCCACAAGGTATAACACTTTAAAGCCATTAACCAAAACACCTTGCTATTAGTAACAACTTACTACAGTAGAAACTCTATAAAATAATACATTTGGGACCACCAAAATTTATTAATTAAAAGAGTTATTATTTAATCGATAAATTAATAATTATTAATTTATATATTAATTAATATTTTATTAATTTATAGTAGAATACTTAGTTTACAAACACCTTTCAAGCTTCCACTTAATTATTGTATACAATGCATGTATATCAAATGAACGACCCAATTTGAAAGAAACCTTCAATCTCCCACCTTATTATGCTTCTTGTGTTCATTGTATCACTTTATGGACATTAAAAGTATTTTATATATAAATACAAGATCAAAATAGGTTAACACAAACAAATCATACACACAACATGGCTTCCCATCTTAAAGGTGTGAAAAAAACAACAAAAGGTGTCGATTTTATAGAAGTCTTTTGGAGGGTTATGAATTAGGGGTTCCAAATCTAGCAAAAATAAATGTATTAGATGCAATGAATCTTGCAATTTCAGCATGGACTATAGATGTTCGTGCAAATACAATTGCGAACTGCTTTCGTCATTGTAAACTTCGATCAACAGATAACATGACTTTTGAGAACTCAGATGAAGGTGGTGAAAGCACTCAAGAACTCCAGAATTTGATCAAAGAGTTGGGTTATCGCAATGCAATGGATGTCGAAGATGTTGTGACTCACCCAGAAGAAAATGTAGTTACACAGTTGTTGACTGATGAAGAAATTATTGAAAGCGTTATTGGAATTAATAAAGATGATATCGATGAAGAAGATGATGAAAGTTCTACAATAGAGCCCCCTTCGTGAAACGAAGCTATTAAAGCGGCAATCACATTGAACAATTTCTTGTTGAGCTATGAGAAAACAACACCAGAAGTTCTTACCATGCTAAGGAAAATTAGAGACGAGATTCAAGGGGAAATTGATTTCAACAAAAAACAAAAGACAATTGAGTCATTTTTCAAGAAACCTTCATAAATCATTCATGTAATATGCTATATATAAGGAATTATTAATTTATATTTTATATGGGGTCTAAAGAAATTATCAAAAATGTATTATCTTATAATTTTAGCGAATTATTAATTTAGCACCCTATCCCCAAGTAGGGATCGGCAAAAAATATTATCTTAGAGAGTTTATTAAATAATCGAGTATTAATTTATCGAGTTTCTACTGTATTGCAAGATAATAGACTTATGGTAATTGTTGTCATTCATCCTTTCTGTAAAAGACATAAATTGAATCAATGAGACATGGATTAAGTCCATTCTCATATGGTGTTCAATTATTATTGTTCTCGATCAAGAGTCAAAGTGGTCCGAACAAACACACAGTAAGTTTGGGTAAGGCCTTACACTTCACCAGTTTGAATCAACGAGGGCGCCACAATGTCTAACTGTTACATATCATGTAAGAGTATAGAATCCCATATCGACTACATACAACTCCCACTAAACTTCAGAACTATTCCCAATTAAAGCCTTTATGACTGGAAGTTACGCGACAACGGTTGACAGTAATCAAAGAATAATCCTTGGTAAACGGAAGTTCTAATATGTATCTCAGGTCAAAGGATACTAAATGAGTATACCAATATCAAATCATCTTATGACTAAGATCCATGAAGATGATTTGATGCGAGTTACATCCAACGTCATTCTCAATGAGGTCTGTGAATTTGGAAGTCAACTCCTTGAGTCCAAAGTCAGAATAGTCTTAATTCAGAATTGTTCCCACGAGTATGACCGACTACGGATAGTTTAGAATTCAAGATTCACGGATTAAACGTATTAAGATCGAACACAGTTATAAGATTCAAAATTGCATTTAACCAGTAAATCAAAATTGAATTCAAAAGTACAACTGTTAAAAGTTCGTACATCAAAATACTATATCAAAATATACAGCTAGCTAATCTAAGCCTGATAGCATCCATGTGCTGATCATGCTTGTCCTGAGTCATGGGCTTAGTAAACGGGTCTGCTAGGTTTTGATATGTGTCCACTTTGCTTATCACGATGTCTCCACGTTCCACAATTTCCCGTATGTAGTGGAACTTTCTTAGAATGTGCTTGGCCTTGTGATGAGACCTGGGCTCTTTGGCTTGAGCAATAGCACCTGTGTTATCACAGAATATCTCAATGGGTTTCTTAATGCTTGGAACCACATCGAGGTCGGTTATGAATTTCTTCATCCAAGCAACCTACTTTGCCGCATCAAATGCGGCTATATATTCAGATTCAGTGGTTGAATCCGCCACCACACTCTGCTTGGAGCTCTTCCATGAGATAGCTCCTCCATTTAGAGTGAATACAAAACCTGATTGTGAGCGAGAGTCATCTCGGTCAGTTTGAAAACTGGCATCAGTGTAACATCTTATAGTGAGCTCTTCTTCTACTCCTCCAAACATTAAGAATATATCTTTAGTTCTTCTCAAATACTTCAGAATGTTCTTGACAGCAGTCCAATGGGCGATGTCAGGGGCTTACTGATAACGACTAGTCATGCTTAAAGCATGTGAGACGTCAAGTCTAGTACATAACATAGCATACATGATAGAACAAATTGCTGAAGCATATGGAACTCCTTCCATTCGCTTAATTTCAATGTCCGTTGAAGGAGATTGCGCTTTGTTCAACACAGTCCCTTTAATCATAGGAACACCTCCTTTCTTGGAGTTTTCCATCTTAAAGCGTGTCATCATTTTGTCTATGTATGTACTTTGACTTAGCCCAAGAAGCCGCTTAGGTCTATCCCTATAGATATTGATTCCTAGAATATAAGCTGCTTCTCCAAGATCTTTCATTGCAAAACAAGTTCCCAAATAGTGTTTAACTTCGTTAAGCATAGGGACACTGTTTCCAATTATCAGTATATCATCCACATACAGGATGAGGAATGATATTGTGCTCCTACTAGCCTTTCTGTAAACACAAGGCTCATCTTCATTTTTGACAAAATCAAACTCTTTGATCTTTTGGTCAAAACGAAGATTCCAGTTACGAGACGCCTGCTTGAGTCCATAAATGGACTTATTCAGCTTGCACACCCTATTAGGATATTTTGGATCAACAAAACCGTCTGGCTGAACCATATAGACATCTTCAGAGAGATGCCCACTAAGAAAAGCGGTTTTGACATCCATTTGCCATATCTCGTAGTCATTGTACGCGGGTATGGCAAGCAATATCCTGATCGATTTGATCATAGCAACGGGCGAGAAGGTTTCATCATAGTCAATACCCTGAGTTTGAGTGAAACCCTTCGCAACTAGCCGTGCTTTAAAGGTGTGTACATTTCCATGCATATCGGTTTTTCTCTTGAAAACCCATTTGCTCCCTACTGCCCGAGATTCGGGGGGTAGCTCAACCAAGTCCCAGACTTGATTATCACGCATAGATTGCATCTTAGCATTCATGGCTTCCAGCCATTTCGCAGACTCTGGATCTGAGATAGCAGATTTGTAGTTAGCAGGTTCCTCATTAGACTCATCTAATACCAAGACTTCAGCACCTTCAAGATGCCAAAGGTATCTGTCAGGTTCTTTACGAGTCCTGCTACTTCTGTGAACGCCTGTGTTTATGTCTGATTCATCAGCAATAATTTCTTGTTGTTCAGACGTTCCGACTTCATCGGCGGTTGTTGTTGGTTCTCGAATTTCTTCAAGATCAACCACATTATTTCCAGTTCCTCGATTAAGAAGTTCTTCCTCGAGAAAACGCCCCTTCCTTTTGATGGAAATAACATTTGCATCAGGATGGTAGAAATAATATCCGCTTCTTTTATAGTATCCGACGAAAACAACCTTTTCGCCTCGAGGATCGAGCGTATCATCAGCATCACTTATGATGTATGCATCACATCCCCATACTTTTAGGTATTCCAAATCGAGTTTACGCCCATGCCTTATCTCATATGGGGTTTTGTTTACCTTTTTAGTCGGAGCCAGATTGACAATGCGGGCGACAATCATAAGAGCATGACCCCAAAAGGAGTGAGGCAAGTTAGTTCTACACATCATCGATCGAACCATATTAAGTAAGGTTCGATTTCTCCTCTCGCTCACGCCATTAAGTTGGGGTGTGCCAGGTGGAGTGGGTTCTGAAATTATTCCACACTCTTTGAGATGATTGAGTAACTCTAAGCTGAGGTATTCGCCACCTCGATCTGATCGAAGTATTTTTATCTTTCTAGTAAGTTGGTTTTCTACTTCGTCTTGAAACTCTTTGAACTTTTCAAAAGTTTCATGCTTATGCTTCATAAGATAGACATAAGCATATCGACTATAATAGTCGATGAAAGTAACGAAGTATCTTTCATGGTTTCTTGTCATGGTTCTGAAAGGGCCACATACATCAGTGTGAATGAGTCCTAGCAGACCATTGGCCCGTTCACCAACACCAGTGAAGGGACGCTTTGTGAGTTTGCCAGCTAAGCAAGATTCGCAATCATTAAAGGGGTCCTGTCCAGTGGATTCAAGAATCCCCTCAGATTGGAGCCATTTTATGCGTGCCTTACTTATGTGGCCAAGTCTTCAATGCCATAGAAAGGTTTCATTAATACCAACTCTATTATGCTTAGAAAGGTGATATATGCTATTACATGTTTGAACATCAATCTCATAAATACCATTTCGAGGTTTAGCCTCAAAATAAAAGACATCATTCAAGTAGGCAGAAATAGAAATACCATTAAAAACGTACTTGAAATCTTGTTCAAACAAAAGGGAAACTGAAATAATGTTTCTTGTTATACCATGTACAAACAAACAATTGTTTAAATTAACTACAAGGCCAGAAGGACATGAAAAATGAAATGTGCCGGTTGCAAGAACGGGCACTCTTTTCCCATCACCAACAATGAGTTCCATGTCGCCTTGTTTCAACTTCCTCCACTTTTCAGGCTCCTGCAAAACATTAGTGATGTGGTAACCACACCCGGTATCAAATACCCATGTGTTGCTGGAGACAGTAAAAAGTTCAATAACATAAATGAGAATACCTGAAGAAGTGCCAATGTTATTGGCCTTGTTCGCCTTCAGCTTGGCTAGATACTGTGGGCAGTTCCTTTTCCAGTGCCCCATTTGGTTGCATTCAAAGCACTGACGCTCCTGGGGAGGGGGTGGTTTAGCAACTTGCTTGTTGTTGGTGGCAGATTTGGCAGCAACAATAGCCATTTTCTTGCCTTTGTTGTTATGAGCCCTTTTCTTGTTGTTGGCCTTCTTAACACCACCAGACTTGACCATCAGAACTTGGTTGGTTTTATGTGGAATGTTCATCTCGGCCGTTTTGAGCATACCATGTAGCTCAGGCACAGTCTTCACCCAAGCATTCATATTATAGTTCGTAATGAACTGGTCATACGAGCTAGGGAGAGAGTTCAAGATGAAGTCCGCTGCCATTTCATCTTGCAGGGGATAACCAAGTTTGTTCATCTGATCAATGTATCCTTTCATCTTAAGCACATGAGTACTGACACACGATCCTTCTTGCATTCTACAGCTTATGAACTGCTTCATGGTGTCATATCGCTCCTGTCGGGCTTGTTTCTGAAACATGCCTTTCAGTTGCTGGATCATGTCATAAGCATCTTTATCTTCCATGTTCTTCTGAAGTTCAGGAGATATGGTGGCTTGCATAAGGCAGGCTACCTCAATGGCATCCTTGTTATGCTTTTCCAGTGCCTTACGAGCAGTAGTAGTGTTACTTTCAGGCTCGGTAGGGACTGGGCCATCTAAGATATATAGCTTTTTCGCCATCTTGAGAACTATTCTCAGATTGCGGTGCCATTCGAGAAAGTTGATGTTATTCAATTTTTCCTTTTCAAGTATAGACTTGAGAACGAAGGAGTTGTTTTCATTAGACATCTGTTACATAAGCAAAGAGATTTTAATTAGTATTTTCAATGTATATTTCCTTATTTAATTAGTGACCCATTACAGTAATTAGAACAAGGAATGAGAATTTGGCTATGTCAGTAGTAAAGGCAGTTGTGGCATGCACTTTAGTAAGTGACTAGGCAGACTGACAACGAGTGTCAACTGTGAGAATTGCATAACTCTCGAGTATGAGGCCGCTAAAACAACTCTTGTCTATGCATTGATACGTTTAGCCTCATCTATGCCGACTTTCTACTTTCGAGACAGCTGGAGCATGTGGTGAGAAAAGAAAAAGTAATAGTCGTCCTAAAAGAGGTACATGTGGAAGGGCCGGATGTGTCAACGAAACCCTTTCACCTTGGAAGGATGTGCTAGAGATCAAGTGTGGTGCTGTGGCTCCAAACACTGATGGTTCGGTTTTACGTTCCAAGTGTAGCTTGTGATAGGATGGCATAGACTATTGATTTTAATTATGGGTTAGTTTAATATTTACCAAATAGGGTCGTAAGAGCCAATTTTAGTACATATTTAGTCGTGACATCTTGATGAACCCTTTCATCTCTCAGGACACTTAATTTTAAATAACCTATTAAAACTAAGTTTGTGCCGACTTGTATAACCATTTAAAAGTTAATAGTTTTAAAACTATTAAGTTATGAGTTTTAGAAAGTTAAAACTTGTTAAATTTCAAAAACTCTAATGGTTATTATTTATTTTAAAATAAACTATTTGTTTTATCACAAGTATTTACAAGTTGTAAAAATCAATTTAGAACTTGTTATAATTGATTGTGAACAGTTTAAAACACCTTTTAAAAGTTTGGTATTAGGTTGGTATGTTATATAACACCTTATATGATAAAAGCAACCATAATGCAAAAATAAATATGTAAATCTTTAGGCCATTTTGTTTGATCTTGCTAGAGCCAAATAGCAAGACCAAACTGGGTCACGGGATAACAAACAACCACAGGGATGGACCTAGTGCATCTAGTTGTCTTTAGCACCTCCTTGATTCCTGTAATGTCTTCAGTTTTGTCTTCGGGTCTTCAACTTTATATTATAATATAAAAAAATAACAAGAATTGAAACGCTAATCTATTACAACTTTGAGCCACAAAGTGGGCCAAAACCATAAAACAAAACAATAACAAAAAAACAAGTACAAGGTCGGCCAGATTTACATATTCAACACAATCATATTGAAGTGAGCAATCTTTTGGTCAAGTAAAACAAATAAAACTTTTGATCAAATAACTTTTTGCCCAAGAAATATTTAGATCTGAAACTTTAAACAAGTTAAAGTTTGAGATCTATAACCGGTTAAAAGGACCGGTTCCGATTTGCATGTTGTAAGCGTGGCTCTGATACCACTGTTGGGATTCAGTGGTGTCAATTTTACTTTTAATAAAACGGGTTTGATATATTTTATTAACTAAATAAATAAATAATAAAATACGCAGCGGAATAAATATAAAAATTGACACCAAAAGTGAACCGAACAGGATCATAGTTACAAACATGCAAATACGATATATAAAACAATTAATCTACTGATGAGATTAAATATACCTTAGTGGTTAAAGATTAACCATGTGAGGCACCGAGGTACAATGAACGAGTGCTAGAACACGAACACAGATGGCACGAGTAACAGCTCGCGGCAGTGCGGCAATCTTGACTTCTATTAGACGTCACAAAAAGGAATTAGGTGAATGGCACCTTTTAGAGGTGGCGGCAGGCTTTTGTATTGTGATTGTCTCACAAAACAAAAGGGTAAAATTCCCTTCTTTTTCCTTACGGCAGAAGCGCACACAAAAGGAAAATTATAGAGATCAAATATATATAGTAATATATATATATATATATATATATATATATACTTAGGTTAACTAATAACCCTAATTATCTTTTAGGCCCCGAAGCCCAATATAATAAATTCAAGCCCAGAAGCGATACGAAGCCCGAAAAACAAAGTTTAATTAAATAAGTAATTAAACGTTATATTATTTATAACCAATATAAATAATAAATTCCATTTCTCGTGGATATATAATTATTCTAGATAATTATATATATTTCGTTCTGTTAATCGTTCGTGATCACCAGTTAATCGAGTTAAGTGGATTTAATGTTCGTTGCCCAAGGTGTAACTCTTACGGGTCATAGCTCGGTCAGCAGCGTTGACTTATCGGACCCGTACATATAATTCCAACAGTTCTCTTCCACGTCGGCCATAATTTTTAGAAACAAACGTTTCTACATACGGAACATATGCCAAAAGATATCTTCGTTGTACTTCGGGTCTTCGACAAAATAATCCGCCATGAGTATCTCATGCCCCTCCTCACGTTGACGTTCAATATATCTCCTTCGGTTAGATGTGCCAGTGTCTTGAAGTTCGGCTTCTTCGATGAGATTTAAAAAAAAGAATGCTACTATCGGATGAATCGTTGCTACTCATGGGTGGGAGCCATGACGGGAGTTCATCCGCCATTTTGTTTTGTAAATGTTTTGGGAAGAATTGGTGGTATTTTTTGGTTTGGTTGGGTATAAATTTGAAGGTATTTGGTTATGGTTTGGTTTGGTATTTATAGTTTAATTTTTTAAAGAAAAAATATTTTCTTTTTTATTTTAAACGGTAATATTACCGTTAACTCGCCCCGACGTTAAACTTTTGCACCTTCCCCGCGTCGGCATACCCTCCCCGATTCAGCAAACACCCCGCATCGGTAAAGGGTCAGCGGCGGCGTTTGCCGCGTGGCAAAACCTTTTGTCGAGCCTTTTACCGAGTCCACACCCTATACCCTTAGGAATAGGAACAATAGGAACAGGAATAAGAAATCTATACTATCTATAATAAGAGAAGATTGGCTGATGTAAATCTGCCTATGTGTCAGCTTCTAAGGTATGCCAAATGTCAATGATGATGTCATAATTCCGTTTTCTACATAATTAAAAGGGGTAATTTGAATTTTAAAAAGACTTTAAAATTCAAAGTTGGCCGACATTCACCTTTTCATACCTTAATATTAAAAGACTTTAAATTTCAAAGTTGGCCCACATTCACCTTTTCAAACCACTGCCATCAAACTACTGCCCCTCCCACATTCACCTTTTCAAACCACTGCCCCTCCCAACATCTGTTATAAATTCAAACCTACCCAATCAAACCACTGCCAATTCAAAATTTTGGCTCCAGTTTCGAAATTTAAACATGGCTCCAGATTCAAAATTTAAACAACAGACGTATAAAAAGGGTAATCTCTCTCTAAAATTCACTTTCGTCTCTCTCTATCTTCTTCAGTCCCATTTCACAAAACCTAACCCTCAATCGATCTGCAGAGAGAACCAGAGAAAAAAAAAGGCCCGCTCAATGGCTTATCCTCAAATCGACGCTGATACTTTCTCAAATCTACAGTTCGTGTTGTCTCCTTCTCAACATGTTGCCTCCTTCTCAAATCATGACAGATTGAAGGTTAGAAATCGTCTTCTCATATTTGCTCTTCCTTTCTCAGTTTGCTTTTTAACACATATTTGAACTTCTAGGGTTCATATGTGGGCATAGAAAACAGAGGAATATCAGCAAAGAGTATTTCACAATTACCAACTTCAAAGTACCGGTCTGGATTGTTCTCAAAGAACAAGAAGGAAGAAAAGTAAGAATGCTTATTTAAAATTCTTTTCATTTTCTTTTAAGTTTTATCTTTTTTTAATGGGGCCTTAAAGCACATACCTTTAGTAGTTTAACTCATATTGCATAACCGTACATTTGAATTCTTGGATTAATCATTGTCCCCAGTATGATTCTGATTGATTTGGTGAATTGTGGTGAATTGATTTAGTAGTTTAACTCATATTGCATAACCGTACATTTGAATTATCTTGATGATTTTGAATACTTAATCAAAACCGTAGTTTTATGTTATTTTTGGTTTTATAGTTTTTACTGTTTATAGTTTTACGTTCTATGTATTCGATGAAATGCAAGGTGCGTGTGCATCTGATTTGGGCCTTCATTGTTCGAAACACTTAGTCGAGTAACAAAATTGGGCTTTTTGTTTAGATTATGATCATCTTCAAAATGCCTTCTAAGTGTTTGATGAAACGCCAGTTCATTTTTTTTTTTGTTTTTGTTTTCTAAACACTTCTTAGGTTGACAAAATATTTAATGATTAGAAAACTCAAATTATTAATGATTAGAAAACTCAAATTAATGATTAGAAAACTCAAATTATTTCAGGTAATGCATCTGGTGTTATATTAATGATTAGAAAACTCAAATTATTTCAGTTATATTAATAATATAATATTAATTCAACTGGAGATTAGAAAACTCAAATTATTTCATTTGATATAATTTTGTCGTTCATTAGACTGTTATCTTGACCTTGTGATTGATGATGACTAGGAGGTTGTCTTCCTACAAGTTATGAACGAGTCTGGTTGAGCCGCATATAGTTCATTTGTCCAATTTAATAAGCCGATGTGGACTGTTGGTACTATGTTATAACAATTAGCATGCTTAATCGATTTGATGTTGATCTTTTCATAGTTAGTTACTTCTAATAATTATTATTACATTTTGCAGAGCATAAAAGAACAAGATGTAGCAGTTGAACGAAGAGGCTAGACACTTCAATCAGGCTCATGTGTAAGCCCTAAGTTTAATATCATATTTACCATATCTAGCATGATCCGCTTAATTTGAACATACTAAATTGAAGGAAAGAGTGTCTAATGTTTTTTATGTACACTGCAGTGCCTCGCCTCTTATGACATTCTCATGAGTTCAAGAGATTTGGGTCAGGGGGAGCTGAAGCGTTTAAGGTAGATAGAAATGATGAAGAAAACGAAAAATGTCTTCTAACCATGGATATTGATGAAATTCTTGAAAGCCAGTGGAGAATAGCTGATGTACCAAGCCACACGTTTAGAGAAGTTCGTTACAGGCATGTCTTATTCCTTTACGCCATTTTGTACATTATTTTAAACTTCAGCTTAAAAGTATATGGTTAAATGGGCAAAAGTCTCTTATAATAATCTACTTTGCTTTATTAAAAAGTTAAACTTTAAGTTTTTAGTAGTTGTTTTTGAAATCGTACTTAATATATTAATTGTTTATGAAATAAAAAATAACAAAATCCTACGACCCACCCATTTTATCACCGTATAACTTCGGTTACAAACAAATAATTTTCTGAAACTGCAAAGGGAAAAGCATTATACTTTACAAAAAAATTGCCCAAAAATGTCCAATAAGAAGGTTTTCTTGTATTTTAATTTTAACAATTGGTCGAAAATCACTAATTCATCCAAGTGTTTCTTTTGGGAATTTCTAAAGCGCGATGGACTGTATTCAACAAAAAGCTATTAGTATGATGGTTTAAAATGTAAATCGCTCATTTTAATTATGCTGATACTAATAGAAGTGAAGAAGATACAAGGAAAATGATGGGATCTATTAGTTCGTAATTGTAATCATATCTAAACTAATATGTAATTAGCAATTTGCAGCTTACGGTTAATTCTTGAAAGCCAGCAGAGAACAGCTGATGTACCAAGCCACACGTTTAGAGAAGTTCGTTACAGGCATGTCTTACTCCTTTACGCCATTTTGTACATTATTTTTGCGTTTTAAGTAACTTCAGCTGGAAATCTTGTTGTGGTGCTCCAGGGCTATCTTCGTCATTTCAGGTTGGGTAATGAGTTATCTGTGTGTGCAGCGAGACGTTTGGGGTTTCTCAGCCTTTGTTACATCCATAGTGGTTGCTGCAAGATTCTGCGTTATGTGTTAATATATTGGAATTTTTGGTATTTGACTTATGAATTGTTAAAAAGTAACTATGCTTCTTATTATAGGCTATGTAACAAAAGAATGAATTGTTTTGGCATTTGATTTGAGAAACGAAAATGGTATTGAAAATCTTTGTTTGAATGTTAAAGGAATAAAGAGGGAATCAAGTAGAATCTTCATCAAACAAAGGTATGTTTATTCCTACTACTTCTGTTTTAATTATATTATATCATTTAAAGAGATGATGAGGTATTGTGTTACTACCCCTAAGTGAATTGAGTTTATTACTTTTGTGGTTTTGCTAACATCTAGAATGAAATAATAATTGGATTGGTAAATGTCACTTACTGAACGTTGTAGAGTGTGAAATTTTAGTTGTGAATTAAGAGTTTTGAACTGGTTCCAACTATTGATTAGTTTTCAACACAAATTTTGATTTTAGTGTTTAAGCAGGGATGGCTATGACAAACTCAAAGGGACCTTCAACAATGAGAAGTATGATGGGTTATTTAGTCATTCTTTTAATTTACCCCCTTTTTTACAAGGTTATTAAATGGGTTATTCGCTGTTAACGAGCAGCAGATAACGAGCAGCAGTTAACGAACAACAGAAGATAACGAGCAGCAGATAACGAGCAGCAGTTAACGAACAACAGCAGATAACGAGCAGCGGTTAACGAGCAGCAGTTAACCAACAGTGGACAATATGTATGACCTTCAGTTAACGAGCAGCTAACAGCAGTTAACGAGCAGCTAACAGCAGCTAACAGCACTTAACAGTAGTTAACATAACTTAACAACAGTTAACAGCACTTAACAGCAGTTAACAGCAGCTAACAATAGTTAACAGCAGCTAACATCAGTTAACAGCAGCTAACAGCAGTTAACCAGCAGTTAACAGCACTTAACAGCAGTTAACGAGCAGCAGTTAACATCAATTAACGAGCAGCAGTTAACGAACATCGTTAACTGTATCTCGACCACTTGTGCAGCGTTAATATATGAAATGAAACCTATAATGACAGCGTTAACTGTATAATGAAACCAAAAAAATATACATGACATCGTTAAATTAAAACCTATAAGGGCATTTAATAACCTTGTAAAAAAAAGGGGTAAATTAAAAGAATGACTAAATTACCCCTCTTCAATTTAATATTCTTATAGTATAAAACCATTTTTGGATGTATCTAGCAACTTTTTAAAAACCTCAGTGGTCTCTAAGAGAAAAAAAACTTTTTGGGATGGATTTAGCAAATGTGAACAAACGTCGGGGACGATTTTAGCAATTTACTCTTCTTTTTCGGACATCTATGTTTCTCATTTTTTATTTGGTTACTTAACAGGTTTTGTGGTTTCGCTTTTTGGTTGTTGTAGGAAGTTTGCTTCTTACAGGAGGTTAACCAGATTCTAGCGCCGAATCGTCTGGAGCCATTCTCAAGGCTGGCAAGTGGAAAGTTCACCTACTTCTCAAAGGATTGCTTACAACCCTTCCAAGAAAGGTATAATTTCCATAATACAACTTATCGTCATTGTTTACACATCTAATACTGTGGTATTGTATCATGTAGGGTTTTATTTTGGTTGTAAGTTTGATTTACCATCACTTTCAACACTCATACTATTTGCATAGACAGGTTATATATAATAAATGAAAATTTTTTGGGCCACTGTTGAGTCAAAACAGTGTTGTTAAAATAGTGGTTTGAAACACTTTTGGGTTAAAACAGAGTTTTAAACCACTGTTGGGTTAAAACAGTGGTTGAAACCACTTTTGGGTTAAAACAGTGTTTCAAGCCACTGTTGGGTTAAAACAGTGTTTCAAGCCACTGTTGGGTTAAAACAGTGTTTCAAGCAACTGTTGGGTTAAAAAACAGTGTTTGAAAACACCGTTGAGTCAAAACACTGTTGTTAAAGCAGTGGTTTGAAACCACTCTTGGGTTAAAACAGAGTTTTAAACTACTGTTGGGTTAAAACAGTGTTTGAAACCACTGTTGGGTTAAAACAGTGTTTCTAGCCACTGCTGAGTTACTTTTTTTGTTGGTTTTTTACTAATTTGCCAGAATACAGTCATCTAGCTAACAGAATGGGGGTCCGAGCATTTAGGAAAACTGCTTTCCAAGGTAGAGTATATCTTTTCAGCACTATTTATACTTCTTTCAAAACATATATAATTGCTCACTACATGATTCATCATTTCAGCACTTGGAACCAGTCATTAAGTCTTGAATTCCGGGCCTCCAGTATCTCATTAGCAGAACAATCCTTGATTCATCATTTCAGCACTTGGAATCTGTCATATGTCCACATGGTGGTTGGAACTTTAAGACACTCGATTCCCAAATCCGTTGTGTATTGTCAAGTTCGTGAGGCCAAACGTAACTTGCTCGATCGTTTCTTCACCGAGTTGGGGGCAAAAGAGGTAAATTTATGTTTTGTATATGTTAAATAAAAGCAAAATGTCAACACTTTGTGTTTGTTATTATATAGTGTTTTGAATTTATTTTATTTGCAGGGAAGATAGTTGGGTAAATTGTTGGATGAAGATCCAGTGATAACACAAAGGCGTCAAAACATAGGAAAGCGGCTAGAACTATATCGAGCTGCACAATCTGAGATAGATATGGTTGTCTGGACCAAGTAGATTAAATCACAGCGTACATATCATTTTTGGATCATTTTTTGTTTACGAAACATGGATTAGGCTATAGGCTATAATTGTGTAAATTTGAAGTGACTATGCACTTTATTATTCTATTGTTGTGTAAATTTGATAATTGACTTTTCTATTATTCAATAATAATTGTAAAAAGAGTCCGCCACAATCGCTTTTTAGGGTGGGTTGTATTTGAGACATCATTTTTTTACACATCGGCAACTCTTATAAAAAACGAACTACTAAACTTATATAAAGATAGTAACGCTATAAATAAAATAACTAATGTTGTTATTTTACGGCTAAATTCTTGATATCTACGTCTCCACAATGATTAAAATCCTTGGTTCACCATTTGTACTCATTCATCACTGTCTTTCATATTACTTTATAAAGATATAGAACTAAACACCAAAATTTAAATGATATATTATAATCTGGTTTTTAGTATTTGATTTCGATCATTACTGAACCTACCGTGTGGTTACACGGACACCTAGTTTAGGAAATAGGAAATTATCACCTTTCAAAACACACACGTACATACATCTGACATATCTCACTTTAAGCTTTGACATCTTTTGGACAGATCCCTCCCTTCAGGTGCTCTCTTTCTTACAATTTTCAATTTCTTGTGAACTAGGGTTTTTCAACTTCCACACTCCCCCAAATTCAATTAAACCATCATAAATACTGTCTTCCCTTCTATTTTGCTGTCTATTTGGCTAGGGTTTTAGCAAGATTTCGTTTCATGCTTGTGCCTAAAGTAGCAAAAAAATGTAGCCATTTGTCACACTGTAGCTGCTCTAATTTCTTTACTTTATTGTTTTAATTGATTTGAGATATTAGCTAGCCTTCATTTCATGGAATTGGAATTTAGGTGTGTTTGTTTCACATAATGAAATGGAATTGGAATGTAGATTCCCCTCCTTATGTTGTTGTTCAATTCCAATTCCATCAAGATTCCATTTCATTCCGTGAAACGAACACTATCTTAGGGTTTAAGAAGCTGTTTGTTTAGCTCTTAACGATGCTCTTAATGGTTCAGACCCTTTACTGGTTCAACACTTAATGGTTCAGATTGTTTGTTTCGCGAGCGGATGTCTGAATGATTCAAACATTTGCCTCTGAATGGTTAACAATTATACTGAGTCTGAATGGTACTTAAAACCTCTTATCTAAATTTGTCAGACATTTGCCTCTGGACGGTTAAGCATTATACTGGCTCTTAATGGTTCAGACATCTTATTGGTTCAACACTTAATGGTTCAGAACTCTTACTGGTTCAGCACTTACCCATTCAGAAGTTGTCAAACAACCCCTAACTGTAATTGTGATATATGCAAATAGATTTTGCAAGATACTTGTTTCTAGGTGCAGTTTTGTATTTATAGAAGAAATGTAAAGAATAATCACCAGGTTTAAGTTAGGATATTTTGGCGTTTGGTTCGCGGAATGATTTGGGATTGGAATTGGAATTTCTATAGGAATTAGAATTTGAAGGAATTGGATTTGAAATTTAAACATTCCAATTGGAATTGAAAATTGTTGGAATTGGAATCTCAATTCCATTTGGAATTTGAAGGAATTGGATTATGATATTTTGGTTTAGATTAAATTAATTCTAGAGTATTCTGGTAGCTAGACAAGTCAAATAGTCAAGCTTTTTTGAACCTGTTGAAGTTAACTTCTGATCGAATTTGAACACCTTGGTTTAGGGCTACAGGTACTTTATTGATATCTGATACACTTCAAAATTGGATTATTATTTATATGTACCCTGTAACATGTGTTTTTATCATTAAAAATGGATATTTTGTTATATAATCTGTATCTGTTTGTATATTAGTGGTTTTTTACTTTTTTTTTTAACCTGCTCCTTTAATCTTATTCTGACAGATAATAGGTTAGGAAAGCACTGAGAAAGCTTCAAATTTGTAATTTTCAGAAGAAGGATTTATTGGGCAAGGCTAGTTTTCTGCATGACATTTTGGCATTTTTGCAATGTCAGGGTTACTTAATAATGTACGGGAATATATTTCACATAAACCACATTATAGTCTTTTAAAGCGTTAATCTATTCAGGGTCCAATCATTGTTCCTTTAATATGTGAAATTTGTGTCTTTTGGTTCTCATTTCATTATATGTTATTTAAATTTTCTACCCTTTAAGAACTTGAGGATACCGTCTAGAGGTGGCAGGATGGGCTGGTTAGGTAGCAAGTTACTTATTGGTAAGAGTCAAAACATATCTGGTCGGTTTTACCTGCAAACACTTATTTCCCCGTTTTCTATAAATAATAATGCGTATATTGTGAATACAGAAACAATATTATCACAACAAGAATATGAGTAATAAACGATTATAGGAGGTTGATCGCATTAAAAAAGATTTTGAACGAATTTCAATCTGATTGAGCCATTTGACCTGTTGTTTTCTTTGCCTATTTGACTCATTTTGAAACAATATTATCACAATAAGAATATGAGTATCTGAGTAAACGATTATAGGAGGTTGATCGCATTAAAAAAGATTTTGAACGAATTTCAATCTGATTGACCCATTTGACCTGTTGTTTTCTTTGCGTATTTGACTCATTTTTTAGAAACAATATTATCACAATAAGAATATGAGTATCTGAGTAAATGATTGTAGGAGGTTGATCGCATTAAAAAAAGATTTTGAACGAATTTCAATCTGATTGACCCATTTGACCTGTTGTTTTCTTTGCCTATTTGACTCATTTGAAAATTAAAGCAACTCAAATCGGCACATTCATAAGTAATTTAGTTGAAATTGCCATTTCTGTTATGGCCGTTGTTTGTTGTTCGGATATGTACTGTCTTTTAGTCATAATCACGCTAATATACTTTTTGGTGTAGTCATCTCTGAACGGATCGGCTTCAAGTTTTCAAGACAACTCTGGGCGACCATTTTCTGCATCTTTTTCAACTCAATCCGGTGCACCGTCTCCTGTTTTTCATCAAAGTGGTTAGTGAGTTCTACTGATTACTTTTAGTATTCTTATATGTAAAACTACATGCATTGGAGCCGAGGGTCTCACCGGAAGCAGCCTCTCTGTCCCTTGGGATAGAGGTAAGGTGTGCCTACATCGCACCCTCCCCAGACCCTGCTAATAGTTGTTATGGCTATGGATGGGTGGGATTATACTGGGTATGATTGATTGATATGTAAAACTACATGACACCTTTTAAATTTTTATAGGATCTGTTCAGGGGCTTCACAACTTACATGGTAGTTTCAATGTCGCGGGCACACTTGGATCCCGAAATCCAACAACCGCTAATGTACCTTCAAGTGGGCTTCAACAACAAAGCGGAAACCTTTCTGCTGGAAGATTTACATCTAACAATATGTCTGCTGCTCTTTCTCAGGTACTTCATATATGTATATATAGGTTACTATTTGTGTTTGTGAGTTGGTTTTACTTACATATAACTATTCGCGATGAACCATTGAGAACAAAAAAAAAAAAAAAACAAAAAAATACTGTTTTATTTTTTCAGATAGCCCATGGCAATTCACTCAGTCATTCAGGGCTGAATAATAGAGGTAGCTTGAGTGTTGTTGGAACCCCTGGGTTCAGTAGTGGTGCAAATGCATTTAGTGGTTCGATTCCCGGAGTCCTGCCTACCACTGCACCAATCAGTAACCGTACTTCTATTCCGGGAGTCGGAGTCCCACTGGTTTTAGGAAATCTGAGCTCCCGGATCACCAGTTCAGCTGGAAACATTGGCAGTGGTGGTAGCATTGGAAGAAGCTTGACTTCTGGTAGCGGTTTATCAATCCCGGGCCTTGCTTCTCGATTCAACCTAAACACTAATAGTGGTTCAGGAAATTTAGGTGTGCAGGG
Source organism: Helianthus tuberosus (assembly GCA_030545235.1). Classification (NCBI taxonomy): domain Eukaryota; kingdom Viridiplantae; phylum Streptophyta; class Magnoliopsida; order Asterales; family Asteraceae; genus Helianthus; species Helianthus tuberosus. Next base: position 172,957,887 of record CM060376.1, on the reverse strand, counting down.
ATCAAATAATCAAATAGATTAATTGGTGGTATGCTTCAACAAGGTGTGTTGTCTGCATGTCCTAGCATAACATCTTTTTATATATATATTTATATAAAGAGTAAAATGCCATTTTCGTCCCTGAGGTTCGGCCAGTTTTGCGACTTTCATCCAAAGGTTTGTTTTTCCGCATCTTGATCCAAAATGTTTGAAATCTTGCCATTTTCATCTGGCCCGTTAACTCCATCCATTTTTCTCCAATAAGTCAGGGGTATTTATATAATGTAAAAGTATTCAAAAGACCGAATTGCCAAGTTAACAAAATAGACGGAAAGACCCTTGACTTAACGGAGAAAAAAGGACGGAGTTAACGAGCCGGATGAAAATGGCAAGATTTCAAACCTTTTGGATGCAGAAAAACAAACCTTTGGACGAAAGTCGCAAAACTGTCCGAACCTCAGGGACGAAAATGGCATTTTACTCTCAATATAAATATTTTATCCAAATAAATTCTTTTTTTATCTCTATATTTTTTGATGTTTTTAAAATGCAGCTTCTCCACATGTGATGTCTATGTTTGGAAACTCATATAATTCAGGTGGACCACTTTCTCAAAATCATGTTCAAAACTCCATGGGAATGTTAAATGATATGAATAACAATGACGGTTCTCCTTTTGATCTAAACGACTTCCCTCAGTTAAGCAGCCGTCCTAGTTCCTCTGGAGGGGCCCAAGGGCAATTTGGTAAATCTAGAGCTACGCTTGTCAGTTGTCACTAATTTTACTTCAAGTCTTCGTTTCCATTAAATTTTATTTTCATTACAATTACAGGTTCGTTACGGAAACAAGGTCTTACGGTTAGCCCCATTGTTCAGCAAAACCAAGAATTCAGCATCCAGAACGAAGATTTTCCAGCCCTACCAGGATTTAAAGGTGATTGAACCTTTTATAATAAGAGCATTCGTTTAACAGGATTTATCTTAGAGTCTTAGACATTAGTGTATAAAATGTGATTTTTTGGACTTCGTAATTAAGTACTTTTGGAATCAAATTTTACCAGTTCTAGAATTAGAATTTGACACCCCATGTTATTGACTGGATGTTATTTATGTTCGTGTCCGTTCATTAAGGAATGAACATGTTCATGAACACTTACTGAACGTAAACGTACACAAAAAAATGTTCATGAACATAAATGTACACAAACGAATGTTATATATTCATTTTGAAATAGTATCTGCATTTTTCATTGGAAAGTTTACAAAGAATCCACCAAAAATAAATAAGTACTCAACATAAACATAGCTGACATAGTTCTCATAAACACAATTAATACAAAAATTAAGTAGTTTGTCAAGCTTTAACACAAATTGAAATTAAAATGGTCAAACGAGGGATGTTGCGGAGGGGTATAGCAAAACTAGAGTTTCAAACTTTTAAAAACTAAAACCAATAAGATAAAAATATAACTTAAAAAACCTTTAAATGAACAAACACAAATGAACATAAATAACACATTACAGAACGTTCACGAACATAAATGAACGAACACAACCTCTGTTCATGTTCTTTTGTTTAACTTATCGAACGGAATTTCTTGTTTGTGTTTGTTCATTTATCAAACAAACGGACATAAACGAACTTCTCTGTAAATAATCAAGATCTCCTGGATTCAACTTAGGAGGAATATTTTCATCACATCGGTCACAACCACAACAAGTTCCATCAATTAGTACCAGCAGTGTCTCGTTTTCATCTGTAAATAATCAAGATCTTTCCCCCTTGCATGGTTCAGATATGTTTCAAGGATCACATTCGTCTTATCACTCACAGGTTTCCTTGCACGATCTCGATCATTTTAACTGTATATTTCTAATTGGTGTAAACGTAACTTGATATTGAGATGTTTTTAGGGTGCTGGATCATTAAACTCCCCAGGTGTTGGTTTGAGACCATTAAAGTCTCCAAATACCGTCTCAAGTGTCGGTTCATATGACCAACTTATCCAACAATATCAACATCAACAAAATCAATCTCAATTCCGGTTGCAGCAAATTTTTTCTTCTAGTCAATCTTTTAAGGATCTAGGAGTGAAGTCAATGCAGGTCTCACACACCGCCCCAGATCGGTTTGGATTACTTGGCATATTAAGCGTAATTAGGATGAGTGATCCCAATTTAACATCTCTTGCACTCGGAATCGATTTGACAACACTTGGCCTCGACTTAAATTCTTCTGAAAATCTTCACAGGACGTTCGGTTCCCCATGGTTGGATGAACCTTCCAAAGAACCTCCGGAATTCACCGTCCCACAGTGTTACTATGCCAAACAACCACCTGTTCTTAAGGTGAGTTGACAGTTATTTTGTTACACATTTTTGGTGAAAATTCTAACGTGTTCAAATATTTGCAGCAAGGTTATTTATCAAAGTTTCAGTTAAATACTTTATTTTATATATTTTACAGGTAATCTGAGTTTCTTTAATACTTTTCTTTTGTGATTCTATTTGATCAGCGACTAAAAATGTTGTTTTTTAATTGTGCAGCATGCCAAAAGATGAAGCCCAGTTGTATGCTGCAAATGAGCTGTAAGTTATCTTGTCTATATGTTCACTTTATCTGAGCTTTATCTTGTGTGAGATGGTACTAGTGGAAGCATAAAGGGCCATTTTTATAAACGTGTTGGGGTTGATCTGAAACAAGTGTCCGTGACTCATTTTTCTTACCCGTTTGACATGTTTGATCTGTTGCAGGTATAACAGAGGGTGGTTCTACCACCGAGAGCATAGATTGTGGTTTATGCGGGCGGCAAACATGGAGCCTCTTGTTAAGACAAAGACATACGAGAGAGGATCTTATGTTTGTTTTGACCCAAACACATGGGAAACCGTACGCAAGGTTGAAACAAATTCCTGATACGTGTTTAGTCTAGTTTTGTTTTATTGTTTGAATTCTAACCTGTTTTTATGTCGGTCTGCAGGAAAATTTTGTGGTCTACTACGAGATGTTGGAAAAAAGACCGACTCTACCTCAACATTGATGATTTTACATGTAAAGTTTGTTGATAGTTCATTGGTTATGGTAGTCAGGTTTCAGGTATAGGATTAGGTTAATGTTGTCTAATCCTTTGTAATATTGGTTATTTACTTGTTCATTATGATTTATGAGGTCATTCTAGGGTCTTTTTTCAAATTGATATTAAGCAATATGAAGCATATTTTACTTCTGTTATTGCACTGAGTAGGCAAGTTAAATGAAATTGTTATTTGGTAATGTGGGTGTCAAAATTGGGCTGGGCCAAATTAAAAAAAAAAAAAAAAAAAAAAACCCTTAATTGAGCCTGTGAAACTTGCTAAACTCAAATTATATAATGGATTAAGCTTGAGTCTACTCGAATTCGAATCATACAATTAGCCCAAATAGATTACTCTTACGAAACTTGCTAGTAGATCGTCATCATCAACGATCATTGTTTGGGGGTTGCTAAAACAACTAGTTTCGCCTCGCCAGCACTACCATCCATTGTCGCCGTCAACACCACCATTGTGATGCCACCTACTTTGCCACCCTAACCGCTGTTGCTGCAGTCGGCGCCATTGTAACCACTGACGCCTTCACCACCCAGCTGCAGTCACTGTCCCAACCGCTGAGACCATAACCGCTTTTGTCACCTTTTGACCAACCACCATTACTCCACCTACACCCCCATCGCCGCTTCCACCATCACCAGCGCTACACCACCTGCACCGATATTGCCATCAGCGTTACCCCATTGCAACCACTAGCGTAGTTGCTGCCTCCGTCACTAAAGGCCTTGAAAGAATATAGTGGCTGGACCCGTTTTAATGCTTTTCTTTTTCTAAAACGACTAATTTTAACTCAAGGTCATTTTGATCAGAACCCGTATTGGCACGAAGTGAGAACCTGTTACCCGATCACCCGTTTTACTAGACTTATCTGTGTCCAATGTGATCCGGTCTACTTAAAGCTCGTTACCACACTTATTTTTTCTTTGCTACAACAGGATGGAATTTAAACAAAAAGACCAAAAATATTTTGTTTAGAACTATTTTTTTCCCTCAAATCGCGTACATTTTCTTAAACTCGGTACCATGCGCTTCCGGATCCGAGAGTACAGACATCGACCAGGACCTCGACCTCGAACTACTTCCACCACCCGACGTCGACTTCCTTCTCAGTTTTCTCATATTCTTATCTTCGATCCGATGCATGATGACCCAATAACACATTAAACCCAACGTCGTGACCATTATCGTTGTTCCTATAATTGTCACACAAATCGCTAGCCATTTCTCGTGTTCCCCGACCACAATGAACGCAAGTGCCAAATACGCAACGGATACAAGCACACAAGCTAACCACATTAGTTTGTTTATTATAGCCATCATTTGCTTCTTCGCTTTGCTTTCGATAACCACCACGGACGTTTGAACCACGACCACGGCTAACGATATAAATAGAGCCACCGAGTCGAAAACAAAAAAGACTATAAATAATGGTTGTGGAGCTATATTCGCTTCACCTAGTGAAAACCCGTCGGGTATATTATTCCGGTCATCGGCATATTGGCCTGGGACAGTAAAGATTGCTGCAAAGGCCACAGTCGCGATCAACACCGCCACCACAGTGGTGGAGTTTATCGCATTGTTGAGTCCCTCGGCGTGCATTTTGTTGAGGTGTCTTGCAATGCCTTGGACCCTTCTTCGAGTTTGGCGAGTGTGTTCTAGTTGGTTGTGGACCTCGTGCTTTATGTCGCTAACGGTTTGCTTTAGCTCTCGGGCTGGAGTCGTTGGAGGTTTTAAGACCCGCGCGCTTGGGACTCCATGTTCTTGTAAAATGGACCCGATGTGGGGATGCCCCATTTTATGGGCCGTGTCGAAGGCGGTTTCATTCGACCTGTTCACGACTCTTGTATTCGTTTCGCTTCGAGCTAGTAGCATTTTAACAATCTGTATAAATATAAAATTTATTTGTATGAGAACAAAATACTAACAACCTTTCTCTGACAGGTTGCATTTGGCGTCCCAAACATTTTAGACGTCAAATGCACCCATTTAGTGCATCTGATGTCTTACTTCAGATGCACTAATATAAAACTTTATTATTTTACCTGAACGCGGCCTTTGCGCGCTGCAATATGCAAAGCCGTATTCCCCTTCGCGTCAACCATATTAATCAACGACGGATCCGCCTTGATCAACTCCTCAACCACCTCATGCTTTTGCCCTTTCGCCGCCATGTGAAGCGCAGTCTGCCCCTTCTTATCATTCCTCGCCGATATCCCAGGCGCCTTCTCCAAAAGCGCCTTGACCACATGAACATGCCCATTCCTCGAAGCCGAATGCAAAGCCGTCTTCCCATTACTTCTCGCTATCGATGCCAAACTACTCTCTATATCCAACAAATAATTCATAACATCAATGTTCCCTTGCACCGCAGCCGTATGCAACGCGGTGGTGTTCGACACATCCACCGTCATCGCTAACTCCGGGTGCGCCTCCATCAACACTTTTAACACACCTGCAAATCAACACAACAACAATAGTTTACAAAAAAAAAAAAAAAAAAAAAAAAAAAAAAAAAAAAACAGTTTGATCATAATTCATATACTAATATATACTAAATGAGCATTTGGTTACCTAAATCTCCTTGTTTAGCAGCAATATGAAGAGCATCAAAACCATTATTAGCTTTAATACTAGCCGTTGCAATATCACATTGATCAATCAAAAGTCTAACCAAATCAACATGACCACATTCCGCCGCGACATACAGCGGCGTCTCGCCAGCATAATTCTGTTTCGACAACACTAATATCGATTCTTCCTCGCCATAACAGTCTCCTAAAATATCCATAACCGCATTAATATCACCCCCTCTGGCTGCTGTATGCAACGGTGTATCGTCGCGTTTTCCGGTCACTTGTTTCGACATCTTTTTCCGGTGACCCGTGGCCGGCGGCAGCCCTGTTTCCGGTGATGGTTTCATCGGAAAAAAATAATGTTCTTTTTTCTTTTTCAAACCTTGAAAATCTTTTTTTTTTTTCTTATGAATTATTTTATGACACAATGCAAATGTTGTGAAAGAATTACATCCCGGAATATATTAATATTGATGGGTTGCAAGATCATGGGCCTGAAATGTATGCCCTGTATAAACAGAAAGATTATTATTATTATTATTGTTATAAAATGATATTAAGAAAGAAAAATAAAGAAGAAATATAGGATGGGTTACCTTGGTATGAAGAAAGGTGGAGCTTTTGTTCTCCGCCATTGAGAATGAAAAAGCCCATGAATTGAATATGGCTTTTTGAGATCAAATCAATCTGTAAAAATGGTATTAAATCAGAAAAGAAGGAGGGCTATCTTTTTTGTGATCAATCAAGAGAGAGAGATGGCACATGTATGCAACAAAGGTTTTGTATATTTCATAAAAATAGAATCCGAATAACTCACAAAAGCCCTTTTCTTTTTTATTTCAAAAGGAACAAATTTCTTTTATATTATTGAGTTTTGTATACATATTTGAACATGCATTTACCGACAAAAATTCTAACTAGCCGCATTTTGTTTTGTTTTTTTTTTAAATGTGTTATTTTTAAAGTTGTAGTAAACTAGTAGATGCCCCTCCGCGTTGCATCTGGGGCGGTAATGTCACCAGGAAAACAAACAAAAACGATGGGGAAAATGCAAATTTAAGTTGAGGGCAAAATCGTAACCTGGCTTTGAGAAAAAAAAAACTAATGGCAAAATTATAAATTTATACGGGGCAAAATCGTAATTTTGAACTGAGGGCAAAATTGGAATTTTTAGCTGGGAGCAAAAGCGTAAATTTATTTTTAAGTGGGGGTAAAAACATAATTTTCAACTGATGGGAAATCGTATTTTTAAGGGAAAAAAAAAAAACAATGGCAAAACTGTAAATTGAAACGGGGTAAAATCGTAATTTTTAACCGGGGGCAAAATTGAAATATTTAGCTGGGAGTAAAAACGTAAATTTATTTTGAAGCGAGGGCAAAAACATAATTTTTAACTGATGGCAAAATCGTAATTTTAAAGTGGGATAAAATCGTAAATTTGTTGGGTCAATAGGGGAGTGCCAGGCAGCTGGCTGGCACTATTGAAGTGGCCGCCCATTTTGCCCAATGAAGGGCCAGAGCTATTGCCCTGTTGGTGCCGACATTGTGTTTTGTAGTAGTTGAAAATGCTTTGGTTTGGGTTATTTTGACAGTTTAGTTCAAAGGTTTCATTTTTCACATGTGGGTCCAAAGAGGTTTCACCGTTGCCATTTTAGTCAACTGGGTTAACTTCATCCATTATTTATGTTAACGAGAAAGACAATTCGGTCATTTTATATGCCCGAATTGCCCTTATAGTTCACAGAAGTACATATAAAATGATTGAATTGTGCTTCTCGTTAACAAAAAAAAGGATGAAGTTAACCCAGTGGACTAATATGGCAACGATGAAACATTTTTGGACCCACGGTGAAATGAAACCTTTGAACTAAACTGACAAAATGACCCAAACCACATAGATTAGACATTTAACTCTTTATTTTATATAAAAGAGGTAAAGAAGTGGTGGGACTAGACTACATGTGTGTCTATCGACGTCCATAAAGATGCAACTTTTTGTCTCTTTACGTGAAATACATCAAGTCCCGACAATTAAAACAACAAATAAACATAAAATTTGGAATAAGCTCTATTGATCAAGAAATTAATTCAAAACTTGATACAATTATCTTAATACAAACTCAACTATGTATTTATAGGGAACTAACTAACTTGCTAACCCTAACTTAGTAAACAATTAGAAACCCTAATTAACCCCTTAGGTTTAGGGTCACTTGCCATCACTTGCTTGGGCCGACCCATCGGCTCAGACCGAACTGAAATTACGCCAACAATGATAAACGTTTTGATTAGACGGGATATGTTCGTCATATCACTCTACCATGTCTGATCGTATGATATAACATGGCAAACTGATATGATACAAACATGTGTATGCGTACATTGTATATTATAGGTGATATGTTTAAATAAATAAAGCCTGTTTAAGCATGGACAACTTTACCGTATAAGAAAAAAAGGATATTGGATTTAAATAATGCCAACTTTCATCAATTGCCAATAACACTCCCAACTTTCGATTTGTACACCAGCACTCTCAACTTATTTTTTTCTAGCACTCCCTAACTAACTGAAACCTAACCCAGTTAGTTTTTGTTGATGCGGCCTTTTTGCTGACGTGGCATTTTTCAATGACATGGCAGCTGACGTGACATTTTTTGATAACGTGCCAGCTGACGTGGCATTTTGCGATGACGTGGTATCTGATATCAGCTAACTGGGTTAGGTTCAGTTAGTTAGAGAGTGTCAAAGGAAAATAAGTTGAAAGTTGGGAATGCTGCGATACAAATCGAAAGTTAAAAGTGAAAGTTGAAGTTATTTAAATCCAATATAACAAAAACAATACTTTAACCCTTCCAAGTTTTCAAGGTTTGACAAGAGGTGTGACTAAAAACTTCATTTAGTAGATTCAAGGTGAATTTAAGAGATAATAAATAATTGACGTTTGGCAATATGGTGTGAATTCGATCACAAATGTATATTTTCATGCATTTTAATTTCTTCGGTTGTATGTATTTAAGCGAGAACGATAAAATAGCACCCACTATTTCGTCTCTAGCGATAATGTAGTTAAAAATTTAAGAAATAAAAATACCTATTTATAATTATATATACTAGTGGGATTCCCGCGCACTTCGTTGCGGGTAGGGCTGTAAACGAACCGAACGAACACGAACAAACAAGGCCTTGTTCGTGTTCGTTCGTTAAGGAAATAAATGTGTTCACGAACGGTTCATGAACACTTACCGAACGAGATTTTATGTTCGTGTTCGTTCATTAAGGAAATGAGCGTGTTCGCGAACGGTTCACGAACAAAAACGAACACAAATAAATTTGGTGAACGCGATGAAGGATAAAGATAGATGGCCCAGAGAGTAGCACTTGAACTTGAATCCCTTATTGTGGAACAGAGGTCGATCGTATTCGTGGATGTAAATAATGAGAAATGAAAGGGGAATGATGCATAAACAAGGTGAAAGTGAGTTTCCTAGTTTAATTGTTAGGGAAATAAAATAAATAAAAGTTTAATAATATAAAAAGTACAAATAAAATATAGAAAGTACAAAGATCTTCAATTAAAACACAAACATACGAACATAAACGAAGGCAAATCAATGAATGTTCACGAACACCTTACCGAACGTTCACGAACACAATCGAACGAACGAGACCTCTGTTCATGTTCGTTCATTTAACTAATCGAACGAAATTTCTTGTTCATGTTCGTTCGTTTATTAAAGGAACGAACATAAACGAACTTCCCGCCGAACGGTTCACGAACTGTTCGCTGAACGTTCGGTTCGTTTACAGCCCTAGTTGCGGGCCTTTGGTCAATATTAGTCTGGTTCATTACAGTGACAGTATGATAGGGATGAGCTCGGTAACGTCCGGTACCGGTACCGAAAGAACCGGTACCGAAAATCCCTAAAAGTGGGTACCGGTACCGAATATACCCGGTTCAGTACGGTTCGGTACCGATATTTGAGGGTAAAAATCGGTAAATACCGGTACCGTACCGGACCGGTACCGAAAATGTCAAAAGTGGGTACCGAATCGGTACCGAAAAAGCACCCGGTTCGGTAAATTCGGTGTCGGTTCGGTACCGGTACCGGGTCTGATTTGCTCATCCCTACAGTATGATACCGACAATCGACATAGCAATCATTGCCGATTGATACGTTTTTACATCGATTGAAAATCCATAAAAACGAGTACCGGTACCTGTGTTGTTTGGTCAGTATCGGCCCGTTACGATACCAAACAATACTTTATTGCGAATATTACTTTGTGTTCAATGAATTTTATACCGCCACCTCGAGAATTAAAACCGGTACCGGTGTTGTTCGGTCGATATCGATTCGATTCGTTACGGTACCAGTATTATTACGATACAAATTGGTATCCTTTAATATGTTTAAGGTTAAAAGTAAATATAATAATAAACTATTATCATATTAAAATAATAAATATACTACAAAAGCTATTTATTATTAAAAAAATAAACTTACTATTCATGAAGCCTTTCTAATCACCCGGCATAGCAGTCGTTGCCAATGGACACGTTTTTTATATCGATTGAAAACCCATCCGTACCAGTACCGGTGTTGTTTGATCTGTATCGGTCCGTTATGATACCAAAAAAATACTTTATTGCGAATATTACTTTGTGTTCAATGAATTTTATATGACCACGTCGAGTAGTAAAACCGTCACCAGTGTTGTTCGATCGATATCGGTTCGGTTCGTTACGGTACCAAAATAATATTCTTTAATATGTTTGAGGTAAAAAGTAAATTTAATAATAAACTATTATCATATTAAAATAATAAACATACTAAAAAATATATATTATTGATGTATTGCAAAATACATTTATTTCTGTTGCATAGTTTGTATAGTTTTTGAGTAAGTTTGTGTCGTTTTGTTGTGAGTTTTGTATACTACGTAGTTGTATGTGCTTTTACAGGGGGTTTGTGTGTAGAGAAACCAAAAATGAGCTAAAACGTTAAAGAAACGAGCACACAGGAGAATGTTTGGGCTTAGTGAAGGATTCTCATGAAATGGAAATGGATATTTAAGAATATGAGATGATAGAGAATTGAATCGTGAAGACGTAGGCGAAAATGATGAAGAAAACAGAGTTAAAACAAAGAAGTTATGATGAAAACCGTTTTCCGGATACACCGCATCACCATAAGACCAACTAGCCTAGCCTGCGACCATTAACCCCCAACCCGCCCGCTGGTGCTTGCATCAACTCGCAACCTTGCTTGTTCTACACGGCATCACCATATGACCATGTCACCATTCACAATTCATCATACTTCGTCTCCTTAGTTTCACATTACAACCCTTCCCCATCATCCAATCATGGTAATACCAATTATTTATCATTCACTTTTTTTAATTAATATAAATACCATATTCGCGTTAAGTTATCACCTTTTTCCATCTTTCACCTTATCTTTAAACCATGAAAATACCAATAATTCATCATTCGGAGCGTGTAAAAAATTGAATTAACCGACCCATAACCAAATTAACCGACAAAACCGAACCGAAATAACCAAACTAAAAAAAACCCGATGGGTCGGTTAATTATTTTTTCTGAAAACCGAAAGTAACGGGTCAGTTATGGCTATCAATGTTTCCATGGCCACTATTACCAAACCGAGTTGACATGTAATAAAATCGTTGTTGGATTTTTGACTTTTCACTACTTTTTTAATACTTGATGTTTTTATTAAACGTTCGTTTGAATTTACGGGTCATATACTCATATCATATAGTTTTGGTTGAACGTTTGTTTGATATATAGATTATATCATATCGTTTTGATTGAATATTCGGTAATAATCGCTCTTAACATTACATATTATATGTATTTTTCAATGCTAATTAATATACTAATATATAAAAACGTGTAAAAGGCAAAACCGACCCTGCACACCCCTACTATTTTTATCTTTATAACACAAATAATATTTATTTCATATAGATAAATATTAAAAATTATTATTTATTATAATAAAACATTACCTAATCTAACAAACACGAACACGAACGAGGCATGTTCCGTGTTCGTATTCGACCGTTTAACGTTAACTAAACAAATGAATGAACAATATATTTCAATATTGTATAACCAAATTATTATATAACTAAATTTTATTAGTAAATCTTAAATATTACATAATTAAAATTAACTTAATAATTTTCATAAAAAAATAAAAGTTATTACTATAAAAAGAAGAAACAAAAAAAATATGATTGGTTAACAACAAATATATTCGTTTTGAAACATATATATTCGTTTTGAAACATTGCATCATAACAAATTCGCATCATAACAAATTCGTTTTGATTGATCAAGAAAAGGAGAACATTTCACATGAAATTATATAAAAAAAATAATCTAATATTTGTGGACGTTTTATATTTCATTAAAATCAACCACAATATTCTTAAAAAAATGCCGAGAAGTTCATACGGATTTTTCAGTATGCTAACACAAAGTTTTGTAAATATTCTAAGCACTTTTTAGATGCAATTTGATACATAGAAAAACATAGGCGCAAGCATATGTACATCATCTCAGACTTAGTTAACCCTCTTTATATATCAAGCATCTAAGCTAGAGGTCTACAAATCGGTTTTTATCAAAAACCGGTTTCGGTTATTAACCGGTTTCGGTTTTTTCACCTAAAATAAAAACTGGTTTTTTTTTATAACCGGTTCCGGTTACTAACCGGTTTCTGAGGTCCAAAACAATAACCGGTATAACCGGTTGGGACCGGTTTTTAACCGGTTTTTCCAAAAAAAAAAAAACGGTTTTTTACCGGTTTTTTAATAATCGGTTCGGTTAATAACTGGTTTTTGAAGTCAAGAATAGTAACCATAAAAACCGGTTAAAAAAAACGGTTTCGGTTTTTTTTCCGGTTTCGATTCTAAAACTAGTTTTTTTTACACCTCTAAGCTAATGTTTTTCATACTCATTACCAAAAATACACACAAGCTGATTCATTTGTCATGTAACCATGTCAACCGACTCTCTCTTCCAATATGCATAGACAAGGTGTGATTAAATCTTTCCTATGTATAGACATGGTGATCAGATGCACTACCAAAAAGGACTTTCACTGACTGAATAATTCCGTCGAGAAAAATCGTCAGTGAGTTTCCAAAGGATAACCGATGGATATCGTCTTAACACACTTAAAAGATAAAGAATTTAACGTTTAACGTACCCATCGGGGATCCGACGGTGATCAATCAGTGAAAAAAAAAAACAAAAATCACCCCAACTAGCTTTATTTAGGTTTGATTCTCGAACTGGTACAGGTTATCTATGAAAATCCAATGGAAATACATCTATAATCAGGCACTTTCCCAACACACTCTTCCATAAACAATTTACTTTGCAGAACTTACTCCTACATTTTGTCGTTAACACAGAAGTCTATCGATACAAAATTCTATAATAACACTCTCAGCTTCTTACTAAAAATATATCCTCAACTTTTTACAAAAAAAAAAATAAAAAAATAGCAATCTTGAAAAATACTCGTCATAAATGCCAAGTTCTCATAATTTCAAAACGTGGAAGTACGTTGTTTGCGTGTTGTATGTACATCATTGGTCGAGAATACCACAACGAGTTAATATTGAAGACCATTGCAAGCAAGTTAGTTGGAATTGGTGGTCTCGGAATATTGTGTGTACATCATTGGTTAGAAGATTTCGCTGGAGTTGATGGTCTCAAAATGTGGATCCAGGTCCTAACCGTTAGTTCGAGCCATCAGAGTTCGTTGGTACATCTGGTATTGATGGGAAAGCATTGCCCTGATGTGTGCGTCTAGCCATCAGAGTTCCGCGCGTGCGCACATATAGAGATTAGGGAATATATACAAAGGACAATATTTATGTATGCATAGTATGTATGTGTTTCTTTACTTTAAGTGTATGTGTAATTTGTATGTTCGCATCTTATAAGCAGGAAAACATATGTTAGCTTTCATATTTTGTATGTTTAATTGTATGTGTTTATATGTTTGCATCTTCGTATGTATCTTTACTTTACTTTACTTTACTTTACTTGTATGCGTATGTATGTATGTATGTATGTATGTATGTATGTATGTATGTATGGGAAGGTTTCCGTACATGATACTCTTAACCTAAAAACAATGAGAAGTAAAATGCTGCTATGAATACAAAGTGTTGATATGTAACAAACAATGCCCATATATAACTACACAATGTGCTATTGTATATCACCATTGTTTGTCATAGATCAACAATTTGATATTTGCATATTAATACTTTGTATTCATATCAACACTTTGCTACCTACGTTTCTAATGTTAAGATCTTTATGTATTTAATCCTGCCTCTGTGTATGTTTATGTGTGTGTGTATGTGTGTGTATATGTATGTTTATATGTTTGTGCATGTATATTTATTTTAAGTATATGTGTATGTTTGATGTTAAGAGTTTTTGGCAGAAATAGGTGGGTTGAGATCATATAGAGTGGTATTAGGTGTATTTCAAAATTATGACTGAAACTAGGTACTTTGCTCATTTGATCAGCGAAGTTCATATGAAATTCTGCAAAAAGGCTGCAACATATAACAAATAGCAGACAAGCAACATAACTTCGCTGATTTGATTCACAATCTTTTAAACCTCGCTGATTTCATGAACAAACTACTCAACGATCGCTGATTTCATGTACAAACTTCAAAAAGTTCGCTGATTTCATGAACAAACTTCAAAAAGATCGCTGATTTCATGAACAAAGTTGGAAAAGATCGCTGATTTCATGAACAAAGTTGGAGAAGCTCGCTGAATTGAAGGCCAATCTTCAAGAACCTCGCCAATATGATGTGCAAAGTTAATCAAGCTTCGTTTATTTCATATGCAAAGTTATGAAGCTTCGTTTATTTCATAAGCATAGTTGTTATTTGCTGATTATTTTATGAAGAAGGTGTAGCATTCTTTTGCTTTTGCTTTTCAGATTTTTGTCCAGGCTCACATGCTTTTGCTTTTCAGTTTTTTGTTGGCTTCCATCACTCACATTGAGTGGTCTTTTCAATTCTTTTAAAATATAGAGGTGAATGACAAAGTTTCAAATAGTGAAAATTTATTTTTCATAGAGTGGTCTTTTCAATTCACAATTGAGTGTTGCAAGCTTCTTTTAACCATACGCATAGGGAACTAGTAGCTTAAACAGGGCCATCTAATCACCCCTAAAATTAAGAGTAGTGGGTTTGCAGAATCTGGTGGCTTATCATATCATCAATGGAATCAAGAGACCCTTGTTGCTACAAATACGTACATACAATGGGGTTCGTCAATACAAACTTAAAAAACGTAGCTACGAAAGTTTCACACAAACCATCAAGAAAAAAACCTCACCCTAGTTTAAGCACGCACAAGAAGATCTCAAAGTTAAAAATGAGTTATCAGTTGAATCCTTGAATCCTGGTCCTCTCAATAACGAGGTTTTGTTTTTACACAAGAAACACCGTGCGTTAGAGGTTTATAATGACCCCGAAAAATTCCGATCATCCATAAACATCAAGCGTTCTGATCGTTCGTTTTGGAAGTTTGTGAGGCAAAAGCCTATAGGACCACGTGTGAAAGGTTATATACGTGAAGCAGGGTTTGGTGGGATGCTTGATAGTGGGTACCGTTATATAGACCACACTTTAATAACGGCGTTGGTTGAGCGGTGGAGGCCTGAAACCCACACGTTTCATCTTCCAGTGGGGGAAACAACTGTCACATTACAGGACGTTAACGTCTTGTGGGGCCTGCCAATTGAGGGGGTGCGGGTATGTGGGGCGGATAACGCCCTCACATTTTCTGAGGCTGCGGAGAAGTGTGAACGCCTGCTTGGGTTCACTCCAACGGATAATCAACTCAGCGGTAAACGAATTAGTTCTGTCCGTATTATCGCTGAGTTAGATTCTACTTTTTCTGAAGTTGAGGCTACGGACGATCAGTGCATTATACGTGCACGTTTAATAATATTTTATCTAATAGGTTGTACAGTTTTTCCAGATAATTCGAACAACTGGATTAATCTTCATTTTTTACAATACTTAGAGGATTTAAGTTCGTGTGTTAATATTAGCTGGGGCAGTGCTGTTTTAAGCTGTCTTTACAGAAACCTGTGTAACGCTACAGCACCCGATGCCGTAAACGTTAGCGGACCAATGTCAATTCTGCAAGTCTGGGCATGGGAGAGGATCCGTTGTGTTGCACCGGAGCCCTACCACCGGTTTAATTACGACGCGCCTTTAGCTGCTCGGTATGTTGTAAGCTGATTAAGTAAATTATAGAAAGTTAAATATTTAATATTAATTTTTTTTTCACTTATTAATTTTTGTAGCTGGGGAAACCTTAATCATGTTGACGCCCCCACACACTGTCTTAAATCTTATCGATCTCAACTTCAGTCGGTTCGCGAGGAGATGGTACGATAGTTATAGGAAAATACACATAATTTTATGTAGTTGTTTCTAAACTATTCAAATTTTTAATGCAGTTTAATTGGACACCGTACGATGATGTTATCGGTAGACTCCCGGAAATTTGCACTAGTGGGAGTTCTAGTTGGAGGAGCACATGCCCGCTGATTTACTGGGAAATTGTCGAGCATCATTACCCGCAACGGGTTATGAGGCAGTTTGGCATGGTTCAACATTTACCTCCCAGTATACCATTAACCGTTGAAGAGCTTGCCAGACTGCATAAAACGACCCGGATTGGGAAAACTAGTTGGGACTGGACCATACGACACGATGTTTATCTTTATGCTTGGTATCATCGTCATGACTCGATTGTCGAGGGAGAAACAATCACCTCTTATCCGGTCACAGACGATTATATGTCTTGGTTCATGAACCATACAGTGCTCTATTTGACAAATCCAAGGTCTTCGGCAGTTCCAATGCGTGGTTTCCAAGATGATGGGGCTCGTGCCCAAATGCTGGTATATATATATATATATATATATATATATTAGTTTAGATTTATTCATGTTAGAAAGTCTAAATTAATACGTTGTGAACTAACTCTTTTTATTTATTTTTTTTAGATAGATGCAATGGGGGTAATACAACGGTGTGATGATCTAGAGTTGGCCCAAGCTGCTGCTTATCGAGCTATGGAAATGTCACGGCAAGAAGGATACTCACAATATCCGAGTCACTTGACAACAGACCCTGTTGATCTAACGCCTATTCCTCGTCCGTAGAGGTTACGCAGGCGACGGCAACGTCAACGTCAACAAGGAGGTTCAAATGTTGACGGGGGTGGAGGTTCCAATTGGTGCATGAATATGGAACAAGGGGGGCCGTCATGTTTTAACGAAACTCAAATTGATGATCAATGGGGTATCCTCGGGTTAGACAATATGCAACAAGGGGGGCCTTCATTTGTGAACGAAAGTGGTAATTTGGGTGTGAATCAAACTTATAATGATGTTGACCACCCAGATTTTTGGGCTGCTAATAGAATATCCGACCTTATCGGTGGGGACGTTAATACTGTGGTTACTGACAACCAAATATATACGTCGGATGTCCAAAATAATCCCCCGATGTATACAACCCCCGCATCACAAATGTTGACGTTTTTTTCCGGATACGCAGGGTGACTTCAGTTATTTTCCACCACATCAAAGTTCGGAAGATCCTCGTGCAAATTACTCAAATGTAGAACCCACTCCCGTGGAATGGGGACTTGATTTAGATTTGAACCTATTTAATCATCCACCCCCACCCAACTAAGTTTGTTGTACCTTTCCTTTATTATGTCAGTATTATGTTTTAATATTATGTTGGTACTTTCCTTTATTTTGTAAGTATTTTATTTAAATATTAAGTTGTTGAGATTTTGTTGTATTTCATACCACTATAAATACACCCCCACTTTCCCATCTCATAACCACACAAAACTTGACTCATATTACTCAACCATGGCACAACGTCGTGACAAGCAAGTTTTCGAAGAACAACATAATCCGCTTCCCGTCCCGAAAATGTCAAGTATGCTAATAAATAAGTTAAGGCGTCCAACCAGTCGGTCCAACACCTCGTCTTCTGATTCTCTTACCCGAAACGTTATCCAACATAACCCCAGGTCGTCCTCGCATAAGTCGCTGACAAAAGCGGTCGAAAATCGTGTAGAAGGTACTTTTTTTGGTGTTCCAACAGATGAGTCCGGGAAATGGTCAACTAATGTTGAAGAGTTTTACCGCAACGGGGATTCTCCATTTTGCTATTCTCGCTTCTTAGGTGAAAAACCGCTACATAGAAACTTCTGGGGTAGCCTTTTAGGCTACGAGTCTAACGGTTGCCTAAATGACCCTGTAAGCTTACAAAGATATATTTGTTATTATATTAATCCCATACCAAGCACTGACTATATTTATTTGTATAATTCTGCAGCATGTTGAAGCGTGGACCTTAAGGCTAATGCGTCTTAGACAGTCCAAAATTTTAAAAAACCCGTCTAAGAAATTGCCTTGGACGGTGTTACCCCCGCAATTTTATGAAGATGTGTGTTACACGAAGGACTGTTTAAAGGCGTTAGACATGGCTGGAAGGAAGGAACCATATCCTCCATTTTGGGATGTTGATTATATGTATATCCCGTTATGGATTAAGCAAGAGGACTGGTTACTATCTCGTGTCGATATGTTTACCATGGAAATTATTCAATTTTGGACTGATAAAAGATGGGGAAATGAAAAACGACGGCTGGTTGATCACGTTATGGACATTTTTCCAATCTTCTTTAAGCACTTTTTGGACCAGATTAACTATTGGCGAAACTCGAAATACCGCACAAATAAAAAACTTTCCTTTCGTGTAGTTCAAGATGATGTGCCTCAGGACAACGGTAACATGGCTAATTCAGGGGTCCTTGTTTGTATGATGATGGAGAACCTCGTAAGAGGCAAGTCCCTCCATGTAGACAGTGATGTTGAAGACGCTTGTATCAAGTACCGGCGCCACATGGCTAACGAGTTGTATAAATGGCGTTGTTTGTAGCCATTGGACTTTTATTTTTATCCTTGTATTTTGTTTATGATAGTTTATTTTGTTTCGTCAAAAAAGTCCAACGTGGCCTTTTCTGTGGCCGTTTCCTCACCCGTGTGGCTCCCGCCACCGGGTTCGTTTGTCTCTAACTTATAAGGAGGGGTAAATTTGTCCGAGGAACAGGGGCGTCTGGCTGCCGGAAAGCATTTCGGCTCATTCAGAGGGGCCCGAAAGTCGTTAAAACTCATTTTTTGGTGTTGTCAAAAAACGTCCAACGTGGCCTTTTCCGTGGCCGTTTCCTCACCCGTGTGGCTCCCGCCACCCGGTTCGTTTGTCTCTAACTTATAAGGAGGGGTAAATTTGTCCGAGGAACAGGGGCGTCTGGCCGCCGGAAAGCATTTCGGCTCATTCAGAGGGGCCCGAAAGTCGTTAAAACTCATTTTTTGGTGTTGTCAAAAAACGTCCAGCGTGGCCTTTTCCGTGGCCGTTTCCTCACCCGTGTGGCTCCCGCCACCTGGTTCGTTTGTCTTTAAGTTATAAGGAGGGGTAAATTTGTCCGAGGAACAGGGGCGTCTGGTCGCCGGAAAGCATTTCGGCTCATTCAGAGGGGCCCGAAAATCGTTAAAACCCATTTTTTGGTGTTGTCAAAAAAAGTCCAACGTGGCCCAAAATAGTTTATTAATTTAAACACAATATAAAGGAAGATTACAAATAGTTTTTATTGTATTACACGTTTAGCCGGTGAAAACCGTGCTGCATAGAACTCTTCTGCCATCTCCCGTCTATATTTCGCGCAAGATTCTTCAAGATCCCCATCAATCCGGAGGTCGTCGTCATTAACTAGTTTACTCAATAGCATACAAACTAACACCCCAGAATTAGCTCCTGGGTTTTCCTGGTCATGCTGACAAACTTCAGTATGTGTCACCATTGTCTTCTCCACGTATGGCCGTCCAGAATGTTCCCAGTACGAAATTTGGTCCAAAAACATTTTTAATAGTGATTCAAATTTTATAAGGGTTGGGTACACCCTAACTTGAATCAAGTTGGACCCATCAGAACTGCTTGAACCACATGCTCCAGTGAAGTACAATGTAAGGTGAAGTGTCTGCATATCAACACGAACCAAGAACCAGTCTTGTATGTCAACACATAGTGGAATATACACCTGAGATAAAAACTAAAAATTTAAGGATATTATCCTATAAAAATGGATTTTATGTAAGTGTTACCGTATTGATGTCCCAAAACGGAGGGTAATGTTCCTTTAATCCAATCGCAAAAGGTAACGCACGGTGGTTCGGATTGTCACCCAGAAGGTCCAGGAATTGCGGTGGCAGAATCGTCCATGGAAACAGTTGTTCTGGTTTTCTAGATTTTGTTATCAAAACCCATCGGAACCTCATCATTCTGGTAACCCAACCACGCACATGCTGCAATTAATGCAATAACAATTTATGACTTTTTTTAATTATATTTTTTTTGCAGTAGCTATACTTAAAGTACTTACCTGTGGCGACAAGTAACTGTAGTTCTCGTATCCAAGTAGTGCACCCCAAAATTCCGAGCCGAGTTGTCTTCTTCCGAGGAATCCACTATAACAGAAAGAAGAATCCACGTTTTGATAAAATGTCATTACATTTTTTGACCATGAACTAGAATCTTTTGTTGGGTGATAATACCGGCGTCTCTTACTGGGGATATTTTCAGGGGGAGTTTCGGGAACTTCCTCCAGCTCCAAGAACGAGTTTTCAGGGTCCCCCATTTTATGCGGTAAAGAGTTGTTGGGTGTGTTTGGTGCAATTTGAGATAGAGTTATGTGCCAGTATTTATAGTGGAGAGGGCATCTCTAGATGATTGCCATGTGCAATGGAACTAGTGGGCTATCATTTATTAAAAAAAGTATTTTAATAAAAAAATATTAAATTTTTAACCCCAATTTTTTCTCTATATAATCCCTTGCAAAGCAACCCTCCATTGCTCCTCATCAGTCTTCTTTGCAATACCAATTCTTAGTAATGGATAAGCGGAATGGTAAGAAACGGTTACCTCCCTTCTCCCACTTCCAAAACAACTGCATGAGTGAAGAAGACATCAAAGCTTGTTTGGAATGGGAACTACCCCCAAAGGTTCCTGATTTGGAGGTAGGAAGGAAATCGGAAAAAACAGAAGCTGTCAAGGAAGGAGGTTCGTCTTCCGGTCCTGTTGTGAATCATCATCTGGCGAAACATATGGATTTTCTTGGCAAAAAGAAACAGCTTGAAGAAATCCCCGTTGAAAAAAAAGTTTGGATTTATGACAACCAAGAGTTTGATTTCAACCCTAACCCGGAGGAGGATTACGACCCAGAAGTCCTGAAGGATGCTTGGAACTATGAGGAAGAAGAAGAAGATTGGTCCTGTGTTTGGCACAACCCATATTCTGGAGAAGAGTCAGACTCAGAATTATCATCTAGAGGTGACTGCCATTGGAAATAGGGTTGTTTGTAGTTGTTGCAGGATGTTTGTTCTATTGGTGTTTAGTTGAATGTTTTTTTGTCGTTTGTTGTATCAGCACTTTATGTCCTCGTCGGGATTGTCTTTAGTGGAAGGTTATTCTCGTTTATTATATCAGTAGAATATGTTTACTAGTATTCTAATAATTACCCCTAGACTTCTCCTCTCTATAAATACCACCTCTCACACCATTATGTCTTCACATCTTCACCTCAC
Source organism: Helianthus tuberosus (assembly GCA_030545235.1). Classification (NCBI taxonomy): domain Eukaryota; kingdom Viridiplantae; phylum Streptophyta; class Magnoliopsida; order Asterales; family Asteraceae; genus Helianthus; species Helianthus tuberosus. The sequence goes on along the minus strand of CM060376.1, from coordinate 172,936,481 downwards.
CTCATAAGTCATTCGGATGGCAGATGGTGATAACGAATTCCACATTTATTTTCATTTACATATACATGAAAGGGAGGCAAACCCTGCAAATGTTGAACCCCAACCCAACCGTAACCATAATGCTCGACAAGCAAACCCTAACAGTGTGCTCCCCTCCATTGAACAGCTGCGTGCCCGTCCCGGACCTTCAACGGTAGACCAACATCGTTACCGTCCAGATCATCATAGTCAGGAAAATCATAATCAAACTTCCTTCATCGTAGCACCACAAAACCCCTCTTCTGTGCAAAACCCTGGCGCTTCACCCCTCGATCAACATCCTCACCCACCACCATATGTTGAACATCAAAATTGAAATCCTACCTCCTTTGTGCAATGACCTCAACGTCCTTGGATTGTGCAGAACCCATACCCCCCGATATGTAGGTTTGGATGCATCTACCATAGCTTGTGCTACCACCAATACGACAGCGATCGTGACTCTAATGCGTTATCAGATGATGCCGTCGTTAGTGATGATCCATGGGAACAATATCACAACTATAACAGCGATTCTGATTCATCCTTTTGATTCCAGAGCATGACTTAGGGGTTCCTGTATTGGTAGATGTATTTTGTGTTCGTGAATTCTCCTAAATTAAAATAAACCGCGTAATGTTCTTTGATGTTTATATTATTTTGATGTTCAATGTAAAAAATTGTGAAAATGGCGTTTAGGGGAAGTATAACTTAAAACCACAAAAACCACAAACGAACAGATAACACTAAAAACCACAAACGAACAACACAAGAACAGATAACACTAAAATTAAAATTCTGCTGTATCAACGTCCCTGGAATGATAGGCCTGGAAGTGACATCACAAGAACAGATAACACTAAAAACCACAAACGAACAACAAAAACATAATAAATTAATGTCGGCCACAGGTCTTCCTCTTGTGGCCTGTTTCTCCACATCTGCTGCATCGACGGACCTGGGGTTCGTCGTGGTAGTTGACATCCATCTCATTTTGAATTCTTCTTGCACGAACCCTACCACGGTGTGTTGTAACCCTTGACGGGTCCCCTTGAATTCTCCACTGCGGTTCTTCCCACTCTTCCTTAGGGCCTAGCATGTAAAAATGCCCGCTGTACTGTTCCCGATAGGTAGTAGTGTGGAATTTTGAATTCGTAACCTCGTGTGGTTCCTCACCCCTCCATAAGCAAACAGCAATGGCGTGAGAACAAGGAAATCTGAGCATTTTCCATTTCCCACATGAGCACCACCTACGAATGTATTCAACGGTGTACTCATTACCACCATAATCATTTGCTTCGTCCCTTGAAACAACTGAGTAGCGAGCATCTGTGACATCATACACGGACACTTCATGTTGCATTGCCACCAAATACAGTTTGTTAAACCTGGACCAAATGCGAGGGGGTAGAGGGGTGTTGCAGGTTTGGGCCATGTGCGAGTGCCTGGCATACTCGGATACGTATTTGGTAAACATATAATGAATTAACGCTTTTATAGGAAGCAGTCTTGCTTCGCGTAAGACGTTATTCATAGACTCGGATATGTTCGTCGTTAGGTTGCCCCAACGCCTATTTCTATGGTCATGAACAATAGTCCACTTAGTTTTGTCAATATTGTTCAGATAGTCCCAAGCTGCCCGATCTAGCATCTGCATTTCCCTCACAGCCCAACGATACTTCGATGGTTGACTTGTGCTTCCAAGCATCCAACACAGCTTCCTGAGGCTTTTACTCTTATACTTTCCACTGAAATTGCTTCTTACATGTCGAAGACAATAACGATGGTACGCCTTCGGTTCCTTCCAATCTTCGAGGTTCTCTATGGCATTAATTATTCCAGCATGACGGTCTGATAGAACACATCTTTTACTAGTACAGTTTGTGGTGACGTGTTCCTTCAAATTTTGGAAAAACCAACACCAACTATGGACAGTCTCTTCGTCAACCAGAGCGTACGCCAATGGCATTATGTAGTTGTTGGCGTTTTTGGTTACCGCAACCAGCAACTTGGCACGGTACGGACCTTTCAGGTGTGTGCCATCCACGAAGATTACAGGCTGGCATAGACGGAATGCACTAATAGAGGGACCAAAGGCCCAAAAAACATATTTGAATGTTGGATGTCCTGGAGCCGAATGTGGGTGATGAAACCAGTTAACCACTGTACCAGGGTTTCGAGACTGAAGCCGTAACACGTACTTCGGGAGCTCCGCAAAGTTGTTGTCCCAAGTTCCATATATCCTCTCAATTGCCTTTCTTCTACCCCGCCACGCCTTTGTATACGTAACATCGACGGACATGGTTTGCTTTATGAACGTCCTTATGTGTTTTACCTTAAACACGATGTCTGTACGAATTTGTGAAAGGATGTTTGCACCGATATCCTTAGATCTAAGACATCTGTTGTTGTTGCGCACCACAATTGAATAACAAGTGTGGGCAGGTGCCCAGTTGGTAATCTGCCACAGGTGTTGGAGTTTTTGTTTTGATGCGGTTGCACGCCATTCGCAAACAGGAGCACCAGGGAAAGGGTTTTTATGATTTTTGTTTCTCGTGTAGCATTTAACTTTGTATAAATTTGGTTTGCTATCCACCACGAATATTTCCCTTCCTCGGCGAATGTTCCACTCTCGAACAGCAAGGTCCACATCCTGTTTGGACTTGAAAAACATCCCCAGGCGAATTTGTTTTGATTTTGGATTCCATATGTCCATTGGGTTATCTTCATAATCCGGACACATGTAATCCCTAAGCTCCTCATCCTCTTGTGGGTCGTCATGTGGACCTGCAACGACAGGCCTAGAAATGCGTTGGCTGAGACAAGGTCAACGCAGTTTGATCGTTGACTGCGGCCTCATCGTCAGAAGAGGCTTCATCTGATGGGGGGGCCTCCTCACTTTCTGAACTGTCTTCTGTGCTGTAAACTTCTGACTCATCAAAGCCGTCGTTTTTGTCGTCACCAACGACAAATTGAGAAGCGGGACCGACTAGGTTCTCAACAGACAGCATGAGGTGGTGTTCTTGAGTTGTTTGCCCATCTCCTTCACCATCATCATCGGATAACTGGTTGTCAACAACATTACGTTGTGTTATGTCATTGAGAAGGTTTGTAAAACTCATATGACGGAGGGGATTAACTGCGTCCCATTGAACGTAGATCTCGGCAATGAAGTTGCCTTCAAACACTCCGGCTAAGTAGTGTAACATTTCAACGCCATCTTCATTGAAAATTTTTGTTGTCTGAGATGTCCCTTGATATGTGTACCCTAATAACATCGAAACCACAACGGATTCTTTCTGTAGTCGAACATGATTACAGATTGAATCGACCAATTCATCATAAGACATTTTCTGTCGCATAAGGAATGTGGTTGTTAGCATGGATTGGTCAAATTGAACAACCCCGTTTACAAAAGAAAACACACCACCCCAGTAAAGTCTAACAAGGTATGGCCGAAAAGAATCCATTAACAGACAAAAGGAAATTTGGCGGAAAATTGATAGGACGAAGTGAAAAAAAAATTTGTTGTGGTTATTAAGGATGAGCTGAAAAAAGAAGGTTGTTTTTGGTACTTCAATCTTGATGTGGGTTGACACCCTAATCCCATAGGTATTTATACTGGTGAGGACCCAGACTTTAGCTGGTATTTCAAAAACATTTAAGTAATTCTAAAATTAATAGTATTATTTGAATTAACGAACGGGGTTTTCTTGTTTATATCCGTTCTTTAAAAGTTAGTTATATGCTTACAATTTAGTCTAGTTTTATTAATATTTGTTGCTGGGTAATTTAAACATCATATTTGATTATCTTCATTCGAACATAAGGTGTTTCAATACTTCAAATTGGTGTTTCAATTTAGTCTACTATCAACAAAAAAATTAAAGCATTGAAACTTGCTGTTAAAAACAGCGAAGATATTGAACATTGCAAACAAAATAAGCAAACTTATTCAACATTGCTATTAAAATCAGCGAGGTTTTCAACTTTGTGGTTCAATTCAGCGAGCTTCTCCAACTTTGTTCATGAAATCAGCGATCTTTTCCAACTTTGTTCATGAAATCAGCGATCTTTTTGAAGTTTGTTCATGAAATCAGCGATCTTTTTGAAGTTTGTTCATGAAATCAGCGAACTTTTTGAAGTTTGTACATGAAATCAGCGATCTTTGAGTAGTTTGTTCATGAAATCAGCGAGGTTTAAAAGATTGTGAATCAAATCAGCGAAGTTATGTTGCTTGTCTGCTATTTGTTATATGTTGCAGCCTTTTTGCAGAATTTCATATGAACTTCGCTGATCAAATGAGCAAAGTACCTAGTTTCAGTCATAATTTTGAAATACACCTAATACCACTCTATATGATCTCAACCCACCTATTTCTGCCAAAAACTCTGATGTTAATGTGTATGCATACTTTAAGTGTATGTGTATGTGTATGTGTGTTGTGTAGGTGCATGTGTTATGTTAATGTGTATGTCTACTTTAAGTGTGTGTATCTTTACATCAAGTGTATGTGTATGTATCTTTATTTTAGGTGTATGTGTATGTATGGATGTAAAAACAATAACAACAACAACAATCTATTTTACCGAGGGATTTCCAATGGGCATACCGTTGAAGATTTTAAGTCAAAATCAAACTAATTTTCATTCCCCCTCTCTATGTTTGTCTTTCTCTCTTTGGCACCACACTGTCTCTCTGACCACCACAACGTCTTTCTCGCACCTTCTTTCTCTCTTGATATCATCAGATACATTTTTAATCCGCCCTCACACCTTTCATTCTCATGAGGGATGGAACCCTAATCATATTCGTTGAAAGTGTTATAATGCGGTACGTTGTCCTTTATTCACTTGTTCTTCTTGTTCTTAATTGTTTGCAGTATGTGTGTGTATGTATATATCTTAGGTGCTTGAAGTCTTATTCTGTTATGTGTATGTATATAATTTCATCCATTGAATTAGGCATCTTGTTGACTAAATGAGTATAACCCTAATATGTGAAGTAATATATGAATATTTTTGAATTAGGGGTACTCGTCCAGTGATGATTTTCACCGACAGGTTATCAACGGATGTGTTCGTCGATGAAAGTTCGATTTACATTTAGTAATGGTAATATCCGCATGTAAAAAACAGTAATTCCTTGATAATATTTTTACAGTTTCCTACAAACAATTACCGACTGATTCGACCTTCTGCGAGGGATGACCCAAAATCAGATAAGACAAGAAGAAAGTTTGACACTAGGCTCAGATTTGATATCTCCATGATGCTTAGAAATTAAGCTATCTTGGTAAATGATATTTGTTGTATTCTAACTATGAAATTTTCAGAATTTTATATTAAATAATAGGTTTAGCTTTATACATCTATTAAAACGAGCATATATTCTCACACCATTTGACATATTGTTGTCTAATTTTGTTTTGTCTTTATATTTTATGTAAGAAAAATTAGTAATTCTTGTAGTTTTCTTAGTAATTCTTGTTGTAGTTTGTAGGAAAATTGTATAATATCACTTAATAAATATATTTCAATAAAATATAAAAGACATCTTAAAAATATAACAGAAATCAAGGGACAACAAGAATAGAAAAGTAGATGAAGAAATTAGTGGAGGGTTGTTTGTGACACACTTATTTTAATACAAGTTAATGTAAAGGTTTACTCACATACGAATATGAGAGCACAACGGATATAATTCGTCAAACAAATGTAAACGTTTATTATACGAATCCGAAGGCACAACAGATCTATTGTGGAGATAATCAACTTTTCTGAACATTGCATTGGTGTCTTTTTTTATAATTTTTTAAAGGCTAACTCACATATCTACTAATCTTGTTTCTAAATCTACACCTTTTATCTATCATGAGAATAGAAGTATAGAACCATCTACCTCATATCTTTTCATCTAACCAGTATCGCTACGCTGCAAGCCCATTGATCACTACTCACTAGTGTTATGTATAGTATCTTTTGTGGTCCATATAAAAAGGGGATATATGTTTGCTACAAAATGTATCATGTATGCAAACATGAGAAGTTCGATTCTTTTTTTTAGCCCGTTTATGGTTTAAAAATCATCATGGAAATACATGATTGTGAAGCTCTCAGCAAGGAAACACATCCCCATAAATTATTAACTAGTTTAATACCCGTCCGGTGGACGGGTTACGCTAACAACGTAACAGACAAAGATAATGTATATTGGTGGTGTTTCGGTTTGTTTCTCGTTTTCTTCTTTTCCATCTCCTATTTGAAAAAGTTACAACCATCTAATTTTTGATGAAATTTTAGCATGCACTCCGATGAAGATATTCTTGTCGTTCTTGCATTTGGTGACAAATAACACACCCTTAAAACAAATAAATTGTTCATAGCCATACACATTATTTAGATATCATTGTTTGCGTCACATTGATTTTCTCTAAATGTCTTGTTAATTTAAAAGGTTAAAAGTTTTAGTAAAATGATAATGTGTTCTGACGCAACCTTTTTGAAGTTGGACCAAAATCATAGTTTGGCTACATGAATCATTTGTATGATAAATTAGATTACAGAACAACATTATTATAATAACAAAGGAAGTTCAAGATTTCGCTTATAAACGGTAATCGATCTTTCAAGCATTCATAAGAATGATATTTCAAAAATTGATCACTCAAAGCTACTACATAAAAATAATGAATCAAACATAGTATAAAAGATCTCATATACCCCCTCCCACAAAGAACAAAAAAATAGTTTTTTTCTAATACTGGTATATAGATAACTTCCTCCATATTTTGATGGAATTACTTATACACAAGAGGTTCTTCTATCTACAAACTATGTCACAAAAGAATATGTGATTTACCAGACCCACGAGAACACAACTTCGTCCCAGTTTTGCTATTAGCACAAACACATATTTCAAAAGAAGATCATAGTCTTCTTCCCAATACAAAAGAGAAGCTTTTTCAGGGTTATCTAGAAGCATCTTAGATGTCAAATATCCAACAATTTTTCAAGTTCGGTACAGTCTCGATTGCTTCCCTATAAGTTTACAGCTTCTGGTGGCGTAATATTCCAGCCAATGATTGGCATACAGTCTATTTTCAGCAAGATCTTGCTATAGTTATGTTCTTCCCATCTTGATGTAGGCTAATGTAAAGTAAAACACCCAAGTAACATTAAAAGAAAAAAAATATCATTTTTAAAGAAATGTTTGCAAAAAGGAACACAGTGAAAATTACCTGCCATGGCAGAGTTGACCAAGATCTGCCATTGTGATACCAACATGATCTGTAATTAGTCGAGAAACTGCTATAATTTGATATAACATAGTACTAAAGATCAAACGGGTCAAATAAGTTGAAAGGGTCAAACAGGTATAAAGCCTCCACTATTTTAATAAACTATTACAATTATTACTACATAATATAATTTTTAAATCATATTGGACATACTACTTATCTGTAACAAAATTTAAGTTGTTTTAACAGTATTTAAAACTTTTAGACAAAATATCGGTTTAACACGAATCCATTTGACCCATTACCCTTGACCCAGCCATTTTCCACCTCTACATTATATGCATGATTTGGTTATGTCTAACATTTATTGGGTCAAATAGCTTTAAAGAGTCAAATGAAAAGAAGTAGCCCAAAGGGTATTTTTTTTACTATAAAACCTCCTAAATCATTGTAGAAAAATTAACTCAATTATTTTAAATGATTTTAAATGATTTGCATAATGAATATACCTTTTAAGAAACTTAATTTTAGAGCTTCAACATTAGGTTTCCTACCTCTTGTTCAACATTAGGTCTCCTATGAGACCGAACCTAACCCAAAACAAAAAAAAAATAACAAAACCGAACTGTTTTCAAAAAACCAAATCTTAAGTATTTGGTTCGGTATGAGCCCAAAACCGAACCATGCACACCTCTAACATTAAGCAAGCCAAAAAACCCCTTATTTGTAAAGTTTAACTGTAAAATTTTGAAACCACAACCGAGGATGAAGCGTCAAAAATTTTCCACTAACCTTAGTATTTTTGTGGGAAAGGATAACAGTAGAACGTCTCTCTCATCACAATCCTGTATAGATGGAGACTGCAGTAGCACACCAGCAAAGATATCATCCTCACAGACCTATGAAAAAAATTTAGTTGATAATTAATTTATATTTACATATTTACTACTTTTAACAGAGACGAAAGATATGGGCCTTAAAGAGAAGGAAAGATAAAAGGCTTGAGTAGACCATTTTCGGACATTTGCTTCATATAAGAAGCCTAATTCTTCAGCATGTTGTCCTTCAAGAGAAGTGCAGTATGAGTAGATGATGCAAAATGAAAATTAACATGGTATAAAATATGGCAAACTGCATGAAACAGAAATGGGCTTGGCACTATTTTACCAATTTTAGCTTACAAATTTAACTTATGCACAAACTGGAAACCAAAATTCGCTTTATTACTAATTTTAGCAACCGACCTCACCTAATTCTACCAGTAAAGTAAATTGATGCCATGCCAGCCATGAGATGCCTCATTTGAAAAAAAAATGCATATGTGAAAAAAGTTCAAACCTATTAACAATAGTAATGTAATTATAAAAAGTAATGTAATTATAGTAATGTAATAATAAAAAAGATTATACACCCAAGTGAGTATTTCAACAGAAGCCGGGTGGCTACCCTCCTGTTTAAAGTAATCAAACGATGTTGGCCTAATTTGCACCCATGTCTAAAGGGCTTCAAGTTGATATGTTTTTATTGCTGCAACAAAATCCGTCTTCTTATAAGATGAGGGTGCCATCTACAAAAACATAAGCAAATACTAATTAAATATGAGGTTTTTAAGGTTATATAAAACAAAACTTGGTTCCACACCGAATTTAGAATATCACGAACCCTATACTCCATTGCATTTGTAGCATTACACATGAGAGCCTGCAAATGATCTCGCAACACTAAGATAAGAATGTATTTGAAGGAAAAAAAGTGAAAGCTAACCATTATGATGTTGTCAAGAGACACACGCCCATCTTTGTTTGGTTTCAAAATCATAAACTAAGCTCCGTAAACCAATTCATTCTCTGTCAAAGCTTCTGATAATGCCAACAATAAATAGCCAAACAATAATTTCAAATCGCTAAGCATAAAAACCAATTGCCAAGTTAAACACATATACCTTCGCACCTGTTCTTGAAGCTATAATCTCCTCAACTCTTAGTAACACGTATAAGATTATAGCAATGATGCGAATAAATTATTGGTGAATGCTGCATTTGTGCCAAAGAAAGTGTAGTGAGCGATGTAAACATCATGTCCAAAAATATATCATTAGAAAATGTTTAACTCACCCTAAGGAATTACTAATTAAGAAATAGTGATTACAACCATTCAAGCCTTACCTTAGTCATATACCATGACCAAAGACTGATAATAGGATGTTTTGAACCTGTCGGCTGTCACCATAAAGGCATAAAGCTTCATTTCTCAACTATTGTATTTAGAAGCAAAACAATAAATCAAAATAATAAAGAGATACATAACCTCCTGAAAACTATACAGGATTCCGCACACCGCATACGCTTCTGAACACTGAGTCATTGATACTGATTCAAAGAGAGATTAAACTTATCTTTCACGAACACTGAAACGGATTCAAATCATTAGAGAGGATACTTTAGAGACCGATCAATAACCAACTTAAAAGAAACAAATAACTGAAACCAAATTAGCGTGAAGTACCTTGCTGAACTGAGATGAAGGAGGATCAGCAACGGTAGTGGTGTGGCGTCTGAATGCAATAGTGATCGCTGTAGAAATATGCATGAACCCTAGTTTTTCCAATTTGGAAATGGATGATTCTATGCTTTCACGATTGGAAGAATGAACGATTAAGGAGGTGAAGAGTTTACGAAGGGTAATTACAAAGATGAATGTTTTGATGTAGATACCTGTATTTGCAAATTGGGGATTGAACAACCATGGGATGACTCTTGATGGAGAATCTGTTCACTGCTCGAAATGGTTCTTCAATTCTTTTTTTTTTTGCAGAGATTATATAAGAATACCCATCAACTGAATTGACACCACTATCCAAGTTTGTAGGAGCTTAGTCGTGGAGAGTTGTGGAGATAATGGGCAAGAAAAATCAGGAGAAAACCATCAACTAAGGTAACTGTCCTAAACTGCTACTACAGCAGCAATTATTTTAATGAGTTTAAAGGGCTGAGATTTAATCTCAGCATGATTCAATGGTGGATATTGACTTAGATGGTGGTTAGACTTAATGGGTTCCATAGATATATATAATTGTATACATCATATGATCCAAACACTTTAAACTAGTTTATTAAATAAAACCATAACACAAAACTCTGACAATATTTTATTGTCGTTGAAGAGCAGTTTTCAGTTTTATATCTCAAAGTTTTGGATAAAAAAATATTTGTTTTCCAGAAGAAATGAAATAATAATGGATTTTGTCTCGAAGTTGCGGCATGTGATTAAATAAATAAATACTATAATCACCGAAAACAAAATGCCAAAATTCTTTCATGCTACTACAACCGTATTTAGGTAATTGAGTACCGTTGGGAAACGAAACATTCTAATTCCCCCACCCAAATGGAATTTATTTATTTTTTAAAAGATTCTTAAATTCTTCCTAAGGGTGAAGGGAGTGGTTAAACATGTGAAAGTGGTAAACTTTAAAATGGACCAATCAGAGAGTGCCACGTCAGAGAGGAGAAAAAGTTTAAACTTTGGTGAAAAGTGTTGGCATTGGTTAGACACTTGGTAAAGTGGTAAACTTTTTATAAAAAAAAAAGGAAAAAGGTGTGATTGGTTAAAGATGGCATGGACCCCACTCCCCACACACACACCTCTCCTTCACCGATCGGTGATCCATCAACGAATTCTAAATTTAGTCATGACTAAACTTTGGTTGGCGGTGGTGTTTAGTCATGACTAAACCCACTTTGCCGAGTGTTAGACACCCCACTCCCAATACCCTAAAAAAATTATATAACAAAATGTGTCAATTTAAAAGATTCTTAAATTCTTCCTAAAAAATTATATAACAAAATGTGTCAATCTTCTAATTTTTAAAAATAAATATATTCATCTTCTTACTAAAAAATTATATAACAAAATGTGTCAATCTTCTAATTTTTAAAAATAAATATATTCATCTTCTTAATATTAAAAAGATTCTTAACACCTTCCCTAATTATTTGATCAAAACTTTTCCCATATTTTTATATGTCCTAGAGGATGTATATATAAGTATATTGTTCCTTTTTTATTTTAGATATATTTATGAAAATTCGTTGTTTTTTTCACGATGTAAATATGACACTTATTATTTATGCTTAAAAACACTTTTTTGGTTTGTTTTTGTTGATTACGTGATTTATAACAGAAAAACTATAAATCTGTAAATATCAAACAAAAATTTGTATTATATTAGGACGATTATTTTAGAAGGGAGAATTTTATATATGCATTTCTAAACTTCGTTATTTGCATATTTACCCAATCTCAGATCAAAATTACATATTTCGTTTTCCTAAATGAAATTTCACATAAGGCCGCGTGGCCATGACGTGAATGATTACCACCATCCTCCATGTCAACATCATGTCACCTCACTCTTATCTACCAGCCTAATCCACTACCTTATATGGTGTGGACCATGACCCCCACTATCATCCTCCCCCACCAATCAAAGTCCCATCATTAATTGAAAAAGGGTCATGGTTGCCATGAATTAAACTATACGAACCAGTATGGTTTGCACAGGGGGTGGTGTAGCGGTTTTCATGACCCAAACGGCAAACCACCATCCCATCCATACCCATAGCCTAATGACAAATACCATATCAAAAATAAAGAAACCCTACACTTTACTTTTAGAAGTGTGAAGTTAAATATAGTGGAGGTGTCTAGCAATGTGGTGTTATGTGAAGTTATTAGCCTATTAAAAAGTGATGTCACGATTGGTCATGACATTAGTTTGAATTTAAGAGGGGTGCACCAGCTTAGTGTAGTGCTTCAATTAATCATGCTCGTGCATAACCTTCTATGGTTCCATGAGTAGTCACTCAAATGCATTTGAGTTGGGTTGCCTACACACAATCAACTTATCGTAATATGATAGCACAACTCGTGTTGTGCCGTATTTGAGTTGGGTTGCCTACACATAGAAGTGACTCGTTTGAGGGATCCAAATCAATCCATTTAGCAAACAAAAATCACCTAAATCAACCCAGCTCAAATGTCATTATGACAAGACTAAAGATAATGCAGAAATTGATCCCGCAACAATAATGCAGAACAATGATACCGGAACTTCGGTTCACCGCTATGCTCGAGACCTGTGGCCATTTAACTCCCGGTATACACCACCACCACCACCAAAAAAAAAAAAGAACTTGATAACATATGCCACTCGTATGGTTGACGAATCTTGAGACAGAAAATTTTTACCATCTCCAGCGAATCAAAATTGCAACATTCAACACTATAAGACCGCCCGTAATGGGGCGTGTTTTATAAAAAAATTTCAAAGCACCCCGGCGTTATTGGGCGTGTTTTTCGGCTTTTTGGCTTTTGGCGTTTTTTGAATAACGCTGAAGGGGGGTTTGACCAGCCAATCATGTGCTTCCAACTCAAATACCTTTATGTTTAAATTAAAAAAAAACAAGAAAATACTAATTAGGTAATCATTGATGGGGCATTATCCCACTACGCCCATTTGTGAAAAACGCCCATAATGCCCCTTTGCTGACTGGGATGACACGTGTCGTAAAATGCCCATAGGTAGGGGCTTTATTCATGTGTACCACTACACATGGTCTAAGAATAATTATATATCTATACAAAAAGCAACTAGAGTCACTATCAATTAACTCCCACCCCTTCAAACAACCATCAATTAATTTTCACTATGGAAACCTCCCTCAACTAACCGATGCAACCGTAATTACCAACATTGGACACGTCCCTCAACTAACCGACGTACTGTTAAAAAAGAAAGTTAAGCACCTTATGAAAAGGTGTGTATATTACATAACAAAATACTTGGAAAATTACATCACAACGGTTCATGACCGAACCGGCGTTCTGTTAATAAAGAAAGTTAAGCAACCACCTTTTATGAAGAGGTTTGTTGATTACATCACAACGGTTCATGCCATAACCACCTTATGAAGAGGTTTGTTGATTATGTCACAACGGTTCATGACATATATATGCATGTGTATATCTGCAAATTACACAATTTGTTCTTAAAGATTGTCTTCGCTGCACAACCTTTTTTTTAATCTCAAATTCGATCTTCAATAGAATGGTTGCGATTTCAGAAGGTCAAAGGCTGCATGAATTTGAAAAACAAGCCTCTTCGTCTCCGACGAGTTGTTACCATGGTTTCTTCGTCTCCGGTGATTGGTTACCCCGTCTACGTTTGGGAAAGCCAAAACCACTGTTCAATCCCTTCGACAATTCATAATTGTCACGGCAAACCCATCAATGCCCTCTCCCCACCACTATACACTTCCGCACGCGTAGCCGTCAACCTTTTCAGTTGTATTCGTATTTTGCTATCGCCAATTCTCTCTCGCGGACATTTACCACCGGCACCAGATCATCATATCACTTACGATCTTCCTTCTAACGTTTCAGTTCGGGTATGTTCTCCCAAATTTTTATATTCCTACAATTGTGATTTCTTCAATTTTTTTAACTTATTGGTTCTTTGTTTGTATTCCACTAGAATCATATGAACACCTTATTTTCTCCAAACAAACAAAAATGCAATCAGATATCGATTCAAACAGTTGAAATGCTTGCATATCAACATCCCCATCATCTCCAAAATGTGATTACATTGTCCGGAGCCCCGTCACGTGACTGCTTGCACGATTGCAAATCATCAACCAACACTCACACGACGGTCACGACCCATTCTGAGAGCCGAGTGTCGGGATACATCATGGGGAAACATGAGCAGATTGGGAATAGGAAGAAGAAACCATTGTGTAATGTGATTGATGAGGATTATATATGTGGACGATGCTTATTATGATGATCAACAATTTACGACATGGGATTTGTGCTGGTTTTTAACAATATTTTATATGCACACACACTTTTATATATGTAGTATGTGTGGTAGTGTGTGTTTTTGTTTGTGTTTGTGTTTGTGTACTGTTAAAAAATAATTAAATAAGAAAAAGATGATCAATTCTAATCAAAATTGTGCTTCAGTAATAAAATTTTGTTGGATTTATAATAGAAATCCCTTCGTATATGGTTTGTGATGAAATGACATGGCCAGTCATCACCGAACCATCATGTCGATCGGTAACATTTTAAGAAATGATCACGGTTCTATGAAAGATTGTGTTTAACCATCATAACTTAGCAATCACATAACCAAACCACATGTAAAAAAATGTTCAAAATATATTGTGTCGGTTTATGAATTTTATTACGAGTAACAAGAATTGATAGGATTTTGGCGCGCGCATTTATTAAGATATTATTCTTAATATAGTATCTGTTTAAATCAAAGGTTTTTTATGATGCATTGGTTCGTAATATATTACGTCGCTTTATCTGTTTTGTTAGGAGTAACCGTAGTAAGCATTACACCGTTTAAAGTTTAAACACATGTTCACACTGAAATATATGCCATTTCAAAAATGAGAAAAAAAATTATAATAGCCTTAAAATTTGGTGCGTTCCAGTTCCACCGTTTCATTCATAAAAATTTTAATATATTCTTTTTATGAGTAGTCATATTCGTAGAATTTGAAACCCCAAAATCCATATGTGTAAAAATTTTAATATTTCTATTTAGGGGGGGGGGGGGGGGGGGGGGGGGGTTGTAAATGCACGGTACTCCTGACCGCGGGAGGGATCCCTCTCCCTAGGTTGCTACTCGACCAAGCGCCCTGGCGGTGAATTCCCCAGTCTGCTCAGAGTAAGAATCAAACTTGCGACCTCCCCCTTGCAGGTTTTAAGATGGGTGTCGGTGGCCACTGGGCTGACACCCAGTGGTTAAATTTTAATATTTCTATTTATCAGTAGTCATTTGTTGAATTTGAAACCCCAAAATCCATATGTTGAATTTACTTTAACATTCAATTGAGAATTTACCTTTACAATCAGTCGAACTCAACTTGATTGATTAATCTATGGAAATACTTAAAATATTTATTTTTTTATTCTACAATATGAAAATTATTTCTTGCAAGCAACAAATCAAATATTGGTAATCATCACCATTTTCTTGAATAAATATCATCGATTCCTCATTTTTGTTGAATAATATCACCCACCTTTACCAATCATCAGCACAACCATCTAGAGGGAGTCTGTGTATTCCATGATTTTGTATAGGGCTTCTAATTTAAACTACTAATCTGCATACCCAAATTTTATAAAGAAAATAATGTTGTTTTGTTTCTTTTCTCTTTTGCAACCTACAAAACTAAACATTTCCATTCATGGAAAACCCTTGATTTGTTTGTTGAATACTAAAATATCTACACGTTAGAAACCCTAATATCTTTTGCTTAGAATAATTCATTGGGTTAAAATCCTAATATCTTTCACTTTGAATAATTCATTCTCTATTTTGATGTGTTGTGAGTTTTAATGTGAATCGCTAAAACATTTGTAATCAGCATCCCGCCGCAACGCGCGGGTAACGTCACCTCGTTATAAACAGTTTATAACAAATCAACGTTTAGTAAAACAAGAAAATCTAGTTAACATTCTTTACTGTAGTGTCACAATCACATGAGATCATTGGGGTCTCAATTTCAAATTAAACAAAAAAAAAATAATTCACATGAGATCATTGGGGTCTCAATTTCAAATTAAACAAAAAAATAATAATAATAATAATAACCTGGGGATTGAATACATTCACTTGAGATCATTCCCACCTGCTAACATCAACTTGAAAAGTGCAAAACCTCCTCGGTGGCAGCCGGGCATTTTGGATGCCATGTTCTCCAACTCACTCTGAATATTTTATAAAAGTGTCAAAAAATCAACAAAAAAGTTCATGCAGGTCATCCCACCTAGGGCTGCAAATGAACCAAACGTTTAGCGAACAGTTCGTGAACCGTTCGGCGGGAAGTTCGTTCGTTTATTAAACAAACGAACACGAACAAGAAGTTCCGTTCGTTTAGTTAAATGAACGAACATGAATAAAGGCCATATTCGTTCATTTATGTTCGTGAACGTTCGGTAACATGTTCATTAATATTGTGTTCAATAGTTCACTAGTGTTTTCAATTTTTATTTTTTATTTGAATACTTCAAAATTCCAACAAAAAATAGTTAATAAGTGTCAGTGTATTATATTTTATGTTCATGAACGCTAGTTTGTGTTCGTTTGTTTCCATTTGTGTTCATGAACATTAGTTTGTGTTCATCAACGTTCGTTACCTAAAATTAACAAACCGACACAAAACGTTCATTTCCTTAACAAACGAACACAAACATACAATTTCGTACAGTAAGTGTTCATGAACAGTTCGTGAACACAAATATTTCTTAACCGAACGAACACGAACAAGCAGCCCTAATCCCACCCACCCTGCTTCAAGCACACACAAAATGACTTGTAATAACGGAACCCGACCCTGTATTGACCCCGTTACCCAAACCTGCCCATCTTGCCACCTATATTTTGAAATGATAAAATGATGGTACGGGGCTGAAAGTGTTACATTCAATTGCATTTAGTAGCTATCAGTCAAGTTTAGTAGTTTAAATATCAACGGGATGAGATGGGACGTGTTTTGATTAGAGTTAATCCATCTTCTTCTCTGCGTGTTTCTTCTTTTTCAAAGCTAGCCATAACAGAAGGTATTTAGTAACTCACAGGATGGATAGTATAGAGTTTTGTTGATTCATAGCCATCTTGTGCACTGGAATAGAGTTCTTGAACTTGTGTTGATTGAAGATTGCACTTGATGAAGAAAAATGCAGCTGGTCTCACATTCAATACCCTGCGGGATATACCAATCAACAACGGCTCGCTCTGCATCAAACCAAGTTGTAACACATTAACGGTTTCCTTAAAACCTCAAGATTAATAAATAAAGACATGATACACTGCAGTTTAAGGTTTTATACATATATATAATATAACATGGTAGAATTTAATATTTTTAAATATATAATAATAATAATAAGAATATAGTTGGATATATTCTTACCAAGGTTGCAGCAGGTACTCCTATCTCTTCAACCACTTCACGTACAATGCTGTCAAACATCTCCTGAGAGACTTTACTGTTGCTCGATTCTGAGTTTTGCGACCCGTTTTCACACGTATGGGATGTAATACCGACTTCTTCGGGCTGTCAACCATAAACAAAATATAGTTGGCCAAAATCATAAGGAAAAGAAATAAACAAAATTTCCCACAAGCCACTTTTGAGAAAAATAAGGAAGTTGTACCTCGGGATGACCACCTGGAAAGACAAGGTATCCAGGAAATTCACCAACATTATTGCTTCTTTGGAGCACGAGTATCGTATTGTCAACTGTCTCTACAACTGCACCGTTACCCAATGGACTAGACGTGTGTTGACAGTGCTTACAATTATCTACAAAAATATTAAATTCGGAATATTGCAGGTGAAGTGATGTAGATATCATTGCATGCAACATGACAAAACGGATGACTCGTTATCTTTTACCTTCAGACGATACAAGAAATCTTTCCCATAAAGGATTTAAATTCGTCCCGACAAAAGTCCTGAAACAGTAAAATGGCAAACAAATGACTGTTTATATACAGAAACGGTATAAACATAGACGAGAAAGAGTGAGAACCTATAATCTGTTAGACCAAGGTGAAGGCATACATTGGGACCCGCGCCATCATGTCCTCCGTACTAAGTTGCAACAACCATTAAAGTAGTCAGAGTAATGTATATAATACTTGCACTGTAAATATTTAGATCCTGTTATCTTAAATTGCATCTTAACTATTGATGCATTTAACAGCTGAAAATGCTGAATATTACATGGCGAATTTGATTACTTCAAACAGGTGAACGTGTTATAAAACCGGACTTTTTAGATAAATCAACGCACCCTAAACTTTTTACCATTGAACAATGATGAGCTTTGTTGAACCCTTTTATCCCATATCTGAAATGAGATAAGAGGACGTGTATTAGCAGTATAAAAAAGATACGTACACCGGATCAATATTGGTGCTCATTTATGCAATCTTATTTGCAATTAACAGAAACAAGCGCCACTGAATGAAAAGTACCTAATCCTTCACACTCAATTACCATAAACATAAAGAAAAATAGAAAATCTAGGTGAATGCCACACACAGCAAAGTACCTAATCATAGTTTCGAATAGAGATCCAGATTTCACACTTACATACTATAATGTACGTGGATAACTTTGCCGATGAAATTTAAGCTTACTGATTAACCAACTTGAGGTCCCATAACCTTGATGCATACATTTTATACTACTTTCTAAGCCGTTTACTCTGCATTAATCTCAATATTTACCAACAGAAATATTTCAGCAAATCAACTTACCGGTCATTACGAGTCTATGTAGAGGTCAACTTCCTTAAGTAGAGTCAACATAATCTCAAAACCAATTTATACTTATTGGGTCAAGTTATTCTACAAAGGCTTCTAATTGTAAGAAGTGTAAGAAGGATTTATAGAGTGACAAATGTCCAATAACCTAAAACTAAACCCACTACATCACCACCAAAAACCTAACCCCCCCCCCCCCCCCCCTCCGGCAAAAAAAAAAAAACTATACCTCACCAAAAAAAACCCCAAAAAACCTACCCCCCCCCCCCCCCCACCCACCCATAGTTATCGATAGCGAATAGCGACAAATAGCGACGAGGTACCTATATGCTATGTAGCGATAGCGACGAAATAGCGCCCGCTATTTTGTGTTTAGCGATAAGGTAGTTAAAAATTTAAGAAATAAAAAATAGCTATTTATAATTTATATATATATATATATATATATATATAATGTTAATTTTATACTTTTTACATATAAATTTTGAAATTCAAGGACCAAATGTAAACTAGTGATGATAGAGGGGGTTAAATGTTAAAATACACAAACTAATTTACACTTTTATGTAAATTTTTACAAGTTTTAGGGACTATATGAAAACTAGTGAAAAGATAGAGGGGTTAAAAGGTTAAAATTCAAAAAGTTACTTAAACCTAAAAAGCTAAAACACAGAACAAACGCAGCCGCTCTCTCCTCTTCTTCTTCTTCTTCTTCCTGACTTCCGGTAGGTTTCCGGCAGAAACTACAGCACCGGAGCCGGAATTCGTGGTCAGAATCCCGCAATAATCACGCTATGGAGTCGCTAAGTAACATATTGCGAGGTATGGTCGATTCGCTATGAAGCGCGCGATAGCGAACGCTATGTTCGCTATCGATAACTATGCCCCCACCTCCCAAAAACCTAACCCCCCCCCCCCCCCAAAAACCTAAAAAAAAAATCTAAACACCCACCCCCTCGGCAAAAAAAAAAAAAAAAAATTTTTTTTTGGGGGGTGGGGGGGGTGGGGGGGTTAGGTTTTTGGTGGTGGTGAATGTTTAAGGGTTTTCTTATTTTTTATTTTTGAGTTAACTGCCATTTTCGTCCCTGTGGTTTGGTCACTTTGGCCATTTCAGTCCATTTTTCAAAAATGTGCCATTTTCCTCCCCGACGTTCTGGAAAGGTGCCATTTCAGTCCAAAAATCATAACCCAGTTAAGTCGGTTTGTAAATAAGGACTGATTGTATAAATTTGTAACATAAAGGACCATTTAAGTAAAATGTATAAATATTAATATAATTATAAAATATATAATATATATATATAATGTATACACACCACCGCCGCCGGAACCACCACTCTCTCTCTACTCTCTCTCTATGCTCTGCAATCACCACCACCATCAACGTCATCATCGCGATCTTCATCATCATCATCATCAGACCTTCATCACCACTGCCGCTGCCTGCAACTCACCGGAAAAACGGCACCCCCACGAACCAAACTAACCACACACCCCTCCACATCTCACAGATCAGACGAGAGAGGGAGAAAGTCGGAGAGAGAGAGAGAGATAACGACGAGAGAGAGAGAGAGAGAAGGAGGCGGGAGAGAGAACCGGCGACGGTGGGGGTGCCGTTTTTCCGGTGAGTTGCAGGCGGCGACAGTGGTGATGAAGGTCTGATGATGATGATGAAGATCGCGATGATGACGTTGATGGTGGTGGTGATTGCAGAGCATAGAGTGAGAGTAGAGAGAGAGTGGTGGTTCCGGCGGCGGTGGTGTGTATACATTATATATATATATATTATATATTTTATAATTATATTAATATTTATACATTTTACTTAAATGGTCCTTTATGTTACAAATTTACACAATCAGTCCTTATTTACAAACCGACTTAACTGGGTTATGATTTTTGGACTGAAATGACACATTTCCAGAACGTCGGGGAGGAAAATGGCGCATTTTTGAAAAATGGACTGAAATGGCCAAAGTGACCAAACCACTGGGACGAAAATGGCAGTTAACTCTTTTTTTTTTTGTAGTGGGGTTTTTTTTGTGTAGTGGGTTTTTTTAGGTTATTGGACACTTGTCACTCTATAAATCCTTCTTACATTTCTTACAATTAGGATCTTTTGTATTTGATCCTAATCCTATACTTATTATACAAAGATAAATCAATAAATAAAATCAAAGGCAGCAGACTCCATAACCCTAACTGATAATAGGTGCAATATCACAAATATGAACAGAATGACACCAATTCAGCTGGCAATAAAATATAAAGATCTACAACTAAAATATACAAATACAGCAAAGTAAGAACACCTCAGAAATGGAATTTTCCAATTCAGCGTCCGGATGAGGAACTCTATCGTACGATTCGTCGAACCTCACCGACACCTATATCAAAAGGTTAAAAATTACGAGTTACTATAAACGATTACTTAGAACTAATTGTTGTGACATAACGAAGGGATCGGAAATTATGTGTTCCTTCCTAATAAAAGGATCGAAAAGTGAATGTGTTGAAATTGATGGGGAAAGTTTGATTGAAATGCGAGAGGATTTATTACCTGTGAAGAGGAGAGACCAGAGGGACATGAAAGGAGCAGTTTGAATGCATTCTCCATCGTCACCTTCCAACTTTTCCAGATCTTCTCAAGTCTATTCGGCTTCAAGCCGTCAATACTCAATAGTACAATTTTTTTTTAATTTTTTTTTTTAGTAAATTACAAGTTTTTTCCTCTATTTTTGCACTAAATTGCAGGTGATATCCTTTATCTTTAAATTTGACGAGTTTTGTCCTTAATGTTTCAAAATACTACACAGTTATGTCTTGTAGCCTTAACTCGGTCAGATTTCTTTTTGTTAAATATGGTCATGTGCCTTGCACATGAGGGTATTCTTGTCATCTTACTCTACAGGAACTATTGAGTAAGTAACTTATATCAAGGGACTAAATGTCTAAAGATTTTTCTGTTAAATATGATAATGTGTCTATCTCTCTCTCCAACCCCCCCCCCCCCCCCCACTCTCTTCTCTCTACATACTTTCTCCCTCCGAGCCCCCACTACCACCAATCAGCACCACCATTTGATCCAAACATGATCTCCCAAAAGTATTTAATTTTGAAAAAAAGAGGCTAGAAGATGTTTAGGGAAGGTGTTTAGAGTTGTTTGACACACTTAAGAAAGTCAAAGTGATGGCCCATAAAAACTAACCACCACACATTCCTCTGGTATGATTTTCGCACCCACCTTCACTGCAAATTAACATAGCCATAGATCTGGAAATTGCCCACCATCCACCACCTGCGTGCTGCCATCGCCACCACCCACCCCTAAATCTGAACAGTTGACCACCAAATCGAATGCAGAGGATTATAAAAAAAACCTTAAAATTACACAAACTAATCATTAGGGAAACCACATTTAGGAAGGGGGAAACACTAGGAGTCGTTGAACTATGGTGTTGACGGTGGTGGCTTCCCGATGTAGTAACCACCGCGTTTAGGAGAGGGAAAAGATGAGGGGTGTTTAGGAGTCTCATCGTTCTCATCTGGTTAAAGGTGGTGGAGATTGGCGGTTGCTTATGGTGGTTGTGATGGCGTTGACGGTGGTAGAGATTGGTGGCAGGAGGGTGTGGTTAGTTGTGGCGGTGACTAGTTGAAGAAGATAGTTCGATACACAGAGAGAGAGGTTTAATCTTTTTACACATTTAGTCCCTTGATATGAGTTATTTACTCAATAGTCACTGGAGAGTAAAATGACAAGAATACCCTTATATGCAAGGCACATGACCATATTTAACAAAAAAATCTGACTGAGTTAGAGCTAAAAGACATAACGTGCAAGATTTTGAAACGTTAAGGACAAAACTCGTAAAATTTAAAGGCAAATGACACCGCCTGCAATTTGGTACAAACATAAAGGATAAAACTTGTAATTTACTCTTTTTTTTCAGTCGTTAGATTACTTGGAGTGAGGGCTTAAAAGTGGTGTGAAAGCCCCCCTTCACGCTCGGAACATCAACTCGTTAAAGAGGCTTGAAGGTGATTGGTTTGTTATTTGGTTTTATTTTGATTGATTGGTTTTATTTTAGTTGTTTTTTTAAACATCCGTTTCAACTTTCAAGCCTCTTCTACCCTGTGTTTTGGGCCTTGAAGGGCAAAACCCTTCGCGCCACGTCCTCTTTCAAGCCCCATTTACTCCTAATAGTCTTAATTTTTAGCCGTAGCCCTTTGTGCTGCTTCAAATCTTCAATTGTCGGCAAGCCTTTTTTTTTCTTGTGTTGCGGAAACTTGCAATTTTTATTTAATTTGAGTTTAAAAGTATAATTTAAAATAACTAGTTATTTTCCGTCCGCGCGTTGCGGCGGGACCCAATGACTACAAAAGGTGTGTCAGCGACGGCAAACAGATAGCGAATATCAAAACATAAATAAAATGACGTGGTAAGGATAGTCACTCCGTCATTAAAAAAAACGATTTTAAATAACCTAATATATAGTAATAGGACCCACACGTCCTACACGTTGAAAATTCGGTTGTTTTCAGTTCAGTTATTACGGTGCTAGCACGTTAAAATATGGATGAGCTCGGTACCGGTAACGGCAGCGAAAGTACCGATTCGGAAAATCATAGAAATTAGGTACCGGCACCGAAAATGCTCGGTACAATACGGTATGGTATTTGAAGGTAAAAATCAATAAATACAGGTATGGTGCTAGACCGGTGTTGAATCGAAAGTAACGATTCTGAAAACGCCAAAAGGTGGGTACCAAATTGGTACCGAAAATGATTTGGTATAGTAAATTTGGTACCGATACGATACCGGTTCGTTTACAGGATTTGATATGATTTGCTCATCAATATTCTAAATATCCAAGTTAATTTTACATGCTACAATTCATTCATTACAGAAAAAGATAAAAAAGAAAGCAAAATAAGTTGTTGTGTATATAAAACCTCATTCAAACGAAATACAGTTTACTTACTGTGTGTATGAAAAGTAATCTAAACAGTGCAATTACTTGCATTGCTGCGTTGTTACAGAATTTGATGAGCTCGGTACCAACCGGTACCGAAAATACCGTTACCGAAATCCTCAAAAGTGGGTACCGGTACCGAATATACCTAGTATGCTACGGTTTGGTACCGGTCGGTACTGGTACGGCACCGGTATTTGAGGGTAAAAACGGGTGAATACCTGTGCAGAACCGGTACCGAAAATACACCGGTTTGGTAAATTTGAGACCGGTACCTATACCCGATACCATTTGCTCATCTCTTAATGATGTTACTATTAATTCCATTACAATTTTAAATAATAAATAAATATTATCACTCTTCATTGAGTTTCTTTTTTGTCATATAGTAATAATAATATTTGGCTCATGGGTTTGATGTGTTTAGTTGAGTAGATGGGTTTAATTGTTTAAAGAAGCTAAACTAAATCGAAAGTCAATGTGTTTAACAAATAGATTGGGATTTTAAAATTAATTATAGTATTTTATCGTAAAAAATTACATCTATACATATAATAAAAGAAACCCATTATGAGACACATGGCATTCAACGAGATCATCCTTGAGTTCTTTTCCCTCCTTTTTTTTCTCCCTCCAATCGATCCCCGTTAGTTTTTTTTGGGTATTAGATACCACCCGGATGAATTTAACCCGGCCCATTTCTTTCAACTCCGTTTAATCATCTATCTAATAAATAACCCTAATATTACTTATGTCGCCGTCTCAATCTCTCAGAATACACATCCGATTTTCCTTCCATTTTCCTTCCCATCATTGAAGCATCAACATTCAAGTAGTAATTCTATCTATTCTTATTGATCTATTCAGAACCTTCAAATCCTTTTATTTTGATGCTTTGTACACTCATTTTTTTTTATTGATGAATAGGTTCGATTGATGACTAAACCCTAATTTTTAACCATTGTCTTTTCTCTATAGATTCTGTAACATCAACCTAACCCCTTTCATTAACATGCAGTTCTTGGTTGATATGATTCGGTTTATTTTTATCTTAATCGACCAGCAAGTATCAGAATCAATGATTTTAAATAATACTATGTAACATGCAATTCTTGGTTGATATGATTCGTTCTTTTTTAATTTCTTAATCGACCAGCAAGTATCAGAATGAATGTTTTTAATTAATACTATTTAATGTTACAGACTAAATAATTGCAAGTGTGTGGTTACCAGTTACTTTGAAGATCAAATGAAACATATTGTGAAGATTATGACATTGTTGGTGACTTACGGATCAGCAGCTTATTGCAGACTGCAATGATTCTGCAGTCATACTTGGTTGGTGAGCCTTTTCATCTGGTTCTTGGAATGTTTTTTATATTTGTTTTGAAAACAACTGGCTCTTTATTTCATTGTGTCTTTAGGATACTATGGGCTTCTAATGGTTAGGGTTGGTTTAATGCAATTTCCCACTTGCCCTCAGGAGGCAGTCCTGTTACAGTAGGTATTTGATCTTTATGGTTAATAAAATTTATCTTTGTGTCTTGTAGTTTTTTTTTTCATGATCCCTGTTGGGGCTTTTGATATGCTTACTTAGAAATGAATATTTTTTGCTTTATATGTTTTGTATAAATCATAAATAAAATAGATGCAAATTACAAATCATGGGTTGGTAGACGGGCAACAAGCTGCGCCGCCACCCCCTTTTGAATTGCAAATCCTACTCGGCTAAACACATAACTATGGCCTACAGACACTGTCGCATGCGCAAGTGCTGCCTTTTGAACCCGCTTCAAGAAACCGGACGCCACAGGGGCCAGACAACCAAAGGTATCGAACGCGAAATGAAGGAAGGCATGTTGATTATCTATGCAGGCCTACTCGTGCTTGGATATTTTCCCCGCCTCAGCCTTCCGCGTCGCTTGCCCTGAAACAAAACCACTGCCCCTGAAACCGATAAGAGGCGACACCCTCGTGAGATCAATGCAAGCATGCTTACCCCCGGACCATCCAAAAACCAGCACATCAGCTGGTCGAAGGGAAGACCTCCCTTCCTTTGGGTCCGTTAGGAAATTAACCGGAGCCTCTTTTTTAGCAGCGATACCAGCTCGCTTGAGAACGTCAAACAACACATCTCTAACCAGATCGTGTCTGTACTTGAAGCCAGGAAGCTCTTTGTAGTGAAGGGCATGTTCCCCGAAGCTATCAAGACACACCTTCCGACAAACAGGGTACGGTTCATCCTCAGGGTACAACGGTATCATCCAACGATATTTGAGGACAGACCGATATTCTACTGCCGACATACATTGCCCCAAGCCCTCGATCGGGATAACAGTAAGGAAATCTTGAGCGTGGGGGGATCGTAAACAATCAAAAACAGCTTTTTGCCGAGGGGATAACCCGAAATGAATTGATTTGGGTTAATCATTTATATCTAACGGGTTAAATGAGTTATCAAAGAAAATTTTGCTAAATATGAAAAATATTAAATGGGTCGAACTTGTTAACTAATGTGTTCTTTTAAAAAAGATTAGATTAACAGTTCATAAATAATTTAGTTTTTAATCAACCTGTTTGATCCGTGTTATTTTTTAGTCATCTTTAAAGTTTTAACCCAATATGATTGTGAGAATATAAATTAACTGGCATCAACCCTTTGGTAAACAATTCCCAGTTTTCATCGCTAAAAACGAGCATGATGGATTCACGGTGTTGTAAATGACATCAACAGTAGAAATTCATACTCTTTGTAATAAATTTCTCATATTATCAATTTGTTGTTGTCTTATAGGCATTTCTTATCTAGGAATTGAAATCTTGGGGTGTCACACCCCGGATTCCACGTGTCACCGGTGGGCCCGGTGGGGAGTATCGTGACGTGGTTGGCAACATAATAGTCAAACAACACAATATTTAATATGCACAGCGGAAGCAAATTGTAAGATATAATTCAACCGAATATAATGTTGTAATATCAAGTATCACAATAGTCGATTGTTTATCCACAGACGGATCGAAAATAAAATGGAAACAGTAGTTCAACAGATGATAGGCATCTTAAGCTTGCGAGACTTCTATTGATGCTAAGGAGAAATCCCAGCCAATTACGCTTAGTACCTGCATTTAATCTTTTTGGGAAAATACGTCAGTTTACACTGGTAAATACAATCAACCGACTCATTTGGAAAATGATTGAAAATTGATTTGGATGCACGTGGCATAAACATTTTATAACTTGGGAGAATTATTTAAATATATAATCTTGTGAACGAATTACATGTTCCTTATACGTTCAGTAGCCCAGATCGTGTCCGGGTTAAAGATCAATAGACACACCACATTATTCTTTTGTGCACTGACGGGTGTACGCCTACACCCCGCGCTTAAGTCGTGGCCATTTCGTAAAATGATGTCAGGGATATCCGAGACATGGTCATTAACCCCCCAAAGGCTTTTAAGTAAACAAAACTGTTTAAACGGGCCGATCAAATTATTCAATTAACCACCTAATGATGGAAGATTTGACACCCGACCAAGCGGTATTCTATATACCGTAACCCAAGCCCGTATAGGGAAAATAAGTTAAAAGTATTTACCTAAGCAATGTAATAATCACAATAAGAAAAATGCAAGTAGCTTTTACTGGTCCTCCTAATCTGGAACGAAGGTTTATAATAACCTATTAGAATCCTAACGGGTCTTTAATTAAGCTTAAGCTTAGACCAGTTAGTTTCAAAGATACGGTTCGTACGCACGATTAAGCGAAGACCGGATAGAATGTGATTTTGACCCGACATGTTCGGAGACTTGTCTTATATGGGTAATCTAACACATTCTGGATTTTGAGATAAAACCGATAAGGTTTGACCCGTTTCGGCTAAATTATGTAAACTAGTTACATAAGCCGAACCGAACGCGTAATAAGCGCAACGGGTATCCGTAAGAGCCATATACAGGTTTCCTAAGTTAATATGCTTCAAATATGTTGTGACATCGGTAATATGTCTTTTATTATGCCCGTAACGAATTTAAACAAAAACTATGCCCCGTAGGGGTAGTTTGGTCATTTAAAAGGTTATAAAAGAGTTTAAGTATTTACCTGAGTTACAGGTCTGATATAATCAGCAAAAATACTTATTTTACTCAGTTATAACAGTATGGTAAAATATATATGTGAAATTTATCAATTATAACCAAACTATGCACCGTAGGGGCATTTTGGTAATTTCACATAAGTCGTAAAGCTCAAAACTGAAGTCTGAGTTAAACAACTTTTGCCTACTGTTAAAATATTATAATTTACCTCAAATATCAGTAGGTATCAACCTTTGTATGTTTAAAATAGTTTTAGTACATACTATGCGTTAAAAACGCTTGATAAGGCGATTAGAAGCCATTTCCGGGTTCGATACTCAAGGCTGATATTTTTATCATTCCAGAAGGCCTAAAATAATTTATTTATCATTTAGAATCAGTAGCAAAAGGTTTGGAGTTGATTAGATATGTAAAACTCATTTTATGGCCCGTAAGGGCAAAACCGACAATTACCGGATTAAGCCTACGACTATGAGTTATGCTCAGCCTAAAATTAATTAAAAATCTTCAAAAATCCCAAAATAATATATTACATCAGTGGGTAAAGATTTTGATATCAAAAAGTAGGCTTAACTAGGCTATACGCTAATTACGCCGTTTAATTAACATAAAGCTTCTTAATTACGCTATTGAGCATAACTCTCAATCTACACCTCAAACTGATATCAAATATTGGGTGCAAGTTTATATATTAGTAATTAAAGTTTCTACTCTTTTACATTTTCGAAAATCACGTTTTAAGGTGAAAAGAGCATAATGGTCAACATATGAGCAATTAACGGATCATGCATATTAATTGGATAACTAATGAACCAAGGTGTATAATCACAGAGGGTTATACTAGCATGTAACCTAGTCCAATTAAAGCTCTGAGGCATTTCTAAAACATGCCTAAACGGGTCAGAACTGAAAGTGAAAACAAAAGTCAAACTATGCGACTTTCGGTTCCGAACCGGGTCTAAACAGTAAATTGTCGGGTTGAACATGTTTAGACATGTTCTTACACTAATTACCAAGTTATATTAATGACCAAACAGGTTGTATATGTTCTACATTGCTAATCATGCATAAATTAGAAACTAAGTATCCTGTTGACTTTTTATTAACAAGTTTGACCCGGCATTTGACCTAATTAGAGTGGGAATCAGGGGGAACCCTTTTAAGGGTTTATTACCCACATAATTACCAACTTATAACTACTTTTGATTCGACTAATCAGTGGACCATTAGTGATTAATCTTAAAGTCAACCGTTAATTACAACGGTTTGACCTTTAAGCTATAACTAAGCAAAAACTTAACTAAGAAAGGTTAGGCAAACTTACAAGAGTCCTATGAACGACCAGAGATCACTTGAGAGCAGTCTTGAGCTCCAGAATTGATCAGGAATGCAAGAATGAAGTGTGAAGCATTGGTTGCAACTCATGGCCCTTTTATAGTGAATTAATCACCATGGAATGTTGACACACAAGTCTACCACTGACCACAACTCATCCACAAGTGTCCCTAAGTGTCTAGGGGTTGTTTAGGGGTCAAGCAAGATGAGGAAAATCGGATAAAAGTCGAGTAGAAAGCACTTAGCAGGCAAAAACCCAACAAATTCGGAACAGATGGGCCTAGGCGTGATGCGAAGGACCCCCCCTTGGGCCTCGCGTCACGCGACACCTCTCCTGACTCAAATCCAACTTTAGATTTTTATGTTTTGATCCTTGCCCCTTCAAACTTTGCTTAGACTTCCTTTCTTGCATTATAAACTCTCCTAATTGACATATAAGGGCTCCAAGGCATATACCCATTTTGTTTAGCCCTCGATTAACTTTATTGTCACCCGAAAAGTCTTAAACTTCATCGTTGACGCTTTTAACCCCTCGCATACGAATTTGATCACAACTTGCTCATATGATAACGAACCTTTATGAAATTTATATCGTGTATTCTAGTGAGCATAATTAACCGTTACAAAGCTTCGGGTTTGTCAAAAGGTCACTCAGAGGTATAACTTAAACATGTTGACACATTTAACCCCTGTAGTTTGTAATCTCTCACTTTTAGCTTCGTATGATCCATGATTTATTCGTTTGAAGGTATGAGCATCATGTAGGGTTAATGTACAATATATTTATTCACTGTTGACATTTAGAACTCGTATTTTCATATACTTTTCATGTTTGTCAACTTTAGTACTTTCAGAACATTCTTTCACACGTTCAAACATATGACACGTGTCAACACATTATAGGACCTGAATTTTCGAGGTGTTACATGGGGTTCATTTTGTGAGGAGTTTAAGAGGAGAAGTAGCTGGATTTGCACCGTGAGCTATTGAACTATTGAAAGTTGGAAAGGATAAGCACATATTGAAGATGGCTAAGAGTAAGTTGGGTACTCACAAGTCAAAAGAGGACAAAGAGGAGAGAAAAAAATGTCCACCATAATTTACAAGATGATACATTATTTTGAGCATCTTTTTACTTTAGTTGGAATAGGTAAGAAATGATATTTTTCCTTAAATTTTTCTACAAGCTCTAGGATACATTATTTTGAGCATCCTTTTACTTTAGTTGGAATAGATAGGAAATGATAAATCTTCATGACAAAATTTATTGACCTTTAGTTTTGTGAAAATGGTTTCCAGGTTTGGTGGAGACGATGAAATTATTTCCGGAGGAACATTGACGATGAAAATGTTACTATTAAGACAACCAATGTGGTGTACAAGAATATTTTTAGTGAAATTTGATTTTTCTTAAACTATCGTAGTTTTTAAAGTTTATTTTATTATTTAATATTGAATCAATTCTCATTTTATTTTTATTAAGTACGAATAAATACAAACTATTTTCATTTGTTAAACCGCGTGTACACGCGGGTTCTAACCTAGTAATATATAAAATACAGGGTGGGGATCAAATAGGAAACTTATTTTGGCTAGGAAGTGTAGGAAGCAATAGGATTATGACATGTGGCCATTTAAAATAAAGAGAAAGGGTATTTTAGTCAATCCAACCCTTTCTTCCTCCTTCTTCTCCACAGTAACTTCAAAACCCACCATTTTCAAAACCCACCGTCTTCAACCATTTCTTCACATACTATCTCAATAATCACTACATTATAGTGCGATTTTCGTCACCAATCAATGATTCAAACACCCGATCAACGTGTTCTTCAGCTTTTTTTTTTTTTTGAAGAAAACCCAGTTTAATTTCATTCAAAATCTCGTTTTTCCCGTGATTTTGAAGATAATCACTCGATCCGTTCGATTCGATCGCTGATAAGTGTTTCTATCATTTAAATTTCGTCAATCGTTGAAGAAATCGGCTTCGATCCATGTAAGAAGTTCTTTAATTTCATTTTAACGATCTGGGTTTTTGATTTAGTCATTGCGTTTTACGATCTTGACGGGGGTTCGGGGGCAGCGCCCCTGGTAGCAGGGTCCCAGGGGCGGCAGCCCCTGGCTGGGGTTGAGCTGCCAGGTCAGTTTCGAAAATTTTTTTTTCCGATTAAATTGATGTAATAAAAATGCATTAGAAAAATTAATTTTCTGTAAATTGCCTCTGGAAAACTGCATTCGTAAACTGCATTGTTTCAGACAATTCACAGCACAGACAAAACTATGTCCTGGTTCAATGCGTTTTAGAGAGAACACTTTCTTTGGTGTTTTTAGGCAATTGCGTTTTAGAACTAAGCAATTTTTATGTGTTTTCTAGCCATTGCGTTTTAGAAAAACACATTCTTGAAGTGTTTTTAGTCATTGCGTTTTAGTTTGAACACATTTTTAGGTGTTTTCAGTCCATTGCGTTTTAGAGATAACACTTTCTTTTGTTTTTTTAGGCCATTGCGTTTTAGAAATGAGACATTTTTAAGTGTTTTCTGGCCATTGCGTTTTACAAATAAGACATTTCTTTGTGTTTTTTGTGCATTGCGTTTTAGGTAAAACACTTTTTTATGTGTTTTCAGTCCATTGCGTTTTAGAAAACAGACATTTTAAGTGTTTTCTGGCCATTGCGTTTTAGAAATATGACATTTGTTTGTGTTTTTGGTGCATTGCGTTTTAGGTAAAACACATTTTTATGTGTTTTTAGTCCATTGCGTTTTAGAAAGTACATTTTCTTTTGAGTTTTTAGGCTATTGCGTTTTAGAAATAAGACATTTCTTTGTGTTTTCTGGCCATTGTGTTTTACAAATAATACATTTCTTTGTGTTTTTGGTGCATTGCGTTTTAGAAAAATGTCATTTTTTAGGTTTTTTTTCCATTACGTTTTACGCAACTGGGTTTTTTCCATTGCGTTTTACGCAACTGGGTTTTAAATTTTTTTTCGAAAATATAGCAATAGTATACTCGTTTTAAAAATAAAAAAACGCTCGTTTTTTTGGTGAAATTTTTATAAAAAAATAATGTTGTATGAAAGAGTTATTAACGTTTAAAAAATGGGGGGGATTGGAGGAGAGAGAAACTATTGGCTTGGATTGACTAGAATACCCCTAAACAAACTCACGCGCCTCTTTTCTTCCCTTCAATTTCTCTGATTTAATCTTAGCCAAATAAACTTCCTATCATATCTACACCCATAAAATACATAATTTTATCGGGACAATAGTGGGTTATGGGCAGTGACCCACTTTGCACCTCCCCAAGGCCGACAATGGGGTTGAACCTAGGTCACCCATGTGACAGGCGAGAATAGTTACCACTATGCTACGACGACTAATTTCATGTGCTACGACGACTAATTTCATGTTTTGTTTTAAGACTAATTTGTCATGTATTTTCATCTTTGTTGGAAAAAATAAACATTTAGTTAAAACACCACTAAAACTATTAAGAAATTTTGTACCATGTACCATTGATATTTTATATCAACAGTGTATGAATTAAATTTAGTCATGTACAAATAACAATTTGAAATATTTTCTTATCGTAATCCTTCAACAATCTAAATGAGTTATACTCCAAACAACAACCTTGAAAATCCGAAAACAGGTTTTGTGTTTGATCTCTTCCATCGCGACCTCACTCCTAATTGTCACCTATGTTGAAGAAAGGCTTGGAACCCTTGAGAGAATAAAGAGGGGACAAAGATGATACAATGCACAACGCTTGTCTCGAATAAACTTACTGAGTTGTCACAATATGCAAAGTGAACATTAGAGCATTTTATAAGTTCGAATATACTCTTTTACAGTACAAATCTTTGTACTCGAGTGTAGTACGAATTTCTGCATTTATAATTTATAACTCTTGTATGCAAATTGCATTTTCGTAAATTGTCGCATCTTTTTATCTGTTGTTTTTGCCAATTACATTGTGATTAGAGGCTTTAGGTAGAGTTTGAGATTAATCTTGTAACCTCAAATCTATAAATATAATTAATTGGTCTTGCATTTTGTAAAACCGAAATGTCTGGTTTAGTGGTTTCGTTTTTTTTTTGAACGGCTAATTTCTTTAATTCCCTGTCGTCTGTGGGACTTGAACCCAAGACCTCCCCCTTCCCAACCTTGGTGTTTTAAAGGCTTTGCCTTTACCAATGGACCACCACCCCATTGGTGGTTTAGTGGTTTCATTGATGACAACAACAACAACAAAAAAAAAAAAAAAAAACAAAACAAAACAAAATGACATAAACTCTTGACACTTTTCATATTCTGCACACAAATTTCTCATAAAAATTACATAAACATTAAAAAAGATGATACAATTACAAACCAAACCCACAAACTATTAAGCAAGATACACAGTGAAATGCAGTAGTGTCTCTGTACCATCATTGTTCTGCTGGTCTGTACCCTGGAATGTCTTCACCACAGCATGTCCCTTAGCATTCACATACTTTCCGGTGCCACCCATCACCGCCAGCTGCGACTCTGCCACCGCGCTACGGTGAACCCCCATAAAACTCAAACTATCAATGTAACTCCCATGCATAAACATCACAGTGAATGCCATTGTCTGACTCTTCCCATCTATCGAGCTCGATACATAGAACCCTTGAGCCTTCCCTATCAAACCGGACCCCAGTTCATGTCCTTCGGTTAACTCATCATCAATCACTGTCAATGTCCCGAACATAAACTGTTGTAAGGCGTTACCTTGAGGTAACTGTCCACCGTTAATTGCAGCAAACACATTGTTATTGTTGTTGTTGTTCATGTTGTTGTTATTGTTATTGTTTTGAAAAACATTTGAGGTGGTCCCGCCTAAGCCGGTGAGGAATGGGAGATTGTTGTTGTTGATAATCCCATTGTTGTTGTCGTCTTGTGGAACTCCATTGTTTACTGGGAGGTTGGCACCGTTCGGTTTTGCAAACGGGACTTGACCATTGAGAGCCGGGTTAGTCACAACTCCAGTGACGGCTTTAGCCGAGGGATTCGACCCACCAAGAATATCGTGCATGAAGAAAGTAAGTGTGTGATCAGGACCTTCGACCACAGGCACCACACCAGCACCCGCACCCGCACCCGCACCAGCGCCAGAAGCTGGGTTAGGTGGGATGGCGCCTAAGGGAGTCACATCATCACCTGCTTCGGCTGCAACCACAGGGGCCGCGGGTTCTGGGTCCTCAATGAGGGTCCGGGCCGAGGTGGCTAAAGAGAAAGTTGTGGCTAGGAAAAGAAGGGAGAGGAGTGAAAAGCAAGTGAAGGTAGAGGCTGCCATTAAGAAACTTTGATCAAGTACAAAAGGTGAAGGTGAATGATTGATGGTTTATGTGGAATGTGATGTGTTTATATATACATGAAAAAAGAATAGATAATGCAAAAAATGGTGTAGTTGATAACATGGAGTAGGTGCCTTAAGAGTTGGTAAACTAAACTTGTGTTATTAACTAGAGTTTTTTGCAGAAATAGGGGGTTTGAACCCCACAAGAGTGCCATTAGGTGCTTTTGAAAGTTATGAGTGATATTAGGTAGTATGCTTATCCAAACAGCGAACTTGTATTGAAATTCTGCAAAAGGCTGCAACCTATGACACATTCCTGCACAACATACAGAAGATCGCTGAACTGGATCACGAGCTATAGAAGTCCGCTGTTTGGAACATAAACCTTTCCAGAAGTTCGCTGTTTGGAACATAAACCTTAAGAAGTCCGCTGTATTGAACCAAAACCTTAAGAAGTCCGCCGTTTGGATTCACAAGCTTCCAGAAGTCCGCTGATTAGAACCAATTTCTTCTTAAGTCAGCCGTATGATACTAGTACATAATAGAAGTGTTGGTTTAGGCCCCAAAACAAAACTCACCGCAACCCGATAACGCACCGACCAGTGACCCGTAAACAACTAAATAATGACCCGTTAAACCGCGACCTGATAACGCACCGACCCATGACCCGTAAACAAACCCGAATAATCCAACAATCACCCCCTTAATCGGTGTTTGTTTACGCCTTCACCGCAGCACCGAATCACCTCGGTTTCAAACCATCACGACTTTTACCGGACACCCCGACCACCACCGGTCACGCCCAAAGTCAACTCGGTTCAACCCGAATCAAACCGACCACGCTTGTAACATGTCACATAGCATCCCGTTGGAACCGTTCACTAACATCACGACTTATCACGGATCAACGACCTCTCCCCGGTCACATCCAAAGCCACCCGATTGAACTCCAACGCCATGTCACCACCGTGTTCTTCCTTTTTTTTTCAACAACCTTTCCCAAAATCTCACTGTATTAAGATGAAAATTGGGGTTACATTATATTGAACAAAACAAGGCTATATATAGGCTAATAGAAAAAGAAAAAAACACATGCAAATTAGTAAACTTGGCTTCCGGATTTATGTATAACAACCATCCACACACACGTCTAGGAAGTAGGAATCCATTAAACTCGGTCAACCACATAACTCTTCAACCACATTCAATCCCTTGAACAACTAAATAATGACCCGTTCAATGACCCGTTAAACCGCGACCCGATAACGCACCGATCTGTGACCCGTAAACAAACCCGAATAATCCAACAAGAAGTCCGCTGAAGTGAACCAATATCTTCTGCTGGAAAGTCCGCTTAAACGAACTAATACCTTCCTGCAGTTGAATTAGGGATGAGCAAATCGTTCCCGGTACCGGTACCGAACCGGTACCGAACCGGGTATATTCGGTACCGGTACCGGTACCCACTTTTAAGGATTTTCGGTACCGGTTCTTTTGGTACCGGACGGTACCGAGCTCATCCCTAAGTTGAATTGTAATGTTATTAAAAAAATGAACATACCTTCATGTGTAGTATATGTTATTTAAACCTCCACCAGAAATAATTAATGTGTTTGTTCACGTGATTCTTACAAGATTCCATGTTCAATGTTTTCTTTATTATGTTGTGTGTCAGAATTAAAAAGCAATACTTGGTGAAATAATTGAATTCATGCAAAAGAATCACGTGCAGACTTTCTGCATATAGTTTGCCATTCGAAACAGCGAAGTTCCAAGGTTTGTTATATTATACAGCGGACTTCATTATAACTTGCAGATCAAATCAGCGAAATTCAAATGTTTGTGAATTAATTCAGCGGACTTCAGACCTTTTGCAGGGAGTTGTAAGAAGCCTGCAGCTTTTGGCAGAACTTATGTAGAAGTTCGCTGTTTCGAAGAACAAACTACCTAATATCACTCATAACTTTTAAAACCACCTAATGGCACTCTTTTGGGGTTCAAACCCCCTATTTCTGCAAAAAACTCTATTAACTATTCAGAACTAAACAAAAACAACTCCTCTTCACAGCATCCAAACTTGGGCTTTTGGGTCAACCCGGCCCGCACCAAAGTATAAAGTTTTGATCCACCAACCAGCCCAACCACTTAATTTGTGAGTTGTCACCCTTACTTTTCAGATCATGACCCTGCATCTCAACTTGTAGATCTTATATAATATAGAGTTATAGTCTGCTCATAAAAAAATGAGAGCGTAATTCGTCAAAACAAAAAAAATTAAAAAAAATTGATTTGTGGCTGCTGGGATTCGAGCCCAGGTCTCCACGGCCACAACGTGGAATTCTTACCACTAAACTACAGCCACATTTGTGTTAATGTTTATTATGTATTTTTATAAATTATTACCTAATTAAAATTTCAAAATGGGTTTTAAAAATATGTAAGTTATCTGTTCATACTGAAACTTACATATTTTAATCGATGTAAGATTTTTTGAGTGATAAGAAAGCTTTCCAATGGAATCAAGAAAAGTCATAAATGTCAAATGTGAAATTTTTGTCTGCTATGTATGCCTAATTTAACTTTTCTTGATATTACATGCCAACCAATTGACATGACCAATGTTAGCTAGTTTACATGTCAAATGTGAAGGTTTTGCAAACCACTATGGTATGGGAGGGGGGAAGTGAGTGTACCACGAGACCATGTACCGTGTGGTAATCTATGATCCAATTTACTACTCCATACCCCATTATCTAAGAAGTGGTGTCTAGATGAACTTCTGTTAATTTGGTCCTTTTTTTTGTCTTTTAAGTAGGTGTCGGTATAAATTCAAGTTGATTTACGTTTAGACATAATTTTTTTTTTTGGAAATAAGTAGGCTCAGATACAATACATTTTTTCTTTGCTTATTTTTATGTAAGTTTTCAGTTGGTCTATGTTTTAACATAAGTTTTGTTCTAAAATGAGTCGTATCAAATATAATACGCTTTCACTAGATGGTATAAATTTTAGTTACTTTACGTTTCAAGGCCGCCGCAACGCACCATACGATTCTTTAACTTAAAAAACATAATTTTCTTACGTGCTTATTTTTATGTATGTGTCGATATAAATTCATGTTGGTTAAGGTTTCGACATAAATTTCTTTCGCAAATAAGTCGAGTCAAATATTTCATGCTTATTTTTATGTATGTTTTTAGTTGATCTACGTTTTGACGTAAATTTTGTTTGTTAACGAGTTTGGTCAAATATAATACTAACTTTCATTATCATTGTTACAAACTAGTAAATAATCCCGCGCGTTGCGGTGGTGTCGAAACGTAAATCAAAACTAACGGCTATATATTTGTGTATTTATTACGGGTCTTGGTAACGATATATTTGAATCAAATCAGACTAGAGATGGGCATAATAACCGGTTCTAAACCCGACCTGGAACCGGTTTCAGTTTCTACCCGCTTTATTGAAGAACCGGTTCCGGGTTCAAAAAACCCCTAGGTTCTTACCCGGTTCCACTTTTTTATAAAAAAAATGGTCCGTACCCAGTTTCTACCCGAAACCGGTTCCTCCGTAACCAATTCCTACCCGGTGCATTAAATTCTTGATGATGTTACCGTTGGAATCGATTCCTAGCCGTTGCAACCAAGCAATATGTTTTTTAACGAAAGTTACATGACATAAAACATACATAAAATTAGAACCGGTTACATTACATGACATTTTAAACGAAAGTTAAATCCTACAAATCTTACATTACATAAAACACTAAACATTTATTTAACAGCTAAACATAGCTTAACTCCTAAAATCCTAGATATTAACTGGTTACATAAAACACACTATACATTCGAAGAACCGGTTCCGGATGCTTCACCGACTTAATTTTTCTTCTCCTTTGTAACCGGAAAATGACGATCGGTGTGTTTTTTTAATGTGGAGTTGGCCGTAGCCTTCATGAATTTGCCACATGCTTTGCACCATGCCATCTCGTGGCTATCGCTCATTAAGCACAAATCAAAGTGCTTCCAAACTGTGGGGTTTATCTTTGTTTCCAAAACCATAACGACCTCATCGTTGCATGCCATTTTAATTGTGGAGCTTTGAAAATATAGATTTGAAGGTGTAAGTTATGTATTTTTGGAGTAGGTGTTTGAAAAGGAAAGGTGTAAGTTATATATATAGTAGTAACCGATCATAATGGCCATTAATCGGTTTCTAACGGCATTATAGCCGTTGGAACCGAATCCAACACGTTTTGCAGCTTTTTCATTGAATTACCCAAAGGAACCGGTTCTTCCGAGGAACCGGTTACAACCCTACCCGGAATCGGTTAGTATCGGTTCTCGTATTAATGGTCTAAAACCGGGTAGGAACTGGAACCGGTTCCTACAAGAACCGGTTTCATTCACACTCATTCAAAAACCGGGTACGATTAGGAACCGATTCTGGGTATAAGAAAAAACCCGATATGCTCATCTCTAAATCAGACCCATAATAAAGAGCCCAAAATGGTAAATCAAAACTAGGAATCATAGCTCATTAAAGAAGGTGTAATCACCATTTCGGTCAAAGAAAATATATAATAACAAAATGAACCAAATGCCTAAGCGTGGTTTTTTCTAGTGGCGTTACTTTTAATGCTTTACTAAAACTAAAAATCTACCAGAACAATATAATCAGTTCAAAATAACCTATTAAACTAAACTAAAAATCACCAAGTAGCTTATTATTTAAACCAATGAGTGTTAAAAAGAACATTAATATACTACTTTATTTTTTCATTTTTTGGTTGCATAAACTTAGATCTTATCAATTGTATTTGTTTGTAATTATTAATTAAAATTTAAAAACTACGCTACTCTTTTTTTTACACTTTAAACTTTTTTTTGTTCTATGAAATTACTTACCAAACTAAATATTCGTTTTTAATTAAAAAGGGAATATAATGTTTGCCTGATTTATACTTTGATAAATACGAAAACAAACTCCAAAAATCAAGTATAAAAAAAATTAAAGCCAACCGTTTATTTCCTCGGATTGGCGGGAACCTAGAGACAAGACCAACACATACACAAACACAAACAAATAACAGAATCAACTACCCAAATTACAATCAAAGAGTCAACTTTTTGATTCTTGATTTGATGTTTAAATCTCCAAACCTCCAATTACCTCTTCTAAATATTCATAATCTCCAACTTTCAATAACCAAATTTCTCAATTACTTTTTAGTTTTTACACAACTCAATTGAGCTTCCAATTCCAATGATGCTTGAAATTGGGTGGGCTCCGCCGCATGGTGTGGGGCCTCTGACGCCAGTGTCCGAGAGTTCCGAGGTTCTGGACTCTCCGTTGACCTCCTTTCGCGCAGCCACTAGTCGTCAGAATAGTATAGGGGAGAATGATAATATTGATGAGGAGGAAGTGACTCCATCAGCAGTGCCGTTTATGGCGTTGTTCAATTGTGCGGATGGGTTTGATTGGATTCTTATTGTGGCGGGGTCGTTGGGTGCTGTGGTTCATGGTGCATCACTTGCGGTTTATTTACATTTATTCGGGAAGATTATTCATTTATTGAGCTTCCATAGTAATATAGATGAAGTGTTCAACCATTTTTCTCAGGTACTTGTCATATGTTTTTTTTGGGTAATTGATTGTAGGTTTATTTTTGAATTTCTTATTTCTCACAAATTGTTATTGTTGTTTTTAATATGCAGTATGCTCTATATATTGTGTATATAGGCTTGGTTGTTTTTGTTGCTGGATGGATTGGTAAGATAGAAACTTTGTTGCATTTTAAATTATTTTCTACGCTACAAAAGTAAATTTCATAACTAATTCCATATCATTTCCGACATCAATTTCGAGCAAATATAGTTTCAGATTCAGTTTTTGAAAAGAATTATGTTGTTATGTATTGATTTCATTTTGTAAACTTGAACTTGCTTTCTTCTTACAGAGGTTTGGTGTTGGATTCTTACGGCTGAAAGACAAACCGCTGTAATAAGGACAAAGTATGTTCAAGTGATATTAGGCCAGAATATGAGCTTTTTTGATACATACGGAAACAATGGGGACATAATGAACCAAGTCTTGACTGATGTTCAAGTAATTCAATGTGCTCTTAATGAGAAGGTATAAATATTTCATCAGCTCGTATTTGTTTCTCTTTATTCTAGTTG
Source organism: Helianthus tuberosus (assembly GCA_030545235.1). Lineage (NCBI taxonomy): Eukaryota > Viridiplantae > Streptophyta > Magnoliopsida > Asterales > Asteraceae > Helianthus > Helianthus tuberosus. The sequence continues at coordinate 172,895,954 of CM060376.1, read as the reverse complement.
TTGCATATGTAATAAAAGATAACAATCTTTATATTGTCAGGTTCGGAGTTATATTCACAACATTGCAGCATGTGTCGGTGGGCTTGTCATTGCATTGATAAACTGCTGGCAGATTGCATTTGTAGCATTGGCAACAGGCCCAGTCATTTTCGCTGCAGGTTGGATTTCAAATGTATTCCTCCGTAAATTTGAAATAAACCTTCAAGATGCTTATGTTCATGCTGCAAATGTTGCTGAAGAGGTGCGTGCAACGTGCTTGTACATTTGAATGTGTTATTTACATATCTAGATTTTGTGTTTATTGGATAAATTATGTTCTTTGCAGGCGCTGGCAAACATTAAGACTCTATATGCATTCACAAATGAAGCATTGGCCAAACATTCTTATGCAGCTTCTCTGTATAATACATTAAAATATGGTATCACAATAAGTCTTCTTCAAGGACTTGGAGTTGGATTCACATATGGATTTGGAATGTGTTCTTGTGCTTTGCAACTTTGGGTAGGAAGGTTTTTAGTTACAAGTGGACGATACAGTGGTGCTGAAATCTTGACTGCCGTTTTTGCTATAGTTTTAAGTGGCCTGTAAGCATCTTTTCATTTTAACTTCTTTACACAAACAAGCTTATAGTTATTGCTACTTGTTTATTAATACCTTCTTGTAGTGGGTTGAATCAGGCTTCAACAAACCTACATTCATTTGAGCAAGGTCGTATAGCTGCATATGGACTTTACGAGGTTATAAGACACTCTGGTTCGACTGCTAATAGTAATTTGGATGGAGATACTTTAGTTTCTGTACAAGGAAAGATTGAGTTTCAAAATGTATTCTTCAGTTATCCCTCTTGTCCTGCGGTTCCTATCTTAAGTGGATTTTACCTTACCGTCCCTGCCAGAAAAACCGTGGCACTTGTGGGAAGAAGTGGATCAGGAAAAAGTAGCTTGACTCGCCTCCTGGCACGCCACTATGATCCTAATCTTGGTAAGATTATTCAACTCGATCATCTTTATTATTTTCTTAGAAGTTACTGTATAAAATGGTAATCAAAGTTGGCTTGGTTTCTGTATCGCATAACCAACTTTATTTAAACGAACAAAAAGTCGCAAACTTTCAGAAGTGTTCACTTAGAGCAATCTTCAAAGTTCCACTTAGAGCTTGTTACCTGGTAACTTATAAAATTGCGCTAAATAGATTTTCTTTTAAAGAGGGTTTTATTTATTTTATTTTTTTGAAAATGAAGCTGGTTACCAGAAGCATAACCGCAACATAGCTTGTTACCTTATATGGGATAACCATTTTTTTATTTGAATTTTAATCATGGGAAACAGGAGAGGTTCTTTTGGATGGAGTTAATACCAAAAACCTGAAGCTAGAATGGTTGAGAAAACAAATAGGGCTTGTGACACAAGAACCTGCTTTAGCATGTTTAAGCATATCTGATAACATTGCTTATGGGTGCCTTGACATAACTTTGGATCAGATTCAGGAGGCTGCTAAAATAGCAAATGTGCATGCATTCATAAGCTCTCTTAAAAGTGGATACGAGACTCAGGTCTATATACACGATTTTAACTTGTCCCGTAACCACTATGTTCTTACACTTCATTTTATTCTAAAACATTTAATTTGATGTTTGATAGGTGGGTAAATTTGGGTTAGCATTGACAGACGAACAGAAGACAAGAATCTCAATTGCTAGAGCGGTTCTTTTAAATCCTTCAATTTTGCTACTTGATGAAGTTACCAGCAAACTTGATTTGGAAGCAGAAAATGCTGTCTATGATACGCTACATAAGATTACACTTGGTAGATCAACTATAATGATTGCTAGGAGAGTAAATCTTGTGAAAGATGCTGATTTGATTGCTGTGATGGATGGTGGTCAGTGTGTTGAAATGGGTACACACGATGAACTGATTAGCGCACGCGGGTTGTATTCAGAGCTTCTTAGATGTGAAGAAGTGGTCAAACTTCCTGAAAGGTACATTACTAATCTTTTCCTTTTGTGTGTGTATGTATGTTTGTGATGGCTATATGAATTGTGATATTTTTCAGGTTGCCAAGTAAGAATGACAATGCCAATGACTCAAATAATGGTATTGAAATGAGATCAAACTCAGACGATAAAGGCACCCCGCATTCTAGTAATCGAGTTGGTGATATGGTTCAGTTAATCGGGAAATACAACAGTAAACATCAGAGTTTGCCATCTTTAGGGAGACTTGTGAAGCTAAGTTTACAAGACTGGCTGTATGCAGTTTTGGGAAGTGTGGGAGCTTCCATCTTTGGATCTTTTAGACCAATTCTAGCCTATATTGTAGGGCTGATAATGACTGCATATTATAAACATGATGCAAGTCATTTTGATGTTGACAAATGGTGCTTGATAATCGCTTGTATGGCTATCGTTGTTCTAGTAGCCACCGTGTTACAACACTTCTACTTTGGAATCGTGGGAGAAAAAATGACAGAAAGAATCAGAAGAATGATGTAGATCCTTCGTTTCTGGGACTTTGCCTATTTCCGTTGTTACGCCAATTTCCACGCGTCTGGTTAAATCTACCACGACTGCGGTTTCCAGATTGCCTTCCTCTGTTGTTAATCTAATTTGATTTGTGGCTGCTGGGATTCGAGCCCAGGTCTCCACGGCCACAACGTGGAATTCTTACCACTAAACTACAACCACATTTGTGTTAATGTTTATTATTTATTTTTGTAAATTATTACCTAATTAAAATTTCAAAATGGGTTTTAAAAATATGTAAGTTATCTGTTCATACTGAAACTTACATATTTTAATCGATGTAAAATTTTTTGAGTGATAAGAAAGTTTTCCAATGGAATCAAGAAAAGTCATAAATGTCAAATGTGAAATTTTTGTCTGCTATGTATGCCTAATTTAACTTTTCTTGATATTACATGCCAACCAATTTACATGACCAATGTTAGCTACTTTACATGTCAAATGTGAAGTTTTTGCAAACCACTATGGTTTGGGAGGGGGGAAGTGAGTGTACCACGAGACCATGTCCTGTGTGGTAATCTATGATCCAATTTACGATCCCATACCCCATTTCCTAAGAAGTGGTGTCTACATGAACTTCTGTTAATTTGGTCCCTTTTTTTTGTCTTTTAAGTAGGTGTCGGTATAAATTCAAGTTGATTTACGTTTAGACATAATTTTTTTTGAAAATAAGTAGGCTCAGATATAATACATTTTTTCTTTGCTTATTTTTATGTAAGTTTTCAGTTGGTCTATGTTTTAACATAAGTTTTGTTCTAAAATGAGTCGTATCAAATATAATACGCTTTCAATAGATGGTATAAATTTTAGTTACTTTACGTTTCAAGGCCACCGCAACGCACCATACGATTCTTTAACTTAAAAAAACATAATTTTCTTACGTGCTTATTTTTATGTACGTGTCGATATAAATTCATGTTGGTTAACGTTTCGACATAAATTTCTTTCGCAAATAAGTCGAGTCAAATATTTCATGCTTATTTTTGTGTATGTTTTTAGTTGATCTACGTTTTGATGTAAATTTTGTTTGTTAACGAGTCTGGTCAAATATAATACTAACTTTCATTATCATTGTTACAAACTAGTAAATAATCCCGCGCGTTGCGGTGGTGTCGAAACGTAAATCAAAACTAACGGCTATATATTTGTGCATTTATTACGGGTCTTGGTAACAATATATTTGAATCAAATCAGACTAGAGATGGGCATAATAACCGGTTCTAAACCCGACCCGGTAGACCCGACCTGGAACCGGTTCTAGTTCCTACCCGCTTTATTGAAGAACCGGTTCCGGGTTCAAAAAACCCCTAGGTTCTTACCCGGTTCCACTTTTTATAAAAAAAAATGGTCCATACCCGGTTTCTACCCGGAACCGGTTCCTTCGTAACCAATTCCTACCCTGTGCATTAAATTCTTGATGATGTTACCGTTGGAATCGATTCCTAGCCGTTGCAACCAAGCAATATGTTTTTTAACGAAAGTTACATGACATAAAACATACATAAAATTAGAACCGGTTACATTACATGACATTTTAAACGAAAGTTAAATCCTACAAATCCTACATTACATAAAACACTAAACATTTATTTAACAGCTAAACATAACTTAACTCCTAAAATCCTAGATAGTAAATGGTTACATAAAACACACTATACATTCGAAGAACTGATTCCAGATGCTTCACCGACTTCATTTTTCTTCTCCTTTGTAACCGGACAATGACGATCGGTGTGTTTTTTAATGTGGAGTTGGTCGTAGCCTTCATGAATTTGCCACATGCTTTGCACCATGCCATCTCGTGGCTATCGCTCATTAAGCACAAATCAAAGTGCTTCCAAACTGCGGGGTTTATCTTTGTTTCCAAAACCATAATGACCTCATCGTTGCATGCCATTTTAATTGTGGAGCTTTGAAAATATAGATTTGAAGGTGTAAGTTATGTATTTTTGGAGTAGGTGTTTGAAAAGGAAAGGTGTAAGTTATATATATAGTAGAAACCGATCATAATGGCCATTAATCGGTTTCTAACGGCATTATAGCCGTTGGAACCGAATCTAACACGTTTTGCAGCTTTTTCATCGAATTACCCAAAGGAACCGGTTCTTCCGAGGAACCGGTTACAACCCTACCCGAAATCGGTTAGTATCGGTTCTAGTATTAATGGTCTAAAACCGGGTAGGAACTGGAACCGGTTCCTACATGAACCGATTTCATTCACACTCATTCAAAAACCGGGTACGATTAGGATCCGATTCTGGGTATAAAAAAACCCGATATGCTCATCTCTAAATCAGACCAGCCCAAAATGGTAAATCAAAACTAGGAATCATAGCTCATTAAAGAAGGTGTAATCACCATTTCGGTCAAAGAAAATATATAATAACAAAATGAACCAAATGCCTAAGCGTGGTTTTTTCTAGTGGCGTTACTTTTAATGCTTTACTAAAACTAAAAATCTACCCAGAACAATATAATCAGTTCAAAATAACCTATTAAACTTAACGTTCAAAAAAAAAATAACCTATTAAACTAAACTAAAAATCACCAAGTAGCTTATTATTTAAACCAATGAGTGTTAAAAGGAACATTAATATACTACTTTTTTTTTCATTTTTGGGTTGTATAAACTTAGATCTTATCAATTGTATTTGTTTGTAATTATTAATTAAAATTTAAAAACTACGCTACTCTTTTTTTGTAACACTTTAAACTTTTTTTTTTGTTCTATGAAATTACTTACCAAACTAAATATTCGTTTTTAATTAAAAAAGGGAATATAATGTTTGCCTCATTTATACTTTGATAAATACGAAAACAAACTCCAAAAGTCAAGTATAAAAAAATTGAAAGCCAACGGTTTATTTCCTCGGATTGGCGGGAACCTAGAGACAAGACCAACACATACACAAACACAAACAAATAACAGAATCAACTACCCAAATTACAATCAAAGAGTCAACTTTTTGATTCTTGATTTGATGTTTAAATCTCCAAACCTCCAATTACCTCTTCTAAACATTCATAATCTCCAACTTTCAATAACCATATTTCTCAATTACTTTTTAGTTTTTACACAACTCAACTGAGCTTCCAATTCCAATGATGCTTGAAATTGGGTGGGCTCCGCCGCATGGCGTGGGGCCTTTGACGCCGGTGTCCGAGAGTTCCGAGGTTCTGGACTCTCCGTTGACCTCCTTTCGCGCAGCCACTAGTCGCCAGAATAGTATAGGAGAGAATGATAATATTGATGAGGAGGAAGTGACTCCATCAGCAGTGCCGTTTATGGCGTTGTTCAATTGTGCGGATGGGTTTGATTGGATTCTTATTGTGGCGGGGTCGTTGGGTGCTGTGGTTCATGGTGCATCTCTTGCGGTGTATTTACATTTATTCGGGAAGATTATTCATTTATTGAGCTTCCATAGTAATATAGATGAAGTGTTCAACCATTTTTCTCAGGTACTTGTCATATGTTTTTTTTGGGTAATTGATTGTAGGTTTATTTTTGAATTTCTTATTTCTCACAAATTGTTATTGTTGTTTTTAATATGCAGTATGCTCTATATATTGTGTATATAGGCTTGGTTGTTTTTGTTTCTGGATGGATTGGTAAGATAGAAACTTTGTTGCATTTTAAATTATTTTCTACGCTACAAAAGTAAATTTCATAACTAATTCCATATCATTTTCGACATCAATTTCGAGCAAATATAGTTACAGATTCAGTTTTTGAAAAGAATTATGTTGTTATGTATTGATTTCATTTTGTAAACTTGAACTTGCTTTCTTCTTACAGAGGTTTGGTGTTGGATTCTTACGGCTGAAAGACAAACCGCTGTAATAAGGACAAAGTATGTTCAAGTTATATTAGGCCAGAATATGAGCTTTTTTGATACATACGGAAACAATGGGGACATAATGAACCAAGTCTTGACTGATGTTCAAGTAATTCAATGTGCTCTTAATGAAAAGGTATAAATATTTCATCAGCTCGTATTTGTTTCTCTTTATTCTAGTTGTTGCATATGTAATAAAAGATAACAATCTTTATATTGTCAGGTTCGGAGTTATATTCACAACATTGCAGCATGTGTCGGTGGGCTTGTCATTGCATTGATAAACTGCTGGCAGATTGCATTTGTAGCATTGGCAACAGGCCCAGTCATTTTCGCTGCAGGTTGGATTTCAAACGTATTCCTCCGTAAATTTGAAATAAACCTTCAAGATGCTTATGTTCATGCTGCAAATGTTGCTGAAGAGGTGCGTGCAACGTGCTTGTACATTTGAATGTGTTATTTACATATCTAGATTTTGTGTTTATTGGATAAATTATGTTCTTTGCAGGCGCTGGCAAACATTAAGACTCTATATGCATTCACAAATGAAGCATTGGCCAAACATTCTTATGCAGCTTCTCTGTATAATACATTAAAATATGGTATCACAATAAGCCTTCTTCAAGGACTTGGAGTTGGATTCACATATGGATTTGGAATGTGTTCTTGTGCTTTGCAACTTTGGGTAGGAAGGTTTTTAGTTACAAGTGGACGATACAGTGGTGCTGAAATCTTGACTGCCGTTTTTGCTATAGTTTTAAGTGGCCTGTAAGCATCTTTTCATTTTAACTTCTTTACACAAACAAGCTTATAGTTATTGCTACTTGTTTATTAATACCTTCTTGTAGTGGGTTGAATCAGGCTTCAACAAACCTACATTCATTTGAGCAAGGTCGTATAGCTGCATATGGACTTTACGAGGTTATAAGACACTCTGGTTCGACTGCTAATAGTAATTTGGATGGAGATACTTTAGTTTCTGTACAAGGAAAGATTGAGTTTCAAAATGTATTCTTCAGTTATCCCTCTTGTCCTGCGGTTCCTATCTTAAGTGGATTTTACTTTACTGTCCCTGCCAGAAAAACCGTGGCACTTGTGGGAAGAAGTGGATCAGGAAAAAGTAGCTTGACTCGCCTCCTGGCACGCCACTATGATCCTAATCTTGGTAAGATTATTCAACTCGATCATCTTTATTATTTTCTTAGAAGTTACTGTATAAAATGGTAATCAAAGTTGGCTTGGTTTCTGTATCGCATAACCAACTTTATTTAAACGAACAAAAAGTCGCAAACTTTCAGAAGTGTTCACTTAGAGCAATCTTCAAAGTTCCACTTAGAGCTTGTTACCTGGTAACTTATAAAATTACGCTAAATAGATTTTCTTTTAAAGTGGTTTTTTTTTATTATTATTATTATTATTATTATTATTATTTTGAAAATGAAGCTGGTTACCAGAAACATAACCGCAACATAGCTTGTTACCTTATATGGGATAACCATTTTTTTTTATTCGAATTTTTATCATGGGGAACAGGAGAGGTTCTTTTGGATGGAGTTAATACCAAAAACCTGAAGCTAGAATGGTTGAGACAACAAATAGGGCTTGTGACACAAGAACCTGCTTTAGCATGTTTAAGCATATCGGATAACATTGCTTATGGGCGCCCTGACATAACTTTGGATCAGATTCAGGAGGCTGCTAAAATAGCAAATGTGCATGCATTCATAAGCTCTCTTAAAAGTGGATACGAGACTCAGGTCTATATACACGATTTTAACTTGTCCCATAACCACTATGTTCTTACACTTCATTTTATTCTAAAACGTTTAATTTGATGTTCGATAGGTGGGTAAATTTGGGTTAGCATTGACAGACGAACAGAAGACAAGAATCTCAATTGCTAGAGCGGTTCTTTTAAATCCTTCAATTTTGCTACTTGATGAAGTTACCATCAAACTTGATTTGGAAGCAGAAAATGCTGTCTATGATACCTTACATAAGATTACACTTGGTAGATCAACTATAATGATTGCTAGGAGAGTAAATCTTGTGAAAGATGCTGATTTGATTGCTGTGATGGATAGTGGTCAATGTGTTGAAATGGGTACACATGATGAACTGATTAGCGCACACGGGTTGTATTCAGAGCTTCTTAGATGTGAAGAAGTGGTCAAACTTCCTGAAAGGTACATTACTAATCTTTCCCTTTTGTGTGTGTATGTATGTTTGTGATGGTTATATGAATTGTGATATTTTTCAGGTTGCCAAGTAAGAATGACAATGCCAATGACTCAAATAATGGTATTGAAATGAGATCAAACTCAGACGATAAAGGCACCCCGCATTCTAGTAATCGAGTTGGTGATATGGTTCAGTTAATCGGGAAATACAACAGTAAACATCAGAGTTTGCCATCTTTAGGGAGACTTGTGAAGCTAAGTTTACAAGACTGGCTGTATGCAGTTTTGGGAAGTGTGGGGGCTTCCATCTTTGGATCTTTTAGACCAATTCTAGCCTATATTGTAGGGCTGATAATGACTGCATATTATAAACATGATGCAAGTCATTTTGATGTTGACAAATGGTGCTTGATAATCGCTTGTATGGCTATCGTTGTTCTAGTAGCCACCGTGTTACAACACTTCTACTTTGGAATCGTGGGAGAAAAAATGACAGAAAGAATCAGAAGAATGATGTTCTCATCCATGCTAGAGAGCGAGATAGGATGGTTTGATAAAGATGAAAACAAAAGTGACAATTTGTTGTCACGATTAGCAAACGATGCCACATATGTTCGTGCTGCTTTCAGCGACCGCCTATGTATTCTTATCCAAGACTTTTGTGCTGCTTTTTCTGCTATAGTTATTGGATTCTCTCTAGAATGGAGGCTGGCGTTGGTAGCTTCGATTACCATACCATTTCTTATTGTCTTTACAGTTGCACAGGTTCTTGTCTATTAACAATTTATCTTCCTTTTTCATTGTTTTATTCCATAACAAATATGTTAATCACAATCTTCCTTATCCAGAGAAGGGGATTTTCTGGGTTCTCAAGGGGCATTGAGGAGCTTCACAAGAAGGCTTCTGTGATTCTTGAAGATTTAGTAAAGAACATTTCTATTGTGATGGCATATTGTGCTGGTAATGAGGTATCAAGAGTCTATAGTTTATACCTCAAAAAAGTTTACAAACAAACTTTACTCCATGGGATATTAACTGGATTCATGTTCGGTTTATCAAGATTTATGTTTTTCGCTTGCAACGGTATTCTACTATGGTACACTGCTGTTTCTATAAGAAATGGATATATTGACCTTCCAACAGCCCTTAGAGAATACATTGTCTTCACTTTTGTTACTTTCGCACTGGTGGAACCTTTCGGGATCATGACACCTAACACAGACAAAAGCAGAAAAGATCTTGTCCGGGTGTTCGATATCATCAATCATGTTCCCAAGATTAGCCATGATGAGTCTACTGCTCTTAAACCGGTTAATGCTTATGGAACTATCGAGTTTAAAAATGTCCACTTTTGTTACCCGAAAAGTCCAGAAGTCATGGTGTTGCGGGATTTCACCGTTAAAGTTGACAGTGGACACACGGTGGGTATAGTCGGGGTCTCGGGGTCAGGAAAAAGTACTCTACTTTCTTTAATTCTAAGATTTTATGATCCAGTTTCCGGGCAGATACTTTTAGATGGAAAAGATTTAAAACAGTTTAATCTAAGATGGTTAAGGAACCAACTCGGTTTGGTCCAACAAGAACCTGTGATGTTCTCGACGAGCATTAGAGAAAACATCGTTTACGCAAGACACAATGCAAGTGAAACTGAGATCAAAGAAGCAGCCAGAATCGCGAATGCACACCATTTTATTAGTAGTTTGCCTAAAGGGTATGACACGAAAGTGGGCCCCGGTGGAGTGGAGTTAACACCGGGACAAAAACTTCGAATCGCGATTGCTCGTGTGGTGCTGAAAAGCACGCCCATTTTGTTAGTAGATGAGGCAGACAGTAGAATTGAAGATGAGTCAAGACGTGTGGTACAAGAGGCACTAGATAGACTCTTAATTGGCAGCAAAACAACGATTTTAGTTGCACGAAGAGAGTCTATGATGAGACGAGTTGACAAAATATTGGTTGTTAATGGAGGCCAGATTGTGGAAAGTGGGACTCATGATTCTCTTGTGTCAAATAAGGATGGTGTTTATGCGAAATTGACACAACCTCGTTTTGTAAAAGGATTACGGCCTCGTTTTCTTGGTTCTACACAATAGCTTTTAGTTATGTTTCTATTATGCAAATAATTGATTTTGTAATTAACGTTTCTATATATATTTTTAGATTTTTTAGTTTGTTTTTGGGTTTTGTATGGACCATTGAAATTTCATCTATATATCCATAGTAATTTGTTAGATAACATATTTATTATAATTTTTTTCAATATTGTCATCTGCTTTATTTTTCCAGGACAATATTAAAATGTTTGACTACGATAATTAGAGTCGTCTTTGAGAATTTGAGGGCTCTTGGATACTATCTGCAAGTAAAAGAAAATGTCGGAAAGGAGAAAATAAATAGTGTAGGGTCTAATATGTAACTTGGTGTTCTATATAAGACATCATTCTTTGTTCCCCTTTTTTTTGATGCTGAATACAATTCAACCTCAATCTCTGTGTTTGCTCTCTATACTAGACAACATGATATCAGAGCAGTGTTTATGATTCTTGAAACCTTGCTCATCATCAATCCTATCTCAAAACCAGAAAAACCAAAACCAAAATCAAAGTTCCAAAACGAATCTGCAAGTTTCTTTTCAATCCTTTAAACAACAACAGCGCCGCTGCCACACAAAACCCTAAAAGTTCCGGCGAAACTCTCAACCAAACCTGCAAACCCTGAAAAACGAACCTGCTACTGTTGTCGCCATATTTACTGATCCATTCGCCATTCGCTGCCACCACATTCGAACCTCCTACTGCAGCTGATAATCGCAAGTTCCAAAATCGAACCTGCTACTGCTACTGATAACCAGTTCGCACGAAGTTGACTCCAGGTCGCACGAAGTGTCTCCAGGTCACACGAAATTGGTCCAGGTCGTGTGAAAAGTCTCCAGGTCGCACGAAATTGACTCCAGGTCGCACGAAGTTGACTCCAGGTCGCACAAAGTGTCTCCAGGTCGCATGAAATTGGTCCAGGTCGTGCGAAGTGACCCAGGTCGTGTGAAAAACTCCAGGTCGCACGAAATAGAACCCAGTTCGCACGAAGTGACCCAGGTCGTGCGAAGTGACCCAGGTCGTGTGAAGTAGAACCCAGGTCGTTTGAAAGAGGTTCAGATCGTGTGAGATTAGTTTAAAAAAAAACAATGGAAATCAATCATGGAAAAAATAGTTCTTGGATATTTGATTCAGGTGCCACTGACACCATAACGTTTGAACCGTTGGGCATACGCTCAATGACCCAACCTCAAAAAACCCAAATCCATACAGCAAACAACGGAACGATGCAAGTGAAAGGAGGAGGAGTAATCGAAATTTCACCAACTATGAAATTATCAAATTGCCTCTATGTTCCGTCATTATCACACAAATTGCTCTCAATTAGTCATATTACCAAAGAATTAAATTGTACGGTACTAACGCACCCTACTTTCTGCCTCCTACAGGATATCAGGACGGGTGTGATCATTGGACGTGGTACTGAGCGCCACAGATTGTACTATGTGGATGAAGTGGCTCAACAGGGTACTGTGATGTTGGCACATGGAACCGAAAACCGGGAAGCCTGGCTATGGCATCGACGTTTGGGACACCCATCCAGTGGTTATTCAAACCTTTTGTTTCCAAAACTCTTCCCTTCAAATGGAAAAATAGATTGTGAAACTTGTCTTCGTGCTAAAAGCCATCGACAACCGTTTAAACCTAGCAATACGAAAGTTCCTTCACCTTTTTCACTAATCCATTCTGATGTGTGGGGTCCTGCTCTTGTGATGGGGGGCAGGGTCTTCGGTACTTTATATTATTCGTGGATGATTGCACTCGCATGACATGGGTATATTTTTTGAAAAACAAAGCCGAAGTTGACAAAAAATTTATCACGTTTTATGCTATGATTCAAACTCAATTCCAAACTCAAATCCAAATCCTTCGATCTGACAATGGGGGAGAATTTGTCAATACATCCATGAAACAGTTCTTTAAAACCAAAGGATTAGTTCATCAAACCTCTTGTGCTCATACCCCTGAACAAAACGGTGTTTCCGAATGGAAAAACCGTATTATTCTTGAAATGACTCGAGCTCTTTTAATTGAATCCCAGGTACCTAAATCTTTCTGGCCGGAGGCGGTTGCAACCTCTGTGTATCTTCTAAATCGGCTCCCCACAAAAGCTCTTAAATTTACGACTCCCTTAGATTGTCTATCTAAATCAGCCAAAATTCCTCATCCTCTTACACTTGAACCTCGAATCTTCGGGTGTACAACATTTGTTCATATACCCAAAACCAACCGAAACAAGCTTGGCCCATGTGCTGAGAAATGTGTATTTGTCGGCTATGGGATTGATCAAATAGGTTATCGATGTTATAATCCAACAACTCGTCAAATGTTCACCACAATGAATGTTGACTTTCTTGAAACAAAATAATTTTATAATACCCAACTCAGTGGTCAGGGGGAGAATGACAGTATAGACACTCTGAGTTGGTTAGCCCAATTTCCCTCATCTGAAGAAGTAACAACAGAAAACCATCACAGTACTTCGAGTCCCTCAAACGCAGCCATACAATCTAAGGAGCACAGTACCACTGAAGAAAGTCCATCCAACGTGATACCAGAGGTAAGAAATACTGAGAATCCTGAATGTTCTACGTCTTATAACTATGAGACAACAGGGGAACACATAGAACCGACAACAACAGAGCATACATAACATGTTGATCCAGATGTTGAACAAGTTGAACCAGTTGTTGAACAGGTTGAACCAGTTGCAGCAGAGACAACCGGAAGGTATTCCCTCCCTCCAAGATAGAATAGAGGAGTTCCTCCTAAGAGATACTATCCAGAAAAGGTGGCTCCAAGGTCTAGGTACCCTGTGGCAAACATTGTCACCGGAAACTTGTCTAAGGAAGCTAAAGTTTTTGCAGCTGCCTTGTGCTCTGAACAAATGCTATCTACAACACAAGAAGCCTTGAAATCTGAAGAATGGAAAAAGGCCATGGAGACCGAAATGGAAGCTCTCAAGAAAAATAACACGTGGGAGAAATGTGTCCTTCCTCCAGGTTAGAAACCGGTGGGATGTCGGTGGGTGTTTTCAGTCAAACACAGACCTGATGGAACGATTGGAAGATACAAAGCTCGGCTGGTTGCAAAAGGTTATACTCAGACTTATGGAATCGACTACTCTGAAACCTTCTCCCCAGTAGCCAAAATCGATACAATCAGAGTCCTGTTTTCTATAGCTGCCAATAAAGGTTGGCCTCTTCATCAATTTGATGTAAAAAATGCCTTTCTTCACGGGGAACTGAACGAGGAGGTCTATATGGACGCTTCACCTGGATTCAATGAGAATTTCAAGGCTGGAGAAACATGTCGGTTGAAGAAATCTCTGTATGGGCTTAAGCAGTCTCCTAGAGCTTGGTTTGGGAGGTTTACCCTTGCTATGAAGAAATATGGCTTCAAACAAAGCAACTCAGATCATACCCTATTTTTGAAACGTAGGGGCAGTCTTGTGACCTGCTTAATTATCTATGTTGATGACATGATTCTTACGGGAAACGATGAAGAGGAAATGTCAATGTCAATGTTAAGAGATAAACTTTTTTCGGAATTCGAGATGAAAGATCTAGGAAGATTGAAGTACTTTCTTGGAATTGAAGTTCTAAGATCTAAACAACGGATTTTTATCTGTCAAAGGAAATATGTCCTTGATCTGCTAGCTGAAACCGGAATGATTGAGTGCAGACCGGCGGACACCCCAATGGTGGTTAATCACGGCCTACACATGGAAGATGGAGCAGAACTAGCAGATAAGGAGAGATATCAACGAATGGTGGGAAAATTGATATACCTCTATCACACTCGTCCAGACATAGCTTATGCAGTAGGAGTGGTGAGTCAGTTTATGCACCAACCCCAAGCAAGCCATATGGAAGCAGTATTAAGAATCATCAGGTATCTCAAGGGAACAACAGGTCATGGTATATTGTTTAAATCAAATGGGCACTTAGAAATCCAAGCTTATACAGACGCCGACTGGGCAGGGGATAAAGGAACGAGAAGGTCAACCTCAGGATACTTCACCATGGTTGGAGGAAATCTAGTTACTTGGAGAAGTAAAAAACAAAAGGTAGTCGCCATATCTAGTGCGGAAGCTGAATTCCGAGGGGTTGCACGTGGCTTAGCAGAGATTCTGTGGATTCGCAAGCTCCTAACTGAGATTGGCTTTCTTCCTACTACAACAACCAAAATCATGTGCAACAATAAAGCTGCTATACAGATCTCTGAAAATCCAGTCCAACATGATCGAACAAAACATGTGGAGGTAGATCGACACTTCATCAAGGAGAAATTGATGGAAGGTATCATAGAGCTCCCGTATATAGCATTGAAAGATCAACTCGTAGATATTCTAACAAAGGCAGTCAACGGAAACGCGTTTAGTAGCTGTTTGAGCAAGTTGAGTATTGGTGACCCCACTACACAACTTGAGGGGGAGTGTCGGAAAGGAGAAAATAAATAGTGTAGGGTCATATGTAACTTGGTGTTCTATATAAGACACCATTCTTTGTTCCCCTTTTTTTGATGCTCAATACAATTCAACCTCAATCACTGTGTTTGCTCTCTATACTAGACAACAGAAAATGCCCCCCCCCCCCCCCCCCTAAATATAAACTTGTATAGTTATATATACTAAGAATTAGTGATATGATGATAAATTTATATCGCTAATACAACGATATAAAAAATAAATTATACTAACCAGGTTTAATATTATAAGGGACCATTTTTATAAATTAAGCTATACCAACAAAGAAATAAGTCATGTAAAAAATTGTGGTTCATCGAAATCAACTTATCAAGAAATTAAAAACGACCGTACACAAGCAATTAAATTATTGAATATATACAAAAAATTTAACATAATTAACATAAACAAATAACTATAACTAAACAATTTCATAGAAACAAACAAATTGCAATAACTTAAAAGAGGAGTTAATTAAACACTTAGTTCTTGTGGTTTGTCAAAAGTAACAACGTTGGGTACTAAGAGTTTCAAGTAACAGGTTATGGTATTAAGTTTGTTTTTTTAACAATGCTGAGTACTAAGACTAACAATCGTTAAATATTGGATTGTGCCAAGTGATAGGGCATTTTTATCAAACCATCATAAAAGCAATCACTCTCCTTTCTCTCCTCATACCTTCTCCGGCTACCTCCACTAGCCCGAATCTCGACAAAGATTCAACTTGGGTTTTGTCACCGGCAAACATTAATCGAAGGAACAACTTAACCCATGTTAGATGCATTTTTAGGCATACTTTATGATATTTTTAGTATATATTTTCATTGCATTTTATGCATTTAGACCGTACATATTACATTATTTTGGAAAATACATGTTTTGGTAGGATAGAATCTACTTTGGTTCGTATTTGTTGATTTTGTAGGTGGGAGGCGTTTGCGAAGGATAATGAGCATGAAAGAAGTTGGTCGATCATGAGGGACACGGGCTAAAACAAGTATGGATCAAGAAGTTGTTTAAATTAAAGAAATTGAATAGGAAAAGATGCTATTGACATAGCAGTTGGATTGAAATTTGTAACATCCAAGTTAAATAATGATTGGCTCAATTTACTTTTATTCTAGTGGGTCATCGGTTGACATCAAAATATAGATGTGGATTAAAGGGTTTTGATGGGCTTAATAACCAAGTGAGCTGTTCTGCTAAAGAAAGAAAGAAAAACGAAAATAGAAAAAAAAAAAAAATACTTGAGATAAAAACAACATGGACGAAACACAAGAAGGAATCTTTTGGACGGCTTCAGCGGAGATCGCGAAAGGCATTATAATTTTTTGGGTGATTTCTAGAACAACAAACACTTCATTGTTTTTTTTTCTTAATTTTTTTTTTTTTTTTTTTTGTGTTTTGCTTTGAATTTAACTTGATTGTTATAGCTACTATGTCCAGTTAGAACCGTATAGTTTTGACATTGGGGTTTATTTTCTTTGTTATGGTTCATAAACTTATGTGAAGCGGGCACGTTAGATTCGATTATTTAATGGTTTTTTTGTGTGATTCTTGTTTTTACTATGGATTAATCCGGAACAATACTAGATTGTTAATAAACTTGATCAACTTATTAATTTTTCTAGTAAAGTTGAATTAATTTTTATAACCTCAATCAAGTTTTAATTTTTGATACTAGGAACAAATAATATTTTGAGTGTGTCTATGAACTCAAACTATTATAGAATCATATAATATAATTAAACATTCCGAACGACGTGAGTGGTTAATTAGAATCGATACTTCTGTCACACAACCCGCACACTAAGAACCGAACGGCGTGAGCTTAGAGTAGCGGATTGGCTCTAACCAACGAACTTCGCTTGGTTAGACATTAGATGGAGTGGATGTCCAAACTTCGTGACATCTAGTATTGATACAAGCTATTATTTAAAAATGATCATTGCACCGTGACCGTTAATGATCGTAAGCCGAACCGAATCAAGAATTTGCCCTGGTTTTGAAATTAGTTTTTAACATCTGAACTTTCTAATCATTTTAATTAGAGTTTCTTTTAATCCTACAAAATCTAAAAATAAAAATTATTTCTACATTCTAGTTTAAACTAAAAACCCCCCTTTCAAAACAACCGTATCGGTGTCTAAAATGTTTGACATAACTAGTTAATCTGTATCTCTGTAGACACGAACTTGACTTCCATTCATACTATTGTTAGTGTGTTAGGTTTATTTTAAATTTATTTGTTGGATTCGACACCCAACAACCCACCTCCACGGTTGCACCAAAATTAGTGTTCTACCATCTCCAACGTCGGACAAAGATTCACGTGGATTTTTATCTCCAACGTCGGATCTTGATAAAGATTCATGTGGGTTCCTATTGAATTAGTATTTCTCACCCACCGGTCCATCTGATCTCTTGAAAGCCAGAAACTTGAACACCCTCACATTTCCGGCGACTTCCATGGTAGTTGCCAATCAATCATACATATCTTGGAAGTTTTGGTTTTATGGTGGTGAAAGAAGGGGGAAAACGAATTGTTGGTTGTCGATTTGAAAGGAGTAAACGGTTGTGGTCGCTAATGGCGTCGCTGACCGACGCCTGTTAACTAATTCAGCGAAAATCTCAATTTAGTGGCGGCATAAGAGGAGAAGCTGGGGAAGCGATATCTTTAAGAGAACCAATGGATCAGAAGCAATCGAAAATCTTCATGGATTCACTTTAAATTGATGGATGATATGGAACTAATTCTTCATATCCGTCCCTAATTTTGTAGTGCCGAAGAACCATAACGGTGTCACTATGTCAAAAATGGCCTATGACCACATTTTTCCCAAAAATTGACCTGCCACACATTCGAATAAATGTGTTGCTAAAGGTTATTTATAATATTTTAAAACACTTTTAGTCACACATGTTATTATTAATAATGTGACCATTGTATAACAATCAGTTACCTTTAGCCATACTTTAGAAAATTATGTGGCATTTACTAGCCAAAACTAGAAAAGAGTTGCCAAATTTGACCTACAACCATGATATAGGTTTGATTTTTTTTATTTGGATCACAAAAACACACATTTTCGAAACCTTTAGCTACACCTTCAATAAAAAATTTGACAAACACTAAATGTTACTAACTGCCGCAATACATTTTAATAATGCTGCTAAAAACTAAAAGATATGACCACTTACAAATTTGTGTGACGAAAGAGCATTGTTTGTTAGCTACTTAGTAACAAAAAAATAATAACTATTAAGTATTTTGTTGATTGTTGCTAATAAAACCCATAAGCTACCAAGCAAACCTCATGAAATTAACAAAATAAGTGTCTCAGATACTTCATTTCATGCCCTAAACACCACAAAATAGGCATAACATATGATATTAAATATCGCTCTATTATGTCGGTTTAAAACGAAGTTAATACGTCGTAAAATAGATTATATGATTAGCGATTTTAACCGAACAGTTTATTTACTAAACATTATTAAACAATTGTGTATTCTTATTTTATAAACAAATAAGTAGATGATAAAAACTAATACTAACATTGTTTATTTTATTGATTTATAATAGACATTTAGAAGGTTAATACAGATTTAGGTGTGTGAAAACTTGTAAGTAAGAATGGACTTTTTTTATGAGAATCTAAGCAGTTAAGGATTTTGTTTTAAAATAGATATTTGTTGCTATTTTTAGTATAATGATTAAACATTTCGCCTTTAAAAACAAAACTAGAATTTACTCAATGTATTTGAGTTTTGTATGGACACATACTAGTGTAGATACGAGGATGATTGATAGATGCTTGCTTGCTGGGACTGAAGGGCAATGGGCTGAAGACTAACATCTAATTTTGAACCGTGTTACTTTATTTGTAATGAAGCGTGAAGACAATTTTTGTAACTTTGGATGTTTTAAAGTTCCGCTGCGTATTTTATGGTTAACTTTTAATTTTAACAATTGTATATTTATGGTTAAGTTTTATAATTACAAATTTAATCACGTAATAAAGCATAAACAATTAAGTTCTTATTATTGAATATGCAACGTTATAAGCAACCATAATAACATCAATTATAATAAATGATATTAAATGCGTAATCACATAATGACTTATATTGAATCTGTAATAACGCAATCATGTATCCTATGAAAAAAATAAAAAATCAAGAAAACTATAGCAACAATCTACTCATAATAACGAAATAATCATTAATGCGGTGATTTTTTAAATACTATCATATGAATAATCATAGTAGTTTGAAAATCCATCAGGAAAGTTGGTTTATCAGTCAACGATATTGGATTTTCCTAAAATACCCATGTCTTTTAATCTCTCATACACCTTGTACGTTTCGTTCCTAGTGTACAATAACCTTCTCCAATCCTCATATATTAACCCAAAATTATTGGATTAGACCGGGTGTAGAGGCCAAGTGAAGTGGCAAAGATCATGCCACAACATGCCGAAACACCACCCCCCAACGGCGTGATTTTTGGATTTTTGGTGTTGGCGTGATTGTGAAAACGACGGGTGAATTTGTGGTTTTCATAAAAGAGCCGTTATGCAATGGTAATAAAAATAAATTATTTTCTAGTCTTATTATACATTTAACACCTATATAATCCCCATTTTTTAATCACATGTCTACAACCTGTCACTTTTTTTATAGAAACATACCATGTATTCATTCCTCCCCCCTTTTGGTGTTTCGTCTCAGCCAACTAACCCAAATCCGTATCGCCCGAACACCACCCAACCACTACCAATCTTCAATTACTAAGATTGCGATCCGAATACGCTATGGTACACACAACTATTAAATATGCCCAGACAATACTTTCAAAGGGCAACTCGATTTTGCATCAAATATGAACATCAACTTGGGGTGCATATGGTTCCCAAGACGAAGACAAGCCCGAGATCGAGACGGTGCCAGAGACACAAGCCGAGTGCGAACCCAAGGCCTCTCAACATGGAAGACGATCACATAAAAAGAGGCTCTAGCTCCTAGGGTGAAAAAACCTACCAACCTTGGTCAAAAGATGAGGAGTTCAACCTCGCACGGGCTTGGCTCGACATCTCGGAGGATCCTGCATTTGGTAAGAGCATGTTATTTTTTTGTTTTAAATTGTAATTATTTTTTACAAAATAAAACATAATAATATATTTTCTAATTTTTGTAGCCAACTATAAAAAATTACTCATTTTTTGGGAAAAAATTCGGGCAAACGTTTTTGATCTCATGGGTAAAGGAGAATATCGGGACAAAGATTCAATATTAAGCAAGTGGACCAATATAAATGGCAAATGCCATGGGTTTCAAGAGGTTTTTCAACGTATGAAGGACAATTGGTGTAGCGGTGAAAGCGGCGCAGATATATTAACAAAAGCGTTGGAGGAGTACAACTCAATGCGAGGGATATTCACATACATGAAGTGTTGGAAGCTTCTATGTACAAGTCTTAAGTGGGCCATCGTACCAACAATGACGTCGACGTGTGGCCAATAGCGGCGACAGGCGACAACTGTCGCCGCTAAAGGTGCCAATTTCTTGTAGTGGTCTAGTAGTAGGCGCAAGGGAAAATGGTCCAAAACCTCCTATTCGGTTGATCCGGGAACACCCACTTCCGATGCTCGAAATATCGATTTAAACAATCCTAATAATGTGGATGACGAGAGGAGGAAATGGATTTGCCCGACCGCCTAGTAGAAGAGGTAGTGGAAAGGGGAGAAGGCTAGAGTCGTATTCTTGTGCCGAAATGAAACAAAATTTCGAGGAGATGAACCGACAACTTCAAGATATACGAGACCTTGGGCATAGGCTTTTGGAAACATTGCAAG
Source organism: Helianthus tuberosus (assembly GCA_030545235.1). NCBI lineage: Eukaryota > Viridiplantae > Streptophyta > Magnoliopsida > Asterales > Asteraceae > Helianthus > Helianthus tuberosus. Next base: position 172,874,994 of record CM060376.1, on the reverse strand, counting down.
AAAGAAACGCCGAAAATAAAAAGTTCGTCACGATCCAAGAAGCAAGGCAAATGGAGAGAGACATCGAGTATTTGTCTAAACCAATCGAGCACCTCTAAGGAGATTGCTTGCGCCTAGCACAAATTCGTAGGTAACAAATCCGTGACAAATACAAACTTTAGAGCTTTATTTTTTTTAAGCATTCATATGTTTTTATTTTTAGTACTTTCGAATGTTTCGTATTTATTTTTAGTATTTTAATTAATGTTAACGTAATTTTTTTATTTAATTTGTTTTATTTTCTAAAAAAAGAAATTAAAAATAAATAATTAGGTAATGATTGAATGGTCCTATAATACCCTTGCTGAGTTGGATGCTACGTGTTAAATAACACTTAAGGGGAGGGGCTTGATCTTCAAGCCCACTAAACATGCTCTTATTTAGTAAATTTAATAGCTTGAAAATACAAATCGAAACAAGGGGCCACTACAATTTTTTACATCTTATTGCCGAACCAATAGACACCTCTGTTTTTGTCATCACCTTCATCAGGATCAACATAAAAGCACTTGGTAGCTTCTCTCCACATTGCTTTGATTACTGGGGTGTCATCGAACTGATAGTATTCACCCAAGATGGGTTTAATAGCTTTTGTAGCCTCCTCAAAATGATAATGAGGCATGGTGCTAAACATATGGTGAACAACATGTCCATCGCATAGGTGATGCGAAATCGTGTTCAAGAAACCCATATCTCTATCCACTGTAGACAAAGATCCTCTCAACCAGTTCCACTCAGTGGAATCATAGTGAGGCAGTGATGGGTGAGTGTGGTTTAACCAAGTGATAATCGCCAAAATCGCGTAAGCAACAACCATAGGAGCAAAGTAGACCAGCACTAGCCATGTCAACCCTTGTGCCATAGCCACTTTGTAGAGCACATAGTACATGACAAGAAGACCAAGATCAGATAAAACTACATAGGGCCGCTCACTCTCGCTATAAATAGGACTCCTTGGATCAAAATGGTTAGTGTATCTACCATACTTTCGGCCAGCAACATTGAAACAAACGTACAATAGAAAGCCAATGGCGCATAAGATCACTAGCCTAAAAAGACGGCCAGGTGGGGTGTTGAATAGTGTGTCGGCATAACCAAGGCTAGATTTTTTTCTTGGGGGGTAAGCTTCATCGTACTCAACTGAAGCAGTGTTGGAATGATGACGACGGTGACTGTATTTCCAAGAGAAATAAGGAGCAAGCATAGAAGTATGTATAAAGTAACCAACGGCTTCATTTACCCATTTGTAGTCACTAAAACCCTGGTGCCCAGACTCATGGCCAAGAAGCCAGAAACCCATCTGGACACAACCTTGAATGAACCAATAAACCGGCCAGGCTACATACGATAAGGGGGCTTGAAGGGGGATGATGTAGGTGGCTGCAACGTAGTAAAATAAGGAGATAAAGAAGAGGTCACGGAAAAGGTAGTAAAAAGATCGGGTGAGAGATCGATTGAAACAGTGTGGTGGTACGGCTTTTTTTAGGTCACCAAGAGTGAAAGGTGGGTTGCCCGATGGGGCTCGCTTAACAACTTCATCTTGGCCACTAGAATCCATCTTTCAGCCTATTTCCCTTGAGAACTTGTTCTGATTAATTCATTAGTTGGGTTGTGTATATATAGGAATAGATTCGATTATAGAAGAATACCAATAATGATTTATACATGTGATGGATTAAATAATCAAAAAATATATTTATTTAATATTCATAGTTTGTCAATGTGTTCATTCAAAATTAATAAACATATAGTGGGAATTCTGGTAGTTGGCAACCTGCTTCGGTTAGTATTGGCGTGGTTTGTTGAAGTATCTGTACAGTATCACACTCTATATTGCAACCAAAATAGATGCGTCAAAATGGATATAAACACGTGTTTTAAATCGATCGAAAATCACAGAAAAAAATTACCAGTATAGGTAGCGATGGTGTTGCGGCGACATCGGTTTAGTCACTGGATCTCTCTATAGCGTACAATACTAAAAAAATACTTTAATACGAATACAATTCTATTTTCAATCAATTTTATATACTCATTGCGAGATAACCACAAAAACGAATACGGTACCGGTACATGTGGTTAGAACACCATTGGTTCGGTTCTTCGTGGTATAGAATACAAAAATCAACTATATTTTAACCATTCAAGTAAAAAAATTATTGACTCAAAGACATAAATGAGTATGATGCAACGGTATATTTAAAATTTTATAAAGCACTATATTATGCTACTCAAATAACAAAAAAAAAAGGCAAGCGTCGTAAATTTGTAAAGAAATCTCAACGAATTTTGTATGGCAATGTCGAGAAAACTGTAAATCAAAAAACACCGGTACCGATATTCTTCGGATGTTATTGGCTCGGTCCATAACATTAAAGGACAAAAAAATGATTATACTTGACCGGTTCAAAATAAACTTTTATCAGACCGTAGATAAAAAAAATAAAAACGTCGCCCTAGTATATTCGAAATTTTATAAGACGTCATATAACATTACTCAAATAACAAAAATGATAAATTGGTTATAAAATGTGGTATTATCTTACTCAAACAACGAAAAGGATAAGGATGAACCACGTCATTTTATATGTACAACAAAAACTAAACCATAAGGCATCTTTGATGACATCTAAGTTTGTGCATTGATCACTTGTATATTACAGTGTATAAGTCGGTTTCGAGTGATTTGTACCTAAAAGTAGGGCTGCAAACGGACCGAACGAACACGAACACGATTTTATTCATGTTCTGTTTGTTAAGAAATATATGTGTTCACGAACTATTCATGAACACTTACCGAACGAGATTTTATTGTTTGTGTTTGTTTGTTAACAAAATGAACTTGTTCATGTTCGTGTTCGTTTGTGTTTGTTTGTTAATTTTAGGCAACAAACAAAAACGAACATTGATGAACACAAATGAGCACAAACTAATGTCCATGAACACAAACGGAGACAAACAAACAAATGTTCATAAATGTAATATATAATGCACTTACACTTATTAACTATTTTATTTGTGAGAATTTTGAACTATTAAAATAAAATATAAAAACTAAAAACACTAATAAACTATCAAACACAAACAAACACCTTACCGAACGTTCACAAACATAAATGAACAAACACGGCCTCTATTCATGTTTGTTTGTTTGTTTAACTAAACGAACGAAATTTCTTATTCGTGTTCGTTTGTTTAATAAACGAACGAACACAAACAAACTTCCGTGGAACGGTTAACGAACTATTTGCTAAAAGTTTGATTCATTTGTAGCCATACCTAAAAGTAGATAAAAAAAACCAGGCTGTAACGACATACCCATAATTTTATAAAAAAAATCGTATCTTAAAAGTTAAAAAAAAAAACTATTCAAAAAGAATTATAACAGTAAAATATTATAAAAGTTAAATTAAAAATTAGAGTAAAATGCACAGATAGTCCCTGTGGTTTGGTGAAATTTCACCTTTAGTCCCCAACTTTTCAAAATTACACTCTTAGTCCCTATGGTTTGACAAGTTGTTACTCAGATAGTCCCCAAAGCGGATGGAGGTTAGTTTTTCTGGTTAAGTGGGTGTGAAATGACAAGGACTATCCGAGTAACAACTTGTCAAACCACAGGGACTATCCGAGTAACAACTTGTCAAACCACAGGGACTATCCTAGTAACCTTCATCCGCTTTAGGGACTATCCGAGTAACAACTTGTCAAACCACAGGGACTAAGAGTGTAATTCTGAAAAGTTGGGGACTAAAGGTGAAATTTCACCAAACCACAGGGACTATCCGTGCATTTTACTCTAAAAATTAATTAAACAAACAGACAAAATTCATTGATTGATTTCACTCCGTTGTTATAACAATTTATTTAAAAAGTAATTAGAAAAGTAAAAAGTCAAGAAGATGTGATTGGATAACCCACATAAGACCACCCTCTTGATAAGTTATTTGGGCGTGTTTTGGCCTAAAAAACGACCCACACACCACCCCCAGGGTGTTTTAGTTCAAAAATTATGTTTGGTGTTTCCTCAAACAGGCCTCCTCAACCTTGATTTAACCAATAAGAAATTTCCAACTCACTTATTTGTTTTATTTTTATAAAAAAGATGATAATTGGGTAATAATTGTTGGGGCATTATGAATCATTATACGACTACACCTCTTTTTACCTTCACCTCTCATACTGTCACATGTCATTTCATGCCTAAGTGATGGGTACTACGATAATGCCCACTACACATGGTCTAAGGTGCCCATAGTTTTATAGCCTAGTGACATTTTAGGGGTGGGATAAGGTTTGAGACCAATTAGTCCTGAATTCGATTCTTATAAGGGGTTTTTTCCCATATTCACTAGGTTTCCTCCTGAATTAGTGTATAGACATTATAGTCTAGTGAAGATGGATATGATCAAATGGTTTCGTTGATGCCACGATGATACTTCAGTAATCCGAATTTGTCCTTAAAAAACATGGTCTAAGGTTCTTATGCATGTATAAAAAATTAACTAAAAAGCAAAAAGAAAAAAATATTGAATGACCCACATTGAGTTTTTAGTTATGTCAAGGGGAGCTAAAAAATGTTTTTTTTTTCTTAATTATTATTTTAAACCATGAACTAGGGATGGCCAAAAACATCTGAGTCTGACGGGTAGATCTGGAATCCGAAGCATCTGAGATGAGTATACTCGATTCTCGATGGGTATGGGAATGAAAAACATACTACGCGAGTATGAGATGGGTATGGAATTAGGTGATATCCAACCTGATTACCCGAAACTATATACTTGTTTAACTGAACCTTATACTCGAAAACTTTTAACTTTTATTATTTATTTTCCTTTAACTATTCTTTAATAATATTTTATTCTAATATCTTCATTACTTGAAAAATAAACTTTTCTTTTTAAATACATATTTGATGATATCATTTGTAGTTTAATTAAACATTATACTCAAAAACTTTAACTTTTATTATTTATTTCCTTTAACTATTCTTTAATAATATTTTATTCTAATATCTTCGTTACTTCAAATATAAACTTTTCTTTTGAAATATATATTTTGATGACATTATCTGTATTTATATGAACGAAATTCAATTTTTTATGATATTAATATTAAAATTACGTTTTTAAATATCTTTATGGTGATAATGACACGTATATTATTTATCATAATTTAATATATTGTAAAGATTAAAAAATATAAAACTATAATGGGAAGTAATTTACACACATGCAAATCACAACATGTATTTTTTTATAATACTAACGATAGACACGATACTCACGAGTATGTCCGATACATGACTGGTAAATACCCGATAAGTAATGAGCCAAATATGTGATAAGATTTTACCATCAAGTTTGAGACTGTAATTAGTCATACCCGACTCATTGCCACTTCTACTAGTGTATTTTTATAAACTAAAAAAGTGGATGAAGAAAATTTTTAAAGTTTTTACACGTGTTAAAATTAGGTAACCTTCTCACTTTACACACCATAATGTATCTATTTAGGGTATAGGGTGTGGTCATGATCCCCATGACCACCATAACCCTTCACGTCAGTCTCATGTAACCCACAATCCAAAACCACTACCCTAAGGGTGTGATCACGACCCAAACCACTATCCCCTTATTTATTTTAATTTATCTTTGTTTAAAGAAAAAGGAAATGATTACTTGAAAAATAGAAAGGAGGACCATGGTTGCTATGGTTTAATCCATGCAAACCATGGTCGATTAGGAAAGAGGGTGGTATAACCTTCCATTCATGTTCATACGTGACGAATCATGTACCAACCATAACCCCCACACCCTTTAGCCTTACTCATTAAAGACATGGTAAAAATTCATGCTATTAAAAAAAATGTCTACAACCCACTACTTGATTTTAATTTGAATATCTTTCTAGAGTTAATTGTACAGTTGGTCCTTTTGATTTGGGCAAAGTAAAATCCTTGAAATGTGTAGTGGTACATATGAATAAAGCCCATACCTATGGGCATTTTACGACACGTGTCATCCCAGTTAGTAAAGGGGCATTATGGGCGTTTTTCACAATTGGGCGTAGTGGGATAATGCCCAATAATGCCCCATTAATGATTACCTAATTAGTATTTTCTTGTTTTTTTTAATTTAAATATAAAGGTATTTGAGTTGGAAGCACATGATTGGCTGGTCAAACCCCCCTTCAGCGTTATTCAAAAAACTCCAAAAGCCAAAAAGCCGAAAAACACGCCCAATAACGCCGGGGTGTAGTGGCGAACGGGCGTGATTGGGCGTTTTCTTCGAATTTTTTTTATAAAACACGCCCCATTACGGGCGGTCTTAGAGTTACAAGTTTGGAGATTATGGTTTCATTTTTATTGCGAGTTTGAGTATTAACACTAACTTATGTTAAGGGAATTAAGTCATTTAAACATATTAAGACTAATTATGTAACTTTCTAAGACTTTTTTATATTTGATGGACTGTTTATGTATTTTACATGGTGTATTAAAAAGGTAAAAAAAAAAAAACAAATAACAACTCCCAGCCCTCTCCCCTTGCTAGCACCACCCAAACAACTAAAAATACCCGAACTTATTACAAAAGTAAAGTCTAAAACCCAAACTTACAACAAACCCTTCAACCCAAAGGTGTACCTTTACTTAAACCACAAGGAGTATGTGTATTTTTTTTTAACGGCTAATTCCTTTAATCTCATGTTGTTTGTGGGACTTAAACCCAAGACCTCCTCTTTTCCAACCTTGGTATTCTAAAGACTCTGCTTTTGCCAATGAACAGCACCATCTTGGTACAAGGAGTATGTGTATTAACTCATGTTTCCAACATACTACTTCAAGCAAAAAATTAAGAAGAGGAAATGAAAATTTGACCTATTAATCAATAGGATCCGTATGTTTGTTGGCCCACGGTCTATTAATATAAAATATTTCTTGGAATGTATTAAGCTTGTAGAATTAGCAATATTAAACTAATTTTATTGCACACCTATATGGACTTGATGAATATATTTAATACTCTATCTCTCTCTAAATATATATATGATCTTGTTGTCTAGTAAATTTAAAAATATATTTAATAATCTATCCCCTCTCTCTCTCTCTATATATACACGGCGAGGATCATTTCATAACCATAAATATTTACAAAACTCCTAATAAACAATCTTTTTATTGTCTAGGAATTTTAATTTTTCGTTAAAAATCGCATCATTTTATTTATATATATATATTTCTTTTGTAAAAAGTCACGATTTAACTGTTAAAAATAAACATTTTTAGCATTTAGTTATTGAGTTTAGTTTTTAGCATTTAGTTTGAGTGGGGTGGGTGAGGGGTTTAGGATTTTTGGTTTTTATTGGAGGGATTTAGTTTTTTTTTTCTTTTTTTTTTGGGGGAGGGGGGGGGGGGGGGGTGGGGGTGGGGGTGGATGTTTAGGTTTTTGGGTGGTGGTGGGGTTGTTTATTTTGGTTGTGTTCATATTAGTTCTTGTGGTTCTCACGATGAGGGTGATTCTCACATGAACCATACCCTATATATTTAATAATCTATTCTCTCTCTCTCTATATATATAGAAAATAAAATTTGTAACGTACAATTAGGGCTTATCGTACACTCGTACGATATTGTGAAATCGCATGTTATAAAAAAGCATGTTGGAAATCGCATGTTGGTATTTTTGATGAAATCGCATGTTGATTTTTTTGTAGCAATTTCGCATATTGGTAAATATGATGAAATCGCATGTTGGTATATAAAGCAATTTCGCATGTTGGTTTTTCAGCACAAATCGCATGTTCAAGACTGAATTCGCACCAGATCGTACGGCTGAGATGATCGCGTACATATTGTACGATAAGAGCCATTGTACGTTAACCTAACCCTATATATATATATAGGAGAAGGATCCGTTAGAAACCACCCTTTATTGCGAGAACCGCAAGAACTAATATGAATACAACGAAAAATACTTAAAAAAAAACTAAAAAACACATAAAATTATTATTTTTATTATTTTTTATAAAAAAAGTCGCTACATTTCGTTATTAAAATTTTTTATTTTTTTTCTAATAAAAGTAGCGATATTTTCATAATTTTTTAAATATTAAATAAAAGAACATCGGTACCGGTTTGATAATAACAATACCGGTAGCAATGTCGATAAAAACCATAAAAACGAATGATTGTACCGGTTCCAATAATAACAATACTGGTATTGATGTCAGCATCGGTTCGGTTCGTCATGATACTAATTTGAATAAAAAAAATTCAACAAAGTTTATACAATAATGTCAAGAAAAAAATCAAATACAAAAGCGTACTGAAAGAAGATATTGAACACGAGTAATCAGAGAAAATTAAAGAAAAACTAAATGGAAATAAAGAGTATGTTGTTTCAAAAATCTAGTATAATAATATAATCATATATATATATATATAGGGTTAGGGTAAAATCAAAACTTATATGAGTTGTGAGAACTTGGTCTTACGAAAGGATTTTTCAAATTTTTTTTACCAAAAATCCTAAAAGAAAAACAACTTTTTGGAAAAAAAAAACTAGTTTTTTTTTTCATTTACGACAGCCGTAAATGCTGTAAAAAGTGATGTCACGCTTATGTCATCAGCTTTTTACAGCTGTTGTGAGGAGCCGAAAAAATCACTTCGAATTTTTTATTAATTTTTTACGTTAGTTTTTCTAAACACTTTAATATAAGGGTGTGTAAAAAAATAGGGGAAAAACCTGCACAGAAATGTCGAGTTCTCTAAGTTCTCACATCTTGGAGTGGTTTCCCTTGATCTTGATCATATATATATACACTCAAAACTTTAAATAACTGCAGAACTTTCAGAACTCTAAATAAGCAATCATTTTATATGTATTTTTATATATTTAGGATATTTTTTTTATCATTTATTATTATGTATTTTTATGATTTCATACATGTTAAGAGTAGTTTACATATGTGTAATAGCCAAATTATATATAGAGGTAATTAATGTTTTCGTCACTGTGGTTTGTCAAAAATCTCTATTTCAGTCCATTAGTTTAAAAATTGCGATTTCAGTCCTTGTGGTTTCAACTTTCGTTACCATTTCAGTCCATCTCGTAACCATTTCACTCCCTATACTTACATAATAAATGGATTGAAATGGTTACGAAAGTGAAACCACAGGTACTAAAATCGTAATTTTTAAACTAATGGACTGAAATAGTGATTTTTGACAAACCACTGGGATGAAAAACAGTAATTAACTCTATGTACAATAACTAATTACATATATGTAAAAAAACTTGTTTCATATGTGTAATCGGGAAAAGATCAAATAGGAAGTTTATTTTGGCTAGGAAGTCTAGGAAGCAATAGGATTAGGACATGTGACAACATTTAAAATAAAGAAAAAGGGTATTTTAGTCAATCCAACCCTTTTCTTCTTCCTTTTCAAAACCCAGTAACTTCAAAACCCACCATTTTCAAAACCCACCATCTTCAACCATTTCTTCACTTTCTATCTCAATAAGCACTACATTATATTGCGATTTTCATCACCAATCAATGATTCAAACACCCGATCAACGTGTTCTTCAGCTTTTTTGAAGAAAACCCAGTTTAATTTCATACACAATCTCGTTTTTTCCAGTGATTTTGAAGATAATCACTCGATCCGTTCGATTCGAGCGCTGATAAGTGTTTCAATCATTCAAAAATCGTCAATTGTTGAAGAAATCACTTCGATCCATGTAAGAAATTCTTTAATTTCATTTTTACGATATGGGTTTTTGATTTAGTCATTGCGTTTTGCGATCCTGGCGGGGTCCAAGGGGCAGAGCCCCTGGCTGGGGTTGAGCTGCATTGGTCAAGACAGTTCACAGCACAGACAATTCACTTTCTTTGGTGTTTTCTGGCCATTGCGTTTTAGAAAAACACATTCTTAAAGTGTTTTTGGTGCATTGCGTTTTAGGTAAAACACTTTTTTAGGTGTTTTCAGTCCATTGCGTTTTACAGAGAACATTTTCTTTTGTTTTTTAGGCAATTGCGTTTTAGAATGAGTCATTTTTAAGTGTTTTCTGGCCATTGCGTTTTACAAATAAGACATTTCTTTGTGTTTTTTGTGCATTGCGTTTTAGGTAAAACACATTTTTATGTGTTTTTAGTCCATTGCGTTTTAGAAAGTACATTTTCTTTTGAGTTTTTAGGCTATTGCGTTTTAGAAATAAGACATTTCTTTGTGTTTTCTGGCCATTGCGTTTTACAAATAAGTCATTTATTTGTGTTTTTTGTGCATTGCGTTTTAGAAAAATGTCATTTTTTAGGTTTTTTTTTTTCATTGCGTTTTACGTAACTGGGGGTTTTTCTATTGCGTTTTACGCAACTGGGTTTAAATTTTTTTTTTTAAATATAGCAATAGTATACTCGTTTTAAAGATAAAAAACGCTCGTTTTTTTGGTGCAATTTTTATATAAAAATGATGTCGTATGAAAAAGTTATGAACGTTTAAAAAATGGGGGGGGGGGGAATTGGAGGAGAGAGAAACTATTGGCTTGGATTGACTAGAATGCCCGTAAACAAACTCACGCGCCTCTTTTCTTCTTTTCAATTTCCCTGATTTAATCTTAGCCCTTGATTAACTAAATGGATGGTCAAGATCACTTCCTAGCCTTCCTAGCCAAATTAACTTCCTATTGTATCTCCACCCATGTGTAATCATAATATTTCATATAAAAAATGATAAAGTTACTTTTTAACATTTATGTAATCATAAAAGTACATATAATAAATGATAAAATTATCTTAAATATAAAAATATATAAATAAAAAGATTGTTTATTAGGAGTTCTGTAAATATTTAGGGTACCGAAGTAATATATATATATTATATATATATATATATATATATATATATATATATATATATATATATATATAATGGGGAAGGTTCAAGCGAAAACTCTTTTTATTGCGAAAATTCGAAAACTAATAAAAACCTACAAATCATACTAATTTATTTTTACAATTTTTTTATAAATTTTCGCTACTTTTTATATATAAATTTTGTTCTCAAAGAAATTTTTTTATATATAAAAATAGCGAAAATTTGTAAAAAAAAAAAAGAAAAAAATTTGTATGTTTTTATAGGTTTTTTAGTTAGTTTTTAGGTTTTCACTTTAGTTAGTGGTTTTTAATGGCCTGGTCTATTCGCACACGGCCTTTGTCTTTTCGCACACTCAAAGCGCCCCGCTATGGCCAAAGCGGGGCGCTTTGAGTGTGCAAAAAGACAAAAAGCGTGGGCTGGACTTTGTGTTGTTTTTTTTTTTTTGAAATATGTGGGATGTGGGTTAGTTTGGTAGTGTTTTTTGGAGGAAAAAATTGTATTTGAGTTTTATAATACGTTTTTTTATAATTACGTTTTTTTACGTCATTATTTTTATAGAACGTATATAATATAAGTGCGTCTTTATAAACTGTTAACCTTGTTTATTTTGTTAAATTAAACGAACACGTTAAATAAAATGTATAAAAAGCCATAAGAATTAAACGTAAACAATCCAAAACCAACGTGATGTAAATAGAAGATTAACTGCAATATATATATTTATATATATCAGTTTGTACATACAAAACAAAAAGGTACAACTGAGTACATAATACATAACAAATCACTATACAAACAAACTAAGGTACTAATCCTCGTGCGGTGGGGACGGTGGGAGGGGAAGTGGAGGCAACCCAGCGACCTCTCGTAGAGCAACGAGCGTCTCGACGATCCAGTCAATGCGTGCGTCCTAGCCTCTGAGGCGCCGGTCGAAGTCCCGAGCCACCTCACGCGCTACCGGAGGCAGGTCAGCGTAAACGTGCTGCGGGTACTGTGGCGGCTCAGGAGCTGGCTGAACTGGTGGTACCGGGATCTCCTCGACTTGCTCCTCCTGAGCCGGATCCTCTAATACAGGCTGAGCCTGAGCCTGAGCCTGAGCCTCAGCCTGAGGCTGGCCCGGGAACTGATCGAGTCCCAGAGCCTGTAGCTGAGCCTGCCGAGCGGCCGCCTGAACATCAGGAGGGGCCAACACTCCAGGCCTCACCTCAATAACAACCGGGATGACCTCCGGCACCGGCTCCGGCTGCCAAATCAGCCCGTCTCCGCCCCTAAACCTCAGACCAACATCAAAGGTACGGGTGATCTGCATGCTAGAAACTGACGCGCGGCCCAACCTGGTAGACGGGACCGGAGCGGACAGCACCGGATCATGCTCGGGCACGAGCCCGAGCGAGCGTGCGATGACGATGATGTATGAGCCAGTGTGCACGTACCAGCGGAGCTGCCGGTGGTATGCTGTGGCAAAGTAATCTGCCAGGCAGGCTGCTAGATCGCAGGGCTGTCGTCGCAGTAGGCAGTATAGAAAGAAAATGTCACTGAGGTTGACCTTCTCCCTGCTGGCACCCCGCGGCACGATAGTTGCCGCGATAACATGGTGCAGGTATCGAAACAAGGGGTCTTTAATGGTGGTGGCCTTTTGCCAGGATTTCCCAAAGGGAACCCTGGAAATGGCCCTCCAGAAACTGATAAGCGTCTGCCTGTCCATCATCCTAACCGCCTGCGTATATAAATCAGTATCAAGCTCGGCCTCTGTGTACAAACCTGTATAAACAAATAATATTAAAAAATAAATAAACATGAACCAAAGCGCCGCGCTTTGGCCTCGGCGCGGCGCTTTGGTTCTTCGTTATGAAGAACAGCCCCAACAGCAACATGATCTCCGCCCAAATCAAACAAAATCAAACACATAACTTGAACCAGAACAATAAATGAAGTTCGATCTTACCTTTTAGCGGTTGAAAGCTTGAAAACGTTGATCTCCGGCTCAAGTGTGTGTAAATCGCACCTTTAAGTGTGTGTGTGTTTGTGGTTGAAATGGGGGAGAAGCCACCCCGCTTCAGCTATAGCGAGGGACCGAAGCGCCCCGCTATGGCCAAAGCGCGGCGCTTCAATGGCAAAGCGCCCCTCTTAGGTCAAAGCGGGCCGCTTTGGACCTTTTTTTAATTTTTTAAAATTGTTTTTAATTCACAAACGCGTCGATAATAGTCTAAATTTTACGTTTTTTCCATTATACATCATTTTTTATTATATATGGACTATACTGCAAGTTCCGGATCAAATCGGTTACGTGTGATGTCTTATTCCGTTATATCGTATCATTTTGGTTTGAAAGCACAAGTACTGCTGTGAGAGGTGTTATGTGTATCAGCCGCCTACCGTACATGAACATGACGTATTTTTTCATTAATTGTAGTATTATGATGTATATTGTCATTAATTGTAGTATTATGATGTATGTTGTCATTTTGGGTCGTGTCGGTGACATTCGGTTTTTAACGTGATGTAACGCATATATTGAACAAACACAAACGTGATTATTATTAAACACATTTAACATACATCGTGAACATATGGGGTTACATTAAGGTCAGGGGCACGATACGTAAGCATTTCATACGCGTTGATCTGATCCCTGTATAATGTATGCCAGGCTGCTGCGCGCTCTGTTCTGTTCGCTGTCCAGAGTGGGTTTGGGGGAGGCATTGGATAACAACCTCCAAGCTCTACGTGTATGAAATGCCCACGGTCGACGAACACAACCGCAACCACCAGGTGAGGTTCCTCAGCTTCGTTTGGCCCGCCCAGCAGAGGGAAAATTGTATCGCTCCCACGCATGTCGAAGGTGTGAACAATCACACCGTATCGTTGGGCAATAAGAAACCCCGTATCAGGCATCGTCATGTAATTTTCGATATCTGCTCGTCCCACCCCCTTGAAATCGATCCGTCTAACCAGCGCATCATAATGTCCTATGTTTTCCGGATCGAAAACCTGTCTCCAAAGCGATTTGTTCGTACGTAACTCCTTTATAAGTTGTTTCCGGATCATCAAATATGAATTTTGTTTCACTCCTAACCCAACAGCCACCGATCGAAACCCACAATGACCATCTGGTTTCACGTCCTTTATTCTAACGATGTATGGATGGATCACTTCGGGAATCTGAGATGCGTAGGTGCGGATTGCTATATCCGTCTTAGGACCGAGCTTGATCATCGGGAAATCAGGGTGTAGGTTGATCGGTTTGGTATTCTTTTGTCTTCTAGAATCTTCGGGTGATATGTACGAGCTGTGACGGGGATGATCGTCTGAGGCCTCGACCCAAGTTTCTTCCGACGGAATGTACGAGCTTTTTCTAGCGGCTTCAACCTTTCTTTCTTCCTGCGTTTTCAATGTTGGGCGACCACGAGTTTTCTTCAGAACAGCAGGAGGTTTTTTGTTATTGTTCCCTGGATTGAGGATTTGCTGAAACTTTTCAAAGAAGCTCCTTTTCACTTGAGGGGGTGTTGGATCGATCTTTTGTTTCAATTTTTCAAATTCCGCGTCTACATCGATATCCTCTATGTTTTTCTTTGCAGGCTTGAAGTTAAGCTTCTTCCAGAACACGTCTATGTGTGTGATCCGGAGTTGCTGACCTGTGGATGAAAACAAATTAGGTGGCAAAATCATAACGAGAAAGGTCAAAGATATTAATTACCTTTATTTTCCAACTTTTCAAAACGACAGGCACATGGCAAACCACAGCTGGTAAAAAGTTGGCAACCACAGCTTGCACCGTAGGCTCTCAACCCGTCTTCCTTACGTTTTAGTTCCCTACTCAAAAGCTCAATCGCATATATTGAAACCTTTCTGAGAATATATGCAAGCATGGGCTGCTTCTTGTGGTGCGTCATCACTTTTCGGAGGCTTGTTTCAAAGCTACTACTAATCTCGGTGTATTGTCTATCAACAACATGATCAACATACAGTACAAGTTTATCCAGTGTGTTGCGATGACTTGGAAAGTGACTTTTTAGTGTTGCATGCATGCCCTCAACCCTGTTGGTCGTAGTTTGGTGAAAGTTGATAGTTTTGTTAATCCAGCATGATACAAACTTTTCACGGTACGGATCCAACCAGGATTTCTTCAAATAATCAAAAACCTCTAAAATTAAAAAAAACGTAAATAGTCAGTTTTTGTTATTATATAAAATTTGAACATAATTATGTAAGAAATACCTACGTTCACGGTCATCTTCTTTCAGCTGTGCTTCAAGGTTTTCCAAGTTATACCTGTATATTTCCTCGGTCGTAGACTCGCACAATAACCAAAATCTACGTACGAATTCTTTCCATTCCTTGTCAGAGAATTTCTTCTTGCTGTTCTTATTAATATTTTGTTGAATATGGAACCGACAAAGATACTTATGCGCTTTTGGAAAAACTTGTTCACACGCGTTCATTAGCGCAAAATCCCTGTCTGTTAAAATCACGCGCGGTTCCATACATCCTACCAGCATAGACTTGATCCTCTGCAACACCCATAGGTAGTTCTCTGACTTCTCAGCGGAAATTACCGCACAAGCAGCCGTAAACGATTTGTTTGTCGACGTCATGCCTACGACCTGAACAAATGGCAGGTTGTACATGTTCGTTTTGTAGGTGGCGTCAATCATTAGCACATGCGGGAAGGCACACCACATAGTGAATGATATTTCGTGAACAAAGAAGACATCTTCAACTTCGTTCGATATCTCATTTGTGCGCATGTAATAAGTGTAATTTTTTTCGAGAAGAATGCTTTCAAGTTTTTGCATCGGAGACTTACCGACATTTTTTTCGGCGTTGATCTTCTGAACAACGTTGTGTATATCTTTCGGAATAAGCTTTCTAGCCGGATTGTTTTTTGTCAGCGTTCGCCAGATACTTTGGTTGGGAATGTCTTGCTCTGCCAGCTCCTTAACCAGTTTTTTATCCTCCGAAGAAATCCTTCTCGCATACGCGTGACCCTCTAAGTTTTCAATAGGAGTGTGGTTATGCTTCGCCTTCGTCACCTCGATCCTCCAAACACTTCCGGATGATTCCGAAAACCCGATCATCTCGAACGGGCAGCCTATTTTCTTGCTACCCGTTTTCCTCTGTGTAGCTATACTCTTATGCTCCCCACCAAAAGTACATTGAAACCAAATCTTGTAATTCTCTCCTCTTTTATTCGACCTCTTAATCACAATGAGGTAACCGTTGTCTTTTGCCGTGTCTTGTACCCAACGCACCAACTCTTTACGTGACGAAAAGGTCTGCGTTGTATCAAACGAAAACGTAACCGGGTAACAGCCTTCCTCGTCAACAGACACATCCCCCGGCTCACCATCGTCACCGAGGTCCGAATATACTTGATGTTCAAAGTTGTGCTCGCCACCGTAACCGAAATTCGAATAACCTTGTAAGCTCTGTAGACAACCGTAACTGTCGTTTGGACCACACTCCTGCTGTACAAAGCTGTACTCGCCACCGTAACCGAAATTCGAATAACCTTGTTGTGCGTAAGGGTCCTCCACAGGGGTATTCAAATCTAGCGTCACCGTGTTATCACGATAACGAATACCAGATACAACCTCTGCCTCCCTCAAGTTGGACGAGACCGGTTTCTCATACGAGTCAGAAATAGCGGCCCCCTCGTAAGAATCAGGAACAACTGTCTCGTCAGAATATTGACCGAAAATATAGTTGTTTAACCACGACATCATTTTTTGTAAACAACAAACAACAAAACACTCGAATACCCACGTATGTTTGTAAACAACGTATTGAGTGCGACCTTGTCTCGAACGATAAGTAGCTTGCTTTTCTGAAGAAGAAGAAACCTCAATCAGTAGCTTGCTTTAAAAGTGAAAATTTGGGTCGAAGCGCCGCGCTATGGCCAAAGCGCGGCGCTTAGGGTTAACGACAAAACATCATAATCAGCTTTATGTCTCTCAAACAGTAGCGAATGTCTCAAACGTCAATCGAAGCACCTTTTGTCGAGCATAGCGCCGCGCTATGGCCAAAGCGCAGCGCTTTGAGGTGTGAAAATAATTTTGGCCGTGTGCAATTAGCATGACCCTTTTTAATTGAACTCTCTCCTATATATAATTTTAAAAAATGTATATATTTAATATGGACATTGTGGATGTAAAATAATAATAAAAAAAAAACTAGCGTAAACTTTCTGCTTCAACTACTAGGGTAGGTAATCCACATTATTAAAATAAAATGATACGCCAAAAACATAGAAAAAATCTTATTCCATGTGACTACCTATTAAAATAAATGATACGCCAAAAAGACCGAGAAAACAAAATCCTATTCCATGTGGCTACCTAATTCATATCATTCCCTTGGTATCTCTTAACAGTACCCATGTTTAAACCTTCTGGAAAATAATTTCATATCTAGCTTGACTTGCACAAATTACAGAAACTCCACAACGTACTGAAATTAACAAACCGAGTAAATGTGTAAATTGTAAGATTAAATATTTTATATTATATTTAATCCAGTAGCCATTATAATCATTTACATTATATAGATCAAAATATATAACAATCCTATTAAATAATTAGTTGGTAATTGTTGATGGGCCTAATTACCCTTATTAACTAATTAGGGTTTCCTCCTGGGTGCATATATAAGGAGAATAATGTGGAGGTTAAAGGGTTAGACAATTACACAAACCCTAATAACACATAACATCAATCGACCTCCTCTCCATAACCGAACTCCCTTATTCGGTTTTCATAATCACCATCATTAGATTGCACCCTAAGGAGGAACCAGATCAAATTGACAACTATGTCAAACACTGTTGCTACATCTCCATCTGGATTCTCTGTTGGCCTGTACTGATGCAATCAAAGGTATGTTTTCACATGTTTTCCATTATGTCTAAACAGAACTGATCAACATGTGGTATCAGAGCATATGTTGATTAATCAGTTCTGTTTTCGTATCCATTAATTCTGGGATTGAAATCTGGAAAACGGAATTTTGAAAGCCTAATTAAATTCATAGCCGGTTTCGAGTCACATAACCCGAGTCCACTGTTTCGGGGAAAAAGAATGTTTTTTTTAATGACTCGGAATCATAATGGTAAATCTTAACTGTCCGAAATCTGTATAAAATTCTTAAAAATTTAGGTTTCGGGTTCCAGAATTATTATTTTATTTATTAGGGTTCTTCATGTTCTTAGTGAAATTCGAATAAATTCCCTTATTTTGGAATGAATTAAGGATTAGAAGGTGTTTTTTCTTGTATTTGATTAATTTTTATCCCTTAAGATTTCGAAAAATCTGTTAATGTTATTAGATATAATTTTCGAAATCATTGGATAAATATAAAATATCTTTTAAAACAGTAAACAAAATATACCAAATCTCTTAAAATTTGAATTTCAAACTTATCACACTAACAACTGTTAACAGGAGTTTCGAGATCATTTGTTTAACGACTCGAGACCATAAGGTCTCTACTCGAGACCATAAGGTCTCTACTCGAGACCATAAGGACTCTACTCGAAATCATAAGTGTTCTCAAATCTTCAAAACTCAAGACAACGATTTCGACTCGAGACCACAGGGTCTCGACTCGAGACCACTGAGGTTTCGACCAAGGGCTTCAATCTTAATCACTCAAGACCATGGTTGTGACTCGAGACCTCATAAGGAGTCGAGATCTCATAATTCATAGCAGTCGAGACCATGATTACGACTCGAGACTGAGGTTGCGACTCGAGACCTTGATGAGTCGAGACCTCATAATTTTACAAGTTGAGTCGAGACTTGACTCGAGATCTCACTCGATCCGCGCTAACAGGTGGTTTGCTATTAAATGATTGGTTTTGTAAATACTTAGTTAATTAATAAGGATCAAATAATGTTTCACAAAACCAAAATGGCTTAACTTGAATGAGCTTCTGATGTATCACTTCTGGCTAAAGCTGATTTGATGCATCTACTTATCGTTCAAGTATTACGAAAGCTATGTTAAGTGTACATCATAAACATGAATGTCTTAATATCTGGCCAAAGCTGATTTAATTCCTTCATAGATGGCATACTTAACAAGTGCATAACTAAAGTGATTGTCTCAATTTCTGGCCAAAGCTGATTTGTTACAACCACTTTGCACACATGCTTAAATGATTACACTTCTGACCAAAGCTTATTTGTTTTCGTTTAAGTAGAACTTTAAATAGTCTATTATTTTGATGTTAGTAATAGACATATCACAACCTCTTCACACAATGATCCTTATATTAATGATCCTTAATTAATTTTATGATTATTTCGTCTGCCTTATTCTTAGTACCCATAATTTTACTCACTATAATTTTCTTCTATAAGTCTATATCTCATCCACTCTAATTCCTAAATCTAATATGTTTTGCTTAAAGTTTCTATTAGAATTAGCTCTTAAATTAAATCCTTGATTATCTCTTAAGACACGATAATCCTATTGCTCTCTTCTGATAAAGCACTACAGAAGAAAAGTAGAGCATGATGATTAGGATAAATCGAACATGATGTCTCTTATGATAATCAAGAATAAGTGCTGTCACTAAAAGGTTATTCCAGATTAAGTCTTTCCTAAGACTAATCTATAATTGTTGAATAATCACTAGAACTCCTAAGACGCATGCCTTCATTTAAAATTATAAACTATAAAGCTAAGTGATATATGCGAATACATAATAATGTACAATATCATGACCCATAAAGTTAAGGGCTTACGCATGGAAATAAGTACATTTTTTCCAGTACATTACATACTAAGATTTTCACTTGTACAATTTGATGCTTTATAAATCAACTATAACACTCAAAAGTACCAAAGTATAATGACTGTGTTGATAAGCAATATATGTACATAGAAATAAATGTTTGAAACTGGAAAATAAGATGTTATTCACCTTACAACCACTAATAGTTTAAAAGAGGATTGTTCTAAGGTCCATAGACAAATTACAAGTGCTAATTCCAACTTTAAGGTTCTTCAAGGGAAAATCTCACTACATAATTATGTCATTAGACTAGGCATAAGCAACGAGACTATCCATTATTCAAAAGAACAGTTGGATAAGTTAATTAGGTAGTCACTTACTAATGATATTTAAGTCTGATAATTTTTAATATTCCAATTAACACATGATTAGTTGACTCTAGTTCCATACGTTTCCTTACCAGAACTCGACAAATAACTAACACGAGAGTTAGTGACAAAATTAAATGTTAAGACTATAGGAACCATAATAAGCAATCTTCTAACAACGCTTTTCGACACCTTATATATTCTGAAGATTAATCAGAATATAGTATCATAATTAAGCAATGTTATGAAGATTGTGAGGTTTGCATAGTCAACATAAAGTCATACTTACCTTAAACTCTCATTTTATTTGTTCTAAATATCTGGATTGAAACATTACTAAGATAAAACTAGATGATACCTTACACTTTCACAACTTTTGTCATCATGCAAATGAGAATTTGACAAAAGGAAAAATGAGACTTATAAATTTCATCCATTATAACCGAAATTCATGAGAAATCATGACATGGTTAATGAGGATGATTTTTTATCTAATCTCATTCTAAGTGATTTTAAATCATGACGTTATAGACCTAAATATTACTTGGCTTAAGGAATAAGTATGGGTCCATCATAAGTCATTCATTGACATTCGTGGAACTTATTCCAAATAGAATATTCAGACATAGTTTATTTATCATTTGAAAGACTACCAACTTGTATCTAAATTTCGTCGCATATGGCCCACGGTCTTAGACGAAATCTATTCATATACATACTTTATAAGATATCTATTAAATATGTCCCTAAAGTTTCTTATGATATCTGGACATTAAAGAAATCAAATAAAGTCTAACGTATATATGATAGGTTCCCACGTCACGTACCACATTGAAACTTCTCTTGTAGCATTTCTAGAGATATTAAAGATCGGTGAGAGCATTAAGTGTCTTAATAATAACTTGCAATAGTTGCAAGAGGTGGGGGAGTGAAAATTTTACATTACCTAAATTTGCACCTCTTGTACAAGACACCGCTCCATCACGACATTGTTCTATCATAACTTGTCTCCTTAAAATCTAATGCTACTCTTACAAAAGTTTCATTGTTGCTTAATTGTGGGCACACTTAGATTTCTTACCTAAACTAACATAATCCTCAACTAGAGAAATCACAATGACTAACGTCATTAACTTGTTTCTCTATTAGAATTTGTTGGTCATTAAACATTGACCCTAAGCATGCTGAGTTCCTAAAGTTTTCTAAGGTCAGTGGGAGAAGTCAAAGTCCTTATCATGATTTGTAAGGAATACAAGAGGCGGGGGGAAGAGTGTCATTAAATTTCACTCCAAATTTAACTTCGATTACACCTCTTGTACACCATACTGCACCAACTCTTACAAACTTAGAATCCTGAAAATGATAGCAACCTAACCAAAAGCTAATCCATAAAACTGAAATTTCTAACAAACCCAATAATCAACTCAGGGGGTCATCTAGGTTTAAAAGCCTACTAGCTTTGATGATTACATAACCTCCCTAACTGAAGTTGAAATGGATTTTGGAAATGTTTACTGATCCTATCTCTTCAAAATTAAGCCATTAGTGTCAATTAATCCTCTGAATGGAATAAAATAGTTTTCTAGTAAAACTGATTTTATGTGTTCGTATAACGTTTGGGATTTGATTGAATTACCTAAGAGTGTTCATAACTAAACCAAACCCTGATACAAACGTTAAGACACTAAGAAACATGATTGATTGTCAAAGGTTATACTTAGGAAGAGATAAATTATCAAAGTTTTCTTTGAGGATCATCACTGTTCTAGTAGCTTATAATAGTTTAAGGCTACATTAGATGAACATTAAAAACAATTTTCCCTAACAAACTGGTTGACACATTTACATGTTCATAAAACAACCTAAAAGTTCTAAACTGAAGGTTAAGGAACACTTTATTTGTAAGCCAATAAAATCCATGTATGGGTTAATGCAAACATCATAATGTGATGAAATCTTAACGTAATTATTTTCATCAACAACCAAGTGGATTCATGTACCTACCTCAAGATGAGTGGGAGCAACTAAATTAAACTTGTCTATATAGATGATATTCTTTTGACAGGTGTATGTTACATAAGTCAAAGCATTGTTAACACAAACTTTGATATAATAGATCTCAGAGATATCTCTTACGTGATTGATATCATAACATACTGAGATAGACCCAATGGGATATTAGTTCCGTTCCATAAGTTTAACATTAAATGGATCCTTACATATGTAACAAACAATACTGCTCTCCTTTAGAGGATAATAGGATAAATGAGATTATTTCCTTACGCTTCATTAATTAGAAGCCTTATGTAAGTTTAAGTCTATACTCGTTTAGATATTACTCACATTGCAACACACTAGATATGTCTAGATTAATGTGAAGCATCTAATGGAGTATTACAATATCTTTAAAAGAAACGAGAGGCTATAATTTGAAGAACAAGTGAGAACTCAAACCGGTTTATTACTTTAACTTTTTGATATTCAAAGTTGACAAAATGTAATTTCGGGTATATCTTTATGTCAGCATACAAAACCTATCTCATGGAGGAGTCATAATGCACTGATATCAACAACCTAAGTTATAACGACATAATATAGTCACTAAATGTTGTTGGAAATTTATCAGTGGACTCATAAGTTTATTAACTCCATATAATTAATGTTTTGAAGACTTAGTGTGATAAAGTCAGCTACCATGACTCCTTGAACAGTAACAGTTCAAGAGGTGCTGCATTAATTTTCGATACGCAATTAATTATTCGTTTATGAACGAATTGAGGAAACTAAGTTTTGTATCGAATACATTCATGATATGCTTAAGGATCCTATAATTGAAGGGCTATTACCCATAATTCTTATTAAGAGAGCTCATAGACGGGTATTAATTAATGGTCATGCGCAATTGCATATCGTACTATGAATGACTAAGTATTAGTTAATTTTTCCTCATCAGTTTGAATTTGTATGTCTCTAAGAATATGTCAAGTCGACATAATGGCATATAGAAAAATAAAGTTACAAATCAAACAAAAGGCTTATGCATATTTTGATCATGACGATTAGGTTTTAAATTAAGGCTATAGTATGATTAATGGGGGTCCTGAGTCGCATAATGATTCAACGGCTGTATTTCTCTGCTATAGTACTTGTTTAAGGCTAAAATGAGTATTAACTCCTGATCAGGCTTATCTAATACTCATAGTAAATGATTACTCGGCTAAGTGGGAGAATGTAAGATTAAATATTTTATATTATATTTAATCTAGTAGCCATTATAATCATTTACATTATATGGATCAAAATATATAACAATCTTATTAAATAATTAGTTGGTAATTGGTTATGGGCCTAATTACCCTTATTAACTAATTAGGGTTTCCTCCTGGGTGCATATATAAGGAGAATAATGTGGAGGTTAAAGGGTTAGACAATTACACAAACCCTAATAACACATAACATCAATCGACCTCCTCTCCATAACCGAACTCCCTTATTCGGTTTTCATAATCACCATCATTAGATTGCACCCTAAGGAGGAACCAGATCAAACTGACAGCTATGTCAAACACTGTTGCTGCATCTCCATCTGGATTCTCTGTTGGCCTGTACTGATGCAATCAAAGGTATGTTTTCACATGTTTTCCATTATGTCTAAACAGAACTGATCAACATAAATAATATGAATTTAAATGTATATAATAATTATTTTCTAACGTATCATATGACTATATACTAGCGTATTGGTCGGATCCTCTCTCTTCTAAACCTCAGTCTTTTCCATTTCGTTTTCCGGCCGCCGGCGGCTCGACGAGGGTGAATCAGTTGGATTAGTGTGCGAGGTCGCCGCTCCCGGCTCGACCTTTCTCCCTAACGTGATCCTTTCTCTACTCCATTCGCTTGGTGGGGTTTGGTTATTGTTCTCCGTCATTTCTGTTGGTTATCAGATTCACTCTCTCTCGCCGGAACTCCTCCTCGATTGCTTAGTAGGTCTGATATTTGTCACAGCTATCTTGTATAGTTTAGTTAGACTGATTCGAATCCTATTAACCTCTCATAGGGTTGTTTCTATGGCTTGGAGAGTTTGTGGGTTCCAATGGAATTCAAATCTAATTGGGGGGGGGGGGGAGGTGTGGATGGTGAGGAGGGACCATGGACGGAGGTCCAGTATAATAAGAATAAAAAAAACTGAGGAAACGGTGTGGAGATGACTTTCATTGTCCAGAATCTTCCTGATCGCACGACTAAAACAGTATTACGGTAGGCGTTCCAGCCACATGGGTTCGTTTCGGATGCTTATGTGGCTCATAAAAAGGACAAGAGAGGTAATAACTTTGGTTTTATCTGGTGTGTGGGTGTTGACAATGTAGATTTAACAGTGGCAGCCATGAACACGGTTATGATCCTTGAAGCTAAGGTATCAGTTTCTCTTGCTAAGTTCGATAAAAATCATAAAAAAATTATCTATACCATTAAGGTCATCGGCGAGAAAGTCTGGAAACCAAAAGGAACGTCAAACTCGAATCCTCAAAATAACTTTGGTGCCTCCTCCGGGGGTGCACCGATTAGGGAAGGAGTATCTTTTGCCAATCTGTTTCGGAAAGATAATCATCCTAACAATCTGGGATCTAAGATAATTGAGGTGGATGGCAGAGGTTCAAAGTACCCGGTGCATTGCATGGGTCATTCAATTCATGGTGTTGTTAAGGATCTTAGTTCACTCAAGAATCTGAACCAATCCTTGAATAGCGAAGGTCTTAATGATTTTGGTTTATCGTATATTGGTGGACTTAGTGTATTATTAACCCTTAGCAATCCTAAAACGGTTAAGGAAGTAATGACGAATCATGCGGATTGCCTATCCAGTATCTTTAGTCGGTTCCATGTTTGGAAAGGGGAGGACCTCCCGATAGAACGAGTAGTGAATCTTCGGATCACCAGGATTCCTATCCATCTCAGGGATAACACGTTATATGATCGTATCGGTGGTTTATTTGGTATTGTAGTTCAGGGCTCATCTTTCTCTTGGTCAGATTCGGATAATGCAAATAGTTCGGTCTTGGTGGATATTGATGATAAAAAACAACAGGATGCGCGCCAAAAATCTAGAATTAGATGGGCGATTCAGGGGATGAAAATTATGGGTTCTTCCATGCTACGGTGAATGCAAACTTGAGTTCTAACCGTATTAATGGTATTTTTATCGATGATGAATGGGTCACTAACCCGATTTGTATTAAACAACACTTCTATGAGTTTTATTCCCAACTCTTCACTGAACCCATACTGAACCGTCCACCCATAGCTTGTTTGTCTGCTAGTTATCGTTCCCAAGAAGATGGCGAGTCTCTGACGAGCCCGTTTTCCTTAACTGAGATTAAGGACGCTGTCTGGGGGTGTGATGGCGACCGAGCGCCTGGGCCAGATGGATTCAATTTTAAGTTCCTGAAACGCTGTTGGTGTGGGCTGCAGAGGGATTTTTTAAAACTCTTTAACGACTTCTATTATAACCCAAATCTGAATGGCAGGTGTTCTCCTTCCATTATTGCATTAATACTGAAGATCAAGGACCCGTTGAAGTCGTCCGAGTTCCGTCCTATAAGCCTCATTGGTTGTATTAACAAGGTAATATCTAAAGTGTTGGTGAACCGATTGAAAAGTGTGATTCATAAACTTATCTCGGTGGAGCAGACGGCGTTTCTCGCGGGAAGAAATATAGTTGACGGCCCATTGATGTTAAATGAATTAGTAGCTTGGCTTAAACTCAGGAAAAAGTCGGGTATGATT
This sequence comes from Helianthus tuberosus, assembly GCA_030545235.1. Lineage (NCBI taxonomy): Eukaryota > Viridiplantae > Streptophyta > Magnoliopsida > Asterales > Asteraceae > Helianthus > Helianthus tuberosus. The sequence goes on along the minus strand of CM060376.1, from coordinate 172,849,187 downwards.
TTTAAAGTTGACATTCATAAGGCGTATGATTCCCTTAGTTGGGTTTTCTTGAACTCGGTCATGGAACAAATGGGGTTTCCACTGTTATGGCAGGAATGGATTATGGGAATTTTACGATCCGCTCGAGCATTTGTTTTGGTAAATGGCTCACCTACAATGGAATTCGCTTGCACTAGGGGTCTCTGGCAGGGTGACCCATTATCTCCGTTCCTATTCTTAATTTCCATGGAGGCTTTATCTGGCATGATGAAGAGGGCATCGGAGAGTGGCTTGTTTCACGACGTTAGGTGTAATAACCACAGTGGTATGACCTTAACCCATCTCTTATACGCAGACGATGTAGTGTTTTTGGGTGAATGGTCGGTTTCAAACGCACTAAATATTCGGAGAATACTTAGGTGTTTTTACTTGACATCCGGGTTGAAAGTAAACCTATCTAAATGTAGTTTGTTTGGGGTGGGAGTGGAGGACCTGGAAGTGGCTAGTATGGCCAATATGTTACACTGTAGAGCCGGTTGTTTTCCTTTCAAATACCTCGGTATGTATGTGGGAGCAAACATGAATCTTGCTCCGAATTGGAAGCCAATTATCAACCTTTTCAAGAGTAGACTATCTATTTGGAAAGAGAAAAAGCTTTCTTACGGGGGAAGAATTACGCTTTTGAAATCAGTTTTGCGTCTTTACCAACTTATTTCTTTTCACTATATAAAGCCCCGACCCTTGTTTTAAATCAACTAGAAAGACTCCGACGGGTTTTCTTTTGGGGTGGGTCGGAAGAAGTGTCAAAAATGGCTTGGATGGCATGGGAAAATGCCGTTGTACCAATCAAGTATAGGGGGTTAGGTTTCGGCTCATTACGGGACATAAACCTTGCGATGCTTGCGAAGTGGTGGTGGAGGTTTAAGACTGAAAAGGATTGCCTGTGGCATAAATTGGTTTGGGGGATTCACTCGAGTTCAAGGACATGGAACCCGATTCCATGCAAAGTAGCAGTTGCGGGTCCTTGGAAGCATATCTGTGGTAGTTCGTTAATTCTGGCCAACTTGGGGGTAGAGGTATCGAAAAATATTATAGGGGTATTGGGGTCAGGGGCTGAAATAGCATTCTGGGTCGACCCGTGGGTGGCATCGGAGCCCCTTAGTGTGCTTTTCCTGCTTCTGTTTCAGTTGGAAAAGAACAGGTGGTGTACGGTGGCTGAAAGAATAGGTGCGGCAACATCTGGTTCGTCACGGGGTTGGGATTGGCAGCATCAACCGGTGGGTGTCGATGAAATTCTAGAGGTCCAGCAACTTACAACCCTTTTGCAACAGGTTGAGGTCTCCACCGGAAGAGACTCTTGGGTGTGGAAATTGGACGATACGGGTCAATTCAATGTAGCAAGTATTAAAAAGGTATTAATTGAATTATCTTGTGATCCACCTGATTATGTAGTGTTATGGAGCAACTGGATCCCTAAAAAAGTCGGTATAGTCGCCTGGCGAGCTCAGAAAGAACTGCTCCCAACCAGGTTAGCTCTGTATAGGAGGGGCGTTCCGGTCCAAAATTTGGAATGTGCTGTATGTGGGGAGTTCCCCGAAACCGGTGAACATCTTTTCTTTTCGTCACCTGTGAAGTGGCCCAAATTTTTTGGCAACTTGTTTATCAATGGTGTAAGGCTCCTTTTTTTCCTGGCTTTTAGTTTTAAGGATATACTTGAAGATCACAAACGGTTCCATGGCTCGGTAAAAAAGAAAAAGGCCTTCCATGCGGTGTGCTTAGTCACAATCTGGTGTCTATGGAGTTCGCGAAACAAGCTTATTTTTTCAGGAACGTCGAAGTCGATATCAACAATATTGGAAGAAATTAAGGCGAAAAGTTTTTTGTGGATAAAGAATCGAGCAAAAGCGTCGGCGGTTACTTGGGATCAATGGAAGTGTTTTGATGTGTTTTAGATCATTAGATTTGGTGTACTACTGGCTGTAGCATTTTCGAGTTTGGTGTATGTATGTTTGGTGTTAGCCGCTGGCTAGTTTATTAATAAAATGTGTTTTGTTGGCCGTTCAAAAAACAATTATTTTCTAACGTATATATCTATTACCTATCCTTATATATAATGGATATAAGAACGGATATGGTATCCATACATCCCCCCAAAAGTATTTACACATCCCCTAACCCTAAATGCCCCTCATTGCCCAATACGCCTCAAACTGGCCCCACCAATACGCCCCTCATTGCCCAATATGTTTGAAAATGGTACCTACCATCTAATTAATGCCAATAATTGGGTGTCAGCCAATGATTACCAATGATTGGGATGTAAGGAACTTTATTTTAATAGGGTATTTGTATGGGGAAGTTGTGAAATATTTATATAAGAAAATTAATAATTTTTTTTATAAAATGTTGTTATAAAAATTGTGTTAGTATTATAAAACTTCATATTTTTATGAAATGAATTGTGTATATTTTTAATAAAAAAATGTGCATATGTTTTTTATTAAGTATTATTATTAAAAACTTCATATTTTATGAAATGAATTGTGTATATTATAAAATGCCAATTTTTATAAGTATTATTAAATGTCATTTTTTTATAAAACGAATTGTATATATTATAACAAAGTTTTTTATTTATGAATTACTAGGTTATCACCCGGGACTGCTTCCCGGGTAGTTTAATTTTATCAGTTAATAAACATTTTCTGTATGTAAACTATGTATTTGCATTTTTTGTTAAAAAAACTCATTAACAGTTTGGTTTGGTTCGTTTATAGTTTGCCAACACTTTGATTATAGTTTAGCAACTGGTACTAATGGTTTTGCTCACAGTTTCACCTAAAACTCGTTGAAATCGAACCTTAAACACCCCTTAAAATAATAATTTAAACCCATAACGTGGTCGTTCACTCGACTGTTATTGACCCAAACATCATTTTTGAAACCCATTCATTAAACAAAAAACCCAAAAGTTTACAAATCTGATCAATCATCTTCCTTCTCCAACTCAAATACCAAATAATACGAATACAATACTAATTCTTTCCAGTAATCTATAATACCAATACAATAATATTTTTTTCCAATAATCTATAATAATCACTAATCAATTAATTTGTAATTTTGCATTAAAATGTGACAATAGCGACTCTAAGGTTTCTCTGCGGCATTTCGTCGAACACCTTCCAGACGTTCATGTTCACGAACGCTACTAACTTCACCATCGATTTCAACTACGTCCTGATAACCTGTCTCCTTTAAGAAGCAACTTCTTTTAGTTTCTTCTTTCAAAGCCTTTTTCTCCGAGCTCTTGTGAGCTTTTCAAACCCTACTTCACCCCCTCCCTCACTCCTTCTTCCTCCAATTCATCTGTATCTGTACAATATATATACTTCACAATAAAATATGAACTTCATCTAATAAGTTCAAAGATAAATATAGCCAATACTTGCCTAAAAGGAAAACTTATTTCAAATAGAAAGTCTTATTCAGATAAGAATAAGCTTTAGCCTGAATGAAAGCTTACAAATATATATTCCCTAAAGCAATCTAACCGATTCTCATGAGAAAGTTTGTAAAAGTGCTAACAACATCCACAACTATTGCTTAAAACTATAACCTTAAGGAATATAAATCATATCAAGCCTGAGCTTACGACATGCCGAAACTACACAAGCAATCAAGCCTTATTGTTATTGCAATACATACCAATGATAAAAGATTGCTTATGCACATTTTCATTCATTGAATTTGTTGAAGACTTCATTGCTTGAATCCCATCCAGCCATCCAGGCGAAACCCTGAAAATGTCCCCTTATTGAAGACTATTAAATTCTCTACTGGCATAAACCCCATCTACCATAATAACCTGCAGTGAAAAGATGAGCAATCATATATCGAGGTTACATAATAATACTAATTATAGCAACAACTATTATCATTATTATTGTTAGCAACGATCTGTCACTTCATTATTGTTTCATGGTTCAATTGAAATAGTAAGGTTTCATGCAACCCAGTCAATGTAAGGGCACCTAACATTCCACCATCTTTGGTTAATGGTCGTAAATTAATTACTTACCTGGATAGCTGAGAACAAAAAAGCAGAGAAACAAAAACGAACTTTAGATTGTGTAAACTGATTGGTAGGAAATGATATGGGTTTTATGTTTATCAACATAAAACACCTCAAAACCCTTAATTTTATTTCATTAGTTATCTTAGAAAGAGAAAAAAAATCAAATTAAAAAAAAAAAACACAATGAAGGAATATGAAATCCCTTCAAATCGGCACTGATTAGAGTTTTAATTTACAAAAATAATTAAAAGCTATTAAAATTAGGAAATTAGTTAAAAAAAACTTTGACTACAATAGAGAAATAAAAGGCAATACGAATTTATATAATTTGTAATGATTATCTATAATCCATAGAAAGGAACCATAAGACTCTAAAATCTATAAATAAAAGGCAATACGTGCATTTAGAACAACCCATCCATTCCCCAACAACCCAAAGAATTAAATAATATTACAAATGAATTCCTATGTTATTTCATCTTCATTATTTTCTAACTATTACTATTAATATAACAAAAAATCACAAATGAATTCCTATGTGCATTTTCAATAATAATAAATAATATAAATTAATACCTTGTTGATAACAATTGTCATCATCTTCACACTTTCTGACATTGTTTGCTCTTGTTATCCATTTGATATTGTTTCTTTCACATAAATAAATACAAAGGAATCGAAGGCGTTAAAAGAACATACCGAAATAGTGAACGAAATGATGTCGACGTGATCCCGGTCCCGGCAACGACTTTGTCCCCCTGTAGGTGTCTCCGGTATATCCCGCGGACTCCTGTGGGTTGTTTTTGTATGCGAACGTGTTCCAAAGAAGGGATCCATAAGTTGTCTCCACTTGCAGAAGTGGATCATTTGTGTAAGCAGGCATTCTAAGACAATGCAACACATGTGAATAAAAATTAAATTAGCAAGATCAGTTCTAGCCAGGTTAAATGTAACATATGCAAATGTTTTAATGCTTATTTGGCTAAATTCTTCACCAGTTAAAGTTATAAAAAAAGTAATATAATTCTTCATCAGTTAAAATTATAAAAAAGTAATATAAAGCATACATAATAACTTACATTCTTCAAACCGGCTGCAGCCAACTTATACATGGTTGTAGAGACCGTGCCCTCCGTCGTCACCACCGCCACTGCCGCCATCACCGTGCCCACCTCCATGAGCTCCACCACCACCACCAGACCTATAACCAGACCCCCACCCACTCCCACTCCCACTACCACCCCCAGTCCCAGAAGCTATATTATGTAATACAATGAGCACTTGAATGTTGTTGTATAAATCGACAAATTAACATTCTCCGGATTCGAAAGTAAAAAATTAAAATTCTTAAAAAAAACATAAAAAGGCTACCAAAAAAGTTATTTACCCGCCCATTTTCGATGCTTCTTCTTTCCATGAGACCAGTTTATGATGAACACATGCTTGACGTTAGAAACACATGCTTGTAGTTAGAACAAAAAGACATGAAGGGTTGGCTGGATCAATATCGAACTGCAAACAAAATAAAAAAACGCATATAAAAAATAAAAAAATAACATCTAGTTTTCATCAAACATAAAACCATACTCATGATTTTCAAAATGTATATTAATTCTTGCTTACACTTTGAATCTTGTCATCAGGGTCTTCCGTGGGTGTATCAAAGTTTGAAATAGAAGCCATGAAATTGGTTATAAAAATTAAAATGTAAAGCCATGAAACAAAATCCATCTAAAGTTTCGATGTAAGGGTTAACAAAATGGCTTTCATCATGAGTATAAACAAACAAACAACTCACATAAATCAAATCTATGTTGTTAATTCGAAGATCAAATTCACTGTAATCCACGCCTAAAAATTATTTTGATAAGTTTTGAAACCCTAATTCTCAAATTTTCACAGAATAATCATCCTATTAAACAAAATTCTAAGGCATTCATCATGAACTATAAACCAAAAAACTGTCATAAATCATATCATAGTTGTCAATTCGAAAAACATATCACTATAATCAACTCCTAAAAAACAATTTGAGGTATCTAAAACCCTAGATCTAAAGACTAAATCAGAAAGAAAATCAAGATAAAATAAAAAAAACCCTAATTTCAACAACCAAAAAACTTAAAATCGAAAGTAGACGGTGGTTATTGTCAATAAAAAACATTTGAATCTATTATATGATGAACACCTGCAAACCCTAATTTCAACCAAAAAGATTACCTTTATTCTATCGGATCTTCACTTGAAATATCACCGTTGATGATAACATAGATCTTGAAAAGAACAAATGGAAGATGATTCATTGAGGATGAGAAGGATTTGAAATGGAATCATTGAGGAGGAGCATGCGTATCTGAGAAGATAGACAACACAGAGTAATAAAATGAAAGGTTAGGCAAAGAATTTTTTATTATAAGAATATATATGGATCCGAATAAATACACACGAAGCATCTCGATATGCTAAAAAAAACCCATCCCATTTTCCCGCCTAAACCAAAAAATAGATGCTCTCATCAAGTGCCACGTGTCCAATATTTTTTTTTGTTTATTATATATAATAGATTATTATGTGTTTAATTTTCAAAATTTTTAAATGTCAAATTTTTATTAAACGACTTTTATTTAATATTACTAAATGAGTATTATTACGTCTTTAATTGTCAAACTTTTAAATGTCAAATTTTATTAAATGGGTATATAATAACGTTTTATTAAATGTCAACTTTTTTAGTTATCAATTATTATTATGTGTTTAATTGTTTCCATAACGCAATGTGTATGTTAAAAAATGTCAAATTTTTATGTCTTTAATTGTTTTTCAATTGTCGTTTATTAACCATAACGCAACAAGAAACGTAATTCAAAATGTAATTAAACATCGTTTTATATTAATACACAAAACATGTAACTTTGATACAGAATGTAACGACTAAACCCTAAACCCTAAATCGCTAATTGTTACATATTCTTGAATTCCTGTACAGGAAAACAATAGGTGCAGCATACACAATTTCGAGACAGGCCGGCTGTCTTGGAATTGCGTACCGAACCCTACCTTCCAACGGGATTTCTGCTTCACATCTACCACACTGAGATGGCACAAGGGATCAGGAGGTTGGAGCAATGGAGGTGGCATTTTGTTTATCAACCACCGTCCAGTCTTCCGCGTCTTGTCAGGATGGTGAGCGAAGTGGCATTCCCGTTGGTGGAAGGCTCATGAGAACACTAATGAACTCCTCTTTTGGAAGGACATTTCACGGGGCAGACTGCGTTGGCTAGCGTCACTGGGAGCTGACGAGGCAACAGGCTACTTCGATAACACGTAATCCTAGATCGGCGTTCTAGTGCATGAATCTAAAATACGAACGTAGTTTGTCCATAAGGATTACGCTACCACCACCGTCAAAACACCGACTTTCGATATCCTGTTAATAAAAAATATAATTTAGCATTAGACTTGGCATTCGAAAATATTGTAAAAATAAAAAAAAAACAAAACACCACCACAGCCGACCCACCACCACCACCACCACAGCCGACCCACCACCACCACCACAGCCGACCCACCACCATCACCACCACCACCATAGCTGACCCACCACCACCACCACCACCACATCCGACCCACCACTACCACCATCACCACCCCAGCCGACCCACCACCACCACCACCACCACCACCCCAGCCGACCCACCAGCACCCCAGCCGACCCACCACCACCACCACAACCACCCCAGTCGGCCCAGGACCACCACCACCACCACAGCCGACCCAACACCACCACAACCACAACCCTAACACCACCACAATCAGCCAAAATAAAACCACAAAAAACCAAACCTTGAATATTCCAACCGTATAGACCGATACGAGAACGAAAACTATACGAGAGACGCGTGTGGTCCCCTTCCGGATTGTCATCGTGTGGTCCAGAACTCGGTCCAAAAAATACCTTTACATATGTACTTGTTCGTTTTAACTATAAAAAGAAATGAAACTGAAGTTCAATGAGACCCGTATGGGTCGATGAGCCGCGTATGGAAGTGGGGTGTCATAAATGTCCTGTCAACTTTTCAGAAAAAGTAGATGTATATGGGTCTCATCGGGCTATATGAGGCATATGGGCTGAAAAGTTGTCAGCCTCCGTACCCCAATACGCGCGTATGGGCCTATGAGCGGCATATTGGTTTGTTTTTTTTTTTAAAAAGCTTGTATATGTTGGTTGCAAATGTCGGGTATTTTTGTCATCCTTACTTGCCACAGTGGTTGTTTGCAAATTCAGAAATATACACCATCCTCACAATCACAAATTCACAATGGTTGTTTGCAAATGTGGTAGGACGGCTGCACTAAGAACATCTTGGACTGAAACTAATCTCGGACGTCAATTTTACACTTGCCACAGTATGGTATGTTTTTAATCCCATACCCATACCCGGTTATAAAAATATAAATTAAAAAAAATCGGGTAGGAATGGCAAAAACACCCAAGCCCGATGGGTATACCCAAAACCCGACACAAATGAGACGTGTATACTCGATACCCGACGGGTATTGGGCCGGGTATGGGATTAGTTTTAGAAATTTTTTTGGGTATGGGTCGGGTATGGGATTAGGAGATACCCGACCCGATTACCCGAAACGACATACCTGTTTACCCGAACTATATACCCGAATTTTTAATGTATTTTTAATGTATTTTTTCCATTAACCCTTGTATACCCGACCCGATTACCCGAAACGACATACCCGTTGGGCATCGTGGTGGTTATCTTGAGTGCGCTCAACATGTGGAAGAAGCGTTTGGCCAAGAGTTCGACACTCATCATTGCTCAGTGACCGATTAGGGTGATTCTATACTTTCTCAAGCCGAAGAGGTCTACGACCATCTTTCATTGCCTGTTATGGAGTTGGTCACTGAAGCATTGAAGCATGATGACTGGTGTGCGCGGCTGAGGTCCATCATCGATCCTCCAAAGACCGTGGAGTTAACTGATAAAGAGGAGGCAACCGGCGGAGATGGCGATGGTGATGGATATGGCGATGGTGATGGTTATGAGTAGATGATAGGATTTGTAGGCTGATGCCTTGTAATTTTCATGTTTAGAACTTTAAATGTAATCATTGCGCGGTTGCGCCCTTTTGAATGGAGCACATTATGTTTGTCTTTTATTTGTCAAGTTACAATTATTGCACTGTTGCTGGAAACTTTGTTTAAGTTAGCGCGAATAAATGTAAGTGTGGCTCGTATATAAGTATTATTGTCCGGTCTCGCGCTATGTTCGCGGAGGACCTTGGAGGCTTAACTCAAGAGCTCGTAATTTACTGAAGTGTTTTCGTGCTAATCAAAAGTTTAACATGCATTTGTAACGTAGAAGACATGTTGATAAATCATAAGGCATAGCCAATGCTTGCATTAAGTAGCTTAGAAACAGGCGCGAGGCCAACATACAATAGTCTGAAAAAGGAAAAGGAGCGTGGCCGACATAGGTAATTAAAAAGACGCATGGCCAACATAGCTAATAGTAAGGGCGCGGGGCCAAGGGTGATTACATGTAGCACTTGCGCAGTTGTTGCGCGTTCCACGTGCGCGGGATGATATGGCCATCTAAAGTGCGCAGCTTGTGCGCCCTTTTTCCTAGCACTTCATGAACCAAGTATGGGCCTTCCCATTTTGGTGCTAGTTTCATGGGGCGTTCGGCGTTAGAGGCCTCGTTGTCCCTAAACACGTATTCTCCTGGGGTATACGTACAGATGCGCACTCTCGCATTTTAGTATCGCTCCAGCTGCGTCTTGTACTTGGCCTCTTTGATTCGCGTGATTTTGCGCCTCTCTTCGAGCAGGTCCAAGTCCAAACAGCACTCCGCCTCATTATCAATCTTGTTGACTGCTGATAAGCGCGGCGAGGGGAGGCCTATCTCTGCTGGGATAACCGCCTCTGAGCTGTAGACAAGGCTAAAAGGGGTCTCGCCAGTGCTTGTTTTTAGCATGGTTCGATGAGCCCACAAAATGCTAGGGAGCTCATCTACCCAGCCTCTTCTCTTGGTGCCCAGGAGGGCCTTTATCCCTTCAACAATGCTTTTGTTGACACTTTCTACTTGGCCGTTGCCTTGGGGGTGCGCAACGGAAGAGAAAGTGTGCTTAATGTTTAGCTCTTTCATCCACTCTTGAAGGTCTTCAGAAGCGAAATTGGTGCTGTTGTCAGTCATGATCTTTAGTGGGAGGCCAAACTTGCAAATGATGTGTTCCCATATGAATTTTCGCACCATCATTGCAGAGGTTGAAGCGAGGGCTTTTGCCTCCACCCATTTAGTGAAGTAATCAACGGCAACAATTATGAACTTCACTGCGCCAGGAGCTTCAGGAAATGGACCCACCATGTCCATCCCCCACTGTTGGAAGGGCCAAGCTGTTGATATAGGAATCAGATCGTTCTTTGGGCGCAGAGTATTCAGCGCGTGCCTCTGACAGGCATCACATTTGCGCAACTCTTTCAAGGCGTCGACATGCATCCCTGGCCAATAGTAACCTGCATTCATTATCTTCGCTACGACCATGCGTGGACCTGCATGAATGCCGCAGATACCTTCATGAATTTTCCTAATTAAATAGTTTGCGTCCTGGGGGTCTACACATCGTAGTAATGGGACTAAAAAGGATCTTCTGTAAAGAATGCCCCCGTTCATCTCATAAAACAATGCTTTGTTTTGTATTTTCCTGGCTTCCGCCTTGTTCTCCGGGAGGATTCCTTCTTGCAGATACTGAATGATAGGGGTCATCCACGGGGGTGGCCCTAACTCGATCACATTGACCTGGCGCAGCAGTACCGATGGGTTTTTCAAGACTTCAATTCTTACATCGTTGGCGAGGTGCTGAAATGTTGTTGAAGCGAGCTTACTTAGCACGTCAGCTGGCTTGTTTTCTCACCGGTTGATATGAACAAACTTGTAAGACTTGAACTTTTGAAGTAGCTCCTTCGCTTGTTCCAAATACAAAGCCATGACCTCGCCCTTTGCATCATATATTCCATTGACTTGACTCGCGATCAGGAGAGAGTCGACATGCGCTTGTAAGTTTTGTGCTCCCATCTTGATGGCCAGGCGCAAGCCTGCCAAAAATGCTTCATATTCTGCCTCATTGTTGGTATTTTTGAAATCCAATTTGATGGCATAGGTGAACTCATGTTTCTCTGGGCTAATATGGCGCAAACCAGCTCCTGCGCCGTCTTCGTTTGAGGCTCCATCGGTGAATAGCAGCCATAGTTCATCTGATGTGTCTTTGATAGGAGTATCTACTACCTCACATTCTTTGATCTTGTCTTCTGGGACTTCAGTGATGAAGTCCGCTAATACTTGGCCTTTGATGGCTGGGCGCGACCTGTACAGAATATTGTGCCCCCCCCCCCCCCAGTTCAATTGCCCACTTCGCCAAACAGCCTGATGTCTCTGGTTTTTGCAAGACGGTACCAATATGGAAGTTAGTGAGTACAGTGATTACGTGCCCCGTGAAATACCTACGCAGCCTCCTGGAGACGTGTAGTAGCCCGAGCACTAACTTCTCCATGGTTGAGTATCGTGTTTCTGGATCCGTGAGCACCCTACTAACATAGTAGATTGGAGTTTGAACTCCGTCTCTTTTTACCAACAGTACCGACCCAACTGCCTTGTCCGAAGAAGACAAGTGCAAAATGAGTGGTTCTTTCTCGAATGGCGCGGTTAAGGTAGGGAGCTTGATCAAACATTCTTTCATCTGTTGGAAGGCTGCTTCCGCTTCTGGTGTCCATTTGAACTCTTGTTTTTTCTCTCAGTTGCGCAATGTACCGATGAAAGGGTAAGACTTTGCAGCGTGGTTTGATAAAAAAACGATTAAGCGCGGCTAGGCGACCGGCCAATCTTTGCATTTCTTTGATCGTGCGAGGTGATGGCATCCGCTCAATGGCATGAACTTTTTTGGGGTTGACTTTGAAACCACCGTTTGTAACCACAAAGCCTATAAATTTGCCTTCCTCCATACCAAAAGAACATTTCGTTGGATTCAGCTTCATGTTTACGCTCCTTAGAGAATTGAACGTCTTCTCTATGTCTTTTAGCATCTTGTCCTCCTCGGGACTTTTGATCACAAGATCGTCAATGTACACTTCGATATGCTTTCCGATATCATCATCAAATATCTTGTCCATCAGTCGCTGGTAGGTTGTGCCAGCATTCTTGATCCCAAAGGGCATCTTTGTGTAACAGAAGATTCCGATGTCAGTGCGGAAAGCTGTCTTATCTTCATCTGGACTTGATGGTACCCCTTGTAGCAATCTAAAAAGCATTTCCACCTGTATGGCTTGAGAGAGTCTATCTTCTTGTCAATCTCAGGCAGTGAATATCAATCTTTGGGACATGCCTTATTGATATCTGTGTAATCAACACACGTGCGCCATCCTCCCGTAGACTTCTCGACCATGACAGGATTTGCAACCCAACTTTGGTAGCGCACCTCCCTCAGTATGCTAGCCTTTAACAGTTGACAAACTTGTTCATTCATGGATTTGGTCTTATCTGCTCCTAGGTTGCGCCTTCTTTGGACCTTTGGCTCAATAGATGGATAAGTGTTCAAACAATGTTCAATGACGTCGCGCGGAACGCCTGTCATGTCAGACGGGGTCCAGGCGAAGATGTCCATGTTCCTAAACAGTAGTTGCTTGAGGTACGTTCTGATACTTGGTGAGATTGCGTGGCCTATCGTCATCGTCTGTTCTGGGTACTTGCGGTTCAAGACCCATTTTTCTGGTTTAGTTGTTGAAATCTTTTATGCTTTGACTGGGCGCGCATCTTCCGCTGCCATCACCTCTTTCTTCGCGTAGATTATCGCCACCCCCGTTTCAGTTGGAAAGCCAATGGCTGAATGGGGCGTGGAGGTTACCATGTTCATTTCTCCCTGAGTTTCTCTCCCAATTAAAACGTAGTGCCTCGACTTGACTAGCATCACCATGAAGTTGACGTTTGTAGTTCTTGAATGCGTCCCGTCAGATAGCGTGACGGGAAAGCTAATTTGGCCCAATGGGAAGACTGTCTCATTGCAAAATCCGGATAGAGGGTAATCCACAGGCTCGAGGCGCGCTTTATCTTCTTCATCAAACTGGTTGAAACATTGTTCATAAATGATATCAGTTGTGCTTCCTGGATCGATGAAGACGTACTCTATTTCATAGTGGCCTATGATGCCGGTAATGACAATGGTCCCCCTTGCACTAACGGAAAGATGACTTGTTGTTCCAGCCATGCTGGTTCAAACGGGTGCTTGCCTTTGCTTCTTGCGCTGTATCTTGGTCCATTGACCATGTGAGTTTCTAGGCGCCTAACCTTCTTCTGGTTTCCATCATCATTCCTCTGAATCTGGCGCGTTTCCTTGCGCACATTCTTGACCAGATGGCTCAACTTGCCGCTTTTCAGCGCCTTCTCGATCTCTTGCCTTAGACTGATACAGTCATCTGTCAAATGACCTGTATCCTTGTGAAAATCGCAGTACAGGTTCGGGTCTTGCCCCTTCTTGTTTGTCATAGGCTTTGGTGCCTTGAAGTCATGGTTCTCCGTCATTAGCACCTCTTTTGGCGTCTTAATGAGCGGAGTCCAATGCTTCTCTCGGTATTCATTCCTGACTGCTTTGCGATAGCCGATGCGGTCAATTGTATGTCGCGCGTCTTCTCTAAAGCGAGGTCTCTCTTCATAACCACTGGACTGGTTGTCTTCCAGCCAGGGTTTCTGTTTCTGTTTCTCCTGTTGTTGTCGCGCGAGCTTGCTTTCGAAAAACGATCTTCGGTGTAAGAGCTTTTGGATCCAGCCAATGATTCTTCGGTCTGCGCTACAATATTTGCAGCTGCCATGAGTTTGTCCCATTCTTTGGGCATACCGTCTTTTCCTGTGATAGTCCTGATTAGACTATCACACCGTATGGCTTTCTTGAAGTGAGCGCGCATCAATTGTTCGTTGACGTTTCCAATCTCTAAACACTCCTTGTTGAAGTGAGTGATAAAATCTTCTAACCCTTCATTGTCTCTGCACCAGATGTCTGTTACTTCAGACGTTTCGCGCTGATAACGTCTTTGCTGGCTGAAATGGCTTACAAATTGGGTTATGAAGTCGACCCATGACTTGATTTTTTCGGATGGAAGGCTGTCGAACCAGGCGTGAGCAGCCCCTGTGAGAGTCTGAATGAACAGATGGCACCACATTGGCATGGTCCATCCTCCTAAAACACCGACGCTTGTAAATACTCGAACATGATCATCGGGATCAGTGAGGCCATTAAACTTTCCCACTGTTGGGGGTAGCTTTGCTTTTTCTAGCGGGGCTAGAGCAAGTTTTGCGATAAACTTCGAGTGTTCGGCAGCTTCTGCTGGTCTATAAATGAGACTGAAATCACGCTCTGCTTCTTCGTTGTAGGCGATGGCCGGCCTTGGTCTGTAAGACTCGTGATTTCTCTGCAGACAGTTGAAAACGGAAGAACCTTCATCCTCTTGCCAAGTAGGATCATCCGGATCCGTGTCGTCCCATTCGTTGTTCATGTTGCGCGGCCCCAGCAGGCTGTGAACTGGACCCCTTTTCACATTTGACGAATGGTCATAATAACTGCGTGTCTCCCCATGTGTGTCGCGCGTGTCGTGCACGCTTGGTCTTCTCTGGGGAGGATGTCTGATGATTCGCCCTTGAATGTTTTGTTGAGGGGGTGTCTGGCGCGCCCCTTAAGTTGGACCCGGATGTGTAACCAAGGAAGGTTCTGATTGTAGAATCGCTTGTTGTGCGCTCAAAGACTGATACGTAGCATTTATCATAGCAATCTGCTTAGCGTACCAGGAAGCTAAAGTTTCGCCCTCTTGTAGCCCTAGTAGCGCCGAAATGTTCGGGTTTGGAGCTGAGTTTGATGGACCAGCGACATTGCTTGCTGGGGTTCCCGTTTGAGTGATGCGAGTGATGCTCACGCGGGGTCCCTCACTGTTCGTTGCTTCGACTTCGACTATCTCCTTGGCAGGTTGGAGTTGGACATGCGGATTGTCCTCCCGATTCCTACGTTAGAGTTTGTTCCAAAACCGAAATCGGGCACTCCCTGACCAGCCATGATCGAGAGAGTAGAAAAAGGCTCAGAAAAATAGATGATGTGATTGTAAAAATCGGTGGGCGCCAATGAAGAAACACAGAAAAAATTTTAAGGTTGAATAGTTTGGTTTATGTTTCAAACATGAGGGTAAATCTTCTTAATCTTTCCTGAACTCCAATGTGATCCGATCTTCCTGCAAAACAGCAACATCGTTAGCTCGTTAAGAGGGGAATATGGGGGTTTCCCTCTTAACCAGATTCTGACGTGAGAATAAGTAACTGCTTTGAGGAAATAAGTGTGTGTTAAGAGTGAGAGTAGAGAGAATGGAATGTTTAACCTGTGTATGGAGGTCTCTATTTATAGCCGGAGAAGTGTTAGAGGAGATGGGCTGATGGGCCTTGGGCCGGAAGGCGACAACCAGGAATATCCTTCTTGTCCCATTGGTATCGACCGTTAGTGGTTTCTAGAAGATCTCCAGTGCTGGCGCACCTTGATTGGAGCCACGTGTCCCAGTTGTCGGCCTTGTTGTCCCTCTGCCATCAGTAGGTGAGTGGAGATCATGAGGCAGTTGTCGCCGCCCCCTGATTGGTGCCACATAGGCGTCCTTATGTACTCTCTGTCTCCTGCACGTCAGTCGATCGTGGAGCACGATAGAGCACAGCCTGGTGGACGTTGATTGGCTCGTTCTTCTGCCACTCGTACCTTTGGTACTTTCTGAAGTGGCCCTGCGCCGTAACACCTGCGCGACCCTTGTTGTACACGTAACTAGGCCGCGCAGGGTTGTAGGAGTTAAAGGCTCTTATTTAGAATACTAAGTGTGAAACTGATGTTATCCCTTGCTTGGGTCTCTCGCGAGGTCCAGGTTTTACTTAAGCAGCCAGCGCGAGGACCATAGATTAATCAGCTTATTGAGTAAGGAGTATGGCCCAGCGCGCGACCTGATTGGTCTGCGCGGCTTTTTGGGACCATACCCCTTCAAGTGTGTTTTATGGTTGACATTATGGTGTTTTAAAACTTTTTACACTTTGTAGAAATAATAGACTTTGTAGCAAACTCTCACCCTATATATATATATATATATATATATATATATGGATGAATTAAAATAAAAACCACCACCAGTTGTGAGAACCGTAGGAACCACTTTTCCACCATTGATCTTTTGTGTTTGATGGTTGAGGTTAAAAGAATATATAACACATGTTTAATTGTTTTTGTCTTATTTGGTTATTAATATTTTATTGTCATAAGGGTATTTTGGTCAAATTGCTATTTTTGTCTTGTTGTCTTAATTGTCTTCTTTTACTTTTTGTCTTAATTATTTTTTATTAAGGTTTAAAAATCAGATTTTTTTTTGCAAAATTTTTTTTATAGATTTTTACAAAGCATATTTTTTATAGTTTCTTTTACAAAGCAGATTTTTTACCCGGTTATAAACTTTTTTTTACACCCAGGTTGTAAATTTTATTTCCCGATTATAATTTTTTTTAACCCCCACCCTCGATTGAAAAAAATTTTACGCCCCGGTTTTAAATTTTTTTTTACGACCTGTTTTAAACTTTTTTTACACCCCGGTTGTAAAATTACTATTTTTAATCACACTCCCGGTTGAAAATATTTTTACACCCCGGTTGTAAAAAAATTACGTTACGCCCATGTTTAGAAAATTTAAACTTTTTTTACGCCCATGTTAAAAAAATAAACTTTTTATGCCCCGGTTATAAACTCTTTTTACACCCCGCTTATAAACTCTTTTTACACCGCTTATAGACTCTTTTTACGCCTTGGTTATAAACTATTTTTACACCCCAGTTATAAACTATTTTTACACCCCGGTTGTAAAATTTACGCCCCGATTATAAACACTTTTTACACCCCGGTTGTAAATTCAACACAAAAAATATACTTAAAAAGTAACAAGTTAACTACACTAATCTACTGCGTATAAAACCATTTCGATTAGTTGAAAGGTTTTTG
Source organism: Helianthus tuberosus (assembly GCA_030545235.1). Taxonomy (NCBI): domain Eukaryota; kingdom Viridiplantae; phylum Streptophyta; class Magnoliopsida; order Asterales; family Asteraceae; genus Helianthus; species Helianthus tuberosus. The sequence goes on along the minus strand of CM060376.1, from coordinate 172,832,068 downwards.
TCGAATGTGAACGTATAAAAATGTTTTTTTATGTTTATTTGTTTTTTGTAAAATGTAAAAATTAGAGAAAAATAAATATGAGAAGAGAGTAATATTTTAATGTATAATAAAAAGAGAGAGAGAGAAAGAAAGAAAATGAATTTAACTTTTAAAAAGAAAAGAGAGAGAAATGATGTGACATAAAAAAGTAAAAAACTACATTGCTCCTTTGATTTAATTTGAATATTGTGATGTGTTAAAATCCTATTGGATGATAGGAGTTCTCACGGTTCTTGTAACTGGGGATGGTTTTCATTTGAACCGATCCCTATATATATATATATATAGGGGAGGGTTTAAATGAGAATGCTAAATATTGTGAGAACCTTGAGAACAAATGAAAAAATCACAAGAACTTTGTCAAAAACAATTCAAATTCAAAATTTTTTTCTACACTTATCATTATTATTCGAATACAATGTTAGAAATTTAATTTACACGTTTAAATTTACGTGAATTCGTAAATAAAGAAAATTTACACATGTGTAAGTTTGCCATTTACACATGTGTAAATCTGTTATAATTACACATGTGTAAAAAATCTAAAAAGAGTGATTTTGAAAGGAGAAATGAATTATTTGATGTTGTAAATTCTTTTTTTTTGATGTTGTATCTTAATTACAATGAGGTTTGTATTAAAAAAATGGTTTTGATTGGTTTTTTCGTTCGTTCTCACGGTTCTCGCAATATTTAGCGTTCTCAAGATAACACTCCCCTATATATATATATATATATATATATATATTGGGGAGTGTTATCTTGAGAACGCTAAATATTGCGAGAACCGTGAGAACGAACGAATTACAAATTAAGAATAAAAAGAATAAAGGGTACAAAGGTAATTTGAACAAATCATTTAATGAGTCTATCCTTTATTTATGTCATTCAAACTAATGAACCCTAATTATTTAATGAGTAATCCTATAAAATTGTTTTGCACCTTATACAATAAAAACAATCATGCACATGATCCTACATAATCAACGTTTCCTTCACCATAAAGATAATGTTTTGGTGTAAGGTACAAAATGTGTAGGACCTCAACACTTTTAAATAATTTTACGACTCATAATAAAATATGTGTAGGACACAACACTTTTAAATAATTTTGTTACTTCTAATAAAATTGGTGTATTAATGGTGGTGAAGGAGGAAATTATGGTGACATTAAGAAGATTTGAGTAACCCTTTATAATATTTATTAATATTGTACATCAAAATGTCTATCCTACCCTTATTAATTAAATCATTAATTAAAATTAGATAAAAATTATATCTTGATTCACAACCATTGATAAAAAAAAATATAGGGCCTAGATTAATTTATTTTTCTTCTTACAAGAAGATTCTTCTCAAATGAACTTCCCCATATATATATATATATATATAGAGAGAGAGAGAGAGAGAGAGAGAGTAAGGATCCTGCGGAAAGTGTGTTTTTCCTAGAGAGTCTAGGAAGTGATTTGGTCCATCCGATTGGTGTGTTTAAGGGTTGAGATTAAATCAACGGCAATCTTGTAATATTTAACTTTATTTAATTGATTGTTTTAAATGAGTAGGGGCATTTTCGTCAATAACCGTGTTCTAAATCAATCAAAATAACCGTCAAGATATCACATCTCCTTATTACACGTGAATTTCCCTCTCTCACTTTCTCTCTCTAAACTCACAACGAAAACCCCCAAAAATCATACCAAATTTACCTAAAATCATGGATGAAGATAAGAGATTTCCCAAGTTTGTTGGATCGTTGTGTGACCCTAACGAGTCAATCAGAAGAGTTTAGCATCTATTTCAAAGGCGGAATCAGAGAAATAGACGTGAAACAGCTTGATTCTCCTTAATTATCTTCTTATTATTGATTCCAAAGCTTTTACAGATCGTTTGGCAAACTGGCAGCACCTCGGCTCTGAATCGGAATAGTTACAAATGAACTAGCAACACACCTATTTATAGTTGAGGTAATTTCGCTTGAAAGTGGCAGTGACCATTTCAAGCGAAATTAGAAAGTTTAATTTCGTGTGAAATGGTCAGTGCCATTTCAAGCGAAATTACACTTGTTAATTTCGTTTGAAATTAACCTTTCTTATATAAACCCTAATTTCTAACCTGTTGTGTGCTAGTTTATCCTATCTAGACACAAGACTCGATAAAGACAAAGTTAACAGACATTTGTGCACCAACAGACTCCCCTTTGGATGTTGACGAAGTCTTCGGCTTCGAGTCTTCAGTCTTGATCTCTTTCCAGTTTATCTAACAATGAAAGCTTCCTTCAAATCTTCTCTTCTTCTATCAACAGCTAGCATGAATCACAGAAACTGAATCTTTAACAACCTTCAAACTCCCCCTTGAACGTAGATTCAGGAACTGTATCTGACTTTTAAGTCTTCAGACTTTCCCTATCAGTTAGCTGGGATTTTGCTTAGATGCTATCTCAACAACCAACCTGTTACCTGCACAATCTCTACCTAAATATAAGATTTATGATTATGACAATTTCAATTCAAACTTACCATTTGACTTCATTTGTTGGTTTTGTCAGAATTTTAGAAATCCACTTAAGTATTCAGGTCCAAATAAATGACCCTAAGTACTTAATTTGTCTACCAAGTCCAATTTAATGACCTTGGTTGATCTGAGACAAAAACACACTGACATTTTGTACAAACTAGTTCAAACAATTTTATGAAATTTACAAGTTTCAAATTAATGAACTTGTTTTGACTTTTCAATTTCATAAGTTTAACATGATAAACTCCCAACTCATCTTCCAGCTCAGAAACTTCTAGCATCTGCTTCAAATTGCGAATCCGAAGATCAGCTTTCCACTTTGGTTTGTCAAAAATAAAGCAGAAATATAAAATCTTTTTTATTTTGAATAAAGTTTCTAAACTAGAAATGAATTACAGAAAATAAAATGCAGTAAATGTAAACTATTTACAAACATATTTTTGGTGAGCATGTTAGGGAATCATATCAGCTATTTGACAAGTCACAAGTACCGTTAAGCTTTAATTTCATACTCAGAATTAAACAATTCGCTTAGATTGTCGATATACTGATCCACTTAAATTCTCACACAAATTTCAATCTGTTCAGGATACGAATTAGGTGTATTAAGAACTTAAACTCATTCATGTGTCCCACCTCTTGAATATACTCCCGTATCCAGATCCCAATATTCAGTCTTACGGGTGAGTATACCACAGATGATATCTGTAAGGGGTTAATTGCGAGACCATGAGAGCTCAGGTCAGAACTTCCATTCAGCAGAGAGATGATGGCTCGTCTTTCGGTGGGTCCCCTTTAGAGGATCTTTTTTACAACAGCACGTGATTAGCATTTTTCAATGTTTCATCATTTTTTATGCTGAGGGCGGTGCTATATTTCAAGCAAGCAGTAAAGTATTATACGGGGACTAGGCCATTGCTTCCGCAAAATCAGAAGTCCCGGGATAATACCCCAGATATCACTGAGTATAAAGACCTACTATCTCAGAAAGAGGGATCTTTCAAACAAGATTTCAGGGGTTACCTATATATCCAAGTAGTGTTCCCCACGAAATAAGTAAGTAAAGATTTTAAGTTTATATCCCGAACAAACCTACTAAATGTGTAAAAACCTATCGGCACATCATCAGCGAGACTGTTTAAAACTTTTTAAACTTTACATATCTTTAGCGTACTATAACTGTCAAGCCAATGTACTATCATTTTCCCTTTTTACACAAGCTCTTTCCGGTTTTCTATTGTTTTTGGATTTTGAAATATCTCATGTTTTTGTATTTTTGAATTTTTTTACTGTTTTTGTATTTTCTGAAAAATATTACCCTATACTCCCCCTAAATACCAAAACAAGTAAAAAATCGACAAACCATTGCAGATTGCTTCTCAACATCATCTACAGTGGTACCTTCATCTACGCCAAGAATTTCCTCCAACACCGATAAAAGCTTCATACCGTTCAATTTTAGCAAATATTGAAAACGAGTTTTATCAAATGCTTTGGTATGTAAATCAGCTTTTTGTTCGTCAGTGTGGATTTTCTCAATTCGTATCAACTTCTTCTCGAAACAATCGCGAATGAAGTGATGACGAATTTCAATGTGTTTCGTTTTAGCGTGATGAACAGGATTTTTAGTAATGTTTATCGCTGCCTCATTATCAACAAAGATAGGGGTGTTAAGAAATTGCAAACCGTAGTCGCGCATTTGTTGCTGGATCCACAAGATCTGAGAGCAGCAACTACTAGAAGATACATACCCAGCTTCACCTGTGGACAAAGCTACAGAGGTCTGCTTCTTGAATTGCCAGGTGACCAATCGTGATCCGAAAAACTGGCACCCCGCTGTTGTTGATTTAGCGTTAACTTTGCAGTATCCGAAATCAGAATCGGAATACCCTTCGAGCGTGAAATCGCCTTCTCTTGGATACCACAACCCTAATGATGGAGTTCCTTTCAGGTAGCGTAATATCCGTTTCACAATCACCATATGCGAAGCTCTAGGATTTGACTGAAACCTAGCTGCGAGGCAGGTTGGATACATAATATCGGGTCTTGAAGCTGTCAAGTACATTAGCGATCCGATCATGGAACGATATAACGTTTCATCTACCTTCTCTCCGGTGAGATCAGGGTTTATCCCATGGTTCGTCGCTAATGGGGTGGAAGCTGGAGTAGATCCTGACATCCCAAATTTCTCTAAGATATCATGAACATCCTTCGTCTGATGTATGAAAATTCCCTTAGGCAGTTGATCAACCTGAAGTCCCAAGAAGAATTTCATCTCACCCATCGATGACATTTCAAATTTTTGCTTCATTACTCTTTCGAAATCTTTGCACAGATTTTCATTTGTTGACCCAAATATAATGTCGTCCACGTATATCTGAACTATCAGAAGATGTTCGTCGACTTCTTTGGTGAAGAGAGTGGCATCCACTTTTCCACGGATGAAGCTGTTGGCTAGCAGGTGTTGAGACAATGTCTTGTACCAAGCTCTCGGGGCCTGGTGTAAACCATACAGCGCTTTATCCAGTAAATAAACCTTGTCTTTGTGGATTGGATCGGTGAAGCCCGGTGGCTGTCCGACTTATACCTCCTCTTTTACCTTCCCATAGAGAAACGCCGATTTAACATCTAGCTAATAAACTTTAAAACCTTTCCAAGATGCAAATGCTAGGAAGATTCTGATCGCTTCAAGTCTAGCAACTGGAGCATATACTTCAGTGAAATCTATCCCCTCCTGCTGACTGAAACCCTGAACTACGAGTCGAGCTTTGTTACGAATAATAACCCCTCGATCATCTCTCTTGCACTTGAACACCCACTTGGTGTTTATCTTCCTTTGACCATCAGGCAAGTCTACCAATTTCCACACTCCTAACTTCTCAAACTTACTCAGCTCCTCTTGCATCGCGTTGACCCAAGAATCTTCAGTTAGCGCCTCTTTATATGTTCGCGGTTCAATCTGCGAAATAAAACAACTAAGTGAAAACTCAGTTTGTAACGAAGCAACTATAGAAAAAAACAAGTAAGGCCTTGGTCAATTTGACGTCTTGTGCGAACGCCTGATTGTAATTCTCCAATTATCAGCTCTTCTGGATGGTACGAAAGAGTTCTCGGCATTACCTCACCTGGAACATCTACCTCGCCTTCCAAATTCGTGACATTCTGATTTGCACCTTGTTCACTGACTGGAATTGTTTGACTTGAAATCTGGATCTGCTCCCCCTCAAAATCTGAATCACCATGATCAAATACAGGCCTATCATCAGATTCTTGACTTTCATTGACTGCCGTCTGATTATCAGGGGCATGTTCTGAAGATTGTTAAATATCATCATGTTCACAAGCATTACTTGGACCGGCTTCATCATCATTTGAAGTTTTCCGTCGACTTGTAGTATATTCAGCTGGAAACCTTTCTTGTGATGACTCATACTCTCTTAGAATATCCAACTCATCAAAGAACTCTGGTTCTTCTTCTTCCATGTCAAACGAATCCCACAAAGTATCGTAATTAAAACGCCATGAGTCGCCGGGATTCTGCGGTGGCATTGTGTAACCTTGGGATTCAACATTGTGTGCTTCAATAATCCGCTTCAAGCTAGGAACAAAAACTCTCTTTAATGGACTTGAGTAACCCACAAATATTCCTTCAATACTTTTTGCACCAAACTTTCCAAAAGGCTCTAGAACTGTGCAGGGAGACCCAAACGGTTCTAAATACTTCAGGTTCGGTTTGCGGTTATTGATCAACTCCAAACACATCTTGTTGAATTTCTTCACTGTGAGAACCCGATTGAGTGTATAGCAAGCGGCTGACACTGCTTCTGCCCAAAAATTGACTGGTAATTTCGAATCAGCAAGCATCATCCTGGCCGTTTCAATTAGCGTCCTGTTCTTTCGTTCAGCTACTCCATTCTGTTGTGGAGTGTAAGGAGCACTAAATTCTTGCAATATACCTCTCTCATCACAATACTCTTCCATCTTGTTGTTCTTAAACTCAGTACCATTGTCACTTCTGATTCTTCTGATTCGAGTTTGATACAAGTTTTCAAATTTTCTGAACAACGCCATCAAACTTTCAAACGTCTCATCTTTAGTCTTCAGAAATGATACCCACGAAAATCTCGAGTAATCATCTGTTACTACTAGACAGTAGAGATCTCCAGTTATGCTTTTGACATTTACTGGACCAAAAAGATCCATATGAAGTCTCTCTAACGATCTTGAGACTGAGTTAACCTTCTTTCCAGGGTGAGATTTCTTCTTTTGTTTGCCTTTAACACAGCTAATACACTCCCCCTCAAGATGAAAACCTTTCACATGAACACCAATAACTAAGTCGTTATGCACCAGGTGATTCATTTTTCTCAAGTGAATATGGCCCATCTTTCGATGCCACAATTTTGATTCTTTTTCCGTTGCTCTTGACATAAAACAGTGAGCCTGACCCGTGGTAGTAGTTGCTACACTCATGTCCAAGACGTACAGATCATTGACTCTGGGTGCTCTCATGATAACCCACTCTTTGGGAACAACAAATCCTAGTTTCAAGATCAAACATTCTTTATCTGTAAAGTGAATTGTATACATGCGATCACAAATTTGAGAGATGCTTAGAAGATTGTTTTCAAGCTCGGCGATGTAGTTTACTATTTCAAACGTTACAATACCATTCGATAAAGTTCCTTCACCGACTATTCGACCACCTTGATTCCCTGCAAATCCCACATAACCTCCATTAAACCCTCGAACATCATACAATAGGGTTTTCTTCCCCGTCATGTGCTGAGAAGCTCCACTATCCATAATCCAACATGAAACGGATCTTGGAAGCTCCTGCACATTTCAAAAACACTTTAGTTAGATGTTGATGCCACCCAAGCCTCTTTTGACTCGGGTAACTTGACATTTAAGTGAGTTTTTGCAATGTAAAGTGGCGGAAAATTCTTGCCATTCATCTTTAAACTCTCCTCAGTCCCAATCTCAACCTTTTTGTATAAAAAGAAATCATTTTTAGAAGGTTGACCAGATGATTGGTCTTTCTTCTTTTCAGAAGTAGTAGACTCTTGTTTTTCAAGTTTCTCATAGTAATCCAAAGGAACATTCATCTTTACCGGAGTGGTAGAAGACGATTGTTTTTCCTTCTCAGAAACCTTTGGTTTTGGAGAACTAGATTTCTTTTCCACTGATTTTGGCTTCCATGCTTGTTGAGGCGAAGCAACTCGTTTATAAAATTTGTCATTTTTAGTTACCACATTCTTTATAGGTTCAGTTTTGATCTTGGTGTTTTTATTTTTCAACACTTTCTTCTCAACAACCATTGGAGCTTTTCTTTTTGCATCAGCTTTCTTTTTCTGACTCTCAACAACTTCAGACTTAGACTTTAAGTTGGTGCACTTTCGTGCAATGTGTCCAACTTTTTTGCACTTAAAGCATGTACGAGTATCAACTACCCGACTTGTGCCTTCGGTCTGAGGCTGTGAGGCCTTTTCCTCAAAAAAATTCTTCATTTGATTTTGAAAAAATTTCAGATTCTTGCTCGGAATGAGAACTCGAGCTTTTTACAAACACCTTTTTCTCAACAAATCTTTTGTTTTGAACATTCCTTCTTTGATAATTTTTACCACCCTTATTACCACCCGACCATCTGTTTTGATAGTTGTTAGAAAAACGTGGCGGTATAACAGGTTTTTTATAGTAAGATTTATCTTTCTCAAAATTCAATTGCCTCGTGGAACGTTTCAAACTTTTGATCTCAGACACATCAATTTCGACCAACTTAAACACATTTTTCAATTTGTTCACATTCACATTCTCCAACGGAAAATCACGATCCGAATACAACTTATCCGATCCCGACATCTTGTACATCACAAGATTAGGTTCTTCATTTAAGTTGTTTTTGGATTTAGATTTCGGAATATATTTGTCCAAAAAGCATTCATCATCCTCAGTAGTGTCACTTTCAGACTTTAAAACATTTTCAACCATGCTTTTCACAACTTCAGATTGGACACTATCTTCATCAGATGATGTGGTAAATGTGACATCAATCGTGTCTGGAAGCTTAACTTCATTAACTTCTTCATCATTAACCAACCCTGATTTTTTCTTTGAAACATTGTTTAAAACTGGTGGTGGAACCTGATGAAACCCAACCCTGGTTCCATCAAAGTATACATCTTCGCCTGCTTTGTTCTTTCCAATTGGCTTAGGAACGATATGTTGAAGAACAAAACTTGCGGAGTTGTAACTGTTCAATTTCAACTGGATGCGTTCATTTTCTATTTTAGCTTCTTGAAACTGAAGCTTCAACTTAGCAATTTCATCCAGTTGCTGGTTGATTAACTCTTCTTTTATCCTAAGAACTCCTAACAGTTGAACATTTTCTTTGTATGTCTTACCATTTCTCTCATCAGAATCTTTTACCGTTCGTTTTAGCTTCTCAAAATTTTCTGCAAATTGAAGATTTTCATGAATTAATTTTTCGTTTTCTTTCCTAATTCTTTCTACATCACTTTTATCATTTTTGATTTTCTCAGTTAATTCTTTTACACGTTCATTTGAAGCTTTTAACATTTTGTCACGGTTTAAGATCTGATTTTCAATGTCTCTGACTCTTCCTGTCAGTTCTTCAACCTTTTTAACGTTGAGATAAGCAAGTGTACTACAAACTTTGCAGTCTTTCATGCAATTTTTGCAGTCACTCTCATTTTTAGCTTTCTTACCTGACTCATTGATTGCATCATTCTGACTGACCTTGCTTTTAAACTCAGTGCCAGAACCAGAAACTACCTCTAGTTCTTTCGCAGCAAACACTTTGTCAGCCATCTTCTTCAAATTCTCAGCCATGAATTCTTGTGACGTGTCAATAATTCCGTCATCAATTTTCTTTGACTGCTGTTCTTTCTCCTTATCTTTGACTTTTTCATCAGCTTCTCCACCTCCCCACCACTCTCTCTGTCTGGATTCTTCTTCTTCAGCAATTTGTTTGGTGAGAGTTTCAACATTAAGAGACTTTGGATCAACAGCAATGTTTCCTTTGGGATCAAGATAACATTCTCTATCAGCATCCCATCTTTTTGCCCTTTGTGCTTCTTTGTATATCTGACCCATTTTAATCATCCTGTCTTGGGCTTTCATTTTTCTGTTGATGTATTTCTCTTCTTTGTTTCTGCTATCTCTGAAAGGAACAACTTTTGTCATAAACGCATAGCCCACTGCATCCTCTTCCGGTAGCAGTTCACTCCAATCGTATCCCTCGTCATCATGAATAACAGCAAGAGCTCTTGATTTTTCTTTAGGGGTATCTTCAAGCTGTTTCATTCTGGGAGGTTCAGATTTGTTCTGATGATAGATTGCTCTTTTGTAGTAATCCTCTCTGAATGGATTTGCAGTATCATCAGTAGGTGCGTTTCAACATTCTCGTTTAAAATGTCCCTTTTGTTTACATCTGAAGCACGTAACCTTTGATTTATCAAAACCAAGTTTTGTGGAAGGTCCACCAATAGAATGTCTGCCTGTAATCTCCATAAACCTTTGAGCTTGTCTAACTGCACTAGCCATACACCACCTGATATCAATCAACTCCATCGCTTCTGGGTCGATCTGATCATAATCCTCCTTGGTGAGGTTAGTGTTTCCAATCTTGCCTGCAACAAGGCTCTCGTATGATTCAAGGACAGATGCTAAAAACACCATTTGTTGCTTTGCGGATTCCTCACTAAAGTTTTGTGCATTCTTCAGATCCACAGCAATATTACATTGAAACAGATTCTTTGAAGCTGACTGTTGTTGTTGACTTGCAGAAGTTGATGATGACCCTCCATGATAGCCGCTGCTTGGACTTTCTTGACTTGTCATGTTTGCATTTTCTGCAGAGAAAGCTGTCTTTGGTGACACGGTTTTCGGGATCATACTTCCTCGATAACACAACTCTACATTCTGCTGGTACGAGGAGTTGTTGACTTTGTTTGTGTGACAACTCGAATTTCCGACGTTCTTTATTTGCATTTAATGCACGTTGACTTTGACTATATAGTGGTGTTATGACAAAACCTAGTGTGTTGCATGGTTATGTGTGATTGTATAACTTGCGTACCGTTTGTAAAACTTAAACTGCTTAGAACTCGACGAAACACAAGAGTGTTTCGCCATAACCCATTCCGACGAAACAGGCTGTTTCGCCATGAACATTCCGACGAAACAGAAGTCTGTTTCGCCGGCCCAGTAGCCCAGCTTGGGCCCAGAACGTATTTTGAGTATTTTTACGTAAAAACAACATCACTTTACATTTTCTATCAACACAATCGAAACCCTAGAGCTCTCTCACTGTGACGGCGAACTAGAACCCACCGGAAACCCTTGTGCGATCAAACCATCATCTCGGTTAGTAGATTTATGTGTCTTGATTGATCGTTCATCCGTGAATGTGTTTCTGTGCCATGTGATTCTGCTATGTTGATGTATGATTGTAACTGATACATGTTAAATGTTAGGGTTCTTGTTATGATGATGATGATATGGATTTGGATATGTATGTTGTAGCTGGATACAAATCATTCCATACGAAACTTGATACAATCGAATGCTCGGTTCTGGATATTGTTATATTGTTCTGATTCTGAATATAAGTTAGCATCTTGATAGGGTTCAATGATATGATTGTTGTATGTTGAATTAATATGTTATACACAAAAACTAGGGTTTATGCTAGACAATGATTCTTGGATGATTGAGTTATGATGATTCGTTATGCACATTGACCTTCGTATGATTTCTGATATTGTTGACGGCTGTTAGCATGATTAGGGTTTGCTGCATGTAACTGATTGACGTAACTGATATTCACACGAAACAGGTTTGACGAAACAGACCTCTTGGCGAAACAGAAAGTGTTTCGCCAAGGACTGCCGACGAAATAGAATTTTGTTTCGCCAAACAAAGCCACGACGAAACAGAATATGTTTCGTCAATTTGTGTTTCGCCACTATGTGTGTTTCGCCAACTCACTTGTTTCGCCAACTTATGTGTTTCGCCGAGCTGTGCTGTAACATGGGTTAATTCTGTTAAGTGTTAACTGGAATATTTAACTGCTGTGATATGTTAAACATGACTTGTATGATTGTGATTACGTGTTACATGCTTATACATGAACAACTGAAACATAAACTGATTATGTATACGTGCAAACCTTAGGACGTGATTGATTATTTGCGAGCACTTACATACCTAGCATACCGAGCAAACCAAGGTGAGTTCACACAAGCCAAGGCATGGGGTTCCCAGGGGGGAATGGGGATTGATGATTTCTGAACGTACATAGATAACAGAACCTACTGCTAGACTAGTAACACTTATTGAACGATCTTCGCACACCTGCCAAGGACATTGGCCGCGATATTATGACTGTCTTCGCACACCTGCCAAGGACATTGGCCGCGAACTAAACGTACAACATCATCGCACACCTGCCAAGGACATTGGCCGCGATACGAACAAACCTAGTCTAGAAAAACTTGGGGAAAGACCTTCCCCAACATCTTCGCACACCTGCCAAGGACATTGGCCGCGATGGAAACTAATACGATACATTGTAACGAACGAACATACTACTACTCACGCTATACTATTACTGAACTATTAACTGTGAACTCGCTCAACTAGTTGTTGACTCTCTCTTACATGCCTTGCAGGACCTTAGGTACATTTGGAGCTTGCACAGGGAGGAGCAGGTCGTTGTGGGATACGGATCGTAGACGTTATTTGAACTTATAACTTACTTTGGGTTTTCATTATTATGCTTCCGCTACTTAAACAATGTTTGGTTATGAACATCAGTCATGTCAAGATGAATTACATTTTCCTACTTTTACACTTATATACTATGTTTGATATGATTGATGGCTTGATCCTGGTCAGTCACGCCTCCAAGCGGTGATACTCCGCGTGTGGATTTTTGGGGGTGTGACAGATTGGTATCAGAGCCATTGGTTATAGAGAACTTGGTTTTAATAAAGGGAAAACAATTTTGTTAAAACCAGACTATAACCAGAACAGTGCTCTCAACGATCCACAACGACGCTTCGCTCCACGTGCAAGGCTCAACACCATAGGTATTACTATTCATGTTACATTACCTACATGCTAGAACTACGTAGACCTTTGCTCGTGGTATGCTTAAATCACAGAACTTGCTATATGTTATTGCTTGAGAATACTCGTGTGATCACTCTCTTCTGTCATCGCACGATTTGCGAACCTATCTCACTTACGTTATCTTTACTATGAAGATCATGTCTGGACGTATCAACATGACTCAGGACCAGTTGACGGCCCTCATTAACGAACGAGTCACTGCGGCCGTTGCAGCCGCACAAGCAGGAGGTATACCCTGCAGTTACAACTCACTCTAGGATCCTTAGATCCTACATTCCTAAATCAACTCTCGTGTTTAAACTTGTCCTAATTCTTTTACACAACAGGTCAAGCACCTGTTTGCACTTTCAAGACTTTCATGGACTGTCGTCCATCCACTTTCAGCGGCACTGAAGGAGCCGTAGGTCTCCTGCACTGGTTTGAAAAGATAGAGTCTGTGTTTGAGATGTGTGAGTGCCCTGAGGCACGCAGGGTGAAATATGCTACCGGTACCCTCGAGGGTTTAGCCCTCACATGGTGGAAAGCTCAGGTCCAAATATTGGGGTTGGTTGCTGCTAACGCCACCCCATGGAACAATTTCAAAGAGATGATCAAGGAGGAATACTGCAGTCGAGATGATATTCATAAGCTGGAAGTCGAGTTTTTCAACCTCAAGATGACGGGGTCTGAGATCGAAGCGTATACCAAGAGATCGAATGAACTTGCATTACTGTGTCCTACTCTGGTGGACAAGCGTATTGAACTTTATCTTAAGGGTCTGGTGCCAGAGATCCAGAGTCATGTGACATCAGCAAATCATGCCACTTACCAGCAGGTTGTTCAGCTGGCTCACCGTCTCACTGATCAGGCGGTGGAGCAAAACAGGTTGCCTAAACGCATCAGCGCTACTGTTACCGCTACCACTTCAGTTACCCCTGCTACTCCCAGCGACAATAAGAGGAAATGGGAGGGGGATTCTAGCAAGGGCTCAGCTACTGTCCAGTCTCAAGCTCAGCAACGCAAAACAAATGATCACCAGAGTCCGAATCAGCAATCAGCAGGTAGTCAAGGGCAGAGTGGCTATCGGGGAATTCACCCATGGTGTAGAAGGTGCAACAAACACCACAGTGGAAGATGCCGCAGGGAACAGTGTCAAAGATGCCTCAAGATGGGTCATGAGGCTAAGGATTGTAGAAGCGTACGGCCAGCAAATCAGAACCAGCAACAACAACCACCTGCTCCACGAAACCAGCCTCAGCAGCAGCAGCAGCAGGGAAACAGGGGATGCTACCAGTGTGGGGCTGAAGGTCATTACAAACGGGATTGCCCTCAGTTAAACCAGAACCAGAACAATAACAACAACAACAATCAGGGCAACGGGAACAACAACAACGGTGGGAACAATAACAACAGTGGTGCTAGAGGCCGTATGTTTGTGATCGGTCAGGGTGATGCCAGGAATGATCCCAACGTGGTTATGGGTAAGTTTCTTCTCGACGACTTTTATGTTACTGTACTATTTGATTCTGGTGCAGATACAAGTTACATGTCTCTAAAAGCTAGTGAAATGTTAAAACGTGCACCAACTCTCTTAAACACCAAACATGTCGTAGAGTTAGCTAACGGTAAAAGCCTAGAGGCCACGCACATAGTTAAAGGGTGTAATCTTATCCTCGCTGATCAGACTTTCTCCATCGATCTCATTCCTATACCTTTGGGTAGCTTTGACGTCGTCATTGGTATGGATTGGTTATCTCAACAACGAGCGGAGATTTTATGCAAAGAAAAGGTTATTCGTATTCCTCGTTCGGGCAAGGAACCTCTCGAAGTTCAAGGCGACAAGAGTGGTGTCGTGAGTGGCATCATCTCCTTTTTGAAGGCTCAGAAGTGTTTACGCAAGGGGCACACTGCTATACTAGCCCTCGTTACAGATACCTCGAAGAAAGAGAAAAAGATTGAAGATATTCCGGTAGTACGAGACTTTCCTCAAGTGTTTCCTGAGGAATTACCTGGGTTGCCGCCTCATCGTTAAGTTGAATTTCAGATCGAGCTCGCTCCAGGAGCAGCGCCTATAGCTCGAGCACCTTATCGTTTAGCTCCAACTGAATTGGAAGAATTGTCAAAGCAGCTACAAGAACTCTTGGAAAAGGGTTTCATACGTCCTAGCTCTTCGCCCTGGGGAGCTCCAGTGCTATTCGTAAAGAAGAAAGACGGTACGTTCAGGATGTGTATAGACTACCGTGAACTCAACAAGGTGACGATCAAGAATCGTTATCCTCTTCCGCGCATAGATGATTTATTCAACCAGCTACAAGGGTCGAGTTACTACTCCAAGATAGACTTAAGGTCAGGATATCACCAGCTGCGAGTCCGGGATGAGGACGTCTCCAAAACAGCATTTAGAACTCGCTACGGCCACTACGAGTTTATGGTCATGCCATTCGGGCTAACGAACGCGCCTGCCGTATTTATGGATCTTATGAACAGGGTGTGCAAACCCTATCTCGATAAGTTCGTCATTGTTTTCATCGACGACATCCTGATTTATTCGAAGAGTCAGGAGGAACACGAGCAGCACTTACGTCTTATACTGGAACTTCTAAGAACGGAACAGCTATACGCCAAGTTTTCTAAATGTGACTTCTGGCTTCGTGAAGTCCACTTTTTAGGCCACGTGGTGAACAAAGATGGGATCCATGTCGATCCATCCAAGGTAGATTCGATCAAGAATTGGCCTGCGCCTCGTACACCAACGGAAATACGCCAATTCTTGGGTTTGGCGGGTTATTACAGACGTTTCATCAAAGACTTCTCAAAGATTGCTCAGCCGCTTACACTGTTGACGCAGAAGGGTGTTGTTTATCGTTGGGGTAACGCACAGGAAACAGCGTTTCAGCACTTAAAGGATAGACTCTGTAGCGCACCTATCCTCTCACTGCCTGAAGGCACGGACGATTTCGTAGTCTACTGCGACGCATCTATCCAAGGTCTTGGATGTGTATTAATGCAAAGGGATAAAGTTATTGCTTATGCTTTGCGCCAACTTAAGGTTCACGAACGGAATTATACGACACACGACCTAGAACTGGGAGCGGTTGTCTTTGCACTCAAGATATGGCGACACTACTTGTATGGTACCAAGTAGGGCTGTAAACGAACCAAACGTTCGGCGAACAGTTTGTGAACCGTTTGGCGGGAAGTTCGTTTGTGTTCGTTCGTTTATTAAACAAACGAACATGAACAAGAAATTTCGTTCGTTTAGTTAAATGAACAAACATGAAAAGAGGTCGCGTTCGTTCGTTTATGTTCGTGAACGTTCGGTAACGTGTTCGCTTGTGTTCGGTAGTTCATTAGTGTTTTTAGGTTTTATATTTATTTAAATATATCAAAATTCTGACAAATTAAATATCTAACAAGTGTCAGTGTATTATATATTCTGTTCATGAACGATTGTTTATGTTCGTTTGTTTCCATTTGTGTTCATGAACATTAGTTTGTGCTCATTTGTGTTCGTCAACGTTCGTTGCCTAAATTTAACAAACAAACACGAACAAGTTCATTTCCTTAACAAACGAACACAAACATAAAATCCCGTTCGATAAGTGTTCGTGAACGGTTCGCGAACACATATATATTTTTAACAAACGAACACGAACAAGGACTTGTTCGTGTTCGTTTGGTTCGTTTACAGCCCTAGTACCAAGTGCGCAATCTACACTGATCACAGAAGCCTCGAACATATCTTCAAACAGAAAGAACTGAATATGCGACAGCGATGATGGGTCGAACTGTTAAATGACTACGAATGCTCAATCAGGTACAACCCAGGCAAAGCCAATGTTGTGGCTGACGCCCTCAGTCGAAAGGACACTGCGCCTAAGCGCGTTCGAGCCTTACAACTCACGATACAGTCTAGTCTTCCTTCCCAGATACGAAATGCTCAGGTGGAAGCATTGAAACCAGACAACGTCAGGGCTGAAGCCCTACGCGGCTCAAGGCAACGATTAGAACAAAGGGCAGACGGCGCTTATTACGTAACAGGACGCATTTGGGTTCCACTTTATGGCAACTTACGCGAGCTGGTAATGGATGAAGCTCACAAGTCTCGCTACTCGGTACACCCTGGTTCGGATAAAATGTACCACGATATTAAGACTACATACTGGTGGCCTAGCATGAAGGCCCACAAAGCCACATACGTTAGCAAATGCTTGACTTGTGCGAGAGTCAAGGCAGAATATCAGAAACTGTCAGGACCACTACAACAACCTGAGATACCACAATGGAAATGGGAGCAAATTTCCATGGATTTCGTTACTGGCCTACCTTAATCTCAGCGCGGAAATGATACTATTTGGGTGATCGTGGATCGACTCACAAAGTCTGCTCACTTCTTGGCCATCAAAGAAACAGACAAGTTCTCTACCTTGGCAGACATTTACTTAAAAGAAGTGGTCTCGAGGCACGGAGTGCCAACCTCCATCATCTCTGATCGTGACGCACGTTTTACTTCAGAACTGTGGCAAGCAATGCATAAATCTTTTGGCTCTCGTTTAGACATGAGCACGGCGTATCATCCTCAGACCGATGGGCAGTCTGAGCGCACTATTCAAACTTTAGAAGACATGCTTCGGGCGTGCGTAATTGACTTTGGCAATGGTTGGGAGAAACATCTGCCACTCGTGGAATTTTCATACAATAACAGCTACCACACCAGCATTAAAGCTGCTCCATTCGAGGCACTGTACGGGCGTAAGTGCCGGTCACCTCTCTGTTGGGCAGAGGTGGGAGAAAGTTAAATCACAGGTCCAGAAATGGTAGTCGATACTACAGAAAAGATTGCACAAATACGACAACGCATGGCGGCAGCTCGCGACCGTCAGAAAGCATACGCTGATTTAGACAGGAAACTACTCGAATTCCAAGTTGGGGATCGAGCGCTACTTAAAGTTTCACCCTGGAAGGGTGTGGTTCGTTTTGGTAAACGCGGCAAACTAAATCCACGATATGTTGGACCTTTCGAGGTTATTGAGAAAATAGGCAAAGTGGCCTACAGATTGAACTTACCACCTGAACTCAGTGCAGTTCACAACGTCTTTCATGTGTCGAATCTGAAGAAGTGTACGTCAGATGAGACCCACATAGTTCCCTTAAAGGAACTCACTATCGACGAGCGGTTGCACTTCGTCAAAGAACCAGTTGAAATCACGGACCGGGATGTTAAGGTCCTCAAGAACACGAGAATCCCTCTTGTACGAGTTCGTTGGAACTCCCGCCGCGGCCCAGAGTTCACCTGGGAGCGTGAAGATCAAATGGAACTCAAATATCCCCAGTTATTCGGAAACCAATCAACTACTACTGAGGCTGAAGCTACCAATGCAGAATTTCGGGACGAAATTCCAAATCAACGGGGGGATAATGTGACACCCCAAGAAAACCAGTAATCTTCGCAAACCTGCTCGAGGAGCCGCGATACGACACAGGTAAACAACGTCACACTACTAGCTTCCTCAGTAACTGCATGCTAAATTTCGGGACGAAATTTCTTTCAAGTTGGGGATAATGTGACAACTCGAATTTCCGACGTTCTTTATTTGCATTTAATGCACGTTGACTTTGACTATATAGTGGTGTTATGACAAAACCTAGTGTGTTGCATGGTTATGTGTGATTGTATAACTTGCGTACCGTTTGTAAAACTTAAACTGCTTAGAACCCGACGAAACACAAGAGTGTTTCGCCATAACCCATTTCGACGAAACAGGCTGTTTCGCCATGAACATTCCGACGAAACAGAAGTCTGTTTCGCCGGCCCAGTAGCCCAGCTTGGGCCCAGAACGTATTTTGAGTATTTTTACGTAAAAACAACATCACTTTACATTTTCTATCAACACAATCGAAACCCTAGAGCTCTCTCACTGTGACGGCGAACTAGAACCCACCGGAAACCCTTGTGCGATCAAACCATCATCTCGGTTAGTAGATTTATGTGTCTTGATTGATCGTTCATCCGTGAATGTGTTTCTGTGCCATGTGATTCTGCTATGTTGATGTATGATTGTAACTGATACATGTTAAATGTTAGGGTTCTTGTTATGATGATGATGATATGGATTTGGATATGTATGTTGTAGCTGGATACAAATCATTCCATACGAAACTTGATACAATCGAATGCTCGGTTCTGGATATTGTTATATTGTTCTGATTCTGAATATAAGTTAGCATCTTGATAGGGTTCAATGATATGATTGTTGTATGTTGAATTAATATGTTATACACAAAAACTAGGGTTTATGCTAGACAATGATTCTTGGATGATTGAGTTATGATGATTCGTTATGCACATTGACCTTCGTATGATTTCTGATATTGTTGACGGCTGTTAGCATGATTAGGGTTTGCTGCATGTAACTGATTGACGTAACTGATATTCACACGAAACAGGTTTGACGAAACAGACCTCTTGGCGAAACAGAAAGTGTTTCGCCAAGGACTGCCGACGAAATAGAATTTTGTTTCGCCAAACAAAGCCACGACGAAACAGAATATGTTTCGTCAATTTGTGTTTCGCCACTATGTGTGTTTCGCCAACTCACTTGTTTCGCCAACTTATGTGTTTCGCCGAGCTGTGCTGTAACATGGGTTAATTCTGTTAAGTGTTAACTGGAATATTTAACTGCTGTGATATGTTAAACATGACTTGTATGATTGTGATTACGTGTTACATGCTTATACATGAACAACTGAAACATAAACTGATTATGTATACGTGCAAACCTTAGGACGTGATTGATTATTTGCGAGCACTTACATACCTAGCATACCGAGCAAACCAAGGTGAGTTCACACAAGCCAAGGCATGGGGTTCCCAGGGGGGAATGGGGATTGATGATTTCTGAACGTACATAGATAACAGAACCTACTGCTAGACTAGTAACACTTATTGAACGATCTTCGCACACCTGCCAAGGACATTGGCCGCGATATTATGACTGTCTTCGCACACCTGCCAAGGACATTGGCCGCGAACTAAACGTACAACATCATCGCACACCTGCCAAGGACATTGGCCGCGATACGAACAAACCTAGTCTAGAAAAACTTGGGAAAAGACCTTCCCCAACATCTTCGCACACCTGCCAAGGACATTGGCCGCGATGGAAACTAATACGATACATTGTAACGAACGAACATACTACTACTCACGCTATACTATTACTGAACTATTAACTGTGAACTCGCTCAACTAGTTGTTGACTCTCTCTTACATGCCTTGCAGGACCTTAGGTACATTTGGAGCTTGCACAGGGAGGAGCAGGTCGTTGTGGGATACGGATCGTAGACGTTATTTGAACTTATAACTTACTTTGGGTTTTCATTATTATGCTTCCGCTACTTAAACAATGTTTGGTTATGAACATCAGTCATGTCAAGATGAATTACATTTTCCTACTTTTACACTTATATACTATGTTTGATATGATTGATGGCTTGATCCTGGTCAGTCACGCCTCCAAGCGGTGATACTCCGCGTGTGGATTTTTGGGGGTGTGACAGATTGGTATCAGAGCCATTGGTTATAGAGAACTTGGTTTTAATAAAGGGAAAACGATTTTGTTAAAACCAGACTATAACCAGAACAGTGCTCTCAACGATCCACAACGACGCTTCGCTCCACGTGCAAGGCTCAACACCATAGGTATTACTATTCATGTTACATTACCTACATGCTAGAACTACGTAGACCTTTGCTCGTGGTATGCTTGAATCACAGAACTTGCTATATGTTATTGCTTGAGAATACTCGTGTGCTCACTCTCTTCTGTCATCGCACGATTTGCGAACCTATCTCACTTACGTTATCTTTACTATGAAGATCATGTCTGGACGTATCAACATGACTCAGGACCAGTTGACGGCCCTCATTAACGAACGAGTCACTGCGGCCGTTGCAGCCGCACAAGCAGGAGGTATACCCTGCAGTTACAACTCACTCTAGGATCCTTAGATCCTACGTTCCTAAATCAACTCTCGTGTTTAAACTTGTCCTAATTCTTTTACACAACAGGTCAAGCACCTGTTTGCACTTTCAAGACTTTCATGGACTGTCGTCCATCCACTTTCAGCGGCACTGAAGGAGCCGTAGGTCTCCTGCACTGGTTTGAAAAGATAGAGTCTGTGTTTGAGATGTGTGAGTGCCCTGAGGCACGCAGGGTGAAATATGCTACCGGTACCCTCGAGGGTTTAGCCCTCACATGGTGGAAAGCTCAGGTCCAAATATTGGGGTTGGTTGCTGCTAACGCCACCCCATGGAACAATTTCAAAGAGATGATCAAGGAGGAATACTGCAGTCGAGATGATATTCATAAGCTGGAAGTCGAGTTTTTCAACCTCAAGATGACGGGGTCTGAGATCGAAGCGTATACCAAGAGATCGAATGAACTTGCATTACTGTGTCCTACTCTGGTGGACAAGCGTATTGAACTTTATCTTAAGGGTCTGGTGCCAGAGATCCAGAGTCATGTGACATCAGCAAATCATGCCACTTACCAGCAGGTTGTTCAGCTGGCTCACCGTCTCACTGATCAGGCGGTGGAGCAAAACAGGTTGCCTAAACGCATCAGCGCTACTGCTACCGCTACCACTTCAGTTACCCCTGCTACTCCCAGCGACAATAAGAGGAAATGGGAGGGATGGATATAAGAAGTTTCTACCAGCCTTGCATCGAGGGATGGATATAAGAAGTTTTAACTGGTGTGAATACATGATCAGGTGTCTGGATCGAACGGTGGAAGCATGGACACCAAAGGACTGCTTTCTTGGTCCAATGCCTTTGCTAGTGGTATGTTCTGAATGCATATATAATTTTCTAATCACACACTTTGATTGTGCATTAAAACACATCTGTTTGCTGGTAAAACACATTAAGATAGTTTTAACTTGCAAAGTGTTTGTTAAGATCTAATATAACTAATCACACACTTTGATTGTGCATTAAAACACATCTGTTTGTTGGTAAAACACATTAAGATAGTTTTAACTTGCAAAGTTTTTGTTAAGATCCAATATAACTAATCACACACTTTGATTGTGCATTAAAACACATCTGTTTGCTGGTAAAACACATTAAGATAGTTTTAACTTGCAAAGTTTTTGTTAAGCTCCAATATAAAAAACATGTTGTAAAAAAAATTATGATGTAATGTGATCATCAAAAAACACAATGTGATGTAATGTGGCATAGAAAACCAAGAAAACACATTCAAGGTGTTAAATAGCATCAGAACTGTTAAAACACAACCTGAAGTATATAAAACCCTTAACACACATCTGATATCAGTTGTTCGTCCTCTTTACAGGCAGCGTTGATACGTGACCAAAAGAAATTCAAGGAAGATGAGCCAAGAGCAGCTCATCTGATCGAAGATATCACACAAGACGATATCGAGTCGGTTAGCATAAAATTGGACACGGTCATGTTTGATCAAATGTTAGTGGAGGAATATGAATTGCATGCGGAACAAATATATCCATTTGCAAAAATGGATGATGAAGAAGTTGAAGAAAAAGAAGTCAAAGCAGTTGAGAAAAATGTAACCATTAAAGTAAAACACAATAGCAAAACTGATCTGGAAAAACGGAAAAATACTGTTGTGAAGCCGGCCAGTAAATCGCATGGTAAACCTACAGAATCAGGTGTACCGAAAAAAAAGAAATTGAAAAAGACAAGAAGAAAACTGGTCAGAATGTGGAGAAAAAATCTGATGTTGAAGGTGGCCCGGGAAAAAAAGATATTGAAAAGGACGGGGCGAAAACTGATCAGACGGTGGAGAAGAAATCTGATGTTGAAGGTGGAGCGGAAAATGCACCTGTTGTCGAAGAAATTCCCATTAATGCGGGTTTCAATGCACATTTTCAAGAAAACATGGATGTAGACGATGGCCCAGAAACAGAGCCTGTTGTCGATGTAGCCGATATAGAGAGATACTATATTGAAACCGGCGAGTACGGGTAAACACAGGAAACTCAGCCGGGGATTAACATAGGCTTTGATGGAGAGATTAGGATACCTATGGTATCTCAATATGGGTCGACACCACAAGCGAGCCAAAGCGACGACGTACTTTCATAGTTTTTTAATATGTTATAACACAATCTGTTATAAAACACATGGAACTGATATTTGCTAAATTCTTTTAAACACAACATAATGTATTAGTGCACACATTTAAACACCATAAAGATATACCTTAAAACACAATGTAACCTTAAAAGACAATAAGATTTGTTAAAGTCTACACTAGAACACAATGTGATGTTGTTGCTTAATTCTAATATGTTGACTTTTAATGATGTAAATCAGGTGCATGCGGGAATGTTGGAGGTGTTCATTAATCAGTTTGACGAATGTGTGAAAAGGATAAACGACTATTTTACGGAAGGTTTCCAAATGTACCCCAATAGTATGAAAATAAAAGAGAAACACACCATGTGGACTGAGAAATTGAAAAACGTAGGATCCACATGTACGACGACTGCACAACCACACACTCCTACGAATAAAACACCAGAAAAAGAGGCACATAATGAAAATGTGGATCTGTCACAATTGTCACAGTGGACACCTTCATTGGTCGAAGAGGTATGTAAGACCGTTGACAAGACAACCACACCGACGACTCAGGTTGCAGTAGTGGAGCAACCCGCACTCGACGTCACACCGATCTCGCAAAAACCAGCTGCGGAATATGAATTTTCGATTAGAAGGGGGCAGTTTATAGAAGAGTTGGACCTTGGAAAGCGGAAAGTAAGACCGGAAAGACAAACAGAGTTGACTGACGCTCTAAGGTCTCCATAAGTGAAGCGGGCAGTAGAGATTCGGGAGAAACTTCACAGCGCTGAGGTCTCGGTCAGCTCATACATGTTTTCAGCCTGGGGTTCATTGTGGTATGAAAAAATTTGCCATTTATAATACTAATGTTTTTAAAAAGTATGGTAAAACACAATGATTTTAACTGATTTGAATGAAATTATTATAACACATTGTTTAAAAAATGTTTGTATTCGTTAGGGATATTGTGTTTAGAACTGAGAAAGGTGTGCCAGTGATGAGATCTGTGCTCGAATCATTATTTCCGGGAATGGAATTGCATATATTGGTGATAAGCGCATGGACGGATTTGCTGAACTATGAAGAAAAATTCAGGCAAAAGGGGAGCATCGCACGCCTGTTCTGTTCGGTGAATATGTTGGTAAGTATGATCAAAATGACATTGTAAAAAAAAGTTTTCTACTTATGTAATATTGTTTAACACAATCAACTCAAAATGCAGAATGAGGATCAGTACAAGAAAAATGAAAAAAACAAGGGCAAAAGCATTTGCAAAAAACATGGGACCGGTCCTAATTTCTGCTGATATGAAAAAGATACCTGACAAGTCGCTCATCTTCATACCAATCTTACACGACGATCATTTCTATTGTGTATGTTTTATTTTGAGGGACATGAAGGTAGAGGTTTTGGACAACAACGCTAAAGATATTTTGATGAAAGACAAATACAACGAACGACCGGAAAAATTGGTACGCCCCTCTGTATATAAACTACAAACGTCCTTTGATACAGAAATGCGTGACATCTGAAGTCCATGTTTATAAAACACAAAATAACAAACTGCATGAACTTGTTATTAACTTAAGTTCTCTTTTGTTAACTTAAAACACAGACTAGTATCTTATGACCCCATGTTAGAAGTATAAAACCCAAAATGATGTGATGTTGCATGAACTTCTCTATAAATAAAGTTTGATAGTAAAACACAGTTGATACTGAATGATACGTTATCATCCGTCATAATAGATTAACACACAGTGAAATTGGACACCACATAATACCAGTATTGTGTACTTAAAACACACTTCTTCAGGATTATAAATTATTCCATCTGTATGAACTTGTTATTATCATAAGTTCTCTCTTAATCACTTAAAACACACTTCATCAGGATTATAAATTATTCCGCTGTTAGAAGTATAAAACCCAAGATGATATGATGTTGCATGAACTCTGTAAAATAAAGTTTGATATTAACACACAGTTGATACTGAATGATACGTTATCAGCCGTATTAATAGATTAAAAGAGAGTGTAATTTGACACCACATAATACCAGTATTGTGTACCTAACACACTTCATCAGAATTGTAAATTATTTAATCCGTTGATAGCCGGTATACGTAGACAAACCTATAACAAAAATGCATAATCTATGCATGTACATGAATTTAAAACACATTCTGATTAAAATGTTTACCATGCAACGTGATGCTTTATCAACGTACTTGGAAAAAAATGGGCATCCAGCAGGCGGGGTGATCAGCAGAGTTGTGCCGGTACGATTGGAGATGCCATGGCGTACAAAGCATAATGTAATCGATTGTGGCGTTTTCCTGATGCGCCATATGGAAACGTACAAGGGCATGGCTGGAAAAGCTTGGGATTGCGGATTCTCGAACGAGTGCACTGATGCGGGTGAAATTACATACAAGCAGCGCAAAGAACTTGATGATCTCAGGCATAAGTACATTGCGAAGATGCTCCTAAGTGAAGCAAACACGTACATAAGTTTTGTTGAAGCTGATGTTGGTAGATATAAAAAGCTTTCGGCCGATGAAAAAAAGAGGCTAGAATCAGCAGCCTTTGAAGCAATCAAGGAAAGATTGGACAAGTGACTTCAAATGGGATATTTAAAAAAAATAATAAGACTTGGTTGGTGGTGGTTTCTTGAAGAAATATGGGATGTGTTTCAAAAACAGTTTTAACATTTGGTTGGTGGTGTTATCTTTTGAAATGTATGTCTTAAAATATGTTCGGTTATGTTTTTTGATTTTCCTGTCGATAGAAAAGTCATCTACAACACTATGTACCTCTTAAACAATGTGAATTTATGTCGAAAATATTAGTTTGTTTGGATCCACCAAAAAAATACAGTTTGTATTAATGTTTGCACTATTAAAACACACCAGATATACATTATGAAATAATGTGATCTGGACCTTACTCTATACCAACCTATCTTTTACACGAAATCTCTAAACTGTGCACAAATTTAAAAAAACATTTTAAATGGCTTTAAAGGGTAAACTTAAATGGCTTTAAAGGGTAAACTGTATAACAAACCTAACTAGTACAATGGATATGTAAAATATGTAGTATACATTAAAACACAACATGATTCATGATGAGTGTAATACCAAATGTACATGGAATGACAATAACATAAACCACGAACAATGCATGCATCAGATATAACACACTACCACATCCTTCACCCCAACAAACCACGAACAATGCATGCATCAGATAGAACATAGGAGGCTCTTTAAAAAAACAAAGTTAACACTCAAACACAAAAGTACCAATAACATAAATGTCCAACCCACCAAACTTTAAAATCAACAAACAAAAATCCAAAACCAACACACGAGAAAATTAAAACAGAAAAATGAAAAGTTCAGAAAAACACTTAATTTTTTGCTAAAAAAGGTCCTATTCAGCCATGTCTTCATCATCCATATCTGCATCATTTCCAGATGTGTAAAACACATCATCAGCATCGTTTGATCCAGGACCATGACCTTCAACAACTGTAGCATTGTCACCTTCACCAATTATAGCGTCATTACCTTCAGCATTCCGCGAAGCGCCTACCTCAGGAACAGCCACGGTGTATTTCCAACACGTTACTCTGTTATGACCATATTTTTTACATAATGAACATTGATGACGTTTACTTCCAGACTGACTTATGGCTCGCTCCTTTTGAGATTTAAGGCGTTTATGAGAACCACAACTCTTGAACCTGGTACCAACTGGAACACGGATAGTGGCCGTGCTCTCTGGAGCAACTCCCAGCAGTTTAGCAAATCGATTACATCGTGTCTTAGGAGGTGCATTTATCTGAGCTTCATCAGCGACTGACATAAACTGCTTGATATGATCACGAAAATTACACAATTGATCAAATTTTGAAATCAACTTGTTCACAACATACTCAGTTGCGTGACTAATCTCATGAACGCAACGGTTATCCTCCTCACTACGATCTGGATCTCCACCATCTGTAAGAATGGACCCGGGGGAACTATTTGGAACAGCTTCACGCGTCCAACGCCTCAATATATATTGTTTCGGAAACTCCCTTACATCAAGAATCCGTAACAAACAAAAAATGTGACTGCACAACAATCCAAACTACTCAAACCTGTTGCAGTTACACTTAACAGTAGCATCCTCCTCGCGTATCATAACCTGTAACATTGAATATCCATAAAACACAGTGCATAGATCAGATGGATACTTAAAAAAACACAAAATAATGTATAAATAACCTAAAACACAATATCACCTCGAAGAACGAAGAACATGGCTGATCGAGATCCTTTATAAAAAACTTAATGAAATCACCGACATTATCTAATCTGACACTAGTACAACGATGAATAGCTTGTTGAATCTCAAGTTGAACATCAAAAAACATAGTTCTGGTATATATCTGAACTGCTTGCTTCTCGAGAACAAAATCACTCCACTCTCCAGGGTTGGTGTATCGAGTGTCATGATCGTTTTTTCGATGCTCGTGTCTTTGCGCTTCAATAGCTGTATCGAAGTGGCTAAGAAATTCAACCAACGTGTACTTTGGATTGCTAATCTTGTCAAAAAAGTGATTCTCGCTTTCGGACCTAGATGATGTCCGCATAAGACCAGGCATTTTTTCTTCGCGATAGTAAGCTGGAATCCATGATTCACGGAGCCCGTATATATACGTCAGCCATTCATGGCCGGTTAAACCGAAATCATTTAAAATAGCTGCCCATTCAGTCTCAAACGCTTCGGGCAATAGAGAATCAGTCCAAACAACTGCAGACAATCTTTTCCTGAAATCGGTATTTGAACACAGGGCAGCCCCGACCTAAAGGAACATTTTAGCATGTATGTTAAAAAACAAAAATTAAAACACAGTAAACATACACATGTAATAAAAAACCCTGTCATAGAAAAAACAGACCTTTGTAGTGAGTTTATCCATGATGTGCCACATACATAACCGGTGCCTCGACTCGGGCCAAACATCCGCTATAGCCCTTTTCATCGCAGGGTCTTGGTCAGTAACAATTACGGGAGGCGCGTACCCATATGCGTTCTTGATCGCCTTAAGTAACCAGCTATACGTCTCTGCCGTTTCAGAACCGAGAATTGCAGCACCAAGTGTGACGTTCCTATTGTGATTATCAATCCCAGTGAAAGGGACAAACATCATGTTATACCTGCAAAACAAACAATCAGCGAATGACAAAATATCATAATGTATTTATAACACAGTAAGGTGTAGATCACAATGAATATATAAAAAATTAATCTCGTCGTTACTTGTTCCGCTTGTAGGTAGCATCAAATGATATAACGTCTCCAAACATATAATAATTCCTCTTCATATCCTCGTCGGCCCAAAAAATGCACTTCAACACACCTTCGTCCGTCGTTTCATATTCGCAAGAAAAGTTCGGTAAAAACTCCTTTTTCCTCATTAGTCGCTTGACAAACATTTCAGCATCAAACTCTCCGATGAACAGATTTAATTCTTTCTTGAAATTTTTGAAATCAACTTTGGTCGCATCGACTTTGTCGAACCCACCATACACTTCCTTCATAATGTTAAATGCATGAACAGGACTAATGTTAAGATTTGACATCTTATTTATCATCTCTTCGTGCGCACGATTAAGACCCCTGTTTTCCTTGAGAAGATGTAAATCTTCTTCGTGCACAAAATCATGGTTGTGCGCCTCGGTGAAATGATATAGCTCATACTTCTTGGCATCGTTCAGCTTTATTCTGATCATCGCTTGGCTTCCGGTCCTTTTGGATGGTACCCGACGTACCCACCTATCAGACGGCTGTTCGGCTAAAGTATCGACAGGTCGAAACTCTTTGTGACCCTCTTTTGAACAAAAAAAATACTTATTTACCACAATACCGCGGTTTTCATGTTGTGTGCCCTTCCTAACTGTCCAACCTCCGGCTTCTGCATAAGCTTTGTAAAAGTTATACACAGCATCAACTGTGTCAAATAACATGCCAACTGCTGGGGTCAACGAAGATGATGAATCTGGAATATATCTCTTTGTTCTGGAGTTAGGAGAAACTTGTTCAATGCCACGTAATTGGTAATTGGGAGCATCTACAAAACATGACAAAAAAATGCATACACCTCATTAAAAAACACATTTGAGTTACCGAGATAGAAAACCCACAACTATTTTAATGAGCATAAAACACCTTTACTAAACAACTGATGTAACGAGCATAAAACACATTTATAAAACACACTTTAATAGAAACAAAACAAAAACCAACATAAATAAGTTTTAAGCTGTAAAAAAAACAAGCAAAATTAAAAAACATACAGATCATGCTACGAAAATAATGAACTTATAAAACACACCATAACACAAAAATTCTACCCTAAAATACTAAAAAAATAATAACTAGTCAACCTTGGAAAAAACATTCAATGCCTAAAAAAAAGAGTAATCTGAATATTACAAAACATCGTTCATATTTTGTAAACACATTAAACAACTATGGAAGTTAAAACACACCTAACAGTTAAAACACATTACCAAAGAAATCAGTCTGATGGTTTTCCAGAAAACGTTTAATAAACAACAGACAAAAAAACAACAATGGAAGTTAAAACACACCAAGAACAATCTAAAAAAAGGAGCGATCTTCATATTACAAACCATCAGTCACTTTATGGAATCAAATAAACACATAGACTTCAATCTCTCTGAAAGTTAAAACACATCATCAAGAACATGCCATGAAAAACTTTTAATCATCTACACGCAATACTACAAAAGTAAAGCAAAAAAAAAAAATAACTTCAATTACCCTCTCCACAATCAACAAGTGTGTTTGAAGCCATGATTTTTGTCTCTGCAAAAAAAAAATATCGAATACGACTGATGCTGGTGAACAAGAAAACGACCGAAAGATTTATATTTACATATGATTTGAAGAGATTTGTATTCGATATGAACCATAATTCCGAAAATCAGGGACAGGATCAGTTACAAATCGTGAACATGCAAATTTAGTTAATGAAGATAAATTCCAAATATAAAAATAAAATGTGAAATTACATAATTGACCTTCTACTTAAAATCCCTAAATGCCACATGTCCAATTGTAATTGCTTCCTAGACTTTCTAGGAAAAATCAACTTTCTACACAACTCTCACTCTATATATATACATATATATATATATATATATAGGGAGGGGCTCATGCGAGAACCACCCTTATTGTGAGAACCATGAGAACCAATGTGAACACAACCTAAAATAGCTAAAAAAACCTAAAAAAAACCCTAAAAAACCTAACCCCCACCCCCCCACCCAAAAACCTAAACCCCCCACCCCCCCCCCCCCCCAAAAAAAACCTAACCCCCCCCCCCCCCAAAAAAAAAAACCTAAACCCCCCCCCCCCCCAAGCTAAAAAAAACCTAAAAAAAACCTAACCCCACCCCCCCCCCCCAAAAAAAAAGCCTAAACCCCCCTCCCCCACCCCCCAAAAACCTAAACCCCCCCCCCCCCCCCCCCAAGCTAAAATGCTAAAAACTAAACCCCCAAAAAACCTAAAAAAATCTAAAAAAATCAAAAAAAAATCCAAAATTTTTTTTTTGATTTTTTTAATATTTTTTAGGTTAAAATCGCTACTTTTCGAAGCCAAAAAAAAAAAAAAAAAATTTTAAAAAAAAAAAAAATTTAAAAAAAAAAAAAAAATTTTTTTTTTTGGGTTCGAAAAGTAGCGATTTTAACCTAAAAAATATTAAAAAAATCAAAAAAAAAAATTTTTGTGTGATTTTTAGCTATTTTTAGGCATTTTTGGTGTGTTCACATTGGTTCTCGCGGTTCTCGCAATAAGAGGTGGTTCTCGCATGATCTTCTCCCTATATATATATAGGGTTGGGCTCTATATGAAACTCTATCTTTTTAGAAAACTATGCAAACCCATTGTGATCCATTGATTATCTTTCATCCAACTTGATCAATGGCTCTCATCATTTTGGAAAGAATTATAATTAAAAGAAATAGTATAATACACATGACAACCTCTGGAAGGGTATTTTCGGTAGTGCAAATAGAACATTGGAAGACTTTTTGGCATTGGAAATGACAAAACTCACTTGTGTCATCATCTCTCTCCTCTTTCTTCTAGTCAAATCTTTCAAAACACTATTGTCTCTCTCCTCTTTCTTCATCATGTGAAAGAGAAAAAGCTTCATGGTCTTCAATGGTGATCTTCATTTGAAGATAATTTCAGCATCATCTGGTCTGAAAAATCACAAAGACACACGCACGAGTGTGTGTGTGAGAAGAACGATGACAAGATGAATGCTTTTAGAGAGAGAAAGTTGTGTTTTAGATAGAGAAACAACAATCTTTATCACAAAGACACACGCACGAGTGTGTGTGTGAGAAGAAGGGTTGAAGATCTTCTTCTTGTTCATCGAACGGTTATAGATCGGTAAGTGTTCTTGAAATATAATTTCACACTTGATTTTTGCTGAAATGGTTGTTAATATGTTTTTGTGTGCTGAAAGTGTTTTAGTAATGGTTAATGGGGTATCCATGGTTAATGTTCATGTATTTTAAATAAATCAAAAACTTTAGGATGAGATTTTGAACGAGTTTTTTTGTTGGTTTGGTTGCTTGTTAAGGGCTTTTGATCTTAACAGTAGCTGTTCTTTTGTTGGTTTGGGTTGCTTGTTTGGGTTTATGATCTGAACAGTAAGTGTTTTTTTTGTTTGGTTGCTTGATTCACAGACTCAGGCCCATAACATGTGTTAAGCCCCGTGTTAGAATGTTATATAACGTGTGTTGATTTACAGAAACAAACCCATAAAGATATACAATTGACAAGCTTGATGGATGTAGGCGAAGTTAATGCGTGTTCTAGTAATGGTTAATGTTCATGTATTTTAAATAAATCCAAAACTTTAGGATGAGATTTTGAACGGGTTTTTTTGTTGGTTTGGTTGCTTGTTTGGGGCTTTTGATCTTAACAATAATTGTTTTTTTGTTGGGTTGCTTGATTTACAGAGACAGACCCATAACATGTGTTAAGCACCTGTTAGAATGATATATAACGTGTGTTGATTTACAGAAACAAATCCATAAAAATTTATTGATTTGACAAGCTGGATGGATGTAGGCGACGTTAATGCGGGGACATTAAATAAGTCACATCCTTTGGGAAAGAAGTCTTCGTTCATTTATAACATGTGTTGGTGGTTCATGCTGTAACAGAACACCATGATGTAACGTGTAATATGAAACGAGTCATTTATGGTAACACATGTACCGGTAATTTTGGAATATATAATATGAAACAGGTCATTTGTTTTGCACATTTTGGAATGTATAACATGTGTTAAGCCTCTGTTATATCCTTTGGGAAAGAAGTCTTCGTTCATTTATAACATGTGTTGGTGGTTCATGCTGTAACAGAACACCATGATGTAACGTGTAATATGAAACGAGCCATTTATGGTAACACATGTACCGGTAATTTTGGAATATATAATATGAAACAGGTCATTTGTTTTGCACATTTTGGAATGTATAACATGTGTTAAGCCTCTGTTATAATCTTTTTGTAACCTGACATGTATTCATGTATAAGCTAGTGGTTTACAAAACACCATGATGTGTATATACTGATCTAACATGTGTTACAATTTGACTGTTCGGAACATGTAATTGCTTAACATGTGACAAGAGTGAAAACAGTCGACGGGGGCGATGAGTTTAATGGGGAGCTTAGTTAATTTCGTAATCTTGTTGTAACCCCACTTGTATACATATGATAACATGTAAGCATCCATTATAACCCGACTTGTATTCATGTATATGAAAGTGGTTTGCAAAACACCATGATGTGCATATACTGATCGTAACACGTGAACAAGTTAATATGGAACATACAAGTTAATATCGTAACACCGTATACCTGGGATAAAATGTGTTAAGCCTCTGTTATAATCTTGGTTTAACCTAACATGGTGTCATGTATAAGCTAGTGGTTTCCAAAACACCATGATGTGTATATACATACTGTAACATGTGTTAAAGTGACTGAAAATGTATAACATGTGTTAAGCATCTATTATAACGTGTGTTAAGACTTCCATAATGGATGAATAAACTCCAATAGTGACTTAACAACAGAGTAAACCTGATATAACGTGTGTTAAGCCTCTATTATAACATGTGTTAAGACTTCCAGAATGGATGCATAAACTTCAATAGTAACTGTAACAGTAGAGGTACAAATACGGGCGCCTCCACCATTATAATCTTGTTTTAACCCGACTCATATTCATGTATATGAAAGTGGTTTGCAAAACACTATGATGTGCATATACTGATAGTAAACACGTGTACAAGTTAATATGGAACATACAAGTTAATATCGTAACACCGTATACCTTGGATAAAATGTGTTAACCCTCTGTTATAATCTTGGTTTAACCTTACATGGTGTCATGTATAAGCTATTGGTTTCCAAAACACCATGATGTGTATATACATACTGTAACATGTGTTAAGCGACTGAAATGTATAACGTGTGTTAAGCATCTATTATAACGTGTGTAAAGACTTCCATAATGGATGAATAAACTCCAATAGTAACTTAATAACAACAGAGTAAACCTGATATAACGTGTGTTAAGCCTCTATTATAACATGTGTTAAGACTTCCAGAATGGATGCATAAACTTCAATAGTAACTGTAACAGTAGAGGTACAAATACGGGCGCCTCCACCATTATAATCTTGTTTTAACCCGACTCATATTCATGTATATGAAAGTGGTTTGCAAAACACTATGATGTGCATATACTGATAGTAAACACGTGTACAAGTTAATATGGAACATACAAGTTAATATCGTAACACCGTATACCTTGGATAAAATGTGTTAACCCTCTGTTATAATCTTGGTTTAACCTTACATGGTGTCATGTATAAGCTATTGGTTTCCAAAACACCATGATGTGTATATACATACTGTAACATGTGTTAAGCGACTGAAATGTATAACGTGTGTTAAGCATCTATTATAACGTGTGTAAAGACTTCCATAATGGATGAATAAACTCCAATAGTAACTTAATAACAACAGAGTAAACCTGATATAACGTGTGTTAAGCCTCTATTATAACATGTGTTAAGACTTCCAGAATGGATGCATAAACTTCAATAGTAACTGTAACAGTAGAGGTACAAATACGGGCGCCTCCATCAGAAAATGTGTTAAGTCTAGACCGTTTTAACATCGTGTACTAGAGAAAACAAGAAGAGTCTCACAATGCATACTACTAGTAAACAAAAATACATAGCATTAACACGTGTTACGTTGTACATGGGTTTCATGTCACATGTAACACATGCATGTCCTGAAGTTCAAACTATAACACATGTTAGTTGTGTTGTGCTGTAACATAAACATGGTCATGATCCTTAAGCATCTGATCCACATTTGACGAAACCAACGGTCCTGAGAATTGGATCTTGTTTCCCTTGTATCCATCACCATCCTAATAACAAATAGATAAGATAACCGTTAAGTCGTTAACCAGACATAACTATTAACACATTCATAGCCAGAAAATCTTTTTCTCAAACAACATCACAACTTTTTAGCTAAATTGCAATCTTTTTCTCAAATAACATCACAACACAGCCAAAAATCAGTTCATATGCAAACCAAGCATAACTTTTTAACACAAAAATAAAAACCTGCAAATTACATAAACATTTACCCCTTTTAAGAACCATTTTAACCAAAAAAAAATCATGTTTCATCTCTAAAACAGCCATTACACAAAAACCTATTAACAACCAGGTTTTATGAATAATTTTTGATATTTTAAGTATAAAAAATGGAGCCATACGTTGAATATCATCTTATAAAGTCCATACCTATATCATTTTTAAATTCAATATTTTATTGGTTCAATATTTAAGTGTGAATAATAGAACTGTAAATTATAATCATCTTTCAAAAGTTCATACCTACATGCTCAAGTTATCAACTAACATAAACTCCACAAAATCAGAAAATCCATATGAAATACCCATAATCAAACATATATGAAAATATATGTTGCATAAAACTAAAAGAGTGTAAAAAACTCACAAATATCAAGATCTGAAACAACATATACAAATCATATTTTATATAAACTAAAAAAGCGAAAAAAATCACAAATATCCAGATCTGTAACAACATTATGAAACATGTGGACAAACGAGATCTAAACGGGAATGGAACAAGATCTGGAAGGGGTTTTCACGTGGATCTGACTTCATATATTAACATCTTCATCACAAAACCATGTTCTTCATCATGGATTGATCGATTTGACATCTTGTGTTGATTCTCGTGGAATAAGTAGTGGGAGTGAAGCTCCATGGTTCTTTAATGGTGGACCTCGTACATGAATATATTAAGAAGATGAAGAAGAAGTGAAAATTTTATTTATTAGTTTATAAAAAAGGTAAAAGGAATGGGGGTTGTACAAGTGATGTGAAAGGCAATAAATGATATTGGTCAATTCAAAGTAGAAAAGATCTTTTAGGATAAAATTACACATATATCCTTATATGCTATGAGAGTTAATAGCTTCTTGATGCACACGTGGATGAATCTTGGCCAAGTAATGAGTTTTCAAAGTTTTCTAAAAATAAAGGGTTTCTTGTGTAGCATTGCCCTATATATATATATATATATATAGCTTGATAATACAAACCGAAACAAAGGGGTTATTATAATATTTTCATAAATATCCTATTGTTGAACCCGTATATAACAACACTAAAGAAAACCGATACCCTTATAAATTTTCCGACACCCTAATATATTTTAAAATATCCAAATATGTCCTAAAATACACCCCATACGTGAAAACGGGCCCCAAATACCTTAAATATTATTAAAATTAATTAAAAATCAAGATTTTGGGTTTGAGGCGGGCTGCGTAAGCCACACCTTAAACCTTACGCAGGTCGCGACAAGGTAAAAGGCTGGCAAAACCCTGGGCCGCCACGTGGCCCAACACATGGCGAAGCTAGTTGCTGACCCGGACAAGCTAGTCCGTTGACCAATGTTGACGCGGGCCGCGTAGGCCCTTGTCTTGTTTTACGCGGGCCGCGTAGAACCCGAACCCAGCCCCTATAAAGCTGGAGCTCGGGCCTTTAGTTGAATTCGTTCAAAACTTTCTTTCTTTCTCTCAATTTTACGTAGTGTACATTATACCCGGGTATTATACCCCCTAATTAGTGAAGACCTGCTCCGTTGTAAGTATCATAACCCCTGGATACGTATTAGATACTCTACCCGATTGATCTAGGGTTCCGTAACGGCTGTCGTGGTTCTGCCCGACGTAGTCGTTGGAATGTCGTCTCTGGGAGGGTATTACTAAGGTTAAAATGGGTTATTATACTAACACGTGTGCATTTGTGTAAATTATAGATTGTCACCAGGAAACCCTAAAGGATAATCTAAGACAACAATGTGAGTAATCTCCTTTTTGTCAATTGTTTTTACAAAACCTCACACAATTAATTATATATTAAGCAGTTATTGAGTATTTGTAAGGATACAATTATCGTCGGTATGTTGGGGTTTTGTATACAAAATTAGTTACTGCCTTGCGAGGGGTAACTTTCCACAAGTCGGGTTGACAATACCGTGGGTGGTAATTAGTATGACTTGGAAACAAATGTAATTGCGAGACCGCCCTCAATACTATACAATGGTTTTTATTTAAACTTGATTAAACTTGGATTCACTCACCAGTATTTCCCATTGACAAATGTTTTTAAAACGCGTTTCAGGTAACAAACTGTGAAAGCCAAATAGAAGCCAGCTGGACAGCACTGAAGGCTTGGAAAAGTGGCAATAAAGTTACCTAAAATCAATAGATGTTTTTATTAAATAAAAAAATAGGATTCATTCCTATGAAAATGTGTGTACTGAAAACTTGGGTTTTACCCCATATATTCAATATTATGAAAGTGTGGTATTTTACTCTGATAAAATATTTCCTAACTACGGTCCTGATGTAAATTTCGCTGCCAAATTAGACAATACCAGTTACCACCGAAACTGGCTCGCGGCCGCCCGTTCCTGTGTTTGAATAGGGGGACGGGGGTTGCGACAGAAGGTGGTATCAGAGCTAAGCCACTGATTCAGCCACATAAGCGTTCTGCTGACATCAAAATTTAAATTGTTAGGAAATAAATTACGAGAATACGTGCATAATTGTATTTTCTTGTTATGTGTTATTTGACTACTTGTTAGTTTACAGTATGAGCGACCAAGGATCATCTGACGCGTACCGTCAATTGTTTGGTTCGCCTAGAAGCGAAGGTGCCTCTTCTCAGCCTGCCCTCTCGGGGTACTCTGCTAATACGGAAGAAGGAATATTCGTGTTTAAGGCTCAGTCCGAAGAGCCATTCCCTCAGAAAAAGAGAGGATGGTTCAGTCGAGGGGCACACGAGCGTAGAAAGCGTATGAAAAAGTTACAAGATCAGAGAGTACTAGCCGCAGCCAAAAGAGAAACAGATGCCTATGCCCAGGATATGCTTAATAGGGGTATAGCCAACATCCACATTCTAGCAACCACTGCAGCTGACCCTAACCTGGAGCAAATGATAGCACCCCAACCACAACCACCAATTCCTGACCAACCAATGAAATTAGAAAACCCTGAAAATCAAGTAGAAATGCATGACTTCAATCCGGAAGAAATACCTAGGGTACCTGCACCAAACCCCTTAGACCCAAATTACGACCCCTGGTGGGACGATAATAGGGACTATTTGCAACGTTACCCGATACATGAAGACATGCCCATGCCAAACATAGGAGCCTACCCAGGTTTGGATCCTTTAGATCCCTATTACCACGATGTACTCATTAGGGAAATTTTAGAAAATCCTTACCAATTTCAGGCACCTACACCTCCATACCAGGAATCCGCACCCCAGATTCCGAACTCAGTCCTAGAACCTGCACCCCCAATGAGTGCAGAGAATGTACAAGAACTTAGGACATTTGGTGAGGAAATTTTATAGAGTAGTGAAAGAATGCGACAGGTAGGAGAGCGACTCGTCTGGAAGTATGACGAGCGCAATATGGATTTCTGGATGAATCCATATCCAGGAATGTGATGGTGGAGATGGTAGTAATAATAATAATAGAATAATAATATAATATGTGTGTATGTGTATGAAAAAAAAACTACGGATGCCTACTACTAGTAGTGTAGTTTTAAATTTTAGTTGGTATTGTAATTTTAATTTCAGTACTGGTGTGTAATAGATGCATATTATATGAATAGAGTAAAGTCGCAATGATCGACGCTTTTGACCAAAATGCGTGTCATGTGATTGGCTATATTAAATATTATTTTGTGATATTAATACATGGTAAATGTTTAAAATTCAGATGGCCGACGAAAGAAATCAAGGAAATTTGAATAACGATAACCAGAGTAACATTAACTTGGTTAATGAGAATCCGAGCATCAATAACAATGGAAACCAAGTGGATAATAGTGCCATTCAACACATAGTGGCACAAGGAATTATAGATGCAATGCCATTTATTATTCAAACGGTTCAGGAAGCGAATAATAAAAGTAAACCTAGTAGTAAGCGACCAACTGAACCAGAAAACAGCGTAAACAATGGACCTGTATTTCAAGCGCCCATTCCCAAAAGAAGAAGAACCATGCCTTATGGTTGTTCTTACAAAGAATTCTGGTCCTGCAAACCAATAGAATTATCGGGCAATGAAGGACCCATTGCAACTCTACGCTGGATAGAAAAGACTGAGGCTGTTTTAAAAATAAGCAAGTGTGTTGAAGAAGACAAAATAATGTTTGCTTCTAATCTATTTAAGAACTCAGCCTTAGAATGATGGAACACTATCCTCCAGTCTAGAGGAAGTGATAGGATTTATAATATGAAATGGGAAGAATTTAAGAATATGGTAGAAAGGAAATTATGCCCTCCCAATGAAAAGGAACAAATAGCAAATAAGTTTCTGAACCTTAGGATTACAGGGGTGGATAGTAAATGTTATACTACCACATTCTTTGAATATGCTAGAATAGTACCAACCCTTGCATCACCTGAACCAGTACTAATCTCCCGTTACATATGGGGATTAATTGGAGAGATTAGACATGTAGTCAAGGCAGCTAGACCCCAAACCATAGAAGAAGCTGTAGAATTAGCAAACACCTTGACAGATGAATTAATCCGTACTAGAGAAGAAGACCAGAGGAGAAACCTATCTCAGAGACTTACCCAAGAATTCCGTTCTGGGAATTTCAACCGTAGGAACATAGGTTCTACCTCTGCACCATATTGCAAAGTCTGTAAAAGGAAGCATTCGGGAAAATGCTCCACACCCTGCAATTTCTGCAGGATGCCAGGACACAAGGAAGAAGATTGCAGGAGAAAACCTAATAATGGGGTGTGCTTCAACTGTGGAGAAAAAGGCCACATCAAGCCGAACTGTCCGAAATTGGCTCCAACTGCGAACAACAAGAACACTAAAAATGCTAGAGCATTCGTTCTGACTACAGATGAAGCCAAGATGATTCCAGACGTGATAGCCGGTACGTTTTTAGTTAATGATGTTTTTGCTAAAGTATTATTTGACTCTGGTGCAAACCAAAGTTTTATTAATACTTCATGTTGCAAACTCCTTAATCAACCATTAACTAAACTCTCACAAGAATGTCTAGTCGAGACAGCGAATGGAGAAACGCTTAGGATTTCTGAAATCTTGCAGGGAGCAAGAATAAAATTTTTAAACCAAAATTATATTGCAAATTTGTACCCAATGAATCTGGAAGGATTTGATATTGTATTAGGAATGGATTGGTTAATAGCCAATAAAGCTAATATTTTATGTGATCAAAAGTCAATTCAAGTAAATTCACCAAAAGGTGAAAAGATCACAATT
This sequence comes from Helianthus tuberosus, assembly GCA_030545235.1. Classification (NCBI taxonomy): domain Eukaryota; kingdom Viridiplantae; phylum Streptophyta; class Magnoliopsida; order Asterales; family Asteraceae; genus Helianthus; species Helianthus tuberosus. The sequence continues at coordinate 172,792,260 of CM060376.1, read as the reverse complement.
AAAGGTGATAAACCATCTAGATCCACCAAATTCATCTCTGTGATGAAAACTGCAAGCTATATAAGAAAAGGGTCTATAGTGTATTTGATTTCTATAATCACTAACACTAAAGGAAAATAACTAAAAGATATTCCAATAGTATCTCAGTTCTCAGATGTATTCCCAAAAGAATTACCAGGACTATCGCCAGACAGAGAAGTCGAATTCAGAATCCATCTGTTACCCGGAATAGCACCAATTGCCAAAGCACCCTACTGTTTGGCACCCGCTGAAATGCAGAAACTAAAGAAACAGTTAGATGAATTATTAGAGAAGGGATTCACATAGCCAAGTTCGTCGCCGTGGGGAGCACCGATTTTATTCGTTAAAAAGAAGGACGGATCAATGCGTATGTGCATTGACTACCGTGAATTAAACAAGGTCACGATTAAGAATCGGTACCCATTACCCAGGATTGATGATCTGTTCGATCAACTTCAAGGAGCTCGATTTTTCTCTAAAATCGATTTAAGGTCAGGATATCATCAATTAAAGGTACATGAAGAGGATATTCCTAAGACTGCATTTAGAACAAGGTATGGTCATTATGAATTTACTGCCATGCCATTTGGTTTAACCAATGCCCCAGCCGCATTTATGGACATGATGAACCGAATATGTAAACCATATTTGGATAAATTCATAATTGTCTTTATAGATGATATTCTAATTTACTCTAAAAGTAAAGAGGAACATGCAAAGCATTTGCACGCACTTTTAAGTCTATTAAGAAGAGAAAAACTTTATGCTAAGTTTCCCAAGTGCGAGTTTTGGTTAGAACAAGTACAGTTTCTTGGACATTTAGTTAATCATGAAGGAATTCATGTGGATCCCACAAAGATCGAGGCGATTACTAAATGGAAAACCCCTGAGTCACCAACCAAGGTTAGAAGTTTCTTAGGATTGGCCGGTTATTATAGAAGATTTATTCGAGACTTTTCTAGAATGGCCATTCCTTTAACTAAGTTAACCTGTAAATCCATTAAGTTTGAATGGGGACCAAAGCAAGAAGAAGCCTTTAGAATTCTTAAGCATAGATTAACCCATGCACCCATATTAGCGTTACCAAAAGGAACTGAAGACTTTGTAGTTTATTGTGACGCTTCTAAACTAGGTTATGGATGTGTGTTGATGCAACGCCAAAGGTTATAGTTTACGCATCTAGACAACTTAAGAATCATGAAGAGAATTATTCAACCTATGATCTAGAATTAGGAGCCATAATTTTTGCCCTTAAAATTTGGAGACATTATCTTTATGGTAGTAAGTTTACCATATTCACTGATCATAAAAGTTTAAGATATGTTTTTGGGCAAAAAGAATTGAATATGAGACAAAGACGCTGGATGGAGATGCTTAGTGATTATGATTGTGATATCCAGTATCATGAAGGAAAAGCAAATGTAGTAGCAGATGCTTTAAGCCGAAAGTATCATGAAAAGCCAAAAAGGGTACGTTCTCTTAAATTAAATCTGCAAGTAGATTGAAATGATCAGATAAGAGAAGCACAAGAATCAGTAATCAAGGAGGATACTGAAAAATTAAAAGGAATGATTAAGGAATTAGAACAAGGAACAGATGGAATTTGGAGATTCCATAAGAAGAGAATGCGGATACCTAAATTAGGAAACCTACGTCATCGTATATTAGAAGAAGCCCATAAGTGCAAATATACTATGCATCCAGGAAATGATAAGATGTACCAGGATTTAAGAAAGAATTTCTGGTGGATAGGAATGAAAAAGGACATAGCAACCTATGTTTCTAAATGTTTAACTTGTTCACAAGTTAAAGTTGAACATCAGAAACCCCCAGGTTTGTTACAACAGTTAGAAATGCCCATATGGAAATGGGAATTGATTACAATGGATTTTGTTACCAAATTATCCAAAACAAGGAAAGGTAATGATACAATCTGGGTGATTGTAGATAGGCTAACCAAGTCAGCTCATTTCCTACCAATGAAAGAAACTTTCAGTATAGAACAACTAGCTAAATTATATGTAAATGAAGTAGTTTCATTACATGGAATTCCTTTATCAATTGTTTATGATAGGGATAGCCGTTTTACCTCTCATTTTTGGTCAAGTTTCCAAAAAGCAATGGGAACCAAGTTAAATCTAAGCACCGTTTATCATCCTCAAACGGACGGACAAAGCGAAAGGACAATTCAGACGATGGAAGACATGCTTAGAGCTTGTGTAATTGATTTCGGAGGTAATTGGGACGATCACTTACCTTTAATAGAATTTTCTTATAATAATAGTTATCACACAAGTATCAATGCTACACCATTCGAAGCACTTTATGGACGAAAGTGCCGAACCCCAGTCTGTTGGGCAGAAATTGGGGAGACGCAACTATCTGGACCTGAGATAGTACAAGAAACAACCGACAAGATTATTCAAGTCAAGGAACGACTGAAAGCAGCACGTGATCGACAGAAGAGCTATGCCGATAACTGACGCAAACCATTGGAATTTCAAGTAGGAGATAAAGTGTTGTTAAAAGTCTCTCTTTGGAAAGGAGTGGTAAGATTCATCAAAAGATGAAAGCTAAGTCCCAGATATGTTGGACCTTTTGAGATTATTAGAAGAATAGGACCTGTAGCCTATCAGCTACAACTGCCAGAGGAAATGGCAGGAATACATGATGTATTTCATGTATCTAATCTCAAGAAATGTCTAGCCGATGAATCACTGGTAGTACCTCTTAAGGATATAGAAGTAAATGAACAACTCAAGTTTGTAGAAAGACCTCTACAGATTGAAGACATGAAAGTCAAAAACCTTAAGCACAAGAGATTAGTTCTAGTCAAAGTGAAGTGGGACTCCAAAAGAGGACCTCAGTACAGATGGGAGCTTGAATCGGAAATGCAAAGGAAATATCCACACCTATTCCAGTAGATCTCGAGGACGAGCTCTAAAACAAGGTGGGGAGGATATAACAACCCTAAAGAAAACCGATACCCTTATAAATTTTTCGACACCCTAATATATTTTAAAATATTCCAATATGTCCTAAAATACACCCCATACATGAAAACGGGCCCCGAATACCTTAAATATTATTAAAATTAATTAAAAACCAAGATTTTGGGTTTGAGGCAGGCCGCGTAAGCCACACCTTAAACCTTACGCGGGCCGCGACAAGGTAAAAGGCTGGCAAAACCCTGGGCCGCCACGTGGCCCAACACACGGCGAAGCTAGTTGCTGACCCGGACAAGCTAGGCCGTTGACCAATGTTGACGCGGGTCGCGTAGGCCCTTGTCTTGTTTTACGCGGGCCGCGTAGAACCCGAACTCAGCCCCTATAAAGCTGGAGCTCGGGCCTTCAGTCGAATTCGTTCAAAACTTTCTTTCTTTCTCTCAATTTTACGTAGTGTACACTATACTCGGGTATTATACCCCCCTAATTAGCGAAGTCCTGCTCCGTTGTAAGTATCATAACCCCTGGATACGTATTAGATACTCTGCTCGATTGATCTAGGGTTCCGTAACGGTTGTCATGGTTCTGCCCGACGTAGTCATTGGAATGCCGTCTCGGGGAGGGTATTATTACTAATGTTAAAATGGGTTATTATACTAACACGTGTGCATTTGTGTAAATTATAGATTGTCACCAGGAAACCCTAAAGGATAATCTAAGACAACAATGTGAGTAATCTCCTTTTTGTAAATTGTTTTTACAAAACCTCACACAATTAATGATATATTAAGCAGTTATTGAGTTTTTGTAAGGATACAATTATCGTCGGTATGTTGGGGTTTTGTATACAAAATTAGTTACTGCCTAGCGAGGGGTAACTTTCCACAAGTCGGGTTGACAGTACCGTGGGTGGTAATTAGTATGACTTGGAAACAAATGTAATTGCGAGACCGCCCTCAATACTGTACAATGGCTTTTATTTAAACTTGATTAAACTTGGATTCACTCACCAGTATTTCCCACTGACAAATGTTTTTAAAACGCGTTTCAGGTAACAAACTGTGAAAGCCAAATAGAAGCCAGCTGGACAGCACTGAAGGCTTGGAAAAGTGGCAATAAAGTTACCTAAACTCAATAGATGTTTTTATTAAATAAAAAAAATAGGATTCATTCATATGAAAATGTGTGTACTGAAAACTTGGGTTTTACCCCATATATTCAATATTATGAAAGTGTGGTATTTTACTCTGATAAAATATTTCCTAACTACGGCCCTGGTGTAAATTCCGCTGCCAAATTAGACAATACCAGATACCACCGAAACTGGCTCGCGGCCGCCCGTTCCTGTGTTTGAATAGGGGGACGGGGGTTGCGACACCGTAGACACATGTGCTCTTGTCTTCACCTCCATCATCATTCTCAACATAAAAGCACTTCGTAGCTTCTCTCTACGTTGCTTTGATTATTGGGGTGTTATGAAACTGATAATATTCACCCAAATGGTGAACGACATGTGCATTGGAGAGGGGATGAGAATCCTTGTTCAAAATACCGAAATAATAGAGTTAAATTCCCGGATAGTCCCTGTGGTTTGCCCTTTTTTCACCTTTAGTCCGAAACTTTCTAAAATTACAGCTATTGTCCCCAACTTTTCAATTTTCGTTCCCGCATAGTCCCTGGGCCTAATATCAGTTAGTTTTCTTTGTTAAGAGGGTGTGAAATGACATAAATACCCTTTCCTTATAAGACATATCTCTATCTCCTCTTTCTCCTTTAAAAAGCCACCTCCACCATCAGTACTCAGCTACAACCACCATCACCACTGCCACAATCACCACCTGGCACAACCACCGCCGCCATCACCACTGCCACAACTACCCTCCGCCACAACCACCCATCATCACCACTGATTCCAAAGCATTGATTTCTTGAGCAATCTTGTGAACTGGGCTGCCTCCAATACCATGGTTCCACGTGGCCCCCATCTCAATTCTGTCACCACCGAACTTTGAGATGTTAATCCTCCCCCCGATCCTATTCCCACCTCCAACAACACAAACCTCAAATGCCCTTTTTTCATACCAGATTTGTACAGCTTGTTTGTAGCTGTTAGCCCTGCCATTCCTGCCCCAGTTATCACTATTCTTGGTTTCTTTATAACCATTTTGACTATAAATAGTTCTGAAGATTGTGGGTTTTTGATAAAGATAAGATCGTTTTGCAAAAAAGATTGTTGGGCTTAAAGAAAGATTGTGGATTTGAGCTTATAACACCATGAGTGTATAAATAACTTGTGGGTTTTTAAGAAAGATAGAATTTTTGTGGGGGTGGTGATGATGGCGTCGCTGGTGGTAATGGCGGGGGTGGTGATGGCGGCGGTGATGATGCAGGCTGTGGTGGTTGTGACGGAGGGCGGTTGTGGCAGTGGTGATGATGGCGGCGGTGGTTGTGGCAGGGGCGATTGTGGCAGTGGTGATGGTGGTGGTGGCTGAGTATTGATGGTGGAGGTAGTTGTGGTGGGTTTTTTTTTTTTTTTTTTGGAAACGGGGAACCCCCGGGTAAACTTTTATTAATATTTGAAACCAAGATTACAAAGAAAGCAAATTTGTAATCTTATAAATTAATGTTTTAAATATTTTAAGGAAAGGGTATTTATGTCATTTCATACCCTCTTAACTGAGAAATCTAACTGATGTTAGGCCCAGGGACTATCCGGGAACGAAAATTGAAAAGTTGGGGACTATAGCTGTAATTTTAGAAAGTTAGGGACTAAAGGTGAAAAATGGGCAAACCACATTGACTATTCAGGCATTTAACTCGAAATAATATTACTAATAGTCTAACTTAATAGTGAGAGTTGCTGGGACGTCTTGGTTATCACTTTAAAATTAAAAATAAGTAAACCGCTAAAATCTTCCCTAAGGTTTGACCAATTTTTCCAGATTCATCCGAAATACTTTTTTTTTCTCATCTTAACTACTGAGGTTTATAAATTAAATGAGGGGAATGCTTGTCATTTCACCTGGATTTTAAATGTATTCTTTTATCTTTATTTAATTAATTTCCCCCTTTAAAACACAATATTAAACCATAATACGAACGCTGTATGATATACGAACAACATTAATAATAACCAATAGTATATATCATGTTAAAAAAATAAAAAATAAAAACACAAATATAAGTAAAAATAATAGCATAGGTATGTATATATAAAATTAAAAAATATATAATTAAATATTAATAAACGAGCTGCATTGCCGCGTTGATCCAGAACGTGGAGCTTGGAAGCTGCGTAAAATTCGTCGGATGAAATATACAAACGATGGAAAATGAAAGTATTTAATTCACATACAGATTGCTAACCTTCAATGACAACAATATAGAATCTTATTTACTTGTCTAAGTGGATTATTGTCAAGCTTTAGACACACAAGATTCTGAAGTGACTCCACGATTACATTTGGCCATTCTTTAATCTTTGTTTTTTTTTTTTTAAATCAAAGTCTGCAAAAACAGTGATTATGAAGATAGTTCCAAGATTTAAAAAAAAAATGGGGTATTGGATTTTAATAATCCCAACTTTCACTAATTGGCCGGTAATAATCCCAACTTCAAAAATAGCCTACAACACTCCCAACTTGTAACATTTTGGCCAGCAATGATCCTTGTCTAACTGGGTTATAACCCAGTTAGTTTTGAGAAGCGGAGAAGATTACAGGAGGTTGGAGATGATTGGTGGTGGTCTCGTTTGGTGGTTTCAGGGGTAAAACGGGTCGCCGGAATAAGTTGCAGGTCACCAGAGTTGGGTATTTTGAACTTCTGAGCAGCGGAGAAGATTACAGGAGGTCGGAGATGATTGGTGGTGGTCTCGTTTGGTGGTTTCAGGGGTAAAACGGGTCGTCGGAATAAGTTGCAGGTCACCGGAGGTGGTGATGGTGCCACGTTAGCAACCCAGTCAGCAAAAAACTAACTGGGTTATAACCCAGTTAGACAAGGATCATTGCTGGCCAAAATGTTACAAGTTGGGAGTGTTGTAGGCTATTTTTGAAGTTGGGATTATTACCGGCCAATTAGTGAAAGTTGGGATTATTAAAATCCAATACCCAAAAAAAAAATATGAGGCGAAGTGACAAGAATATCCCTCATTTAACATTGAATTTTAACAATGTTAAAGATTTGGATGGATTTGTCAACGATTTATAAACCTCATGTGATCCAGATAAGAAAGAAAGTACTACATCCGTCCCATTAAAATGTCATATTTTGAATTTTCAAAGTCTTTATTTATAAACTTTGACTTTAGTTATATATTTTTCGTGTTATATAAAACTTGATGAAAATTAACCCGATAAAAACACTTGTAAAACACACTAAAATCATATAACTTTCATCAAGTATTATCTAACACAAACAAAATTATTTAAGGTCAAAGTTTATAAACAAAGACTTTGAAAATTCAAAATATGACATTTTTAATGGGACGGAGGAAGTATTTTGGATGGATATGGCAAAATTGACTAAACCACAGGGATGATTTTGACAGTTTATTTATTAAAAATTCAACTATCGCTTTGTTTTTCTTAAGACAAATAAAATGATTTTGACACCCATATATGCATAAGTTCCCTTTATAAATTTCAGTGGTCCATATAAGAATAAAATGATTTTGACACCCATATATGCATACATTCCCTTTACCAAATAAATTTTCTTTTTTTTTAGGCATAGTCAAACTACGTATTTTCTTTACCTTTTTTAAATTAATAGTGTTGTGTGCTCTCGTCATAAATTTTACATAGTATATATATATATATATATATATATATATATATATATATATATATGTTGATTATTGTCATGCAGTGTTAATCAATACTTAACTTACAAATAATTCGTAGGGTAATATGTTACAATCCGGTAAACATAACTTAATATACAAATGACTGGTTGTGTAACATGTTCCAATTTGGTAAACATAAATTTTTTTCTTGTTTCTCTTATTTCAACCCTATGTATTCTATTTCTTAGAATAAAAAGTATTTAATTAAAAAAAAACGATGGTTGTAGCAATAAAACATAATATAAAGTATTTAATTAAAAAAAAAGATAATTATAGCAATAAAACATAATATGGAGATGTGTAATACGGAACATTACCATTATTAATTCTCTTATAATTTTCAAATATTTATTTTTTATACACGGATTTCTAACCCTTTAGATATATAGAAAAAATAGTAATTTCATTTGTTTTTATTTATTCATTTATTTTTTGTTTGTTACTTATTACTATAGACACCGATTTCTAACCTAACAGATATGTAATCTTTGTAGAATTTTTAAGATTGTTACTTATTAGAGACCCTGATTGAGTAGCAATAGCTGATTTTTCTAAATTTTTTTGATAAAATTTAGACATGGGTGTAAATGGACATGCTTACGAGCTAGGTTGCTCTTACGTGTATAATAATTATTATTTTTTTGGCCAACCAAACAAAAAATATATGCTTCACCAGAAAGACTCCCATAGCAAGCAGCTAAAAGAAACCTACAGGCTACAGCCAAGAAAAAGGAAGACAAGGAAAACAGAGCATACAACAAGAACAAAACACCCAATCAAACTTATATTACTTACATGTTGGATTAAATAATCACAAAATATATTTAATATTCATAATTTATAAACTTGTTTATTCAAAATTAATATACCCATAATTTGTCTAGAATATTAACCATATAATTTAAACCATGGACCTTTTAAATTGAATTAGTGGGATTTCTTGTGTTCCCCAACAGGTTTTTGGTCAGTATTGGCATGGTTCGTTAAAGATCTATACGATATGACATTCGGTATAGCAGTCAAAATAAATATGCCTAAAAGGATATCGACATGTGTTTTACATCGATCGAAAATCATAGAAACAAATACCAGTACATGTACCAAAATAGACATGCCCAAAGGGATAGCGGCATCCGTTCAATCATTGGCTCTTGCTATAGCAACGATACTAAAATAATACACTAATGCGAATACAATTCTAATTTCAGTCAATTTTATATCGCCACATCGAGAAACCCCAAAAAAGAATACCGTATCGATACCGATGTAGTTGGAACACTATTGGTTCATTCTTCGTGATAAAGAACAAGAAAATCAACTATATTTATCCCGTTCGAGTAAAACTTTTATTGAATCAAAGAAAAAAAAAAATATGTTGCAACATCATATTTGAAATTTTATAAAACTCTATATTCGAAAAAAAAAACTCAACACATTTTGTATAGCCAAGTCAAGAAAACTATAAACCGAATACAACACCCGTATTGTTGTTACTTGGGCGCTATTAGTTCGGCTCGTCACATTAAAGAACAAAAATTCAACTATGCTTGACCCGTTCAAATGTTAATTTTATCGGATTGTAGATAAAAATAAAAATGTTGCAATGGTATATTCAAAATTTTATAAAACGTCATATTATATTACTCAAATAACAATAAGGGTAAACGGCGTCACTTTATATATATATATATGTGTGTGTGTGGAATCATTATAGAAATTTATTAAGACTGTTACTTATTTTAGGTAGGTTTGATGATATGTAAATTTATGCATCCATCAATGTACATTGTACAACATGATTTCTAAATAAAATTTATATCTAAATGCAAATAAAAAAACTACGTTACAATGACATACTAAAAAAAATCATACCTTAAAAGTTATAAACAAAAATCAAAATCTACTAAAAAGAATTATAACAATAAATACTATTAACATTTAAACTAAAAGATAAAAACAACTAGCAAAAAGACAAAAAGAACGTTTGTTGACGATTTAAAAAAAAGTAGAAAAAAACAAAAAAACGTTGGTTGATTTCACTCCACTATGACAATTTAGTTCAATTAAATAACTGATAAGGAACAAAAATCAAAATATATTGTTTAATAACCCACATAAGGTTTTTATGTGTATAATAATAATTAAAAATAAAAAAATGTGATTGAATGAGCACATGGAGTTTTTATCTATCTCAAATGGAGTTAAGAAATTGTCATATTATTATTAGAGTAAACTGCAATTTTATACCCTGTGGTTAAGGGTGATTGGCATGTCTACCCCCTCTAAGGAAATAATTGCAATTTTACTCCTCACTGTTCGCTGTTATGTCGCAACCTTACCCCCGGCCTCAAATTTGTTGACTAATCTGTTGACTATGACTTGAAATGATTATAATGCCCTTTCATATTACCCCCTGTGTTTTGTGCACTCTGTGATATTACCCCCTGCCACCACTGCCACCGCCATTCACCACCACAACCACCACTGCCACCTCCAGCCACCACCCACAACCACCACTGCCACCGCCATTCACCACCACAACCACCACTACCACCTCCAGCCACCACCCTAATCCACCTTGTAAAAGCTATTTATTTTCAAACAAAACGTGTATTTTAGGAACCAAATTAGTAAATTACAAATTCAGAGATGAAATAATGATGAACAAGCCATAATGAAGATCGGCAGCAGCAGCAGCATCAGCGGCGGTGGAGGAAGAGGCGGTAGTATCAGATAGCAGCATCAGCCCCCTGTTCTTTGATTTTGGTTTCGATATCATCATCATTTTTTTTTATCTCCATAGCTGTAACTATTTGATGATGATGATCGGTGCTTTTCGTACCCCTGCTGCACCACCGTTGTAGTAATACCGCCACCACTACCGCTGCTGCTGCTGCGTTTATGAGAGCTCATATTCATATTTAGGGGTGCAAACGAGCCGAGCTACTCGAGCTCGGCTCGAAAAAAAGCTCGAACGAGCCGAGCTTAAACGAGCTCGAGCTCGAGCCTGAGCCTAAAAACAAGCTCGTTTAGTAAACGAGCCCGAGCCCGAGCTTCGCTTATCGAGCTCGAGCCGGCTCGCGAGCCTAATCGAGCTTTCTATTTATATATTTTTTTATTAATATATTAAACATATATTTATATAATAATAATTACCATTTATACAAATATAAAAAATAACTAAATTATGTGTATAATAATTATTATAATTAATATAAATTAATTAAAAAAATACTAAACGAGTCGAGCCCGAGCCGAGCTCGAGCTTGGAAAATTACCTTCGAACCGCTCGAGCTTCAGAAATAAAGCTCGAATCGAGCCGAGCTCGAGCTCGAGCTTTCATATGTTAAACGAGCTCGAGCCTGGTCGAGCGCGGGCTCGACTCGGCTCGTTTGCACCCCTATTCATATTCATTCTTCTTATTTCCACAAATTTGAGCTACTCAAACACTTTTGGTTGGATGTTCATAGGTAAATTAGAGCTACTTCCATAATATTGTAACACTTTTGGTTGGATGTTCATAGGTAAATTAAAAATAACCAATTTTGATAGTGATAAGAAAAAGCAAATTGATTTCGTTACTGTTAAGAGAAAATCCAATAGAATAGGACATGACATATCCTCTTTTTTGTAGTTGGTGAAGATTTTAATGTTTCTGGGTCCTTCCGACAATGAAATTTGGAACCCAGATTTCGTCGGTGATACGAGTGGAAGCTACCGGGTAACCAAGTTATGACTTTGGTCAAATACCACCGATTCAACTCTACACGTTTGGTGGGGCTATAATGTTATATTCCTTCCTTGCTTTCCACCCTCTATTTTAACAAATCAAATTTCACACATGTTTATCTCTGAATTTGTAATTTACTAATTTGGTTCCTAAAATACACGTTTTGTTTGAAAATAAATAGCTTTTACAAGGCGGATTAGGGTGGTGGCTGGAGGTGGCAGTGGTGGTTGTGGTGGTGAATGGCGGTGGCAGTGGTGGTTGTGGGTGGTGGCTGGAGGTGGCAATGGTGGTTGTGGTGGTGAATGGCGGTGGCAGTGGTGGTTGTGGGTGGTGGCTGGAGGTGGTAGTAGTGGTTGTGGTGGTGAATGGCGGTGGCAGTGGTGGCAGGGGGTAATATCACAGAGTGCACAAAACACAGGGGGTAATATGAAAGGGCATTATAGTCATTTCAAGTCATAGTCAACAGATTAGTCAACAAATTTGAGGCCGGGGAGTAAGGTTGCGACATAACAGTGAACAGTGGGGGGTAAAATTGCAATTATTTCCTTAGGGGTAGACATGCCAATGACCCCTAACCTCAGGGGGTAAAATTGCAGTTTACTCTTATTATTATTATCGGTAAGAAAAATACGGGTGACTACGAGTGACTTTTAAAAAACCATGCATAACACATTTTAATAGAAAGTAAAAAAATAATTAGTGCAGACTTACAAAATCGATATAAACTAATGGTCAACAGGAGTTACATCATGTAGTCATATAAAAATTTTGACAATGTTTTTCTATAACAACCAACCATGTACAGGTAGGAAAAACGTTTATAGTAACATGTTTCGTAGGTAGTATGTTCTTCAACTCATGATGAATAAAAAATCTATCGATAAGCTGCAAGTACAAAAATAGTTATTTACATTAAAATTGTTTAGATACAACCATTACAAAAACCCACATATATAATTGTTTAAAATCACAAACGATAAGCTTACTAGAAAATACTAAAATAGTTTGTAACAACAACCACAACACAAACTACATAGACACTTTTCAGAATCAACTTGCAACATCAGGTTCGTAAACGAATGCGCATTTCTGCGGTGCCATGATATCGTCCGGAATGAGGAACTTTTTCGCCATTGACTTGCGGCATATCTAAAGCCTTGACCATGCTTCTCAGGTCGTAAATCAATGACAGTGTCTACTCCATGAAGATTCTGAATGGTCAACTTCAAACGACATGTCAATACGCGACATCACGGCAACTGTTGCGTTAAGGCGCTAAAAATAAAAAAAAATACAATAATCAATATGAAGATATACATGTTTTTTAAAATAACTTTAGCAAATCTATTAAACGTGTATAACAGATGCATAAAATGAATAGATAACATAACTTAAAAAGTGGCGATCAAATTTCCATACAAACTGTACTGGATGATAATCAAGATCATCTTTATCATCATCACAAGAACCACCACTATCTTCATCCTCCTCATCATTAGAAACATCATCCATAGAAACGTCACTGCCAGAGGAACCATCACCTGAGTCATGATAATCACTATCCTTGTCCAGTGAATCACATTCATCATCAAAGGCTGATTGTTTATCAGGTAACTCAACTACTACAGGAGTAGCATTAGATGTGTGACCAGGAGGCTTATCAACACCACCAGCCGTGTTTTCCATTGTAGCTTTAGGTACCAAAACTTCACATCGATTTACATCAAAGAGAGTCAAATGAAAGTTGTAGTAAAAAAGGTTTCTTATAGCAACAACACATTTTGTCGCAACCCCCGATCCCTTATCTGTCCCGGGAACGGGCGGACGCGAACTCGGAGTTTGGTGGTATCAGTTGTTTAAATCTTGCAGCGAAAATTACATCAGGACCGTACTTAGGAAATGTTTATCAGAGTAACCACCATATTTAATATTAATACTCACATGGGCAAAACCCAAGTTTCTTATTACAATACATTTATAGGGATAAACCCTATTTTATTGAATTTAAAACATCGTCTTTTAGGTAACTTTTATAGCCACATTTTTACTAAGCCTTCAGTGCTCTCCAGCTGGCTTTTTACTAATTGGCTGTCACATTGGGTTACCTGAAACGCGTTTTAAAAACATTTGTCAGTGGGAAATACTGGTGAGTGAATCCCAGTTTAATCAAGAAACATTTTATCAATTAAAACAGTATTGAGAGCGATCACATTGTTTATGTCTACACAATTACTCATTCAGTACTGTCAATCCTGACTTGTGGGTCATATTACACATTGGCTAACTCGTCGTCCAATGGTAACGCACTGTCATCCCCGACTTTACTATACGCAATAGTAAATTTTGTATACAAAACCCCAAAATACCGGCAGTAATTGAAGAACTACAAAGACTCAATCACCGCTTAATCACATTGTAAAACTATTAAGGTTTTGTAAAATATTACAAAAAGGTTAACAAAAAGAGGATAAACTCACATTGCTATCTTAGACTTCGCGTAAGGGTTTCCTGGTTATAATCTATAATTTATACAAATGTACATAGGTTAGTATCATAACCCTTTGAAAATATTAGTGATACCCTCCCCGAGACGGCATTCCAACAACTACGTCGGGCAGAACCACGACAGTTGTTACGGAACCCTAAATCAATCGGGCAGCGTATCTATTATGAAACTGGGGTTATAATACTTACAACGGGGCAGAACCTTGCTAATTAGGGGGTATAATACCAGCTTTATAATGCCTATATTCAGAAATTGTGATTGAGAATGAAAGAAATGAACGACGGAAAATGAAAACCCGTTGCCTGCTTATATAGTGCTGAAATCTGGTCCTCACGCGGCCCGCGTAAAGAACAGACAAGGGTTACGCGGCCCGCGTCAACCCTGGTCAAACGTATAGCGTGTCCCGGTCATGATCTAGACCCGCCACGATGATGACACGTGTCATCACCGGGCTGCGCCACTATCCTGATCTCTCGCGGCCCGCTTTAACTTAAACGGGGTCTTACGCGGCCCGCCTGAACTTAAGAAAACTAACGAAATCAGGTTCTAACCTTCATACGGCCCGCGTAAATGTTGGGGTGGGTCTACGCGGCCCGCCTCAGCTTAAAATTCAGATTTTATATTTATTTTTAATGCTATACTATATTTCGGGCTCGGTTTTCACATACGGGGTGTATTTAAAGACGTATTGGGACAACTAAAATATAATAGGGTGTCGGAAATATTTATGAGAGTGTCGGTTTTACCGAGGGTTGTTACATTCTCCCCACCTTGTTTTAGAGCTCGTCCTCGAGATCTATTGAAACAAATGCGGATATTTCTTTTGCATTTCTGATTCAAGCTCCCAAGTGTACTCAGGTCCTCTTTTGGAGTCCCACTTCACTTTGACCAGAACTAGTCTCTTGTGCTTGAGATTCTTGACTTTCCTGTCTTCATTCTGTAGAGGTCTTTCTACAAATTTGAGTTGTTCATTTACCTCTATATCCTTAAGAGGTACTATCAGTGATTCATCAGCTAAACACTTTTTGAGATTTGATACATGAAACACATCATGTATCCCTACCATTTCCTCTGGCAGTTGTAACTGATAGGCTACAGGTCCTATTCTTCTAATAATCTCAAAAGGTCCAATATACCTGGGACTTAGCTTTCCTCTTTTGATGAATCTTACCACTCCTTTCCAAGGAGAGACTTTCAATAATACTTTATCTCCTACTTGAAACTCCAATGGCTTGCATTGGTTATCGGCATAACTCTTTTGTCTATCACGTGCTGCTTTCAGTCGTTCCTTGACTTGAATAATCTTGTCAGTTGTTTCTTGCACTATCTCAGGTCCAAATAGTTGTTTTTCCCCAATTTCTGCCCAACAGACTGGGGTTCGACACTTTCTTCCATAAAGTGCTTCGAATGGTGCAGCATTGATACTTGTGTGATAACTATTATTATAAGAAAATTCTATTAAAGGTAAGTGATCGTCCCAATTACCTCCAAAATCAATTACACAAGCTCTAAGCATGTCTTCCATTGTCTGAATTGTCCTTTCGCTTTGTCCATCCGTTTGAGGGTGATAAGCTGAGCTCAATTTTAACTTGGTTCCCATTGCCTTTTGGAAACTTGACCAAAAATGAGAGGTAAATCGACTATCCCTATCAGAAACAATTGATAAAGGAATGCCATGTAAAGAAACAATTTCATTTACATATAATTTAGCTAATTGTTCCATACTGAAAGTTTCTTTCATTGGTAGGAAATGAGCTGACTTGGTTAGCCTATGGTTGGGATTGAACCCTACCAGAGGAACAGATAATTAAAGCTAAAACTGGATCAAAACAGTGGATCCAGAATAAGCAGATGTTACATACAAGTCTCTCCCCTTGAAAGTGATTTCAACATCTGCTGACCTCCTATCTACTGATCTTGCAAACTGCTGACCTCCAAACTGCTGATCAAGTAAAGGCTGATGAAAGACTAAAACTCTGCTGTTCAATCTACTGCCTTGAGTCAAGCACTGCTGATCCGGACAAGTACTGCTGGGTTCACAGCAGTGGAAGGTTGAAGCAGTTATTAGATGTCTTTTATGTAATGTAATGTAATAGTAGTAGTTAGCATAGCAGTGTTTGTATTGATCAGAGGTTAGAGTTTGTTAGGAGGTTAGATGTCACTTTCATGGTGATGTCAGCTTAGATGCTCAGTGGTTTGCTAGTGCCTATAAATAGAACAGTGCTCTGTACTGTTCTATTAGCTCTTTGCAAAATCGTCTTCTCTGCACGAATAAACACTGAGCTCTGGCTGAGGGGGAGTTTGTATTAAACATTGCATTGTAATCGTTGTTGAAATTAAATTCAATCTTTCGGTTCTTTATGAAAAGTGTTTGATCAAAGTAATACTCTCGTTTGATTGTATGCAAAGTTTGTTTCCATCTTATTTCCGCTGCACAACTCATCCATCTTCATTCTAATTCAAACGAAAAATACAATCAAAACCAAACTCAGATCTAACAATTGGTATCAGAGCCTGGACAGTCAAATTTGATTTAACAATCATTTTGACATAAATAGTTCAGCTCATAATAGTTGATACTGATTGTTTGTTCGTTTTGTTGAAAAACAGAGCAAGGTTTAATCACCATCAATGTTGATTAATCAGTGCCTGTAAAACAACCAGGATGACATCACAATCACAAGATGATAAAAATAACATTGGCTCTCTTTTCAAACCACCCATGCTTAAACGAAATGAATACAACATCTGGCAGAGAAGGATGGGTCACATCCTTGCTCAACAGAACACTGGATGTTGGAGGTCTGTTGTTTTTGGTCCCCATGTTCCTATGGTGCTAAGTGCTGAGGATGCAAAAAAGTTCGTACCTAAACCATCTAAAAACTATACTGAAACTGATTTTCAAAAGTTCGAACTCGATGCCAAAGCATTTTGCATCATAGCATCTGCATTACCCAATGAGATCTATGCTGGACTGTTACATTGTAACAGTGCCAAAGAGCTATGGGATGCATTAAAGGAACAGTTTGGGGGAACAGAAGAAGTCATTGAAAACAATAGGGAAATTCTGAATCAACAGTATGAAACCTTCTGTCACATTAAGGGTGAATCATTGACCCAACAATTTGAATGTTTTAGTTGTCTCATCAGTGAACTAAGGCTTGTTAATATTGAGTTTTCAAAATCAACACAAAATAGTAGGTTTCTTAGATCACTACCTGATAAATGGGACACAATTGCATTTGTGACTAGAAACTCTGTTGAGTTCAAAGATATGACCCTGACCCAACGTCATGGTAGACTCCTGACCTATGAAAGGGAGTTGAACCAGAAAAAGAAGTTGCAAGAGTCTGGCAAAGTTACTGATGATTATTCATTCGGTAGCACAGCTCTTTTTGGTCAGGAAGAATCTGGTAGCAGTGGTAAGGAACAGGGTTATGATCACTTCATTGATATAACTGCTGGTGGAAATTTTAACAACCCTGATCCTCACTCTGCAAATTATGGTTTTACTGCAAACTGTGAAAACCAGATGTCAGATAATTTGTGCTTTGAACTCAATGATTTGCAACACTTTGATCCCACTGACTTAGAAGAGATGGACATTTTGCATCAATTGGCTTTGCTTAGTGTAAGAACAAGCAAATTCTACAAAAGAACAGGGAGAAAATTCCCAGGGTTACACGGGAATTTAAGGGTGGGGTTGGATAAATCGAAAATCAAGTGTTACAAGTGCAATAGGCTAGGTCATTTTGCTAGGGAATGCAGGAGTCAAACTACTGGTCCTATAATTACTCATCCCAGCTCAAACCCTAGACCACAAAATCAAAGCACTGCTCACTATACCCAATATACCCCTGCAACACATGTTAACACTGCTCACTATGCTGCAACCCCTGTGCCTGTGCATTATGTCCAAACCACTGTTCCACAAATTCTGTACATTCAAACCCCTGTCCCTCAGGCACAAGTGCAACCTGTTGCACCTCAAACAGCTGCTCCAGCAGTGGCACAACCAGATCAGCAAAGCTTTTTCACTCAAGGCTTTGTTGACTGGAGCAGCATGCCTGATGAACTTGGTGATGAAAATTTTGCACTCTATGCTTTTAATGAACCTTCTAATGATGAATTCTGTTTGATGGCATTAGAGTCAATACCAGAGGGAGTAGAAACTGAAGGTGAACAGATAAGTGTTGAAACAGTGGATAAAGTGGCTGAAGCAGTTGTTAATACAGTTGCTGGTGAACTGCTGCTGGAAGAAAATTCAGAAACCCTGATTGAACCACTGACAGATCCCTGGTCCAAAGAGGACAAAGAAGAAGAGGAAGAAAAGAGAGCAGGTGAGATGGAAGTAAGAGCTGATGATGAAGAAAATCATCAATGTGATAGTGCCATGATGGCTGCTGCCAAGGTATCACCTCAAGTTCTTGAAAAACTGTGTTCAGATAATTGCATTATTGCTTTTGCTAACATCAAAGAGGTAAATGAAAACCTTCGGGATAAAATCTTAACTGATGAAGTCAAATTTGAAAGATCTTTAAAAGAACTTAAAAACAAATTGACTGAAAAAGAAAAAGAGATCAGCAGTCTGAAAGAAGAGCAGAGCATTACCAAAACCCAACTCCAAACTATGGTAGAAAAATACCAAGTTTGCAAAAAGGAGTTGGAGTCCACCCAGATCACCTGTGAAAAATGGGTGGAATCATGCAAGGGGTATGAGGTTATGCTTGAAAAACAGATTAAAAGCAATGTGAAATTTGGTGTTGGTTATAGAAAACATGATGATGAAAACACTGATTTTGAAAAATCTGTTCAAACCACTGATGTAACAACTGAGTTCATCCCCACAAACAAGAATGGCCAAGAAGTAAAAATCACTGACAAACTTGGTAACAAAATCACACTTGACAGACCAATGGTATCCTCTACTTTTGAGGAGATTGAGAAATACCAGTTTAAACCCACATGGTCTGATGAGTGTGATATTCTTGAAAATTTCAAGCCCATGGACTTTACAACCACTGATGGTGTTAAAGCTCCAAAAGCTAAAATCATTCCTCTCAAGGACATCTCAACAGAGGTTAAAAACTCTGTTGCAAAGGAGTCCGAAAAGAGAAAGAAGAGAGAAAAGGTCAATAACTTGTTTTGTGAATTTTGTGAGAAAAGAAATCATCTAACAAAAGATTGTTTTCATTTAAAAGCTTATGACCTAAACAAAACAAGTGTCATTGTTCCTGCTGAAAGCTGTATTGTCTGTGGTAAATCAAACCACAAAACTCAAGCATGTGTGTATCTCAAAAACTTTGATGTGAAAAAGAATGAATACACTGCTAAAACATCCTTGAGTCCATCAACATCATCTGTCAAATTCACCAAGAACCAACCACTGTTTGTGCCAGTTCAAACAGCTGTCACAAAATAGCTGAACCAAACATCTGTCAAAAGAGATGTTCAAGTTACTGATGCACCCCCTGCCAACCAGTTCAGAAGAGGTAAGGGACAACCATCTTACCAAAGGATTCCACACATTTATGAGACCTACAAAAGGCCCTCTAAACCTAAAGTGAATAGGCATCCTTTTGGTTATCAGCAGATGATGGGTCAAGAACCCCAATAGTGGTTAGCAAGAAACAGTCCTAAAACTGTCCAAACCCCTGACTTAACCACTATCCATCAATCTGCATCCATCCCAGACACTGTTGAGACTCCATCCAAAGCCTTATTGGCTTTGGAAACCCTAATGAACTAATCCTTTTACTTCATGTGCAGGGAGCTTCTTCCTGCTTAGATAGCCTCTGGTATGTTGATAGTGGAGGCTCCAGGCACATGACTGGATGTAAAGCCCTACTCAAAGATTTCAAAATTCATGGAGGGGGTGATATATCCTTTGGGAATAACAGTAAAGGGAATGTTCTGGGGTCTGGTACAGTACAGTCTGGCAATGTAAAATTTGAAAATGTCAATCTGATAAACAGTTTGAAATTCAACCTCCTGAGTGTTTCACAAATGAGTGACAAGGGGTACGGGTCATTCTTCACAAAGGAGTGTTGTAGGATTGTTGGACCAGAAATGGTCAAAAAGATTGAAGCAATAATAAAAACTGGTCAAACAAAACTTGTTGCTCAAAGAAGTGGCAATGTTTATGTTGTTGATATGTCAAAAGAGTGTCCCCGAGCTGATGCCTGTCTGTTCTCAGCTGCCTCTAACAAAGAGACAGAACTTTGGCACAGAAGACTGGGGCACACAAATCTTAAGACAATCACTGAAATTTCAAAAAATGGTTTGGTAAGAGGCCTACCACAAAATTTTTTTTCATGTCCTGAGCATTGTGTTTCCTGTTTAAAATGAAAACAACATAAAAGCTCTTTTAAGTCCATTGAAGAGTCCAAAACAATCCAGTGTTTGCAAATGCTGCACATGGATTTGTTTGGCCCAGTTCAAGTCATGAGTCTCAAGAAGAAAATATATTGTTTGGTTATTGTTGATGACTTCTCTAGGTTTACATGGACTTTCTTTTTACACTCAAAAGATGAGACTGCAGGCATTTTGCAAGACTTTGTGACACAGGTTGAAAAGCAATTTGACCTTCCAGTAAAAGTCTTCAGGAGTGACAATGGCACAGAATTCAAAAATAAGGAGTTGGATGCCTTCTGTGTGAAGAAAGGGATTATAAGGTAGTACAGCATCCCTAGAACACCAGAGCAAAATGGGGTAGTTGAAAGAAAGAACAGAACTTTGATTGAGGCTGCCAGAACCATGCTTGCTGATTCAGGTTTGCCATTAACTTTTTGGGCAGAGGCAGTAAACACTGCTTGTTATGTCCAAAACAGAGTTTTAATAAACCCCAGGCACAAAAAGACTGCCTATGAAATTCTGTATAAAATCAAACCACTGATCTCATACTTCAAGGTATTTGGCTGCCCATGCTTTATTTTGAACTTAAAAGACTCCATTTCAAAATTTACAGCCAAAATTGATTGTGGTTATCATCTGGGATACTCAACCACTGCCAAGGCCTACAAAGTGTTTAATACACGGACCGAGGCAGTGGAGGAGACCTTGAATGTAAAGTTCAATGAACTTTCATCAATGAAAATCCCAGCAAATCCTGCAGATCTGTTTGATCTTGATAAATTCACCTTTGAAAATACTGCTGTCAAGACTAACAGTGCAGGTCCATCAGAGGATTCAACACCAGACTATGGGTATGAAATCATCATCCCTCAAAGGTCTACTAAAATGGGAAGAGCAGCAGATGTTCAAAACAGCTGTCAAAGCTCAACCACTGCTACTTCAACAGTTGTTGACCAAAGTAGCCCATCAACCACTGCTTCCACATCAACAAACACTGCTGACAAAAGTCCCCAAACAGTGGATAAAAGTCAGCATGTGTCCACACCATTACCTCCTATTCCACCACCTTTTGAAGCCACTGCTGGATCATCAAAGTCACCAGCAGTGGTTAGCTCAGATGATACACATTTGCAGCCTTCACCAACAAATGCCATCATACCATACCAAGGAGATTTAATCTTCTTGAGATCTCATCCACCTGATCAAATCATTGGCAACATCAATGAAGGGGTTCTCACAAGAAGCCAAACCCAAAACATTTGTCTTTTTGCTGGTTTTCTATCACTCCATCAGCCAGTCAAGTACCAAGAGGCACTGAAAGACAACAGCTGGGTAGAAGCCATGCAAGAGGAGCTCCAACAGTTTAAAAGACAACAAGTATGGGAGCTTGTACCACTGCCAGAAGAGGTCAGTCCCATTGGCACAAAGTGGGTCTTCAAAAACAAAACTGATGAAAGGGGCATTGTTGTCAAGAATAAATCCAGGCTTGTGGTTCAAGGTTACAGACAGGAAGAGGGGATTGATTATGATGAAACTTTTGCCCCTGTAGCAAGATTGGAAGCTATAAGACTGTTCCTGGCCTTTGCTGTCAACCACAACATGAAGGTGTTCCAAATGGATATCAAAAGTGCTTTCCTCTATGGTACAATTCAAGAAGAGGTGTATGTGTGTCAACCTCCAGGTTTTGAGGATCCATTTTATCCAGATCATGTCTACAGGCTAAACAAAGCCTTGTATGGCCTGAAACAAGCACCTAGAGCCTGGTATGAAACTCTTTCCAACTTCCTACTCTCAAATGGTTTCAAAAGAGGTACCATTGATAAAACACTATTTCTAAAATGGAGAGGGAAGGATTTAATGATTGTCCAAATTTATGTGGATGACATTATTTTTGGAAGCACATGCAACAAAATGTGTGAAGAGTTTAGGGAACTCATGAAAGCTGAGTTTGAAATGAGTGCAATGGGTGAGCTGCAATGCTTTCTTGGTCTCCAAGTTCAGCAACTGCAAAATGGAACTTTCATTCATCAAAGCAAATATGCTAAAGAACTTTTGAACAAATTTGATATGAATGATTGTAAACCATGCAGCACACCTATGGCAACAAGTAAACTAGTCATGTCTGATGAAAAGGATGAGCTGATTGACCGAACACTTTATAGAAGCATGATTGGGTCTTTATTGTACCTAACTGCATCTAGACCAGACATCATGTTTGCAACATGTGTCTGTGCAAGAAGTCAATCAGCTCCCAGAAAATCAAATCTCATTGCTGTAAAAAGGATCTTCAGATACATAAAAGGTGCTCCCACACTTGGTATCTGGTATCCAGCTAATGGGAATATCAAGCTTTCAGGTTTTTCAGACAGTGACTTTGCTGGATGTCACACCACAAGGAAGTCCACATCAGGAGGGTGCCGGTTTCTAGGTGATTGCTTGGTTTCATGGCAAAGCAAAAAGCAAGCAGCTGTTTCAACATCCACTGCTGAAGCTGAATACATTGCTGCTGCAAGCTGTACAGCCCAACTCCTGTGGCTTCAAAATCAGTTGCTGGATTTTGGTATCACTGCCTTAAAGACACCACTCATGTTGGATAGCCAGGCAGCAGAAAATATCATCAAAAATCCAGTTTCCCATTCAACCACCAAGCACATCGACATCAGACATCACTTTGTGAGGGATTTCTATGAAAAAGGTTTGATTTCTCTGCATCATGTTCCAACTAAAGACCAGCTGGCAGATGTGCTCACAAAAGCATTAGATACTGCCACTTTTGAAAGTTTGGTCTCTAGGATTGGCATGCTAAACATGGAATAACAAGCAAAATCTTGTTTATCTATGAATAAAAGCATTAAAATGTTTTCAGAAAATCAAAAATCCATCCTTAAAAATAGCTAAAAATGAAGTTTTCATTAGAATCCTTAAAAGTCTGCCATAACCACTGCTTGTTCAAAAGTCTGCTCTACTTCAAAGTCTGTCCACTGCTGAAAGCCATCCCCTGTCCTCTCATTTCCTTGATAAACTCTGTTGTTCAAAAGCAGTGTCTTATCCACTGATATGGTATCCACTGATAGTGAAAATCATGCACTGCTTCCATCTTACCGTTGTAACCACTGCCTTCATCAGTATCTTTCATAAAAGTACTGTCCTTCATTTCACCAGGGGTTGGCATGTGGGCAGTACATAGTAGTCAGACCTTTTGTAACCGATGCCACGTCAGCATTCACTTTTCCTCTATAAAACCCCCACTTCACAACAAAAACAGGGTTTTACTGTCGAATTGAATTCTCAAAAATTCTCTTCTCAAAGCAGTTTTTCTTCAAATTCCTTCGCAACTTTCTTCGATCATCATCTCCAAAATGACAAAATCAAAGTCATATGCAAAACCCACTTCCAAATCCACATCAAAACAAGCCTCTCAAAAGGCAAAATCCACTGAAATTCCACACAAACCATCTCACAATCTTCTGGGTCTTCTCACAAAACCCAGCACCACAAATATCTTCAACTCCATCATTGATACCATATCTGCATCGAAGTACAAAACTTTGTTAACAGCAGATGCACCAATTTACTTGACAACCCAAAGAGAGTTTTGGAAGAATGCAACCCTTGAAAAACAAGGTGACACAGTAATCGCCATCAATTCTTCTCTGAAAGGGAAAGCAGTCAAGATCACAACACAATCCATTTCAGAAGTCTTTCAACTCGACGATCAGGAAGGTAAAATTACTTTTCCCAAAAACGAGTTAAAAAATGATTTTCTGGAAAGAGGGTATAATGCAGAAGTGAAAAAGGACACCTTACAAAAAGGTTACTTTCCTTCTGCAATAAGGTTTTTATTTCATACCCTTCTAATGTGTGTTTCAAACAAAACCACTTCTTTTAATGAAATACCATTAAAAATTCAAAATCTGGGATATGCTATTCTTCAAGAAGAAAATTTTAATTATTCCCGGGAAATTTTTAATGTTTTGGTTAAAAATGTTGAAACAAAATCATTCTTACTGTTTCCAAGATTTCTAAGTTATTATTTTGAAAAGAAATTCAGTAAGGATGATATTGCTGTAATAAACCAAGGTGACTCTTTACAAATGCACAGCTTAACTGCTGAAACTTTTACAAGAATGTCAACACCTTGCAAAACACAAGCAGAGGTACCTGAGCAGAATTTAGCAGCTACCACTGCTCCTCAGGTATCTGCTGCTGAGCCCACTGCTCAAGGTGATCAAAGCAGCAACACAACTGCTTTGAAACCCACACCTAAAATCACCAAAAAGCCACAGAAAAAGAAAAATAAAAAACCCCCCAAACCTACCAAAAAGGCAACTTTGGAGGATGAGATACCAGAGCAACTGCATGTGACAAAACAAAAGTCACAAGAAACCACTGCTGCTTCTTCCTCACAACAGTTGGTACAAATATCTCAACCCATAACCGAAACTCCTCCTGCTTCTTCTCAAAAAGAACAGGTTGTACACATAGGGACTCCACACTATGATGCTCTGGAATCACTCGTTTCCATCATCCACAGCCCAATGCCCGGGGCAAATTCTCTTTCTACACCAAACATCACATCCACAATTCCCCCACCAACTAAACTTATGTTGGATGCAATTGATTTGAACCAGGCACTAACCAGTCCTTCTCAATCACCTATCAATGAGAACATGCCTCAACAAATGACTGGGTCTGATGTATCAATCTTTGCTAACCCACCAACATAACCTGAGGAGGTTACACCCCTTGAGTTACAAGTAACTCTTGGTGGTAATCCAAGTGAAGCAGCCACTACAACTGTTGAACCCACTGGTTTATAGTTGGACAGTGGTTACATTAATAAGGCTTCCTTGGAGGCAATTCCTTCCATAGCACCTCTGACATCTACCAGTGGATTCTTTTTGACCACTGGCAACATCAAAAGATTGTCAAGTGTTGAAGGGAGAAGACCCCAGTACCAAGAAAAGGGGGCATCAGTGGTTAATGTTTGGAGTACACTCCCTACTTCAACCACTGATAAAACCACTGCTAGTGGGAAATCAGATGATCCCATTAAATTAGGTGATGGTTTAAAATATTTGGAATTGACGGACCGTGTTGATAAACTGGATACTTCAGTTGCAGATATCAAAGAAATGCTGCAACAGTTGTTGAAGGTACAAAAGATGCAATCCACTGTTGTTCCACCTCAAGCATCTGCTCCACCACAAGCACCTGCTACAAATGAGCTCTGGAACCTCTTCCAACCTTTTCTCCAACAACAAAAAGAAATGGCTGATCAGCAACATGAAATACATGTCCAAAAGCTGAGAAACATAATGGAGTCTAGGTTCAAGAACACATAAGCAGACATCAAGGCTCCCAAGGCCCATTTATTGAAAACCACTGGCACTGCTCCTCCAACAGTTCTCTTTATTGATCACCTTCCCCCAGATAATGCCAAAAAGAGGGAGAAAATTCAGGAGTGGAAGAAGAAGGGAATAGATGATGGTCTCTACATTGGACCAGAAAAAGATGCTATGACCAGAAATATTCCTTTGCCAGATGGTAGCAAAAAGGTTGATGTTACCCAAAATGCACTTGATGAAGCTATAGCTAGTGTAAAAAGGGACAGAGAGGCAAAGGATATGTCAAGGTGGAATGAGGAGAAAAGAGCTTACATGGAGCTGTATGCGCAAGGTTGTTCTGAGTCAAAGGATGTTAAAAATCCAAAGCTAAAAAGAAAACCCAAATCCATCCCATCCAGACTCACAAAGCATACTCCAAAACCACCATCCAAAAGCCTCCAACATCAAACCTCCACCCAAACAGCTGTTGTAACTCCTGTTGTATCAACTACTGCTGGTATTTCAGAGGTTTCAACATCTGTTATCACTTCAACACACACCACATCAACACACACCACAACTACTGCTTTACCACCACCACCATCACCACCAAAAACAATCTCACCACCATCCCCTCCTGCCAAAAAGCAGAAGACAGCAGATGTTACAACATCTGTTGTAATGACAATAGTGGTTGAAACACCAGTTGTTTCAACAACTGTTAGTCAATCACAAACCACTGCCACTCAAACTACCATCACTGTTCCACCCAAAGCATCATCAGTCCCTCCTCAAACAAAAAGGAGAAGACTAATCCTCAAAGATGATGATACATCTCCACCACCAACATCTTCAAAATCTTTGTCACTTGTCACAATTCCAAAACCCATACCTCTCTCTTCAGCTCAAATTCTAAAGCCATTACCTCCTGCTGGTGTTTCATTTCCACTGGAACTCATAGCTGTTAGGGAAGAAATCAAATCATTCTACTATGAGGATGACCCAGCTAAAAGGAGTTTGCCATCAGTTGAAGGATATCCCAGACCAAACAATATTGAAGAATATTTGAAAATCAAGGCCAAACAAGCAGAGGATATCTCAATAAAAAACCGACAAGGGAAATCTGATAGAGAATTTCAGCAAAACTATCAGTTTCTACTCACACAGATCAGATCTATGGAGCAATTTGCCAAAAATGTATGTCAGCAAATCTCAGAAAGGGCAGATGAGTCCTTGAGAAAAGACTACATTGAGAACATCATGACCTACAAGAAATACAAGGGGGAGAAACACATGTACAAAAACTGGACCATTCCTGAGCTTGAAAAAGAGGCAGCCAGGATTCAAGAAATGATAAAAAATAAGGTCAAGCAGACTCCTCCTGAAAAATTCAAACAGTTTGAAGCTGATAAGGCCTTAGAGTTGAAGAGAAAGAAAGAGGAGCTGATAGCAGCTGATTATGGGTCATAGAATTCTGTGACAAAGTGGGGAGAAGATAGGGTCAGGGCTACCTACAAAAAGTTGGAGGAACTTAGAAAGAAAGATCCAACTGTTCCAAAAAGGCCTGACTATTCCAAAGCAGAGGTCTCAAAAAGACCACCAAAGCTGCAAGTCAAAAGAACTACTGCTCCAGCTGGTGCTGCCATCTACAAAAGAAGGAGTCAAAACCAGTTAAGTGCTGAAACAGTTCAAGATCTGAATGCTGGAAATGTCGTTGTAAAAGAGGGCATTAGATTAATGATGAAAGAAGATC
Organism: Helianthus tuberosus; assembly: GCA_030545235.1. NCBI lineage: Eukaryota > Viridiplantae > Streptophyta > Magnoliopsida > Asterales > Asteraceae > Helianthus > Helianthus tuberosus. The sequence goes on along the minus strand of CM060376.1, from coordinate 172,764,781 downwards.
CTGAATTGGAACAACCTGCAAGTACTGCTCAGACAGTCATCAATAGGCCAGCTTCACCAAACACCTCTTCAAATAAAAATCTCCCAAGAAACCCACCAGGCTCAAAAGTACTAAAGTGGGAAACTGACAAACAGACCCATGTATTGACTATGTTCAGGTCTGGTGGAGAAGTGAAGAAAATATCAAGGGAACAAGCTCTTGGCCTGAGTCTTGAAGATATGCAGGATCTCCTTGATCTTCCACTTGGCAAGGATGAAGATGACATAGATGCCCTAGACTTTGAGTTACAACTTAAAGGTCAGATAAGGGAACTGTTGATGAGGCAATAAAGTTCCACAATAATGAAGAGTTTTGGCATTATCTGTTCCAGGGGGAGATTGTTGGGATTGAACCCTATCAGAGGAACAGATAATTAAAGCCAAAACTGGATCAGAGCAGTGGATCCAGAATAAGCAGATGTTACATACAAGTCTCTCCCTTTGAAAGTGATTTCAACATCTGCTGACCTCCTATCTACTGATCTTGCAAACTACTGACCTCCAAACTGCTGATCAAGTAAAGGCTGATGAAAGACTAAAGCTCTGCTGTTCAATCTACTGCCTTGAGTCAAGCACTGCTGATCTGGACAAGTACTGCTGGGTTCACAGCAGTGGAAGGTTGAAGCAGTTATTAGATGTCTTTTATGTAATGTAATGTAATAGCAGTAGTTAGCATAGCAGTGTTTGTATTGATCAGAGGTTAGAGTTTGTTAGGAGGTTAGATGTCACTTTCATGGTGATGTCAGCTTAGATGCTCAGTGGTTTGCTAGTGCCTATAAATAGAACAGTGCTCTGTACTGTTCTATTAGCTCTTTGCAAAATCGTCTTCTCTGCACGAACAAACACTGAGCTCTGGCTGAGGGGGAGTTTGTATTAAACATTGCATTGTAATCGTTGTTGAAATTAAATTCAATCTTTCGGTTCTTTGTGAAAAGTGTTTGATCAAAGCAATACTCTCGTTTGATTGTATGCAAAGTTTGTTTCCATCTTATTTCCGCTGCACAACTCATCCATCTTCATTCTAATTCAAACGAAAAATACAATCAAAACCAAACTCAGATCCAACACCTATCTACAATCACCCAGATTGTATCATTTCCTTTCTTTGTTTTGGGTAATTTGGTAACAAAATCCATTGTTATCAATTCCCATTTCCACACTGGCATTTCTAATTGTTGTAACAAGCCTGAGGGTTTCTGGTGTTCAGCTTTGACTTGTGAACAAGTTAAACATTTAGAAACATAGGCTGCTATGTCCTTTTTCATTCCTATCCACCAGAAATTTTTCCTTAAATCCTAGTACATTTTATCATTTCCTGGATGATCGTATATTTAGACTTATGGGCCTCTTCTAAAATACCATGACGTAGGTTTCCTAATTTAGGTATCCACATTCTCTTTTCATGGAATCTCCAAATTCCATCTGTTCCTTGTTTTAATTCTTTCAGCATACCTTTTAATTTTTCAGAATCATCCTTGATTACTGATTCTTGTGCTTCTTTTATCTGATCATTTAAATCTACTTGTAGATTTAATTTGAGAAAACGTACCCTTTTTGGCTTTTCATGATACTTTCGGCTTAAAGCATCTGCCACTACATTTGCTTTTCCTTCATGATACTGGATATCACAATCATAGTCACTAAGCATCTCCATCCAGCGTCTTTGTCTCATATTTAATTCCTTTTGCTTGAAAATATACCTTAAACTCTTATGATCAGTGAATATGGTAAACTTACTACCATAAAGGTAATGTCTCCAAATCTTAAGAGCAAAAATTATGGCTCCTAATTCTAAATCATGAGTTGAATAATTCTCTTCATGATTCTTAAGTTGTCTCGATGCGTAAGCTATAACTTTTTGTCGTTGCATTAATACACATCCATAGCCTAATTTAGAAGCATCACAGTAGACTACAAAGTCTTCAGTTCCTTCTGGTAATGCTAATATGGGTGTATGAGTTAATCTTTGCTTAAGAATTCTAAATGATTCTTCTTGTTTTAATCCCCATTCAAACTTAACAGATTTACAGGTTAGCTTAGTTAAGGGAATGGCTATTCTAAAAAAATCTTGAATAAATCTTCTATAATAACCGGCCAATCCTAAGAAACTTCTAACCTTGGTTGGTGACTCAGGGGTTTTCCATTTAGTAATTGCCTCGATCTTTGTGGGATCCACATGAATTCCTTCATGGTTAACTAAATGTCCAAGAAATTGTACCTGTTCTAACCAAAATTCGCACTTAGAAAATTTAGCATAAAGCTTTTCTTTTCTTAATAAACTTAAAAGTGCGTGCAAATGCTTTGCATGGTCTTCCTTATTCCTAGAATAAATTAAAATATCATATATGAAGACGATTATGAATTTATCCAAATATGGCTTACATATTCGGTTCATCATATCCATAAATGCGGCTGGGCCATTGGTTAAACCAAATGGCATGACAGTAAATTCATAATGTCCATACCTTGTTCTGAAAGCGGTCTTAGGAATGTCCTCTTCCTGTACCTTTAATTGATGATATCCCGACCTTAAATCGATTTTAGAGAAAAATCGAGCTCCTTACAGTTGATCGAACAGATCATCGATTCTCGGTAATGGGTACCGATTCTTAATCGTGACTTTGTTTAATTCACGGTAGTCAATGCACATACGCATTGATCCATCCTTCTTTTTAACAAACAGTATCGGCGCTCCCCATGGCGACGAACTTGGTTGTATAAATCCTTTTTCTAACAATTCGTCTAATTGTTTCTTCAATTCTTGCATTTCTGCAGGTGCCAAACGATAAGGTGCTTTGGCAATCGGTGATGTTCCTGGTATTAAATGGATTCTGAATTCAACTTCCCTATCTGGAGGTTGCCCTGGTAATTCTTCTGGAAAGACATCTAAAAACTGAGATACTACTGGAATATCTTTTAAATCCTTTCCTTTAGTGTTAGTGATTATAGAAATCAAATATACTAATGATCCTTTTCTTATATAACTTGCAGTTTTCATCACAGAGATAAATTTTGTGGATCTAGATGGTTTATCTCCTTTAATTGTGATCGTTTTACCTTTTGGTGAATTTACTTGAATTGACTTTTGATCACATAAAATACTGGCTTTATTGGCTATTAACCAATCCATTCGTAATACAACATCAAATCCTGCCAGATTCATGGGATAAAGATTTGCTATAAATTTCTGATTTAAAATTTCTATTCTTGCTCCCTGCAAGATTTCAGAAATCCTAACGGTTTCTCCATTAGCTGTCTCTACTAAACATTCTTGTGGTAGTTTAGTTAATGACTGATTTAGAAATTTGCAAAATGATGTATTAATAAAACTTTGGTTTGCACCAGAGTCAAATAATACTTTAGCAAAAATATCATTAACTAAAAACGTACCAGCTATGACATCTGGAATCATCTTAGCTTCATCTGCAGTCAGGACAAATGCTCTAGCATTTTGAGTATTCTTGTTGTTTGTGGCTGGAGCTAATTTTGGGCAATTAAGATTGATATGATCTTGTTCTCCGCAGTTGTAACATACCCTGTTGTTAGCTTTCTTCCTGCAATTTTCTTCCTTGTGTCCCGATATTTTGCAAAAGTTACAGTATACGGAGCATTTTCCTAAATGCTTTCTTTTGCAATTCTTACAGTAAGGTGCAGAAGTAGAACCTATATTTTTCCCACGATTAGAGTTTCCAGAACGAAATTCTTGTGTGAGTTTCTGGGTTAGGTTCCTTCTTTGACCCTTTTCTCGGGTACGAACTAATTCATCTGTCAAGGTGTTTGCTAGTTCTACAGCTTCTTCTATGGTTTGAGGTCTAGCTGCCTTGACTACGTGTCTTATCTCCCCAATTAATCCCCAAATATAACGGGAGATTAACACTGGTTCTGGTGAAGCAAGAGTTGGCACTATTTTAGCATATTCAAAGAATATTTTAGTGTATCCCTTACTATCCACACCAGTCATCCTAAGGTTTAGGAATTTGTTTGCTATCTGTTCCTTTTCATTGGGTGGGCAGAATTTCCTTTCTACCTTGTTCTTAAATTCTTTCCATTCCATATTGTAGGTTCTATCACTTCCTCTTGATTGGAGGATAGTGTTCCACCATTCTAACGCTGAATTCTTAAACAGATTAGAAGCAAACATTATTTTATCTTCTTCGACACACTTGCTTATCCTTAAGACTGCCTCAGTCTTCTCTATCCAGCGTAAGGTTGCAATGGCCCCTTCGTTGCCTGAGAATTCCATTGGTTTACAAGACCAGAATTCTTTATAAGAACAACCGTAAGACACGGTCCTTCTTCTTTTGGGAATAGGCATTTCAAGTACAGGTCCATTGTTCACGTTGTTTTCTGGTTCGATTGGTCGCTTACTGCTATGTTTACTTTTATTATTCGCTTCTTGAATAGTTTAAATAATAAATGGCATTGCATCTATAATTCCTTGTGCCACTATATGTTGAACAGCACTATTATCCATTTGGTTTCCATTATTATTGATGCTTGGATTCTCATTAACCATGTTAATGTTACTCTGGTTATCATTATTCAGATTTCCTTGATTTCCTTCATCGGCCATCTGAATTTTAAACATTTGCCCCATATTAGTATCATAAAATAATATTTAATATAGTTAATCACAAGTCACGCAATCTAGCCAAAAAACGTCGATCATTGCGACTGGTACTCTATTTTCATATACTATGCGTCTATTACACACTAGTACTGAAATAAAGATTACAATACCAACAGAAAGAAAATTACACTAATAGTATTATGCATCCGTACACACATAATTTTATTTTATTTTATTTTTATTTTATTATTATTATTACTATTACCATTTCTACCATCACATTCACGGGTATGGATTCATCCAAAAATCCATATTGCGCTCATCGTATTTCCATACGAGACGCTCTCCCACCTGTCTCATTCTCTCACTGCTTTCTAAAATTTGCTCTCCAAAAGTCCTAAGTTCTTACACGTTTTCTGCACTCATTGGGGGTGCAGGTTCTAGGACTGGGTTCGGAATCTGGGGTGCGGGTTCCTGATATGGGGGTGAAAGTTCCTGAAATTGGTAAGGATCCTCTAAGATCTCCCTAATGTAGTTATCATGGTAATAGGGATCTAAAGGGTCCATACCTGGGTAGGCTCCTATGTTCTGTATGGGTGTGTCCTCATGTATCGGGTAATGTTGCACAAAGTCCCTATTGTCGTCCCACCAGGGGTCGGAATTTGGGTCGAGGGGGTTTGGTGCAGGTACCCTAGGGATCTCTTCTGGGTTGAAGTCATGCATCTCCATTTGGTTTTCAGGGTTTTCTATCTCCATGGGTTGGTCTGGGATTAGTGGTTGTGGGGCTACTAGTTGTTCCAGACTTGGGTCAGCAGCAGTGGTAGCTAGGATATGGAAATTGGCTAGGCTTCTATTAAGCATATCCTGTGTATGGGCATCGGTCTCTCGTTTAGCGGCTGCTAAAACTCTTTGTTGTTGCAACTTTCGCATTCTCTTCCTACGTGCAAAGGCTTCCTTACTGAACCATCCTCATTTATTATGAGGGAATGGCTCTTCTGACTGAGCTTTAAAAGCAAACACTCCTTCTTCCTGATCAGCAGAATACCCAGAAAGGGCAGGCTGTGATGAGGTACCTTCACTCCTAGGTGAATCAGACAACTGACGATTCATGTCTGAGGGTCCTTGATCACTCATACTGTGAACTAACAAATAGTCAAATAACACATAACAAATAAATACAGTTATGCACTTATTTCCGTAATTTATTTCCTAACACAAAATTTAAAATTTTAAGTGTCAGCAGAACACTTCTTTGGTTCAGACCAGTGGCTAGGCTCTGATACCACCTTCTGTCGCAACCCCCGATCCCTTATCTGTCCCGGGAACGGGCGGACGCGAACTCAGAGTTTGGTGGTATCAATTGTTTAAATCTTGCAGCGGAAATTACATCAGGACCGTAGTTAGGAAATGTTTATCAGAGTAACCACCATATTTAATATTAATACTCACATGGGCAAAACCTAAGTTTCTTATTACAATACATTTATAGGGATAAACCCTATTTAATTGAATTTAAAACATCGTCATTTAGGTAACTTTTATAGCCACATTTTTACTAAGCCTTCAGTGCTCTCCAGCTGGCTTTTTACTAATTGGCTGTCACATTGGGTTACCTGAAACGCGTTTTAAAAACATTTGTCAGTGGGAAATACTGGTGAGTGAATCCCAGTTTAATCAAGAAACATTTTATCAATTAAAACATTATTGAGAGCGATCACATTGTTTATGTCTACACAATTACTCATTCAGTACTGTCAATCCTGACTTGTGGGTCATATTACACATTGGCTAACTCGTCGTCCAATGGTAACGTACTGTCATCCCCGACTTTACTATACGCAATAGTAAATTTTGTATACAAAACCCCAACATACCGGCAGTAATTGAAGAACTACAAAGACTCAATCACTGCTTAATCACATTGTAAAACAATTAAGGTTTTGTAATATATTACAAAAAGGTTAACAAAAAGAGGATAAACTCACATTGCTATCTTAGACTTCGCGTAAGGGTTTCCTGGATATAATCTATAATTTATACAAATGTACATAGGTTAGTATCATAACCCTTTGAAAATATTAGTGATACCCTCCCCGAGACGGCATTCCAACAACTACGTCGGGCAGAACCACGACAGTTGTTACGGAACCCTAAATCAATCGGGCAGCATATCTATTACGAAACTGGGGTTATAATACTTACAACGGGGCAGAACCTTGCTAATTAGGGGGTATAATACCAGCTTTATAATGCCTATATTCAGAAATTGTGATTGAGAATGAAAGAAATGAACGACGGAAAACAAAAACCCGTTGCCTGCTTATATAGTGCTGAAATCTGGTCCTCACGCGGCCCGCGTAAAGAACAGACAAGGGTTATGCGGCCCGCGTCAACCCTGGTCAAATGTATAGCTTGTCCCGGTCATGATCTAGACCCGCCACGATGATGACACGTGTCATCACCGGGCTGCGCCACTATCCTGATCTCTCGCGGCCCGCGTTAACTTAAACGGGGTCTTACGCGGCCCGCCTGAACTTAAGAAAACTAACGAAATCAGGTTCTAACCTTCATACCGCCCGCGTAAATGTTGGGGTGGGTCTACGCGGCCCGCCTCAGCTTAAAATTCAGATTTTATAATTATTTTTAATGCTATACTATATTTCGGGCTCGGTTTTCACATACGGGGTGTATTTAAAGACGTATTGGGACAATTAAAATATAATAGGGTGTCGGAAATATTTATGAGAGTGTCGGTTTTACTGAGGGTTGTTACACATTTTTCATCAAAACCTAGAAAACCTACGACCTTCTTCCATCCATCACCAAAGAAATAACACTTGCTAATACGATCCTTTTCAATAAAAACATCAAACCAATTCCACGCATTGATATAAACCTTTATCGCTCCCTTCAGCTTAGAAACACCGATAGTGTTCATCACAAAATTGGTGGGTAGAAGCTACAATAAAAAAAATGTTAGCATTAACATCCTTAAAAATAATCTACTTTATTTAAAAATATGAAGAAATAGATATGACTATAACTTACCAAACGTTCAATTGTTTTTTCATTAACAAAATGGTAGAAAGACTCAATATACTTTTTATGCACAAAAGATGAAATAGCACTGAACATAACAAACTTTTGCTGACAATGCTGATAAGGTGCAACCTTCATAAAAGGTGTCAGCAAAAAAGTATATGGCATGATTTTCCTAAATACAAGCACCGTTCCTTCGGATAAAAAAGATCAGCAACAACTTTTTCCCAGCCTTCCATGAAAGCAAAACGACCATTGTGTCCGGCAAAATTAACCAACCAAGTCTTATCATTCACACACCTTGTGACAACATTGTTATTATTAACAACAGATGATAACCATGTCTTGCAAAAGATTTCAGGTATAACCTGTAAGATAAACACATACGCAATCAATCAATGATAAGCATTTCAAAATACGTATTAGTAAAACAAATTAAACATGAATTTAAAGTATAAACATTATAACAGTACCAAGAATTCCTTGGTGACTGATGAAAAACACTTGTAGAAAGACATTCTCCCTCTTTTCCTGTTGAATCTAAAAAAAGAAGACATCCATAATGATACAAAGTTCAAAATATTTAAAAGTTACAATGATGAATCCCGAAACAAATAAGATGAAAATGAAAATAAAAAACAAAAAACATAAATGCAGGATTTTATATATCCCTGAAACAGAGAATATCTACTGAAACAGAGAATGTCTGTTGAAACAAACAACCTCTGCTGATAAACACAAAGACTGTTCAACCAAACGTCTGCCAAAGAGAACCTCTGCTGATGAATACAAAACTATGATGAAGCTAACATCTGCTGTGTATGAACAGAAGATGCAGTTTAACAGAGGATGTTTAACAGAAGAGCTTTAACAGATCATGATCAACAGAGGATAAGGTCTGTTGAAGCAAAGTCTGTTCAACAGATCCTAAGGTATTCGTAAGACAAATTAAACATGAATTTCAAGCATAAACATTAAAACAGTACCAAGAATTCCTTGTAAGTATTACTCAATAAATCTTGAAAACAAAGAACATAAAATCGGGATTTTATATCTCCCTGAAACAAAGAATGTCTACTGAAACAGAGTATATTACTCGCACAAAAAGAAAACTTCTAAAACTGCATTGAATAAACCCTAACGATACTATATAACTGAGAATCTGGATTTTATGATAAACACTAACATCGGCTAATATCTATGCCTGGATTTTTTTTTCCAAATAATGATCCTTTGACATGTTCTCCATAAATAATTGTTGGTGCATGTTATGTGACAACAGCTGTGGATTGGTCTTTGGATATTAAACAGAAGATTGGACTATGAAGACTTAAAGATTTCGAGATTATCAAGCCCAATCAAGTCCAAGTTTGTATGAAGTTTATTAGGTCCGAATTTAGTATGTAAATTGTATACGGGCCAGAGCCCAATTCGTGTATGGGAGGTTGTAGTATATAAACAACCTCTTGCTACATGTTTAGGGTTAGACTTTTGGAGACTTTCAGGCAATTGAGAGAGAGTTCGAATACACAGAACATTGGCTGTGAGTTCGTGGAGATCTTTAGTGATTGTAAAAGTTTTCGTTGGATAATCATAGAAGATCAGTTGGTAAACCGTCTTGTGTTTGTGTTTCTGTTTGATAGGTTTATCAAGGGGATTCCACACCCTTGGTAGATTGTCAGTTTTGTTAAGATCCATACGGGATAGGGACCTACAATAATACAACTACTTAACTAAATCCTTTTTCAATTTGTATTCGTAACTGTCTATAATGGTATATCCACAATGATTCGATTCATTTAAGACTGAAAAAAGACTACAAACTTCATCATAAGTTGAATGTACATACCTGTTCTTAGTAAATCAACAATGAAATCGGTCGATTGAAGTCTGTCATAGAAGAAGAAGGCGATGAATGTTGAACCCTAGATGAACACGGTGATGAAGAAGTATTTTGGATGAAGATTTGAAAGATGATAGTTGTTGATGTGTAATAATGGTCTGTATGCACAGAACTGTTAGTTCCCCTAAATTTAAACTGATTTAACATATAGTTACACAAATACCCCTCATTGATTTATGATATTTACATAAGGGTAACATAATGCGTAGTTAATTAAAACTAAATATATTAAAATTAAGGGATAAAATTGTAAAATTTATACTATATATAAATATATTAAAATTAAATATGTTAAAATAATTATATAACCAACACTTTTGTAACTAAGTGAATGCTGATGTGGCAGTAGTTACAAATATCTGATGGCTAACATATGTCCACATCAGAACCTTTCTTGTGATAATGGATGACAGTTGTCTGGAAACCTCTGTTGGCCAACAACATAAGTTAGGAACAACATAAGTCAACAGTCGTTAGCATAAACAGAAGTTATGATTGTCGTGACAGTTAAGGTGATCACAATGGAAGAAGATAAAATAGAAATGGAAATATATGCAGCAGAATAACAAACTTTTTTCTCATAAGAATGAGAGGAATGCTTTATGATCATGCTTTTAACCTAAGCAACTCTAATAATGGATGACAAATTGTTTGGAAACCTCTGTTGGGCAACAAAAGAGGTTGGAAACAATAGTAAATCAACAGTCATTAGGATAAACAAATGTTATGACAAAAGACAATACCTTTCAGCAGTTGTTTTCAGCAGTGGTAAATGAACAGTCGTTAGGATAAACAGTTGTTTCATAAGAATGAAAAGAATGATGAACAGTCGTTAGGATAAACAGTTGTTCGTTAACATCTGTTGACCCATAGCAGACCTTTGTGGCTTATTTCAGACATTCTACATCAGCAGATGCTCTCTTTTGCCAGACTTTAGCTACAACAGACCTTTTACAACAGCAAGTATTGACTCTTTGTAATTTGGAGGATCAAATTCTTCAAAAAACTCTTATTGATGATCAAGTTTTATACATTATTTTGTCTTTACACTCATCTGTTCACCCTTAAACCAACCTTTAATCCTATTAAACCTCTGTTGACTTACCAAACATCTGTTCACACACAATTCAACATCAACATAATCTAAATCAAACTCAGACACAATTACACATCTACATCAATATCGGTCTCCAATCCTCAGATGATATTCAAAACAATATAATAATACTTACGCTTGCTAAAATAAGTAAAAGTAAAATGAGACAACAAAGATTAAAATTTATTCATTTATTCAGCAGTAGTAAATCAACAATCATTAGGATAAACAATTGTTTCGTAAGAATGAGAAGAATGATGTCAGCATCATGCTTATACAAAGATTACAATTTCAATGTTCACCTAGTGAGCAACATCTAATAGCCTAACAAACTCCCAACATCTGGTATTAGCCTAACCACTGCTACTATGAAAACCTCTGTTGAGCAGCATATTTTAAATAGAATATGTTGTTCATTAACATCTGTGGGCCCATAGCAGACCTTTGGGACTTCCGACATTCTTCATCAGCAGATGCTCTCTTTTGCGAGACTTTAGCTACAACAGACGTTTTACAACAGCTAGTATTAACTCTTTGTAATTTGGAGGATCAAATTCTTCAAAAAACTCTTATTGAGGATCAAATTTTATACATTATTTTGTCTTTACACTCATCTGTTCACCCTTAAACCAACCTTTAATCATATTAGACCTCTGTTGACTTACCAAACATCTGTTCACACATAATTCAACATCAACAAAATCTAACAAACCCTAAAATCTACTATTAACCTAACCATTGTTACTATAAAGACCTCTATTGGGCAGTATAATTTGAATATCATCTGTTGTTCTTTAACATCTGTTGGCCCATAGCAGACCTTTTCTTCTTCAGACTTTCTTCATCAGCAAATGTTCTCTTTTACCTTTTATAGCTACAACAAACCTTTTCCAACAACAAATACTGATGTGTTTGTAATTTTGAGGAGCAAATTCTTCAAAAAACTTTTATTGATGATCAAATTTATACATTATTTTGTCGTTGCACTCATTTGTTCACCTTAAACCAACCCTTAATCCTATTAAACCTCTGTTGACTTACCAAACATCTGTTCACACACAATTCAACATCAACATAATCTAAATCAAACTCAGACATTAAATAAGTAAAAGTAAAAAAGCAACAACAAATATTAATAGGAAAACAATTGCTAGCATTTATTATTGACATTAAAATATCAACAATTAGATAACATACTGAACAATGAAACTTTCAAATCTAACAATAACAACAAGAATTAAGAAATTTTAGCTTCAACTCCATCGATTGATGAACCTCTCGCTGTATATCCTTGAGCACCGCCATGAACCCCACGTCTCTATCACTGCACTCTGTATTACCGACAACACAAAGGTCACGGACGGAAGTTCAAGGCATCCACATCAGGTTTCTGGAAACCTGCTCTCTCGTGAACAGACCAACATGTAGTCCATCAAAACATCTCTTCAGCTCTTGAAGAGTAGCCCTATCCTCATACACCTGTTCCTTAATTTTCCTGATAAAGCGATGCTTTAAATCATTAGACCCTGCAGAAGTGTATGAGGCCATTGTAACTTATATATTACTCAATAATGTGAAAGAATGTTATCTTCGTAGCAAAACGTAATAAAAAACAGGTGAAGTGGCAAGGTGTTTATATAGTGAAATATCTAACAACCCAAGAGATCAGATTTAAGCTCATTGCACACTTAATAATCCAACCAAGCAAAATGTGTAATTTTAATATAAACATATAAATTTATATTTCAAAACACCAGCCTTTTTGTTAGGGATAGAATTTTATAGCTTATGGATCACGGATCCTCAAGTGTAGCTTGGATCACGGATCCTCAGTTCAGTTTGAATTAAGGATCCTCAGAAGATGCTGCAAGGATAAGGATCCAGGATCCTCATTATTATCCTAAACTAACAATTGTTTTCGTCATGTTTTAACTTGTTTTGCAGGTGTATTCGAATGAGACTTGGTCCAACCGAGATTCCAGGGGAATATACTTGGTATTTTTGCACGTGCATTACCTCCATGACCGTTGTGATGATCGTGGGGAAGCTAGCACCATTTTTGGATAGTTTGTTATCATAGATAGTTTCTAATTTTAAAAGGGGATACAAGCTTGATTTAGATATAGATAGCAACACATATATACACAACACTCTCGAACTCTCTGCATTCACTTGGCGATTATACACTTACACACTAGCAATCATTGTACCAAGCTTGATATCATCCCAAGTTGTAAACTTTGTTTATCTAATATAGTTGGTGATCGGTAGTTTCCATCACCCGAGGTTTTTTATGCCGGAGATCATTCATTGATCAAGGGCTTTTTCCTCGTACAAATCCTTGTGTTCATCATTCATTTCATTTATTTGTTGTTCACATATTTGTCCAACTAATCAAGCATCATACCTCACAAAAATCATATTTGGTTACATTATCCTTGTGTGATTTTTGACCAAAACAGTTTGGCACCCACCGTGGGGCAATCGGTGCTTCATTCTTGAAAAATCTTGTTCATTTCATTCATTTCTGTTCATTACCTTCAACCACATGGCTTCTCATGCGAAGAACACTTCAAGCTCCATGCCGACGATCACCTCTTCACAGAGCATTCTACCTTTGCCTCCTGTTCCTTCTGGATCCCAGAAGAATGCTGAGAATGCTGCGAAAAACATACCGCCGTTTTCACAAAAGCAACTACTGCTGTTTCTTCTGGTCCTACTAACATTGATCTTTATTCTTTGATTTTGCAGATGAAGGATTACATGCAGCAGCAGGACAAAACTAATGACAGGATCCTTCATGAGATTGATGAAATAAAAAAATTGAAGAGATCAGCGGAGGATCACTCTCCATTGGTGCCTAGATCACTGAATTTCAATACTCCAGCCACAACTACCCAACATTCCACAGCATCAGGTGTCCAGTACCAGGGTGGATCATTGAGTATGCATTATAGATCATCAGCGATGACACAGGCTCAAGGATCCTACTTCCAACTTTCAGGATCCTCTCTTTAGCCTCAAGGATCCTCCTTCCACCATCAAGGATCCTTCTCCAGTTCAGGAGGATACATGGGGACGCAGTCAGTTCAAGGATCCTACTCTCAGTATCCAGGATCCTCATCTCAGGTTCAGGGATCCTCATCCCAGGCTCACAGATCCATGGAATATCCTCCAAGACCTCCAGCGTCGGTGTATCAAGGATCCAACATCTTTCAGGATCAAGGATCCTTAAGGAGTCTACAACCCAGAAGGTCAGAGATTCATTTGGGAGACTTCATCCACATGCAAACTATTGCTTCATCTGGTCCCTCGATCATACCAGAATCACATCAATTTGGATTCACATCTGGAACCCCAGCCTCAAATCAATCAGGAGGTAACACTTTAAATACATCTTATCATACTAAACATGGCTTTGTGCAGGAACCAGGAATCAACCAAGCTATGGCTAGAGAGTTGCAAAAACTCAAGGATATGATATCCAGTGTTCCAGGAGTGGTTAAACCCATCCCAGAGATTCTGGATGGGAGTAACAGAATATCTCGTTTTGCACCACCTATATGTGATGTAGAGATACTAAAGAGATTTCAAACACCAAATATGAAGCTCTATGATGGTACAACCGATCCAGAAGAGCATGTAGCTCATTACAGGGAGAGAATAGAGATCAACCCCATTCCTGAAAGGTTAAAGAAGCATGTCTATGCAAGGGTTTCGGATCCACACTGACAGGATCAGCTCTTAAATGGCTGCTAAGTCTTCCTCCTTACTATATTACTTCATTTCCTAATCTAGTTAGCTTGTTCAATAGCAAATTTTCATGTAGTAGGAGATTTGAACAATTAACTAGTGACTTATATAGGGTAACTCAAGGTAACAATGAATCACTAAGAGATTATATAACTAAATTCAGTAGAGAATCCTTAGAAATTCCCAACTTAGATATAGCAACAACTGTAGAAGCTTTCAAAATGGGTTTACTTAAGGATTCACAATTCTATGATGATCTTGTTATGACACCTTGTAGGAACCTTGATGAAGTAAGAACCAGGGCCCTTAGATTCATCCGTTTAGAGGATGATAAAAGGATCCAGGAGAGACTGTCAGGATCCTCAAAGCAGGAAAAACAAGGATCCTATTTTTGGAATGTCACACCTCGATATTTCCACGTATTACCGGTGGGCCCGGTGGGGAGTATCGTGACGTAGTTGATATCATCATAGTCAATAATCACAGTTTAAATGCACAGCGGTAGTCTAAAAGTAATTTATACAAACTGAGTTTAAAGTAACATAAAATATTACACAACGATATGTAAGAAGATCCACAGGCGGATCAAAACAAAAGAAGTATTGTTCAACAGACCTAAAGTGATAAAAGCTTGCAGGACTCTTTATTTAATCACTCAGGAGTTCCAGCCCATTACGCTTAGTACCTGCACTAAACCTTTTTGAAAATACGTCAGTTTACACTGGTAAATACAATTATCTGACTCTTTTGAAAATTATTTATAAAAATTGATTTGGATGTACAAGGCATAAAATCTTTTATAACTTGGGACAATTATTTAAAAATAATCTTGTATACAGATTTACATGTTTGTCGTCCATTTAAGACCCGGTTAGAAGAGCCGGATTAGATTAATTGACATATCACAAGTATATGCCCACAAGAGAGTGAGATACCGTTTATACATATGCAACTGTCAGGTGTATGCCTACACCCCGTGCTTAAGTCGTGGCCATTTCTAATAAATGTGCCGAGGATATCCAGGACATGGTCATTAACCCCCCAAAGGCATTGCATCAAACAAAATAGATTAAAATGGGTTATGTAAATGTATTAATCACAATCCGATTTAAATAACTACATACCCGACCAAGCGGTATTATTATAATACCGTATCCCAAGCCCGTACAACGGAAACTAAGTTAAAAGTATTTACCTGAGCAAAATATAATTTTAATCTCAGCCGTATAACAATCAGCAAGTGCAAATAGCTTTTACTGGGCTCCTAGATCTGTAACGAAGGTTTTAATAACCTATTAGATTCCTAACGGGTCTTACTTAAGTTTAAACTTAGACCGGTTAGTTTTAATGAAAGGTTTACGGTTCAAAACGCACGATTAAGCGAAGACCGGATTAGAATGTGATTTAGACCCGACAAGTATGAAGACTTGTATAATATGGGTAAACTAAATACATTCTGGATTTTTGAAGTAAAAATGATAAGGTTTGACCCGTTTCGGTTAATTTATGCAAACTAGTTACATAAACCGTACCGAACGCGAATATGCATAACGGGTAACTAAATGAG
The DNA here is from genome assembly GCA_030545235.1 of Helianthus tuberosus. Classification (NCBI taxonomy): domain Eukaryota; kingdom Viridiplantae; phylum Streptophyta; class Magnoliopsida; order Asterales; family Asteraceae; genus Helianthus; species Helianthus tuberosus. The sequence continues at coordinate 172,748,815 of CM060376.1, read as the reverse complement.
TCATGTACAGGTTCCACAAGTTAATATGCTAAAAATGTGTTATGATATCAGTAGGATACCTTCCATTATGCCCAAAACGAATTTAAAACCAATTTAAGCCCCGTAAGGGTATTTTGATCATTTTAAAGTTTATAAAAGAGGTTAAATAGCAATATGAGGTTCTGGTCTAAAATAATCAGTAAAAATATTTTTTTAATAAGTTATATCAGTAAGATATCATGTATTTGTGAAACTTATCATTTATGGCCAAACTATGCACCGCAGGGGCATTTTGGTCATTTCATATATGTTAAAAGGGCCAAATTTGGAAATCTGAGTTCAAAACTTTTACTTACTGTTAAAGTATAAAAATTTGTTCATAACATCAGTAGGTAACAAGTCTTAGGTGCTAAATATGGTTTTAAACCATACTACGCGCCTAAATCGCATAAAAGTCGGTATTTGACGATATTCGGGTTAATTATGGAAATCTGAGATTTTGATCAGCCTCTATTGTTTAAAATAATTTATTTGATGTATAAAATCAGTAGAAAATTGTTTTATATGTAAAGGATGTGTAAAACTTATTTTTTTAGCAAAAAGGGCATAACCGTCAATTACCGAGTCTATGCAAGAACCCTATGTTATGATCAGTTTAAAATTTAACAAAAATTTCCAAAAATCCCTAAGTATTATATCTTATCAGTAGGTGGTAAGTTTGGTGTCAAAAATTGGGTTTAAATATGATTTACACCAAAATTGCCATTTAATTAATAAAAAGCTTTCATTTTACGATATCGCGCATAACTTCTATTTTAGACCATAATCTGATGTCAAACTTTTAGGACGTACTTAAATATCAGTAATAAAGGTTTTTGTCCTCTCACATTTTCAAAAATCTCGTTTTAATATCAAAAGGACATAATGGTCAACTTTTAAGTATTTAACGAAAACATGCAATGAACTAGGATTTCTATGGAACAAGTTGTATAACCTCAGAGGGTTATACTAACCTGTAATATGGTCCTAAAGGAACCCTAAGGCATATCTAAACTAAGTTAAATCGGGTCAGAACTGAAAGTTAAAGCAAAAGTCTACTTTTGCGACTTTCGGTTCCAAACCGAGCCTAAACTCAGAATTGTCGGGTTGAACATGCCTAGACATGTTCTTATATTATTTAGAAAGTTATTTTAATGTTAAAACATGTTCCATAACCTCTGCATTGTTAGTTATGAATTTATTTGTAAAAATTGACCCGTTTTACTTTTTATTATAAAGTTTGACCCTGCAATTGACCAAGTAAAAGTGATAATCAGTAGGTGCCCTTTTGAGGGTTTATTACCTACATAATTACCAACTCATAGCCACTTTCAAATCGAATAATGGCTAGACCGTTTGTGATTAATCACAAAGTCAAAGCTTAATTACGATAACTTTGACTTTCGGTCATTAAGCTAATAAAACTTAAATTTTGGAAGCTAAGAATGCTTACAAGAATACTTAGCACGATTTAGGAACTGAGGAAAGCTTCCTAGAGCTCCAAGGGACTTCAGAGAATGAGTTGTGAAGTAATTTTTCAAATGTGCAAATGAACAAGTGAAGAACAAGTGCCTCATATATGAATTTTGAGTCTCCAAGATCAATCCATATGTCCCTATACTGATCCCAAATGTCCCCATGTGTCCCTAGTGCATGAAAAACCATTTGCTCAGTCCCTGGTATCGAAAACAAGCATGCAAAGACGGTGGAACTGACTAAACCTACAGCTGTGCAGGTTTTCTGTTACTGGCAGTCTTACGCAGGCCGCGTAAGACTTATAAGAAGTCTACGCGAGCCGCGACAATGGGGAAATCCGGTAAATATTTTGCAAACTTTACAATTTCAGTCCCTGGTCCTATTTAATTTTTTTTAACTTTCATTTATTGCACTTAGGATCCCCATAGTTAACTATTAAGGGCCTTGGGTCATATTTTAACTCCGTTAAGCTCCCGGTTAGTTGTAAGATCACCCGAAAAGTCTTGTTTTCAATGAAACTCCACAAAATTACTATCAATTATTCTTGAAAGCGAAATATACAATTATTACAATGTTTTTGGGATCGTTAAAAGGTCACTCAGAGGTAACATTTAACATGTTGACACTTTTAACCCCTATGTTTCGTAAGATCCTTAATTTAAATACAAACGACTTTCTATGTTCGACAATTTATTCGTTAAAGAATACGAACGTCGTGTGAGGTCAATCAGAGGCACAAGAATGGCATGTTGACACTTTGGATCCTTTTACTAACATATTTACATTGTTTGACAATTTTAGTCCCTCCAAATCAATCCATTACACGTTTAAAGTCCATGACACGTGTCTTTATTATATTGGTCGTGATTTTGCGAGGTGTTACATCCTCACCCCCTTAAAAGAAATCTCGACCTCGAGATTTACTGAAATAAATGAGGGTACTTCTGTTTCATTGTGGATTCAACCTCCCACGTGTATTCCGGGCATCTACGGGCATCCCATTTTACCTTCACGATCGGCACATGCTTTTTTCGAAGCTTTTTAACCTGTCGATCCTCGATCGACAAAGGTTTTTCAACGAACTTCAAGCTCTCATCTATCTGCACGTCCTCATGCGACATTGCTAGCGACTCATCGGCTAGACATTTCTTTAAGTTGCAGATGTGGATTACATTATGAATTCCACTAAGTTCTTCTGGCAGATTTAGCTTGTAAGCTACAGTTCCGACACATTCGATGATCTCGAATGGTCCTATGTATCTTGGGCTTAGCTTGCCCTTTTTGCCAAAACGCATCACCCCTTTCCAGGGTGATACCTTGAGCAACACTTTATCACCTACCTCGAATTTTAGAGGTTTATGCCTTTTGTCCGTGTAGCTTTTCTGCCTATCCCTGGCAGCTTTGAGATGATCACGGATCTGAAAAATCTTGTCCGTCATCTCCAGGACTATATCAGGTCCTGACAGTTGAACATCTCCAACTTCCGCCCAACAAACCGGTGTTCTACACTTTCTTCTGTACAAAGCTTCAAAAGGTGCTGCTTGAATACTCGAATGATAGCTATTATTGTACGAAAATTCAATCAACGGGAGATGGTCATCCCAACTCCCTCCTAAATCAATAACACAAGCTCGTAGCATATTCTAGAGTGTTTGTATCGTACGCTCGCTTTGGCCATCCGTCTGGGGATGATAAGCAGTGCTGAAGTTTAATCGAGTGCCTAACGATTACTGAAAGCTTTTCCAAAAATGCGATGTGTATCTTGTATCCCTATCAGAGATAATAGACACTGGCACTCCGTGGAGAGATACAATCTCATCCACGTATAGCTGAGCTAACTTGTCGGAGCTGTGAGTTTCTTTAATCGGGAAGAAGTGGGCTGACTTAGTCAACCTATCGACTATAACCCAAATAGTATCATTTCCGTGCTTTGTCTTTGGTAACTTTGTGATAAAATCTATGGTTACCATTTCCCATTTCCAGGTGGGAAGTTCAGGCTGTTGTAGCAAACCTGACGGCTTTTGATGCTCTGCCTTAACTTGTGCACACGTCAGAAATTAGCCACATAAGTGGCTATAGATTTCCTCAAACCTATCCACCAATAATTTGCCTTTAAATCCTGGTACATCTTATCACTGCCAGGATGAACGGAATATTTGGAGCTATGGGCTTCTTGAAGAATCACATCCCTAAGTCCTCCATAGATTGGAACCCATATTCGTCCATTCAATCTTAGGATTCCATCCTTGCCATACGATAATTGTTCAGCAGTTATGCCCAACTTCTCATTCCGATAGTTAGCTTCTAATACAATTTCCTTTTGAGCGGCTAACAACCTTTCATTCAAACTGTTCTTCAATTCACTGCTTTTGGCATTGATTCTAATAGGCTTAACCCTTTCTTTTCTGCTCAAGGCATCGGCGACTACATTCGCTTTGCCTGGATGATATCGGATTTCACAATCATAATCGTTTAATGTATCCATCCATCGACGCTGCCTCATGTTAAGATCCTTCTGGTTAAACAGGTGCTGAAGGCTCTTATGATCAGAATAGATCACGCACTTAGTTCCGTACAAATAATGCCTCTAAAGCTTCAGTGCGAATACAACGGCACCCAACTCCAAATCGTGGGTGGTGTAATTCTTCTCGTCCATCTTCAATTGTCGGGAAACATATGCAATAACTTTGCCCTTCTACATAAGCACACATCCCATACCTGTGTGCGATGCGTCGCAATAAACCACAAATTCTTCAATTCCTTCTGGCAATGTCAACACAGGTGCATTGCTTAACTTCTGTTTAAGAATATCAAAGGATTCTTGCTGCTTGGGACCCCAGTCAAACTTAACATTTTTGCGAGTTAACGATGTTAATGGTGCAGCAATCCTCAAAAAGTTTTCAATGAAACGTCTATAATAACCTGCTAAACCCAAGAAGCTGCGTATCTCAGTAGGAGTTTTAGGCTCTTACCAATTCATAATCGCTTCAATCTTAGCGGGATCCACCTGGATACTACGCTCGCTCACCACGTGTCCAAGAAATTGGACTTCACGAAGCCAAAACTCGCATTTAGAAAACTTGGCGTAGAGCTTTTCTTGCTGTAGGAGTTTAAGGATACACCGAAGATGTCTTTCATGATCGGCTTGACTCTTCGAGTAAATAAGAATGTCATCAATGAAGACAATGACAAACTTGTCCAAGTACGGCTTGCAAACGCGATTCATGAGATCCATGAACGCTGCAGGTGCATTAGTGAGCTCGAAAGGCATCACCAAGAACTCATAGTGACCATAACGAGTTCTGAATGTAGTCTTATGCACATCTTCATCTCTGACCTTCAGTTGATGGTAACCTGACCTTAAATCAATCTTGGAGAAATAACTTGCCCCTTGCAGTTGATCGAGCAGATCGTCGATCCTGGGCAATGGATATCTCTTCTTGATTATAACCTTGTTTAGCTCGCGATAATCGATGCATAGACGTATCAAGCCATCCTTCTTTTTAACAAACAGAATCGGTGCTCCCCAAGGGGACGAGCTAGGTCGAATAAAACCCTTTGCCAACAAATCATCCAACTGAGTCCTTAACTCTTTCATCTCAGTTGGTGCCAACCGATAAGGTGCTCTTGCAATTGGTGCTGCTCTAGGAATGATATTGATTCTGAACTCCACTTGCCTATCTAGAGGTAAACCAGGTAGTTCTTCAGGAAAGACGTCTGGATATTCAGAAATAACGGGGATGTCTTCAATCTTGGGCTTTGGTTCATCAATGGTTACCTGTGCCATATAAATGACACAACCTTTCTTCATACACCTCGACGCCTTAAGCAAGGACACTTGCTTAGGTAACCCATACTAAGTATCTCCTTGTATTGTTAACGGCTCACCATAAGGAGTCTTGATTACCACTTGCTTCTTATCGCATACAATTTGGGCTTGGTTACGAGATAACCAATCCATGCCTATCACTATGTAAAATCCTGCTAATTTCAACGGAAGCAAGGACAATGGAGAAGAGTGATTCCTAATGGATATAAAAATCCATCTAGAATGGTTGAAGCAGTCTCTATGGTACCATCAGCCAATTCTACTTCATACTTTATGCTTAGAGTCTTAACAGGCAGATTTAATAACTTACAAAATTTATTGTCTACAAAAGACTTGTCTGCACCCGAATCAAACAATACTCTAGCATAAACATCATTGATAAGAAAGGTACCTGTTATCACATTGTCATTCTGAATGGCCTCCTGAGCATTATCTGAAAGACCCGTGCATTGGTCTTTTTAGCCTCTTCAGGCTTCCTTGCAAACTTGGGACAATTGGTCTTAATGTGCCCCTTCTCGTTGCAACCGTAACAGGTTGCGTCCTTCATCTTTTTGCAATCCAATGTCTTATGTTCCTTGGACTTGCAAATCCCACACCCAATAGGCTTTGACTGTGACTATGATCTTGACCCGAGTCTACATTTCCCGAAATGATGTTTCTGGCAGGTCTTGCATTTGGGTTTCTTACCCGACTGTTGGTTATCCTTTTTAAACCTGGAACTCTTCTTATGATCTGAGTTCCCTTTATGTTTCTTATCAGAACGGTGTGAGTTCTCCTCCTCACATTTCCTCTTCCCTTCATCGGAATTCTTAAGCGATCTCTGCCTGACCGCATCGAGAGTAAAAGATAACGACAAATCAACCACTGACCTGAATGTGGTTGGTCTAGATGCTTTCACACTTGCTTTAATTTCTGGAGCTAGACCTACAATAAAACGAGCTATACGTTTCGGTTCCGGTGTGACCAAGTAAGGAACCAATCGAGACATGGTGTTGAAACTGGTAAGGTATGCCTGACAATCCAAGTTCTTCATGACCAAGGTCAAGAAGTCAGTTTAATCCTTTCCACCTCATGCTGAGGATAGAAATTATCTTTGATCAATGTAACAAACTGATCCCAAGACATGTTGTAAAGTGGGATCTTTCCTGTAGCTTGGATTAGGGACCTCCACCAAGCTAAAGCTTCGCCTTTAAAAGATTGTGAAACAAACTTCACAATGTCCTGCTCGGCATAACCACTAATATCAACCACTGTATCCATCTCATCGAGCCAAGTCATGCAATCAATGGCTCCTTTCTCCCCTGTGAAGTCCCTGGGCTTGCAGGAGATGAAATATTTATAAGAACAGGCCTTAACACGTGGCTCTTGATTGAGCACAATCTTCTTAGACAGGACACTCCTTTGGTTTGATGAGTGATAAGAATCGTCTCTGTGTGATGCGTGCGACTTTGATGGTGGTTTTGAATAAGCTACAGATAGGGTCCTGCTACGAGTACCACTAGATTCTTTGAACTGTTTGTCCATGGCTCGTGTGACAGCATTATCTATCATCGCTTGCAAATCCGCAACTGCCATATTAATCTTGGTGGTATCATTCCTTTCCCTGGGGTGACTGTTAACCTCATCTGATTCAGCCATGTAGCTTGATTGCTACATAAAACAATTGACAATATTTATTCAGAGGTCTTGTTATGATATTGTCATTGTGACAATTCTTTAACCATGGTAAATAAACCATATTGGTTATTTTGTTAGTCATATTTATTTAGGGTTTTCATTATAAATTATCCCTAGTTAAAATTCATTAAAGATATTAGAGTGGCACAAAAGGCCTAGTCACAAGGACCTTTTAACTCATAAGCCTTGATTTTGTAAGATCGGGGCTTTAAGGTTTGAACATAGTTCATTAGCTTTTTTAGACAGGGAGTCGTAGACTACAACTGTCTTTTGTCTTATTTGACAATTATAAGAAGTGTTACGCGGGCCGCGTAAGACTTATAAGAAGTCTACGCGGGCCGCGACAATGGGGAAATCCGGTAAACATTTTGCAAACTTTGCAATTTCAGTCTCTGATTCTATTTAAGTTTATTTAAATTTCATTTATTGCACTTAGGACTCCCATAGTTAACTATTAAGGGCCTTGGGTCATATTTTAACTCCGTTAAGCTCCCGGTTAGTTGTAAGATCACCCGAAAAGTCTTGTTTTCAACGAAACTCCACAAAATTACTATCAATTATTCTTGAAAGAGAAATATACAATTATTACAATGTTTTTGGGATCGTTAAAAGGTCACTCAGAGGTAAAATTTAACATGTTGACACTTTTAACCCCTATGTTTCGTAAGATCCTTAATTTAAATACAAACGACTTTCTATGTTCGACAATTTATTCGTTAAAGAATACGAACGTCGTGTGAGGTCAATCAGAGGCACAAGAATGGCATGTTGACACTTTGGATCCTTTTACTAACATATTTACATTGTTTGACAATTTTAGTCCCTCCAGATCAATCCATTACATGTTTAAAGTCCATGACACGTGTCTTTATTATATTGGTCTTGATTTTGCGAGGTGTTACAAGGAACAACAAATCAAAATCATACAACAAGTCTGGTAATCAAAATGTGCATGATGTGGAGCAAGAGGAGGACGGTGAGGATTATCCTCCTATTTCTGAATATTGCTTTGCTGTTGACAACAATTAACTGATCCTTGCTCTGCAGAATTTAGGTGACAAAGCTAGGTGGCCTAGAAAGAATGACAAGTCGGCCACTATAAAAGACAAATCCAAATGGTGTGCATATCATGAAGATTTTGGCCATCTCACTGATGAATGTATAACACTCAGGAAAGAGATCGGTTACCTGTTAAGCAAAGGATACTTGAAGGAACTATTCGGAAGAAAGAAATCAAGGATCCTGAAAAAGTTCCAGAAAGGGCTCCTGCTCCTCCGGCTGATGCCCAAATTATCAACTTTATCTCTGGTGGATCAGATATATGTGGCACCTCCTTTTCGGCAGCTAAGAGGCATGCAAAAGAGACAAAATTGGAGAATGGGGATAGGTATATTCGAACCTCCATCCTTACACAGGAGAAAGTTATATCCTTTGATGAGGATGACCGTGTAGATATTCAGGATCCTCATCATGATGGTCTTGTCATTACATTGTTTATTTCTAACCATTTTGTTCACAGGATTCTCATAGATGGGGGAAGCTCATTGAACATTATCGAACTCGATGTCCTCAAGAAAATGAACATCCCTGAATCAGAAATTATCCCAAGATCATCAGTTCTTATGGGATTCAGTGGGGAAACCAAGAACACATTGGGGGATATTAAACTTCCTATTTACATAGAGGGAGTTAATTCTTTTCAAAAATTTTGTGTCATAGATTTCTTATCTTGTTGCAATGTTATCCTAGGCAGGCCATGGATACATGAAATGAAAGCAGTTCCATCTACATATCATCAGTGTGTTAAACTCCCTACTCCATGGGGTGTAGTGAATATAGAAAGTGATCAACAAGAAGCCAAGAATTGTTACACTTCATCAATGAAGCCGGCCTTAAGACCTAGGGAGCATAGCAATTAAAGTATCCTCAAAGAGATGTCCTGGAGGCAAGAGAGCAAGATGTTAAGGATATCCTGATGGATCCTCAGGATCCTGAATCCAAAGTTTTTATAGGATCCGGGATCCTCGATACCATTGGACAGGATTTAGTATCCTTCTTAAAAAGGAGAAAAGCTACCTTCACCTGGAAACATGAGGACATGACAGGTATTTCCAAAGATATTATTACTCATAGACTTGGCATTGACAGGTCTTTCAATCCTATACATCAGAAGAGGAGAAAGTTTGCACCTGAGAGAAATGCCATCATCCAAGAGGAGGTAGATAAACTGCTCAAAGCAGGTATGATTAGAGAGGTGAAGTATCCAAGGTGGTTAGCCAATGTGGTTGTTGTTCAAAATAAAAATGGAAAGTGGAGGGTATGTGTCGATTTTACTCATTTAAATAAGGCATGTCCCAAGGATCCTTTCCCATTACCCCACATTGACTCCATGGTGGATGCTACAACGGGTCATGAGTTTTTAACTTTTATGGATGCTTCATCTGGATTCCAACAAATTCAGATGGAACCATCTGATCAAGAGGATACAACCTTTATGACCCATACTGGTATCTATTGTTATATTGCTATGACATTTGGACTAAGAAATGCAGGTGCTACATACCAAAGGCTAGTTAATATGATGTTTAAAGAACAAATTGGACACACAATGGAAGTCTATATTGATGACATGGTGGTTAAGTCCAAAAGAACTGAGGATCACCTTAGAGATTTGGAGGAAGCATTTGATATCCTTGATAGATACAACATGAAATTGAATCCTTCTAAGTGCCACTTTGGTGTAAAAGCAGGCAAGTTTCTAGGTTATATGGTGACTAAAAAGGGATAAAGGCAAGTCCAGAACAAATCAAGGCCATTGTGAACATCGAATCTCCTACCAATGCTAAGGATGTGTAAAGATTGACAGGAAGGATTGCAACCTTGAACAGATTCATCTCAAAGTCATCAGAAAAATGCAAAGAATTTTATAAAATCCTGAGAAAGAACAAAAAATTTGAGTGGACTGAAAAGCATGAGTGTCACACCCCCAAATTCCACACGCGGAGTACCACCGCAGGGAGCGTGACATGGCCAGGATCATGCCACCAATCATATTGAACAATGTATTTAAAGTAAACATAAAACCAAACAACAATATAATTGGTGTCCAAAACAAATTAACTAAGTTCAAGTTATCAGCGGAAGCATAAAGTTTAAAACCAAATCATAAGTTTAAAAGTTTAAATGTTTAACATGGAACCCAACAGTCCATGTCCCACAACGACCTCGACCTCCTGTGCAAGGTCCATCTAAGCACCTAACGACCTGCAAGGCATATAGTAACGAATCAACAACAAAGTTGAGCGAGTTCACAATTGGGTGTTCGTTTTAAGTTGTTTCCAAAAACATTAGTTTCTTTAGCTGGCTTACTTGCCGTGGGGGTTACCCCATAGTTTTAAAAAAAATATGATTAATCCTTTCCTTTTACTCTGGCTCCCAACCATGGGGGCTACCCCATGAATATCCCACTAGACCCGTTACCATATCGACTACTGACTGAGAAAGTTGGGTGCCCCAAGTCAATGTCTATCATCATTGACATGCCCAGATCCATTAGTCCACTCCCGTCCTCTACGGCACGGTGTGAGGCTTGTCAAACCTAATAGCGCTATTTAACTAATGACCCGTTCGCCATTGGCCCGGCGATTAAGTCGATATAAAAATGAGGGACTTAATGATAGAGTTTTTGGTCTAGTAACAATGTTTTCACCCTTCAGTTAAGAGGGTGGAGGTACGTTTCCCATACAAGGAGATCACGCAGGTTCCAATGTTGTCATCCTTCAATTAAGAGGGTGGAGGTACGTATTCCAACCAAGGAGAATACGCAGGTTTCCTTTTCAATCAATTACCCATTCCCAACCACCAGGAATCCCATGCCTTGTAGAAAGTGTGAACTCACCTTAGGTTAGCTCGGCAGATACACAAAAGGTCACTTGAGCTATTTGGGTCAACCACGTCCTAACATGGTTACCATACAAGTCAGGTCTAGGTTCAAGTAGTGCACGTAAGTTTACACATAAGCTAACAAGTTACGAATACATAACGATCCTGGCAAACACATAGGATCATGGCAACTAATTAATCCACACTAGACATGTTAAATAGTGGCATATAGTTCACATAAACATAACCCAACTTGTGCGACCCGAGTGATTGGGCCATTATGGTTGTGCAAGCCCAATCATCTTGTGCGATCCAAAGGATAAAGCCCAATAAACATCCGGCCCAACCTGTTGTGTGATCGGTACAACTTGTGCGACTCACAACGGGTTGTGCGATCCAAAACAAACCAGGCCCAACAACAAATGTAATCCAAAACTTATACGGCCCAAACATTTAAGCAAACACTTAACTTGTGCGGTCCATATGGACTTGTGCGATTTAGCATAACGTGTGCAATTGGGTTTGGGCTGTTCGGCCCAATAACATAGCATAAATTAATAAATTGTGTGGCCCAAGGCATTGTGCGATCAGCACAGTCTTGTGCGATCCACTACGCCTTGTGCGATCATGCATAACTAGGTTATACTGTGAGCTTAAACATTTGCACCAAACTTGTGCGACTGTCTTGTCCGACTGGCTTTTGCGATTAGTTATATACTTCCTTAAATCATGCAATCAGTTACAACAACTTGACTGTTTCCTTTTATTTAATCCCATTAACAATTAACAGTTTTCCAATTGTTCCTTTAATCGATCAAATCAAGGGATTTCCATTATTTCTTATGAACCCTAATTAACCATTAACAACTAGTTCCGAACAACAGTTAGTAACATCCAAATTTATTAATTCGAATCATTGAAAATAACAATTTCACATACTAGCATGCAACCTAAGTCATGAACATCAACAATCAACCAACATGTAATCAAGATCGCATCCCTTTAGCACGTATTCGGTCCTAGGTTATCATGAATCATTACATAAACCATCAACTAAAACAGTTCCATCGCACAATTATATATATAGAGGCTGAACCTTATTTCCAAAACAAGCATCAAGACTTCCATCAACATAACTACTAACATGTAATCCTATTTTCATGTATAATCACAACATCAATTAACATTCAAACAACTATAACGAAACACTAACCGATTGCAGGGTGAAACAGGATCGTCCCGAGCAAGGAGATCTTCGAGGCAGAGGAGAGGTTGCCGTCGGCTTCGAGAGGAGAGAAAGAGAGTAGGGTTTGTGTGTTTGAGTGTTTTTGCAAATAATGAGGAAACAAAACCTCATAAAGGTTATGTGTGGGTTTAAATAGGGAAGTGGGCCGAACCCTTGCATGGGCTGCCCCTTAGTCTCGATTTCAAGTATAGTGGGCCGAGAGAAGTGAGTGGATAGAAACATAATGTGCGGCCCGAAGGTGTCGTGTGATCCGACTCAAGTTGTGCGGTTGGGTTTGTGTTGTGCGACCACATTACATATATACATACATTACACACATCCACATAACATAATAAATATAACATTCCATTAAAATCAATTATAACAATTAGTCACGTAGTATTCATTCAGGTTACATCAAAGTACAAAGAAAGGTTCTAATATACGAGTTATCACATCATCCCCAAGTTGAAAGAAATTTCGTCCCGAAATTTAGCACGTAGTCACTGAGGAAGCTAGTTAGGTTGCGTGGTGTCCTGGTTTTCCTGGGGTGTCACATCCTTCCCCCGTTGGTTTGGAATTTCGTCCCGAAATTCCGTAGTAGCTTCAGCCTCCGTAGTGGTTTTTCTTTTCTCAAACAATTGGGGATACTTGTGTTTCATTTGATCTTCTCGTTCCCAGGTAAACTCTGGGCCTCGACGGGAGTTCCAACAAACTCGAACAATGGGTATCCTAGTACGTTTGAGAACCTTAACTTCTCGGTCCGTAATCTCTACTGGTTCCTCGATGAATCGCAACTGATCGTCGATAGTGAGTTCCTTGAGAGGAACTATGAGAGTCTCATCTGAAAGACACTTCTTCAGATTCGACACATGGATTACGTTGTGAACTCCCCTGAGTTCTTCAGGTAGATTCAGTCTACACGCCACTTTGCCAATTCTCTCAGTGATTTCGAAAGGTCCAACATAACGTGGATTCAGCTTGCCTCGCTTGCCAAAGCGAACCACACCTTTCCAAGGTGAGACTTTTAGTAGCACTCGATCCCCAACCTGGAACTCGAGCGGTTTCGTACGCTTATCAGCGTAGCTTTTCTGACAGTCACGAGCTGCCGCTATTCGTTGTCGTATTTGGGTAATCTTTTCTGTCGTGTCGACGACGAGTTCTGGGCCAGTGATTTGGCTGTCACCAACTTCTGCCCAGCATAAGGGTGATCGGCATTTCCGTCCACACAATGCCTCGAATGGAGCAGCCTGGATACTAGTGTGGTAACTATTGTTATACAAAAACTCTACCAAAGGTAGGTGCCTTTCCCAACCATTACCAAAGTCGATTACACATGCTCGAAGCATATCTTCAAGAGTTTGAATGGTGCGTTCAGTCTGCCCATCCGTCTGTGGATGATATGCTGTGCTCATGTCTAGACGCGAGCCAAAGGATTTGTGCATCGCTTGCCACAAATCAGAGGTTAAACGTGGATCATGATCAGAAATGATGGAGGTTGGCACCCCATGCCTCGAGACTACTTCCTTTAGGTAGATGTCTACTAGAGTAGAGAACTTATCCGTTTCTTTGATAGCCAGGAAGTGTGCAGACTTGATTAGTCGATCCACTATCACCCAAATGGTGTCGTTTCCTCGTTGAGATCTAGGTAAGCCAGTAGCGAAGTCCATGGAAATTTGCTCCTATTTCCATGTCAGGATCTCTGGTTGTTGAAGTAGGCCTGATGGCTTCTTGTATTCAACCTTGACCCTAGCACAGGTGAAACATTTACTGACATAGGTTGCTATGTTATCCTTCATGTGGGGCCACCAGTATGTAGTTTTGAGGTCGTGGTACATCTTATCAGAACCAGGATGTACTGAGTAATGAGACTTGTGTGCTTCATCCATCACAAGCTCACGTAGATTTCCATAAAATGGAACCCAGATGCTCCCCGCTAAGTAGTAAGCACCGTCTTCCTTTAGTTCTAACCGTTTCTCCAATCCTCGCAGGTACTCAGCCTTGATGTTCTCTTCTTTCAATGCTTCGACCTGAGCATCACGAATTTGGGCAGGAAGACTAGAGTGAATGGTAAGCTGTAACGCACGTACACGCTTAGGTTTGGTTTCCTTTCGACTGAGGGCGTCAGCCACCACATTGGCTTTGCCTGGATGGTACTTGATTGCGCATTCATAGTCGTTAAGGAGTTCGACCCATCGACGCTGTCGCATGTTCAACTCCTTCTGATCGAAGATATGCTGAAGACTCTTGTGATCGGTGTAAATGGTGCACTTGGTACCGTACAAGTAATGTCTCCATATCTTAAGAGAAAATACCACTGCTCCCAACTCTATGTCATGAGTAGTGTAGTTCTTTTCGTGAACTTTAAGTTGGCGTGATGCGTAAGCAATGACTTTCTCACGTTGCATCAACACACAACCAAGTCCTTGGATTGACGCGTCACAATAAACCACAAAATCGTCTGTGCCCTCAGGTAATGAGAGAATAGGTGTGCTACAAAGCTTTAACTTCAGCTGCTGAAATGCGGACTCCTGAGCATCACCCCAACGATAGGTGACACCCTTCTGAGTTAGAACAGTAGGAGGCTACGCAATCTTCGAGAAGTCTTTAATAAACCTTCTGTAGTAACCCGCCAAACCCAAAAATTGACGAATTTCAGTTGGAGTTAGAGGTGCAGGCCAATTCTTGATTGAGTTAACCTTGGATGGATCAACGTGAATCCCATCCTCATTAACCACGTGGCCTAGGAAATGGACTTCATGAAGCCAGAAGTCGCATTTTGAAAGTTTGGCATAGAGTTGTTCTGCTCAAAGAAGTTCCAAAATGAGTCGCAGATTACGCTCGTGTTCCTCCTGACTCTTGGAATAGATCAGGATGTCATCGATGAAAACAAGTGACATATTTGTCAGGTTAGACTAGATTCGAATGTCGCGTCTGAGAATCCATATCTGTCGTATCAAGATCAAAGTACAGTACCTGTGGTATCATCATATTTATGGCCCAATGCTCATCGAGTAATGTGTGTAGAGTGTAACTTGTCCAAGCGAGTGTCCGTGGGGATTGTTGTTAGGATCACAGAATCCCAAAAGTATATCGAGTATGGATGTGAAAACATAAGAAAGAGTAGTCGCAATCGATGAGTAAGCGTTTAAGATCCACAACAGGGGTTTACCTAATGTCGAAGGTACAGCTGGTCATGCGCAAGTTGGGTACTGTTAAGATAAAGTATGTCGTTGATCAAATATAGCTGTCATGGGGTTAAATCAATCAGAACAAGAATTCAACATAGAAGCATGTTTGTGGTACAAGTGTGTAGTGTTAAGATTTACTGAGACTTCCATCAAAAGTCGTTGGACTCACCCACATGCGAAGGAGGAACAATTCACCTGAATCCATGAACTTAGGTGTGTTTGTGATTCATCAGGTAAGCAACCAAGTTAGGGGGAGTTCCTTGGGTCGTGCAAATGAATCCAAAATACGTCTACGTAGTCGAGAAGTTCCAAAGGAAAGAGGTGAAAACGTGTTCAAGAGAGTATGGTAGTATCAACAATACATCACTACCATCAAGGTTTCAAGGAGTGATCACCAATGATCGAAAGTCGAGCCTTCCAAATTTTCTAAGCTAGTGCGTGTTCGTTTCAGTATCTCAGTATGAAGTAGCAAGAACGTAATGTCACTGTGGTAAGAGAGTGATGGTTTGGTCTAAGAAAATGGTAGAAATTGGACATATCATTAATCAATAATCATGTGTCGGTGCAAGAGCTAGTGCAAAGATTTCGCATATTTAAGAAAAACTATCATAAAATTAAAGTACGTCTCTTGTAGTGTAAGGTGGGTCAGGTAAACATATAAATTATCGTGTTCGCCAATGGGTTGAGTGATCCATATCTCCGTGCCCAAATGTCCTGAAGACTATTTCACCAGCATTGGCATTCATTCGCTAAGTTGGGTATACAAGAGAGCTAATCAAGTAAAATAAGAAGAAACCATCCAACAGGGTAATAAGGTAGTCTTGTGATCGGTGAAAATTGTGGTATGGTTGTTGGCGTTTTGTTAAATCGGTTTTCAATAGAAGAAACAGGGAATTAATGAGGTTCATACAAAAAATC
The DNA here is from genome assembly GCA_030545235.1 of Helianthus tuberosus. NCBI lineage: Eukaryota > Viridiplantae > Streptophyta > Magnoliopsida > Asterales > Asteraceae > Helianthus > Helianthus tuberosus. The sequence goes on along the minus strand of CM060376.1, from coordinate 172,732,599 downwards.
GAGCGAAAACTGGGGTCCAACAAAAACCGAAGAATTCAACCAAGTAATCTGTTGCTTAGAAGCAATTCTAGTAGTGAGGTATGCCGACACGACAAAAAAGGGAAGCTCGTTGCATCACGGTCACAGAAGTATATCATTTGTCTAAAACAGAATTTGGTTGGTAGGGCTGTGAGTTGCAAAACGAGGAACGCGTGTAACTGTGTCTGCTTCGTTTCTGGTAATGACGACCAGTGGAGATGATGAGGTTCGTCAACAGGGATGCGTGGGTATAGTTCTCCTAAACCCGAGTTCGTTTGAGCCAGGTCTGGTCTTCGTGAATGTTGACGTGCAAACCAAATGTACGGAGGGTTAAATGACGACGTCACATCGAGATAGCCTATGAATAGATAGTGCATAAACAGTCGTTGTAGCGGGGTGACGAGAAATCAGGAAAGAATTTGACCACCACTTATGCAATAGACAGCGTGCTACTACTCTAAATAAACATACCATAAACAGGACATTATGCAAAAGTACCCTAGCAAGTAGGCAACATAAACTTAAATCACATCACCTAAAGTGTTGAGCCTTGCACGTGGAGCGAAGCGTCGTTGTGGATCGTTGAGCACTGTACAGGTTATAGTCTGGTTTTGTCAATAAGCTTTTCCCTTTTTAAAACCAAGTTCACTATAACCAATGGCTCTGATACCAATCTGTTACACCCCCAAATTCCACACGCGGAGTACCACCGCAGGGAGCGTGACATGACCAGGATCAAGCCACCAATCATATTGAACAATGTATTAAAGTAAACATAAAACCAACCAACAATATAATATGTGTCCAAAACAAATTAACTAAGTTCAAGTTATCAGCGGAAGCATAAAGTTTAAAACCAAATCATAAGTTTAAAAGTTCAAATGTTTAACATGGAACCCAACAGTCCATGTCCCACAACGACCTCGACCTCCTGTGCAAGCTCCATCTAAGCACCAAATGACCTGCAAGGCATATAGTAACGAATCAACAACAAAGTTGAGCAAGTTCACAGTTGGGTGTTCTTTTTAAGTTGTTTCCAAAAACATAAGTTTCTTTAGCTGGCTTACTTGCTGTGGGGGTTACCCCATAGTTTAAAAAAATATGATTAATCCTTTCCTTTTACTCTGGCTCCCAGCCGTGGGGGCTACCCCATGAATATCCCACTAGACTCGTTACCATATCGACTACTTACTGAGAAAGTTGGGTGCCCTAAGTCAATGTCTATCATCATTGACGTGCCCAGATCCATTAGTCCACTCCCGGCCTCTGCGGCATGTTGTGAGGCTTATCAAACCTAATAGCGCTATTTAACTAATGAGCCGTTCGCCATTGGCCCAACGATTAAGTCGATATAAAAATGAGGGACTTAATGATAGAGTTTTTAGTCTAGTAACAATGTTGTCACCCTTCAGTTAAGAGGGTGGAGGTACGTGTCCCATACAAGGAGATCACACAGGTTCCAATGTTGTCACCCTTCAATTAAGAGGGTGGAGGTACGTATTCCAACCAAGGAGAATACGCAGGTTTCCTTTTCAACCAATACCCATTCCCAACCACCGGGAATCCCATGCCTTGTAGAAAGTGTGAACTCACCTTAGGTTAGCTCGGCAGATACACAAAAGGTCCCTTGAGCTATTTGGGTCAACCACGTCCTAACATGGTTACCACACAAGTCAGGTCTAGGTTCAAGTAGTGCACGTAAGTTTACACATAAGCTAACAAGTTACGAACACATAACGATCATGGCAAGCATGTAGGATCATGGCAACTAATTAATCCACACTTGACATGTTAAACAGTGGCATATAGTTCACATAAACATAACCCAACTTGTGCGACCCGAGTGATTGGGCCATTATGGTTGTGCAAGCCCAATCATCTTGTGCGATCCAAAGGATAAAGACCAATAAACATCCGGCCCAACCTGTTGTGCGATCGGCACAACTTGTGCGACTCACAACGGGTTGTGCGATCCAAAACAAACCCGGCCCAACAACAAATGTAATCCAAAACTTATACGGCCCAAACATTTAAGCAAACACTTAACTTGTGCGGTCCATATGGACTTGTGCGATTTAGCATAACTTGTGCGATTGCGTTTGGGTTGTTCGGCCCAATAACATTGCATAAATTAATAAATTGTGTGGCCCAAGGCATTGTGCGATCAACACAGTCTTGTACGATCCACTATGCCTTGTGCGATCATGCATAACTAGGTTGTACTGTGAGCTTAAACAGTTGCACCAAGCTTGTGTGACTGGCTTGTGCGATTAGTTATATACTTCCTTAAATCATGCAATCAGTTACAACAACTTGACAGTTTCCTTTTATTTAATCCCATTAACAATTAACAGTCTTCTAATTGTTCCTTTAATCGATCACATCAAGGGATTTCCATTATTTCTTATGAACCCTAATTAAGAATTAACAACTAGTTCCGAACAACAGTTAGTAACATCCAAATTTATTAATTCGAATCATTCAAAATAACGATTTCACATAATAGCATGCAACCTAAGTCATGAACATCAACAATCAACCCACATGTAATCAAGATCGCATCCCTTTAGCACGTATTCGGTCCTAGGTTATCATGAATCATTACATAAACCATCAACTAAAACAATTCCACTGCACAATTATATATATAGAGGCCGAACCCTATTTCCAAAGCAAGCATCAAGACTTCCATCAACATAACTACTAACATGTAATCCTATTTTCATGTATTATCACAACATCAATTAACATTCGAACAACTATAACGAAACACTAACCGATTGGAGGGTGAAACAGGATCGTCCCGAGCAAGGAGATCTTCGAGGAAGAGGAGAGGTTGTCGTCGGCTTCGAGAGGAGAGAAAGAGAGTAGGGTTTGTGTGTTTGAGTGTTTTTGCAAATAATGAAGAAACAAAACCTCATAAGGGTTATGTGTGGGTTTAAATAGGGAAGTGGGCCGAACCCTTGCATGGGCTGCCCCTTGGTCTCGATTTCAAGTATAGTGGGCCTAGAGAAGTAAGTGGAAAGAAACATAATGTGCGGCCCAAAGGTGTCGTGTGATCCGACTTAAGTTGTGCGGTTGGGTTTGTGTTGTGCGACCACATTACATATATACATACATTACACACATCCCCATAACATAATAAACATAACATTCCATTAAAATCAATTATAACAATTAGTCACGTAGTATTCATTCAGGTTACATCAAAGTACAAAGAAAGGTTCTAAAATACGAGTTGTCACAATGACAATGCCCTCAAGGCCCTTAAGGTTTACCTATCCTCAGCTCCAGCTTTAATGAAACCAGAAAAAGGGGATATATTATCCTTATACTTGGCAATTTCTTCTAAGGCAGTAAGTGCAGTCCTTGTTAAGGATCATGAAGGTACTCAACATCATGTATACAATATAAGTAAAAGTCTACTTGATGCTGAGTCCAGGTATTCTCATTTAGAAAAACTTATTCTTGCTTTAATCATGGCATCTACTAAATTATGCCATTATTTTGAAACTCATCCTATTATTGTTAAGACTAATTTTCCTATCAAGAATGTTCTCAGGAAACCTGAAATGTCAGGAAGGATGGAAAAGTGGGCAATCAAGCTTAGTGCATATGATATCAACTATGAACCAAGAACTGCCATTAAATCCCAAGCCTTAGCTAACTTTGTGGCTGATTTCAGTAGTGATCTACGAAGGGAAGCTGAAATGGAAGTTCAACAACTTGAAGAGACTAAGGATCCTTGGATACTCTTCACAGATGGGGCTTTAAATATCAAGGGAACTGGACTAGGCATACTACTAAAATCGCCATAGGGGGACATAATACCCCACTCCATTGCTTGTGAGTTTCAAACTACTAATAATGAGGCTGAATATGAAGCCTTAATAGCTTGTTTGCAAATTGCCAAGCGCATGAGGATCAGGTATCTTGAGGTACATGTAGATTCATTGTTAATTACTAACCACTTTAATGGTTCTTATGCTGTTAAAGGTGAAAGACTAATCAAATATCTAGAGATAGTCAAGAAATTGGCAGACTCTTTTGCTTCTTTTAGTTTAACACAGGTACCCAGGGAAGAAAATGCAGAAACTGATGTTTTAGCCAACCTTGGATCATCATTGAAGATTCCAGAGGATGTTCAGATACCAATTATTCATATCTTAACTCCTGCTATAGAGGATCACACAGCCATGGAGGTAGTCAAGGATTCTGCAATCATACCTAGTGATGGTGCACAGTCAAGTTCAGGATCCTGGATCCTTCCAATCATGAGATATATACAACATGGAGAGATTCCCACAGGAGAAAATCCTAGAGCTTTCAAAGTCAAGGTATCTCAATTTACAATACTAAATAACATGTTATATAAACGATCTCTTGGAGGTCCATATCTAAGGTGCATTGAGGATCCAGAAATTCGAGAAGTTCGAAAGGATTTTCATGAAGGAGATTGTGGAAACCACACTTGGGGCAGAGCACTGTTCTCAAGGATCCTTAGAACAGGATATTATTGGCCTACCATGAAGAAGGATGTTGTGGATTATGCAAAGAAATGTGATGCTTGTCAAAGACATAGCAATATCCTTCATCAACCAGCGGAGCTCCTGCATCCTATATCCTCTTCCTGGCCATTCATGAGATGGGGAATGGATATAGTTGGCAAACTTCCCAAGGCACCAGGTGGAAAGTGTTTATGCTTGCTATGAGTGATTACTTTTCCAAATGGATAGAAGCTGAAGCCTTTGCACAAGTCAGAGAAAAGGAAGTGATATCCTTTATTAAAAGAAACATCATTACTAGATTTGGCATACCTTCTGAAATTGTTTATGATAATGGATCCCAATTTATTGGTAATAGAACTACTAACTTTTGTGACAGCTGGGGGATTAAGATGATAACATCAACACCAGTCCGCCCATAAGCTAATGGTCAAGCAGAGTCATCTAACAAGATCTTCATCAACAACTTGAAAAAGAAGCTTTGATCCAAGAAGGGGAAATGGGCAGAAGAACTATCCTATGTGTTATGGGCTGATAGAACAACTCCCAAGAATGCTACTGGCCAGACTCCATTTTCTTTAGTATTTGGAGCTGAATCTGTGATTCCTACAGAGATGGTAGTCCCTATTGCAAGAACAAGCATCCGTGATCCCGAAGGAAATGCTGAAAACATGGTTCAAGATTTGGATACCATAGAAGAACTCAGGGATATAGCAAGGAGAAGATTGGCTAGTTATCAGCAAAGGATGGCTGTAGCTTATAACAATAATGTCAGGATCAGGAAGTTTCAAGTTGGTGATATGGTGTTGAGGAAAGCATTCCAAAATACCACAAATCCTGCTGATGGCAAGTTGGCACCAAAGTGGGAAGGCCCCTATCTGATTGAAGCTGAGGCAGGAAAGGGGGCATATCGTTTATTAACAATGGAAGGTGATCTATTACCAAGGGCTTGGAATGTTGTCCATCTGAAAAAATATTTCATGTAAAAAGGATCAAGGATCCTCAGCTAAGACATAATTATGATTAAGGATCCAGGATCCTCAAAGGATACATGATCCTCACTCTGGTAATGATTTTGTTATCATTTCTTTAATCCTTTAATTTATTTGATTACAAGGAGAAGGATCCAGGATCCTTTATCCATCTTCACTAAGTTCTGAGTTTTGCAGAAGTTGGTACATCTTTGACAAGGGATCAAGTATTCAGTGAAATCTCCTAAGTCTTTGAGTTTATCCCCAGTTTAAGGTATCTACTACCTTCTACGAATCAGGTTCTTACACCTTCGCCAGTTGCGCATGATTATCCTAGTGCAGTTAAAGGCAATGGGACCAGTACCCGCTTTAGGGGCTGACAATTTCATTGTACTGGCTGTATTTAGGATCCTAAGTATAATGGTAGACATACCATACATGCGTTCCTAAGCTTTCTAAAGTTTTCATGTTAGCTAAGGTTTTGACATCTTCATGTCACTACGTTTGCATAGTCACTAGTCTGGGCCATACTCCAATTTACACAAGATCCTTTGGGCTTGTCCCCAGTTTTAGGCTTGTCCCCAGTTTTGGGCTTGTCCCCAGCTTATTGGGCTTGGTCCCCAGATTGTTGGGCTTGTCCCCAGATACTAACACTTTCTTTTACAATTGGCTTAGTCCTAAGTTATATTCTATTTCAGGTTTCCAAAGCTAAATAGTTAAGGATCTAGGATCTTAACTGTTATGGGTGAAATTCTAAGCCCATATCCTGGATGATATCTTGAATTATATCTTGACTATATGATAAATGTTCATACTTAGGATGCTGACTCAGGATATTGGTAACATCCTGGCATGGTATCCTGAGGATTACTAACGGATTATGTGCAGGAGTACAAGCTCAAGGTTGCATCGTTCGTGAAGATCTCTTCCCCTGAAGACTCGGTCCAAGTTGTTCGAAGAAAGACGTTGAAACCTCTTTACTTGGTCTCCAACGTTAACTAGGGAATATTTGCTGGCATCCCCCATTTATAGGAGATTTTGTTTTCATTTCATAGATATAAATAGACAGATAAACCAGATCAAATAAGACATCACACTCACTACTCTCTCTCTCTTCTACTCTCTCTCTCTCTCTCTCTCTCTCTCTCTCGCAACTCTCACTTTCTGAAAAAGCATTGTAACACTTATTAGCGATCTGGTCAATATCCTACAGTGTATCCTGACATTTGAAGTAATAAGAAGAACAAGGCAGCTGCGGTTGTCAGCTCCCGAGGTTTTGTGCCGGCGATCTAGATTGGTCAAGGGCTTTCCTCGTACATCTCATGTCACCCTTTACCTTTTGCTCATTGTTTGATTATAGATATAGCTCGATATCCTGAGCTATATCCTGAAACTGCTTTTGCAAACAACTAAACCAGGATATTTTCAATTCATATTATTAGCACACTACCTCACTTAACTAATTTGATCACTAAATTGCTTAGGTAATTTTTGACCAAAACAATTTGGCGCCCACCATGGGGCGAGTGGTGTTATTTCTACTAAAAGCTTTTGCAAAATCATTACTTGGCTTTCTATTTTCAAAACTTTTTGCCACACTATTTTCAATGGCCTCAAGATCAAACATGAGCTCTTCTACTGTGTCTGCTACAACCTCTGCAACAATTGGTTCGGTGCTTCCACCACCTCCTCCAAGGACGCAAGCTTCTTCACAGCCTCAGGATATTATCCCCACTCAGAATATTCAGGGATCTGCTCCTGTTTTGGCCTCTAATGATGAAATTCTAACTTTATTTGGTAGCATACAGGAACAGATGAAGCAGCAGCAGGAGACCAACCAAATGCTGATGAGAGAGATACAACTCTTGAAATCCAGCTAAAGCAGGCCCGCTGAGGATACTGTCACTCCCTTGCAGCCTAGAGCTTTGAACTTCAGTTCGGTAGTATATACTGAAGATAACATGGGGAATATTGTGCCTAGCCATTCCCAAAGTCATATTCCTGAGATACCCTCTTCGGTTAGGGTGTCAACTGTGAGAAGTTCAGGATATGCTTCAGGATATGGCAAGAATCCTCAGACTGGTAACGTATCTAATAAGAATAATACTCTTGCTACTAATGGTATTGGATCTTTGCAGGATGCAGGTATGACATCAGCACTTTAAAGGGAGCTTCAGAAATTAAAGGACATGATATCCAGTGTACCTGGAGTAGTCCAGCCAATCCCAGAAGTGTTTCGGTCAAAAATCAGACTAGGATAATGTAACCAAATCTTCTTTTGTGAGGAATGATGCTTAGATCAATGAACAAATGTATGAACAACTTGTAGATGAAATGAACAAGTAACACAAGGATTTATACGAGGAAAAAGCCCTTGATCAATGTATGATCTCCGGCATAAAAAACCTCGGGTGATGGAAACTACCGATCACCAACTATAATTAAACAAATGATCGTTACAACTCGGGATGATAGCAAGCTTGTTACAAGGATCACTAGTGTGCAAAATGTATATAATCGCCAATGAGTTGCAGAGAGCTTGCGAGAGTGTGTGTGTTTTCTAACTGTTCTAACTATCAAGCTTGTTATCCCCTTTAAAAATAGAAATAAACCAAGTAACAAACTATCCGCCAAATGTGCAAGCTACCCACGACTTCTAAAACGGTCATTCCAGCCATGCACGTGCAGAATATTAGAGCATATTCCCCAGGAATATCGGTAAGACCAAGTCCCACTCGTTCCTTCCTGCAAAACAAGCTTAAATATAATGGAAATAACCGTTAGTGTTAGGATAACAATGAGGATCCTGGATCCTTAAATCTGCAACGTCTTCTGGGGATCCTTAATTCAAACAGAATTGAGGATACATGATCCTGGCTGCACTTGTGGATCCGTAATCCTTAGTTATGGAAAATCTATCCCTAACAATTGCCCCCAAAATATGAGGAATAAAATATAACTTAATGAGTCATATTTTTGATCTTATCTCCAACGAACTGACTAACGGATATATAGCCGTTAAAATTGAACTAGCCGTTGCATCATACGTCAGCGACCTGACAACCTGCAAAATCATCATTATAAATTTGAGATTATAGATAAGGATCGATAGGCATTTAAATTCGTGCGTTACTTCCCTTTAAATCCTCATCCCAAGACCGATCAGGTATCTCTCTTTCTCCTTCTCTCTTCATTTGCTTATTTTGATCTTTATTTTTATGAACACCCATGACGAAGATGGTTCTTAGATCCTCACCGGCCAAGGATCCAATTAAGGATAGCCCCTTGAAAAGCCAAGGCATTATCCAAAATCCTTCAAAAGAACTTTGCCGCTTCACCGACCCAGAGATTGACCGGATTCGTCATTGTTTCCCGGCGGACACCGTCTTTAAACCTTTTGACCCTACTGCCAAAAGTGATTCTGTCTCCGACACTTGGGTTGCTTTTCTGGCCACCCCATTCTTGATAGGATTCTCCTATCCTTTCCCTGCCTTCACTCAATCTTTCTTTGCACTCACCGGCATGTGCTATATCCAGGCCATGCCGATGATGTAGAGGGTTCTATACACCATAGAGAATATCATCGAGCAAGAGGGTATAGAAATAGGAATGTCTGAGTTGGCCGAGTTATATAATCTTGTCAGCTATGGTTCACACCGTTTCTTGTTTAAGCACAAACCTGGTGATCCTCACCCAATCCTCAAGACCACAAAAAACGATACCCACTGGAAAAACCAATTCTTCTTTGTTAGGAGGGATTCTATCCCAGATGGGAAGGATCTCCCCAAAAAGTGGGCCACCCATGGTAGGATATAGGATCCTTATAGAAGGATCATAGGATGACTCTGTTTTTGTTGAGGATAACCGATCTTCTTCTGTTTCTATTATGCAGCTATTTTAGTTTCTCATCTCATTGAGTCACCTGCAACAAAAGTAAGGATCGCTTCTTTTTGGAACCTTGATCCTGCTGTTAGAACATTCCAGGCCAAAACAAAGGATTCACAAGAAGTATCCTCTGGTTCAGTCACCATGTCAAGTAAGTATTCTTATTTATGCATAATTAAATATTTAAATAGATATAGAATAAGGATACTTATCTGTTATTTATCCTTTGTAGGTGCCGGAAAGTCTTCAAAATCAGCCTCTCGCTTCAGCGTCAATGATCTTGACGCATTTGCTTCCTCCAAGTCCGGCAAAAAATGACTTGCTGCTAGTCCCAGCGTCCCAGTTCCTAAGGCTGTCAGCACCAAAGGCAAGGGTGGAAAGAATAGGAAAACCGCTGACACTCTTGAAGGCCTGCCTCTCCTCCAGCATCAGTTTGAGGAATACGTCTCTGAGGTAAGGATCCTTGATCCTTAAATCTGTTCTACCTATATTGAGGATAATGGATCCTGATGCATGTCATTCTTTTACAAAAATTTGCTGAGATCCAAATGCTTATGGATTCCTATGCTGAAGAGGTTGAGCAAAAGGAGCTGGACTTCCAAAAGCTGTACCTTGCTAAGGATCAAACCATCTCTTCCCTTGAGAAGGAGCTCAACTTGGTGAAAAAGCAGCTGGTCATGGCCCACATCACTGCTGATCAGGAGAAGACTGAAGTGATGGAGGGTGCTAAGCTTTCTACCACCATTGCCATGCTCAAGATTAAACTACAGATGGCAAAGGAAGCTGAGGATCCTAGCTTCGACAGGACAACCTGGGACCAGGAAGGTTGGAAGGCTAAGCTGCCTGAGCCTGACGATGAAAAGGAGGCTGGAGAGGTCCTGATGATTGAAGCCAGTGGCAGCGGGGTGAAGGATCAGGCTGAGGATGCAGAGGCTGGGGGTGATGGTGATGCAGCGAAGGTGTGAGTTGCAAAAATGTGCGATGATGGAAATTTCTAGACGTGGCCGGAGCCCATTTTTTATAGTTTGGTAATTTTTTTGGTTGTTGATGTTTTGATGATAAACAATGTTGGTCTGTAATAACTCTAAACAATAGTTCTTAGGTTTAAGGATCACTGATCCTTCAGACAATAGGTAGGATAACAAATGGTGGAGGGATCCTCTGTTTGGGGGATGAAGCCATTGTGATCCTGTCGTCTTTCTATTCCTACACTTATTTAGAACTCATTATCATGGACACCCTTTACCTACCCCAGCGGACGGGCCACAGATTGCTGGTAGATGCTTGGGGTAGGTAATTTTGACAACCTTTAGAGGGTTAACCTTTTTCTAAATAAATAAAAGTTTAATCTTTTGGCTTATCATGTGTTGTTATTTTTGCGAATACTTTATCTTTCAATTGTTATGATACACTTTGTTTGAACGTACCAAAGATTGGTGAACATGATGTTTAAAGACAAGCTGGGGGACACCATGGAGGTGTACATTGATGACATGGTAGTAAAATCTAAGGCTAAGGATCACCTCCAGGATATTAAGGGAGCATTTAATATCCTGGATCAATATAACATGAAGTTAAACCCTGCCAAATGCCATTTTGAAGTGGGGGCAGGAAAGTTTTTAGGATATATGGTGACTAAAAGAGGGATAGAAGCAAGCCCAGAACAGATCAAAGCCATCTTGGATATCAAGTCACCTTCCAACATGAAAGATGTACAAAGAATGACGGGACGAGTAGCAGCATTAAACAGATTTATCTCAAGATCCTCGGAAAAATGCAAGGAATTTTACGATATCCTGAAGAAGAATAAGAAATTCGAATGGGGAGAGAGGCATGAAGTAGTCTTGCAGGATTTGAAGCAGTATCTTTCAACTGCACCTCTATTGATGAAGCCTGAGGATGGTGAATCATTATCCCTATATCTCGCAGTATCAGGGAATGATGTAAGTGTTGTTCTTGTAAAGGATCATGAAGGTCAGCAGTATCCTGTCTATTATGTTAGTAAAAGTTTATTAGATGCTGAAACTAGATATTCTCATTTAGAAAAATTAATATTAGCCCTAGTTATGGCATCAACAAAGCTTAGACATTATTTTGAAACACATAGGATTCATGTTAAACCAATTATCCTGTTAAAATGTGCTTAGGAAACCTGAGATGTCAGGTAGAATGGCTAAGTGGTCAGTAAAACCAAGTGCCTATGATCTAGTATATGAACCTAGGAATGCCATAAAGTCTCAGGCTTTAGCTGACTTTGTGGCTGATTTCAGTAGTGATATTCAAAATGAAGTAGACCTAGAAGTTCAACAACTAGGAGAAACCTCAGAATCCTTGACATTATATACTGATGGTGCATCTAATGTTAGAGGTGTAGGATTGGGTATACTACTAAAATCATCACAGGGGGACATATTACCCCAGGCTATTAGGTGTGAATTCCCTACCACTAATAATGAAGCGAAATATGAAGCTTTGATTGCAGGATTAGAGTTGGATAGAAACATGAATATTAAGAGTTTGCAAGTATATGTTGATTCCTTGTTAATTACTAATCATTTTAATGGAACCTATGCAGTTAAAGTTGAGAAGTTAATCGAGTATCTCGAAATTCTCAAAAAATTAGCAGGATATTTCGATATTTTTACACTTGAACAGGTACCAAGAGAAGATAATGCTGAAGCAGATGCCTTGGCAAATTTAGGATCATCAGTCAGGATACCAGAAGGAACCCAAATACCAATACTTCACATCCTATATCCTGCAGTGGATCTTTTCAAATCACAGGATAAGGAGGCAACAAGTATTCAGGATCCTGGTCAAGATCCTGATGAGGATCCTAAATCCTGGACGACTCCAATCATAAGATACCTCAAGGAAGGGTACATCCCTAAAGATGAGAATCCTAAGGCCTTTAGAATTTAGGTATCACGATTCAGTATTATAAATAATGTTTTGTATAAGAAATCTCTTGCAGGACCATACCTGAGATGCTTGGAGGATCCCGAAACTAGAGAAGTGCTTCAGGATATACACGAAGGGGATTGTGGTAACCATACTGGGGGCAGATCATTATTTTCAAAGGTATTAAGAACAATATACTATTGGCCGATGATGAAGAAAGATGCTGCAGAATATGCTCGAAGATGTGATGCATGTCAAAGGCACAATAACATATTACATCAACCTGCTGAACCATTTTATCCTATTGCTTCTCCTTGGCCGTTCATGAAGTGGGGGATGGACATAGTGGGAAAATTGCCAAAAGCTCCAGGAGGAAAAGTCTTTATGCTGGCAATGACTGACTATTTTCTAAATGGGTTGAAGCTGAAGCATTTATTCAAGTTAGAGACCAAGAAGTAGTATCCTTCATAAAAAGGAATTTCCTGACCAGGTTTGGGGTACCAACCGAGATAATTTGTGACAATGGTTCTCAGTTTATAAGTAAAAGGACAACTGACTTTTGCAAGAGTTGGGGAATCAAAATGATCACATCTACCCCAGTACATCCTCAAGCAAATGGACAAGCAGAATCCTCGAACAAGATAACTGTCAACAATTTGAAGAAGAGATTAGGAGCTAAGAAAGGAAGATGGGCAGAAGAATTACCTTTTGTTTTATGGGCTGATAGAACAACGATAAGGAATGCAACTGGCCAAACTCCATTCTCCTTAGTATTTGGAGCAGAAGCGGTGATCCCAACAGAAATGGTGATACCTACAGCAAGATCTAATCTCCGGGATCCTGAGCAGAATCCTGAAGCTTTGTGCCAAGAATTGGACACTGTGGATGAGACAAGAGATGCAGCAAAGCTGAGGATGGCAGCATATCAACAGAGGATATCGAGAGCATATAACAAGAATATAAGGACTAGAAGATTTCAAGCTGGGGATTGGGTGCTAAGAGAGGCTTTTCAGAATACTACTAATCCTGTTGATGGAAAGTTAGCTCCAAAGTGGGAAGGACCATATGAGGTTGAATCGGAATCTGGGAAAGGAGCATACCGACTCAAGAATATGGAAGGGGATATGCTACCAAGATCCTGGAATGCTATACACTTAAAGCTCTATTTCAAGTGAGTTTAGAATTTAATTTCTAACTCAGGATGGTATGGATTCTATCTCTTTTAAATATGTTTGAATTTGTTTATTATTTTGAACCCAGTACTGACTTAAGCATCGGAGGGGTGTTAGCCAAGCTAACACCCACCTTAGTTCAAAATTATTCTGCAGGATATAGCTCCAGGATATATGCTCAAGATAAACCGAAAGATTAGAGGATTGGCCCCCTCTCTCACGATTAAGGGATCCTTATCCCTTCAGAGGTTTAAAGGTATTCACCTTTCTCACGAATTGGGTTTAAACACCCCGCCTGGAGCGCAAGTTATCCAGGGATAGTTCAAGGTAGCGGGACCAGTTCATGTAAAAGTGGCTGACAATTTCGTTACTATTGGCTATATCCTGGATCCTCAAGGTATATGAGGATTGATCACCCTTTCTCACGAAAGGGTATTTTCATACTCTCCAAGGTTTAAAGGTTTTCACCTTTCTAAGTCTTGGGGTTTATACACTCCCACCTGTAGCGCATGAAAATCAGGGTTTATCCCAGTATACTAAGGGTTTATCCCCAGGATATTCAGGGTTCATCCCCAGAAAAACTAAAGTTCAAGAACATGTTTTGAACAAAATATATATATGTTTACATTTCCTATCTGCTGAACACAGGGGACATATACCTTGATACAATTCAAAGGATGGGTTTGGATTTCTAAGTATGCACTAGGGACATTCATAAGATGGAAGATTGGAATTAACTCTATAAAAGTCTTTGGTATGATCTCTCCTTTTTTAAATTTTGAAATCTCCTTTGAGTAACTTAAGTTTCTCAAGTTATGTAGCAGTATCCTGACTAGGATATCTCTCAGGATACTCTCAGAATATGTTCCCAAAATATTTCCAAGGATGTCCAAAGAAAAATATTTTCAGAATAAGAGTTATGCAATAAAAATATAACAACAAAGATAAGGCCAAAAGAAAGTTATATCATTAACAAAGCAAAAGTTTGTGCTTTTGGTTTCATCTCAAACCGAGATCCATCCACCAAAAGCACAATTAGTTTCTATTCATATGTGCATAACAGTTGAAGGTTTCATCTCAAACCGAGACCCATCCACCTCCAACTATTATATTGTTCAAAATAAAGCATGCAGGAAATATAAATTGTTCGAGTGCAGGAAAAGTATATTGTTTAGGGGTTACAGACCAACATTCAAATTTAAAAAAGTGGGCTCCGGCCTAGGCATCAATATCCATCATCGCCCACTTGAATGCCCTCACACAACGGCATCACCATCAGCCTTCTCCGTCTCCTCAGCTTCAGCATCCTGAGCAGCATCCTTTCCAGCATCCTCACCAGCATCCATCCCAGCATCCTTCTTCTCTCCAGCCTTGTCCGCCACCTCTGCTGACTTGGAAGTCTCACTGGCCCCGGATTTAGCAGGATATGGCACGGGTTTGCCTCCAAGCTCCTTCAGCTTTGCCACCCAAGAGTCAACCGGCCAGGATGGGCACTCAAGACCTGTCTCCCTGGCCTCGTAAGCCATTTTGATGCGAGCCTGTAGCAGGGAGACAACAGCCGAATTTTTGATCCCTTCCCGAAAGGAGACCATGGCCTGTTCATGCTCGACTTGGACGGCTGCCAGCTTTACCTCGGCGTCCTGGGTGATCTTTTTTAGCTTATCCTTGTAGTATCGGGACTTGGCTTCAATAATAGTGCCCTGATCAGCAACGTGGTCTCAAGCTGCTTGATCCTGGCTTCTTGGTACTTGTTTGTACTGCAGGCATCGGTGTAGAGATGGAGCAGATGCTGGAGACCCTGCAAGTCAAAATTTAGGTATAAGTTGAAACTTACTAACCAGAATATTCTCTCAGGATATGTATGCAGGATATAGAACCAGAATATTACCTTGTTGAGGAAGGATGTCATCGGCTCCAAGTAGTCGGTAAAGCTGAGTTCTTCATAAGAGAACCCTTCAGAGCCTGGAGTGCTGACCTCCGAACCCTTTCTCTTCTTGGAAGTAGAAGCTCGAGTTCTTGGGTTGGGCTTAGGAACCGGGACTGGTTTGGAGCTGGTGGTAGCAGGGGTTCCCTTCTTGATGTTGACTAGAGTGGGGTAGCTGTCGAGTTCATCGAGGTCAAGAAGGATAGGAACTTTGCTGCAATCTGCATACAGGGAGTAACTTTAAAACTCTTTTTTAAACTATATCAAATAAAAATATGTATGCAGAATATTGAGCAGGATCCTTACCAGACATGTTTGAACAAGAGGGTTGGCTTGAAGATGCTTGAAGTGGGTTGAAACTCCTTTCAACTTCTGGGAGAAGTCGGATGATGTCAATTCTCTTCTGAGAGTCAGGTAGAGGAGGTGCAAGCTTTCAGAAATCAGCTGTATACAAGAAAGAAAAAAGAAAATCAGTTCAGGATATGAAACATGATATAAGATAGGATGTGAGTCAGGATCATCCTAAAACCCTAAATCCTACCCTTTCTCAACCACTTCACTGGATAATCCGCTCCACCAGGGATTGAGTCTCTTTTTACAAAGAAAAACTTGGATTTCCATTCCTCTTCATTCCTGGTGGCACGGAGTACCAGTGGGTCACTGGAGGTAGAATAGAACAAGAATCGACAAGAACCGTGGCATCTAAGCCAGTATGATAAGGGGAGGTCATGAACAGAAAGATCAGGGACATGCTTGTTCTTGATTTGATCAAGAACAAGCAAAACTCGCCAAAGCATTGGCATTGTTTGACTGAAGCAAATTTTTGTGATGTTGAAAAACTCGGTGATAAAGTCAGGAAACGGGAATTATAGCCCTAAGGTAAAATGGAAAGCATTAAAACACAGCCACTCATCGGAAACCATGTCCGACCGGATTTCCCGATCGAACGGCCGGAACACAGTCCCTTTCGGAAAGATGCCGGAGGTTTTGAGAGATGACAGATGAGCGCTGTCAAAGGAGCATATTTCTTTCTCCGGATCTTGAAGAATATCCTGGTGAATAAACGAGGGGGCAGAGTCACCGGAGCTAGATCTGGTTTGTCTCGCCATATGATCGTCGGAATATTGTGCATAATAGAGAGAACAATATGAAGGTGAAAGAAGGGATTTTACCTTTTTGCTCTTCGGTGAAGGTTAAACAAAGATAAGGGTGAGAAGTTATAGGGAAGTAATGAGTGAATTAAGTCTGAGCAGTTACAAGCGGTCAAATCAGGGGTCTTATCTCTTAATTGCCTCGTTTATCGTGAAAAAATGTAACCGTTAGTCTCAGGATCCTTAACGGTAACATTTTTGGGAACAATTGTTATGGGTGAAATTCTGAGCCCATATCCTGGATGATATCTTGAATTATATCTTGAATTATATCTTGACTATATGATAAATGTTCATACTCAGGATGCTGACTCAGGATATTGGTAACATCCTGGCATGGTATCCTGAGGATTACTAACGGATTATGTGCAGGAGTACGAGCTCAAGGTTGCAACGTTCGTAAAGATCTCTTCCCTTGAAGACTCGGTCCAAGTTGTTCGAAGAAAGACGTTGAAGCCGCTTTACTTGGTCTCCAACGTTAACTAGGGAATATTCGCTGGCATCCCACATTTATAGGAGATTTTGTTTTCATTTCATAGATATAAATAGACGGATAAACCAGATCAAATAGGACATCACACTCACTACTCTCGAACTCTTCTACTCTCTCTCTCGCAACTCTCACTTTCTGAAAAAAGCATTGTAACACTTATTAGCGATCTGGTCAATATCCTGCACTGTATCCTGACATTTAAAGTAACAAGAAGAACAAGGCAACTGCGATTGTCAGCTCCCAAGGTTTTGTGCCGGCGATCTAGATTGGTCAAGGGCTTTCCTCGTACATCTCGTGTCACCCTTTACTTTTTGCTCATTGTTTGATTATAGATATAGCTCGATATCCTAAGCTATATCCTGAAACTGTTTTTGCAAACAACTAAACCAGGATATTTTCAATTCACATTCTTAGCACACTACCTCACTTAACTAATTTGATCACTAAATTGCTTAGGTAATTTTTTACCAAAACACTAACTTTCTACAATATTTTGTCTTTTAATTATCACATTTGTAAGTATTAAGGATATAGGATCCTAACTTGGATTCTCTGGTATGATCTTTGTTTACTTTAATTTATTCTTGGTTTATCAATTATACCCTTATTCTTTGACAACAGGATATATGATCCTAAATCATCTCACTTTTCAAACTTTTTGATTAGAGGATATGTGATCCCTGATCATATCCTGAACTCTTTGATATAAAATGATTTTTGTATCCATTTAATACTTTTATCAATAACTTGTAAATTCTAAAATTATGCAATAACAATTGATAAGTAAATGTACGCAAAATGAACAACACAAAGATAGCCAAAAGTTAAAGTTTTGTTTAACCCTTTAAAAGTTTGTCAAAATTGCCAACCCAAGTTTCTACCAGCAAATCGTGGCCCATCCACTTGGGTTGGCAAAGGGTGTCCATACTAAAGGTTCGTTAAGTGCAGGAAATAAAAGATAAGGGGCATCAAAGGCTTCATCCTCCACAAACAGAAGGACCCATCCACCTTTGCTACCCCCCTATCGTCCAAGGATCAGTGATCCTTAATCCTAACAACTACTGTTCAAATTTATTATAGACCATAATTGTTTGAAATCAAAACACCACCAAATAAAACAGCTAAACCATAAAAAATGGGCTCCGGCCATGTCTAGAAATATCCATCATCGCCCATTCATGTAGCCTACACCTTTGTTGCCTCAACCTTCTCATCACCACCTTTGCCACTGCCACCAGCTGCCTCCTTAGGATCCTTCAATCCACTGCCTCCGGCTTCAAGAGCTGCTGCCTCCTCAGGTTCATCCTCATCATCAACCTCAGTTAGCCTCTGCTTCCAGGCCTCCAAATCCCAGGCGGACCTGTCAAAAGAAGGATCCTCAACCTCCTTGGCCATCTGCAACTTGATCTTCAGCATAGCGATGGTAGCGGAGAGTTCTGCCCCATCCATGATCTCCATCCTTTCTTTCTGGGTAGTCATCTCAGCGAGAAGCATCTCCTTTTGAAGTTCCTTGTTTTCCTTTTCAAGCTGGGATATCTTCCTATCTTAAGCAACTGCAATGGCCTAAAGATCAAGGCACTTCTGCTCACCTTCGGCTACATGCTGATCAAGGAGGAT
This sequence comes from Helianthus tuberosus, assembly GCA_030545235.1. Taxonomy (NCBI): domain Eukaryota; kingdom Viridiplantae; phylum Streptophyta; class Magnoliopsida; order Asterales; family Asteraceae; genus Helianthus; species Helianthus tuberosus. The sequence goes on along the minus strand of CM060376.1, from coordinate 172,713,962 downwards.
TTGAACCTCAGCAAATTTCTGCACAAGGAAGAGTTCTATGATCAGGATCCTTTATCCTCAAAAAAGTGGCATGATTTCAGGATACAGGATCCTTACCTCAGAGACATAATCATGAAGCTGACGTTCCATTAGAGGCAGCCCTTCGAAGGGTTCAGCAGTCTTCTTCCTTTTTGTCTCCTTGCCCCTGGTGCTCATACCCTTAGGCTTCGGGATGCTTGGGCTTGCAGCCAGCTCTTTCTTGATGGACCGTGAGGATGCAATCTCTTGAATGTCAGCAATGCTGAACCTAGAAGCAGATTTTGAGGATTTGTCAGCACCTACAAGCATGAAACACAAATAAGTATTCATATCCTTATTTTATTAAATATTTACATGTATACAAATATGGATACTTACTTGACATGGTGTAGGAAGTGGATGAGATGTTTTCTAAATCCTTCAATTGTGGTGGAAAAGTTATGATGACAGGATCAAGCTTCCAGAAAGCTTCAACTCTCTCTTGGGTGGCAGGTGATTCTTGAATGTGTGACAAGGTTATAGCTGCATAAACAAAGCTAAAGGATCAGTTATCCTTAACAAAAACAAAGAAAGATTCTTACCGGTTGTCCTAATCTAAGGATCCTATATCCTACCTTCTGTGTTCCACTTTTTGGGAAGTTGGTTCCCGTTTGGAATAGAATCCCTCCTCACGAAGAAGAATTGATTCCTCCAGTTGGTATCATTCTTGGTGGTTTTCAAGATTGGGAGAGGCTTTTGGGGTTTGGACTTGAAAAGGTATCGGTAGGAACCATGGCTTACAAGGTTATACAGTTGGCTCAACTCAGACATCCATATGTCTATGCCTTCTTGTTCTATGATGTGCTATAGTGTGTACATGACCCTCCACACCATCGGCATAGCCTGGATATAGCAAAGGCCGGTAAGTGTGAAGAATCCCTGTGTGAAAACAGGGAAGGGATAGGTGAACCCTATTTGGAAAGGGGCAACAGGGAAGGTGATCCAAGTGTCGGATATGCAATCACTCTTGGTTGAAGAATCAAAGGGTCTGAATATGGTGCCATCAGGAAAGCAGTATCGGAACTAATCAACTTCAGGATCAGTGAATCGACAAAGCTCCATTGAAGGGTTTTTGGTTAAACCCTAACTCTTCAATGGGCTGTTGTGATCAGGATTCTTGGCAGGGGAGGAACGAGTATTCATCTTCGCCATGAATATTTAGAAAACAAAGGATCGAAATCAGAAGATTAGAGAGAAGAGAGAAGGAATTACCTGCTGGGATCTTCGAATATGGATTTAAAGGAGAGGGTCTCGAATATAAATGCTGGATTTGATCATTATCTCTAACCTATTTATAATGATTATAGTTGCAGGTGATGACTGACAATGACATCAGCACTGTAACGGCTATATCCATAAGCAACGGCTAGTCCGAAAATCGTTCAAACATGTCTATCTAATAGGATATTAACTAATCATGTTTGGGGGAAATTGTTAGGGATAGAATTTTATAGCTTATGGATCACGGATCCTCAAGTGTAGCTTGGATCACGGATCCTCAGTTCAGTTTGAATTTAGGATCCTCAGAAGATGCTGCAAGGATAAGGATCCAGGATCCTCATTATTATCCTAAACTAACAATTGTTTCCATCATGTTTTAACTTGTTTTGCAGGTGTATTCGAATGAGACTTGGTCCAACCGAGATTCCAGAGGAATATGCTTGGTATTTTTGCACGTGCATGACCTCCATGACCATTGTGATGATCGTAGGAAGCTAGCACCATTTTCGGATAGTTTGTTATCATAGATAGTTTCTAATTTTAAAGGGGATACAAGCTTGATTTAGATATAGATAGCAACACACATATACACAACACTCTCGAACTCTCTGCATTCACTTGGCGATTATACACTTACACACTAGCAATTATTGTACCGAGCTTGATATCATCCCAAGTTGTAGACTTTGTTTATCTAATATAGTTGGTGATTGGTAGTTTCCATCACCCGAGGTTTTTTATGCCGGAGATCATTCATTGATCAAGGGCTTTTTCCTCGTACAAATCCTTGTGTTCAACATTCATTTCATTTATTTTTTTGTTCACATATTTGTCCAATTAACCAAGCATCATACCTCACAAAAATCAGATTTGGTTACATTATCCTTGTGTGATTTTGACCAAAACACTTTTAATGCAAAAACCTTTTCAAACCACAGCTTTTATGGGAAGACTAAAAAATTAAATATCAAGAAACCCAAGGGACAAATTTTAAAGCTTCAAAGAAAAAAACAAGCTATCATAATTACAATTAACATCTTCATTTACCACATAGACGCGTTTTAAACACTATAAAACACCGATGATTAGTTTGATTCAAAACATCAACAAATTATCTTACAAATCACTGTCTGTCAAAAACAAATCAAAATCAGTAAATCCAACAAAAATATAGATGGCAAACAGATGCTTCTACCACTGGTCAGACACCAGCGCTGTTGAAACACAATTCTCGATCTGGTCAAAGAAAAAAATCAGATGAGGAACTAAACAGAAAAGTTGGCATAATTAGTGACAAAAATTACAACAAAACCTGGAACAACATAGCATTACTTGATGAAATCCTCCACTCTCCTCCATCAGATTTCCAGAAGAATGCCGAAGAGTTTCTGTCACAACTACAGAAAATCTGCGACATGCTAACCGATCTGAAAAACAAAAGAGAGAATGAAATCACATGGAGAAAGGCGAGGGTATACGAAATCCTTGCAAGTGTTAACTGTAGTGTGTAATAGCTCTCATGCATTATATCTTTCTATGTTAACATCTGTTGACCCATAGCAGACCTTTGTGGCTTATTTCAGACATTCCACATCAGCAGATGCTCTCTTTTGCCAGACTTTAGCTACAACAGACCTTTTACAAAAACAAGTATTGACTCTTTGTAATTTGGAGGATCAAATTCTTCAAAAAACTCTTATTGATGATCAAATTTTATACATTATTTTGTCTTCACACTCATCTGTTCACCGTTAAACCAACCTTTAATCCTATTAAACCTCTGTTGACTTACCAAACATCTGTTCACACACAATCCAACATCAGCATAATCTATATCAAACTCAAACTCAGACACAATTACACATCTACATTAATATCGGTCTGCAATCCTCAGATGATATTCAAAACTATATAATAATACTTATGCTTGCTAAAATAAGTAAAAGTAAAATGAAACAACAAAGATTAAAATTTATTCATTTATTCAGCAGTGGTAAATCAACAATCATTAGGATAAACAGTTATTTTGTAAGAATGAGAAGAATGATGTCAGCAGCATGCTTATACAAAGATTACAATTGTTCACCTAGTGAGCAACATCTAATAGCCTAACAAACTCCCAACATCTACTATTAGCCTAACCACTGCTACTATGTAAACCTCTGTTGAGCAGCATATTTTGAATAGCATTTGTTGCTCGTTAACATCTGTTGGCCCATAGCAGACCTTTGCGACTTCAGATATTCTTCATCAGCAGATGCTCTCTTTTTCCAGACTTTAGCTACAACAGACCTTTTACAACAGCAAGTATTAACTCTTTGTAATTTGGAGGATCAAATTCTTCAAAAAACTCTTATTGATGATCAAATTTTATACATTATTTTGTCTTTACACTCATCTGTTCACCCTTAAACCAACCTTTAATCATATTAAACCTCTGTTGACATACCAAACATCTGTTCACACATAATTCAACATCAACATAATCTAACAAACCTCAAAATCTGCTACTATCCTAATCGTTGTTACTATAAAGACCTCTATTGAGCAACATAATTTGAATATCATATGTTGTTCTTTAACATCTGTTGGCCCATAGCAGGCCTTTTCTTCTTTAGACTTTCTTCATCAGCGAATGTTCTCTTTTACCTTTAATAGCTACAACAGACCTTTTCCAACAGCAAATACTGATATGTTTGTAATTTTGAGGAGCAAATTCTTCAAAAAAAACTCTTATTGATGATCACATTTATATATTATTTTGTCTTTGCACTCATCTGTTCACCTTAAACCAACCTTAATCCTATTAAACCTCTGTTGACTTACCAAACATCTGTTCACACACAATTCAACATCAACATAATCTAAATCAAACACATACACTAAATAAGTAAAAGTAAAAAAGCAACAACAAAGATTAATAGGAAAAAAATTGCATTCATTTATTCATGACATTAAAATATCAACAATTACATAACATGCTGAACAATGAAACTTTCAAATCTAACAATAACAGCAAGAATTAAGAAATTTTAGTTTCAACTCCATCGATTGATGAACCTCTCGATGTATATCCTTGAGCATCGCCATGAACCCCACGTCTCTATCACCGCACTCTGTATTACCGACAACACAAAGGTCACGAACAGAAGTTGAAGGAATCCGCATCAGGTTTCTGCAAACCTTCTCTCTCGTGAACAGACCAACATGCAGTCTGTTAGGGGAGGATTTTCTAACAATTAGTGATCCTTATTCATTATCCTAACTAGTGATCCTTACTTCTGTGACAGGTGGTGATCCTCAGAAGGGCTTTAGGATCAGGATCATGGATCACTTCAAGGATCCTCATACTGACGATTGTTTACTTATGTTTTATAACATCTCGCAGGTATAACAAGCTTGACCAAGTCTTAGCGGCATTCTTGGAGAATATTCCCGAAGTATTCTGCACGTGCTAGATCAAAACTAGACGTTATGGAGAACGTGGAGGCTTGGCCCGAAAGTCGGAGAGTTTGTTATCTAGATATTTTTCTTATTTTAAAGGGGTAACGAGCTAGTTAGTGACACTTAGTCATTTTGGCAGTGACACACACTCGCAAATACGCTCATACAAGCTCTCGTTCAAATACTTAGCGATTTCGTACACTTTTTACACACTTCACCGTAGTGATCCTTGTACCTAGCTCGTTACTATCCGAAGTTGTAAACGTTTATTCATTTATTTGAGCTTGGTGATCGGTAGTTTCCATCACCCGGGGTTTTTTGTGCCGGAGATCAACTCTTGATCAAGGGCTTTTTCCCCGTATAAATCCTTGTGTTGTTTGTGCATTCTACATTGAAGTGATCCTCATTTTTGTTACACATTTTAAGCATCATTCCCCTAAACAAAGAGTTTGGTTGCAATATCATCATCAGATTTTCTGACCAAAACAGTTTGGCGCCCACCGTGGGGCCATTGGTGCTTCGTCCCTAAGAAAATACGCATTTCTGTGCTTAATTAGGCTCACTACAACCAAGCAGATGGCTTCCTCATCGAAGAATGCTTCAAACTTGATGCCCTCATTCACTTCCTCACAAGGCGTTCCTCCTTTCCCTCCACCACCTTCTGGATCCCAGAAGAATATAGAGAATGCTGCGAAGAAACCGACCCCCATTTTCTCAAAACCACCTACTTCTTCTGTTTCAACTAATCCTACTACTAATGATCTCTATACCTTGATTTTGCAGATGAGGAATCATGCACAAGAGCAGGATAAGACCAACGAAAGGATCCTCCGGGAGATTGATGAAATTAAGAAACAGAAGAAAACGGCGGAGGATCATTCTCCACTGACGCCCAGATCTTTGAATTTTGACACTCCGGTGGTTACTTCTCAGCCGTCAATGGTTCCAAACATTCAATATGCGGGTGGACCAAAAGGAGTGCACTACGGAACAACAGCTATGACTCAGGCACTAGGTTCATATTTCCAGCCAGCAGGATCCTATCCCCAGCATATGGGATCCCTCACGAGTACAGGAGGATATTCAGGAATGCAGCAGGTTCAAGGATCTTCCTTCGTTCCAGGATCATCCCAGGTTCAAGGATCCTCCTTCGTTCCAGGATCATCCCAGGTTCAAGGATCCTCCTTCGTTCCAGGATCATCCCAGGTTCAAGGATCCTCCTTCGTTCCAGGATCATCCCAGGTTCAAGGATCCTCCTTCGTTCCAGGATCATCCCAGATTCAAGGATCCTCCTTCGTTCCAGGATCATCCCAAGTTCAAGGATCCTCCTTCGTTCCCGGATCGTCCCAAGTTCAAGGATCCTCCTTCGTTCCAGGATCATCCCAAGTTCAAGGATCCTTCTTCGTTCCAGGATCATCCCAGTTTCAGGGATCCTTCCAAATGCCAGGATCCTTGAGGAGTTTGCAAACAGGAAGTTCAGATGTCCATCAAGGAGATTTTATTCCAATGCAGACCAATGCCTCTGCTGGCCCCTCGATCATTCCAGAATCTCAACAATATGGATTAACCTCCATATTTCCTAACTTGAATCCAATGGGAGGTAACACTTTTAATAATTCTCATACTACTAACCATGGTCTTATGCAGGATCCAGGTATCAATCAGGCCATGGCCAGAGAATTGCAAAAGCTAAAGGATATGATCTCGAGTGTTCCGGGAGTAGTCAAACCTATTCCAGAGATTGCAGATGGGAGCCACAAGATATCTCGCTTTGCACCGCCAATCTGTGATGCTGAGATACCCAAGAGGTTCCATGTGCCGACAATGAAACTGTATGATGGTTCGACGGATCCTGAAGAACACATAGCACAATATAGGGAGAGGATGGAGATCAATCCAATCCCAGAAAAGTTAAAGGAAGCATGCCTATGCAAAGGATTCGGATCCACTCTTACTGGATCAGCTCTCAAATGGCTGCTAAGTCTTCCTCCCTATTCTATTACCTCATTTGCAAACCTAGTTAACTTGTTTAATACTCAGTTTTCCTGTAGTAGAAAATTTGAACGACTAACTAGTGATTTATATAGGATAACCCAGGGTCATAATGAATCATTAAGGGATTACATTACCAAATTTAGTAAAGAATCCTTAGACATTCCCAACTTAGATATAGCCACGGCTGTTGAAGCCTTCAAAATGGGATTACTTAGGGATTCCTTATTTTATGATGATCTTGTTATGACACCGTGCAGGAACCTAGATGAGGTAAGAACCCGGGCCCTCAGGTTCATCCGGCTAGAGGATGATAAGAGGATTCAGGAGAGGATAACAGGATCCTCAAAGCAGGATAAGCAAGGATCCTCATTCAGAAACAACAAGTTCAGATCCTACAACAAAACTGATAATCAGAACGTGCATTCTATTGATCAAGAAGAGGATGATGAGGATTATCCTCCAATTTCTGAATATTGCTTTAGTGTTGACAACAATGAACTAATCCTTGCCATGCAGAACCTAGGTGATAAAGCTAGATGGCCAAGAAAGAATGACAGGCCAGCTGCAACTAAGGATAAATCAAAGTGGTGTGCATATCATGAAGATTTTGGGCACCTCACAGAAGAATGCATTGCATTAAGAAAGGAGATTGGATACTTGCTGAGCAAAGGGCATCTAAAAGAGTTGTTGGGAAGAAAAAAGTCAAGGACTCAGGATCCTGAAAGGATCCCTGAGAAGGCTCCAGCCCCTCCAGCAGACGCGCAAGTGATAAACTTTATCTCTGGGGGATCCGACATTTGTGGCACATCCTTCTCAGCAGCTAAGAGGCATGCGAAGGAAACTAAAATGGATAACGGAGAAAGGCCAGTTCGAACATCGAGTGTCTCCGAAGGAAAAGTCATAACCTTTGATGAAGAGGATCGTATTGATATCCAGGATCCTCATCACGATGGTTTAGTTATTACTCTTTTTATATCTAACTATTTTGTCCGCAGGATCCTAATAGTCGGAGGAAGTTCAGTGAACATTATCCAGCTCGATGTTCTAAAGAAGATGGGTATCCCTGAATCAGAGATCATACCAAGATCCTCCGTGCTCGTGGGATTTAGTGGCGAGACCAAGAACACCCTGGGGGACATTAAACTCCCAATATATATTGAAGGCTTACACTCTTATCAAAAGTTTTGTGTTATTGACTGTTTATCTTGTTGTAATGTTATCCTTGGCAGGCCCTGGATACACGATATGAAAGCAGTCCCATCTACTTACCATCAATGTGTGAAGCTCCCTAGTCCTTGGGGAATAGTAAAGATTGATAGCGATCAGCAGGAAGCTAAGGATTGCTACACTTCATCGATGAAACCAGCTTCGAAGTCAAGGGAGCAATAGCAATCAAGGTATCCTCCAAGGAGTGTCTTGGAGGCCAGAGAGCAGGATGTGGTAGAAATCCTCATGGATCCTGAAGATCCTGAATCCAAAATCTATATCGGGTCAGGAATCCTTGGCGAAATGAAAGAAGACCTCATATCCTTCCTCAAAAGGAGAAAGACTACCTTTGCATGGAAACACGAAGACATGACTGGTATATCCAAGGATGTTATCACTCATAAGCTCGGCATCGACAGATCCTTCAAACCAATCCATCAAAGGAGAAGGAAGTTTGCACCAGAAAGGAATGCCATTATCCAGGAAGAGGTAGAGAAATTGCTCCGGGCAGGTATGATTAGAGAGGTCAAGTATCCAAGATGGTTGGCCAATGTGGTTGTTGTTCAAAAGAAAAACGGAAAGTGGAGGGTATGTGTCGATTTTACCGATTTAAATAAGGCATGTCCCAAGGATCCTTTCCCTTTACCCCACATTGACTCCATGGTGGATGCAACTGCGGGTCATGAACTGTTAACTTTTATGGATGCTTCATCTGGATTCCAACAAATCCAAATGGAACCATCCGACCAAGAGGATACGGCCTTCATGACTCCAACTGGTATATATTGCTATATTGCTATGCCGTTCGGATTGAGAAATGCAGGTGCAACGTACCAAAGGTTGGTGAATATGATGTTCAAGGATCAGATTGGACAAACTATGGAGGTTTACATAGATGATATGGTGGTAAAATCCATAAGAGCTGAGGATCACCTAAAGGATTTGGAGGAAGCATTTGATATCCTTGACAAATATAATATGAAGCTTAATCCTTCAAAATGTCATTTTGGTGTTAAAGCAGGTAAATTCTTAGGATACATGGTGACTAAGAGAGGCATTGAAGCTAGCCCGGAACAAATCAAAGCAATAGTGAACATCAAATCTCCGGCCAATGCTAAGGATGTTCAAAGGCTAACAGGCAGGATAGCAGCCTTGAACAGATTCATATCCAAGTCCTCCGAGAAGTGTAAAGAATTCTATGATATCCTAAGGAAGAACAAGAAATTTGAGTGGACGGAGAAGCATGAAAATGCTTTAAAAGCCCTCAAAGATTACCTATCCTCGGCCCCGGCTTTGATGAAACCAGAAAAAGGTGATGTGTTATCCTTGTATCTTGCAGTATCCTCAAAAGCAGTAAGTGCGGTCCTTGTTAAGGATCATCAAGGTACACAACATCCTGTCTATTATGTAAGTAAAAGTTTACTTGATGCCGAATCCAGGTACTCACACCTTGAAAAACTTATTCTTGCATTAATAATGGCATCTACTAAGTTAAGACATTATTTTGAAACTCATGTTATCATTGTTAAAACTAATTTTCCAATTAAGAATGTCCTCAGGAAACCAGAGATGTCCGGAAGGATGGCTAAGTGGGCAGTAAAGCTGAGTGCCTATGATATAAGATATGAGCCTAGGACAGCTATCAAATCTCAAGCATTAGCTGACTTTGTGGCTGATTTCAGTAGTGATCTACAAGAAGAAGCTGAGCTAGAGGTCCAGCAGCTAGAAGAGACCAAGGATCCTTGGATACTCCACACTGATGGATCCTCAAATGTCAAAGGCACAGGGCTTGGAATACTACTAAAATCGCCACAGGGGGACATAATACCCCATTCTATAGCTTGTGAGTTCCAAACCACTAATAATGAGGCTGAATATGAAGCCTTAATTGCTGGTTTGCAAATTGCAAAGCATATGGGGATCAGGTATCTTGAGGTACACGTAGATTCTTTGTTAATTACAAATCACTTTAATGGATCATATGCTGTTAAAGGTGAAAAGCTAACCAAATATTTGGAGATAGTCAAAAGTTTGGCACTCTCTTTTGTCTCTTTTAGTTTGTCACAGGTACCAAGGGAAGAAAATACAGAAGCTGATGCATTGGCTAACTTAGGATCATCTTTGAAGATCCCAGAGGATATCAAGATCCCTATTATCCATATCCTGACCCCAGCTATTGAGGATCATGTGGCTATGGAGATAGGGAATAATTCTGCAATGATCCCTAGTGAGGATACTCAATCCTATTCAGGATCCGGATCATGGATCTCACCAATTATGAGATACTTACAACATGGAGAGATTCCTACAGGAGAAAACCCTAGGGCTTTCAAATCTAAGGTATCTCAATTCACAATTATGAATAATATGTTGTATAGGCGATCTCTTGCAGGACCATACTTGAGATGCATTGAGGATCCTGAAGTTCAAGAAGTTTTAAAAGACTTCCATGAAGGAGATTGTGGAAATCACACTGGGGGCAGGGCTTTATTCTCAAGGATCCTGAGGACAGGATACTACTGGCCAACCATGAAGAAAGATGCTGTGGAGTATGCCAGAAGATGTGATCCTTGCCAGAGACACAGCAATATCCTTCATCAACCAGCCGAACTATTGCATCCTATATCCTCCTCTTGGCCATTTATGAGATGGGGTATGGATATAGTTGGCAAGCTCCCTAAGGCACCTGGTGGAAAAGTATTCATGCTAGCTATGACTGATTACTTCTCCAAGTGGATAGAGGCTGAAGCTTTTGCCCAAGTTAGAGAAAAGGAAGTTATATCCTTCATTAAAAGAAATATTATAACTAGATTTGGAATTCCCTCTGAGATTATATGTGATAATGGTTCCCAATTTATTGGGGGCAGAACCACTAACTTTTGTGACAGCTGGGGGATTAGGATGATAACATCAACACCAGTCCACCCACAAGCTAATGGTCAAGCAGAATCATCCAACAAGATCATCATCAACAACTTGAAGAAGAAGCTTGGATCCAAGAAAGGAAAATGGGCAGAAGAGCTACCCTATGTGCTCTGGGCTGACAGGACAACCCCTAAGAATGCTACTGGTCAAACACCATTCTCTTTGGTGTTTGGGGCAGAATCAGTGATCCCAACAGAAATGGTGGTTCCTACTGCTAGAACAAGTACCCGTGATCCTGAGGAAAATGATGAAAACTTGGCTCAAGACCTGGATACTATTGAAGAAATCAGGGATATGGCTAGGATCAGGATGGCCAGTTATCAACAAAGAATGGCTGGTGCTTACAATAAAAATGTCAGGATCAGGAGGTTTCAAGTTGGAGATATGGTGTTAAGGAAAGCATTTCAGAATACCACCAATCCTGCTGATGGAAAATTGGCTCCAAAATGGGAAGGCCCTTATTTGATTGAAGCTGAAGCGGGAAAGGGGGCATATAGATTGCTAACCATGGAAGGTGAATTGCTACCAAGAGCTTGGAATGCTGTCCACTTGAAGAAATATTTCATGTAAGCAGGATCTTTATGGTATAGGTGATCCTCATCGAAGAGATATCCTTAAAGGATCCTCAAAGTATCGGTGATCTTTACTCAGGTAATATCCTAATCTTGAACTATTTCATTTCTTAATTTTTTCATCTAAGGATAAGGATCATGTATCCTTTATCCATCTCTCACGTGAGTTCAAGTTTTGAAAGCTCAGGTATCTTCAGCACAACATTGGTTATCCACAGAAGCAATCCGTCCTTTGGGTTTAACCCCAGTTATTTGGGCTTGTCCCCAGATTCCGCCTGTAGCGCACGATGATCCTGGTATAGTTCAAGGCTTTGGGACCAGTACTCATTATAGGGGCTGATAATTCCATTGTTCTGGCTATGCTTAGGATCCTACGTATAATGGTAGACGTACCATACATCCGTTCATAAGGTTTCTAACGTTTTCACGTTAGCTAAGGTTTCTAACGTTTTCATGTTAGCTAAGGTTTTGGCATCTTCATGTCACTAAGTTTGGATAGTCGCCAGTTAGGGCCATACTCCAGTTTACATACGATCCTTGGGCTTGTCCCCAGTTATCCTTGGGCTTGTCCCCAGTTATCCTTGGGCTTGTCCCCAGTTGCTAACTCTTTTCTTATATCGGCTTAGTCCCAAGTTATGCTCTATTTCAGGTCCTTGAAGATAGGCAGCTAGGGATCCTTGATCCTTATTTCACTCTAAGGTTTATCTTATAGTTATCCTTATTATGGTTAGGATTCTAACTAGGATCCTCAGGTATGATCCTTAACTTTTTTGGTTTTATTAATTATTCATTTGAATAACCCCTATACTTGACAACTGAACTTGTGTTTCTTAAACTATATCATTTTTAAAACTTATCGGTTATGAGATATGTGATCCTTGTTCATATCTTAAACTTTTAAGATATCTTTTCTAATTTTTCAAGGCTTGATAAGTATAAACAAATTGAACATTATAACAGTTGGAAAATAACATACTAAGAAGGATAACAACACAAGATAAGCGACAAAAGGTTAAGTTTTTATTTATTAACTTAAGACTAACCCTTTAAAGGTTGTCAAAATTACCTACCCGAGCTTCTACCAGCAAAACGTGGCCCGTCCGCTGGGGTAGGTAAAGGGTGTCCATGATAATGAGTTCAAAAGTAGTGCAGGAATATAAAGGCAGCAGGATCACAATGGCTTCATCCCCCAAACAGAGGACCCCTCCACCAATTGCAATCCTGCCTATTGTTCGAAGGATCATACATGATCCTTAATCCTAAAAACCTATTGTTCAAAGTACAACCCATGAAATTGTCTTAAACATCACAACCACAAAAAACAACCACCAAACTAAAAAAATTGGGCTCCGGCCTTAGCACATATATCCATCATCGCCCAATTGTGCAGCCTACATCTTTGCTGCATCCTCTTCTCCTCCAGCTGCGGTATCCTTCACCTGATCCTTCCCACTGCCACTTGCTTCAATCGCCAAGACTTCAGTAGCCTCCTCTTCCTCATCCTCAAGCTCAGCCAACCTTTCCTTCCAACCCTCAATATCCCAGCTGTTCTTATCAAAGCTAGGATCTTGAGCTTCTTGGGCCACCTTCAACTTAGTCTGATACATTGTGATGGCAGCAGAGAGCTTGGCATTTTCGATGAGGTCATGCTTTTCATAATCAAAGTTAACCAGCACCTTGGCCATTGCCTGCTTGGTATCCTGGAGTTCCTTCCGAGCATCAGCAAGTGCAAGATCTTTGAGCACGGCAACCTGTTGAAGATCAGCTATTTTCTTGTCCAGCTCCTCAATATTGCCCACATAATCCTCGATCTCAGCAAATTTCTGCAGAAAGAAGATAAGGCAGTTCAAGGTCAAGTGATCCTCATAAGAGCTGGATACCTAGGCAAAGTTAAGGATCCTTACTTCATTGAAGTACTCAAGGAATTGGTGGCGGATCAGTGGCAGCCCTTGAAGATCCTCAGCATCAGAAATTTTCCTCTTCTTGACACCCTTTCCTTTAGTGGGTGCCTTTGGAATGGAAATGCTGGGACTGTTGGTGGATCTCTTCCTTCTGGGTCGTACGAGATCAAGGTCAGCGGTGTTGAATTGGGAAACAGGCTTGACAGATTTTCCAGCACCTACACAATCAAAATAAGATAAGTATCTTTTCTTAATTCATATTTCACTATTTGTTTAAACTTTGGACAAGGATACTTACTTGACATTGTGACAGAGCCTGAGGATACCTCCTGTGAATCTTGGGTTGTTGTCTTGAAAGTTCTTGTCTCAGGGTTAAGTTTTTTGAAGGCAAGGAGCCTCTCTTTAGAAGCAGGGGACAGTTTGAGGTGTGAGACGGTGATAGCTGCAAAATAAGAAAGCAAAAATATAAGTTATCCTTACATCAAAAGAAAGTTCCTGGTGATCCTTATCATGATCCTCCATCCTACCATGGGTAGCCCAATTTTTAGGAAGATCCTTTCCATCCTGGATAGAATCTCTCTTGACAAAAAAGAAACGTCGCTTCCAATTAGTGTCATTCTTGGTGGCTTTGAAGATCGGGTGTTCCTCACCAGGTTTACGTTTGAACAAGTAACGATGAGAGCCAAAGGTGGTAAGATCATATAGCTCTCCCAGCTCTGCCATTCCTAGATCTATTCCCTCCTCATCAATGATCCTTTCAAGGGTATGCAAAACCCTCCAAATCATCGGCATGGCTTGGATATAAGAGATGCCGGTTAGGGAGAAGAAAGATTGGGTGAAGGCTGGAAAAGGATAAGAATAACCTATGGTGAACGGAGTGACGGGGAAAGCAACCCACTTATCGGATATATGATCGCTCAAGGCATTGGCGTCAAAAGGCCTGAATTCGGTGTTTGCCGGAAAGCAATAGCGAATCCTATCTATTTGAGCATCATTGAAGCAGCAACGTTCTTTAATGGAATCTTCAATGATCCCTTGGCTTTTCGGAGGACTATTCTTCGGATGATCCTTGGCTGGTGAACTTCGAAGCAACATTTTCGTACTGACGAAGATAGAAGAACAGAGCAAGAGAAGGAAAAGGATAGAGAGAGAGAATACCTGAACGTCTTCGGAATGTGGATTATAAAGGGAGTTTCTCTGAAAATTTAAATGCGTTTGATCCTATCTATATCTCTATTTATAATCATGATCTTGCAGGTTGTCACTTCCGTGACATCATCATCGCAACGGCTAGTTCAAAATTAACGGCTATATATCCGTTAGTTTGTTACGGATAAGATCAAGAAAACATAACTCGCTAATTTTACAATTTTACTCCTTATATTTTGGGGGCAATTGTTAGGGGAGGATTTTCTAACAATTAGTGATCCTTATTCATTATCCTAACTAGTGATCCTTACTTCTGTGACAGGTGGTGATCCTCAGAAGGGCTTTAGGATCAGGATCATGGATCACTTCAAGGATCCTCATACTGACGATTGTTTACTTATGTTTTATAACATCTCGCAGGTATAACAAGCTTGACCAAGTCTTAGCGGCATTCTTGGAGAATATTCCCGAAGTATTCTGCACGTGCTAGATCAAAACTAGACGTTATGGAGAACGTGGAGGCTTGGCCCGAAAGTCGGAGAGTTTGTTATCTAGATATTTTTCTTATTTTAAAGGGGTAACGAGCTAGTTAGTGACACTTAGTCATTTTGGCAGTGACACACACTCGCAAATACGCTCATACAAGCTCTCGTTCAAATACTTAGCGATTTCGTACACTTTTTACACACTTCACCGTAGTGATCCTTGTACCTAGCTCTTTACTATCCGAAGTTGTAAACGTTTATTCATTTATTTGAGCTTGGTGATCGGTAGTTTCCATCACCCGGGGTTTTTTGTGCCGGAGATCAACTCTTGATCAAGGGCTTTTTCCCCGTATAAATCCTTGTGTTGTTTGTGCATTCTACATTGAAGTGATCCTCATTGTTGTTACACATTTTAAGCATCATTCCCCTAAACAAAGAGTTTGGTTGCAATATCATCATCAGATTTTCTGACCAAAACACAGTCCATCAAAACATCTCTTCATCTCTTGAAAAGTAGCCATATCCTCATACACATGTTCCTCAATTTGCCTGAAAAATCGATGCTTTAAATCACCAGACCATGCAGAAGTGTATGAGGCCATTTTAACTTATATATTACTCAATAATGTGAAATAATGTTATCTTCGTAGCAAAACGTAATAAAAAATAGGTGAAGTGGCAATGTGTTTATATAGTGAAATATCTAACAGCCCAAGAGATCAGATTTAAACTCATTGTACATTTAATAATACAACCAAGCAAAATGTGTAATTTTAATATAAACATATAAATTTATATTTCAAAACACCAGCCTTTTAATGCAAAAACCTTTTCAAACCCCAACTTTTACGGGAAAACAATAAAATTAAATATCAAGAAACCCAAGGGACAAATTTTAAAGCTTCAAAGAAAAAAACAGGCTATCATAATTACAATTAACCTCTTTATTTACCACATAGACGTGTTTTAAAAACTATAAAACACCGATGATTAGTTTGATTCAAAACATCAACAAATTGTCTTATAAATCACCGTCTGTAAAAAACAAATCAAAATCAGTAAATCCAACAAAAATATAGATGGCAAACAGATGCTTCTACCACTGGTCAGACACCAGCGCTGTTGAAACACAATTCTCGATCTGGTCACTCAAAGAAAAATATCAGATGAGGAACTGTTTTGGTAAAAAATCACACAAGGATAATGCAACCAAATCCGATTTTGTGAGGTGTGATGCTTGATTATATGATCAAATGTATGAACAATGAAAGAATGAAATGAATGTTGAACACAAGGATTTATACGAGGAAAAAGCCCTTGATCAATGTATGATCTCCGGCATAAAAAACCTCGGGTGATGGAAACTACCGATCACCAAATATATTAAACAAACAATGTTTACAAATTTGGATGATAAGAAGCTTGGTACAAGGATCACTAGTGTGCAAAAAGTGTGTAATCGCTAATGAGTTGCAGAGAGTTCTCGAGAGTAGTGTGTGTTGCTAATAATTCTGTCTAAACAAGCTTGTTATCCCCATTAAAAATAGTAACTAGCTAAGCTAACTAACAATCCAAAAAAGGTGCAAGTCCCCCACATTCACCATAACGGTCGAAGAGCTTGTGCACGTGCGGAATAATGAAGAATAATCCCCTAGAATCTCGGTTAGACCAAGTCCTATTCGAATACTCCTGCAAAACAAGTTTAAAAATAATGGAAACAATTGTTAGTATTAGGATAATAATGAGGATCCTGGATCCTTAATCCTGCAACGTCTTCTGAGGATCCTTAATTCAAAATGAATTGAGGATCCGTGATCCATGTACTTAGAAATTCTATCCCTAACAATTGCCCCCAAAATATGAGGAATTAATTGCAACAAAATGAGTCATATTTTCTGCTTGATTCTGAACGAGTTGGTGAGCGAAAAACTAGCCATTGCGATAGGACTAGCCGTTGCGAGGATGACGTCAGTGACAAGACTCCCCTGCACAATCATCATTATATATACAGGGTTAGAGATAAGGATCAAAATTCATTTAAATTCGAGCGTTTCTCTCCTTTAAATCTTCATTCGGAGACTCCAACAAGTATCTTTCTTTCCCTTCTCTCTAAATTTTCTTCTTCCGATTTCCTGTTCCTTCAAAATACCATGGCAAAGATGAATCTCCGATCCTTCCCCGCCAAGGATCCTAAGAAGGACAGCCCTCTGAAGAGCCAGGGTGTAACCAAAAATCCTTCACTGGAACTCTGTCGTTTCACCGATCCTGAAATTGATCGGATACGTCATTGCTTCCTGGCAGAAGCAGTCTTCAGATCATTCGACTCTTCGATGAAGAGCGATTGTATCTCCGATGCCTGGATCACTTTTCCGGCAACCCCTTTTGTGATAGGGTTCAATTATCCTTTCCCTGCTCTAACATAATCATTCTTCAAGCCATGCCAATGATGTGGAGAGTTCTTTACACTCTTGAAAACACCATTGAGCAGGAGGGTGTTGAAATAGGGGTGTCTGAGTTGAGTCGGTTGTACAATCTTGTTAGCCATGGTTCCCATCGCTTTCTTTTCAAGCTCAAACCCGGTCAGTCTCATCCAATTCTGAAAACCACAAAAAATGATACCAACTGGAGAAACCAGTTCTTCTTTGTAAGGAGGGACTCAATCCCAGATGGGAAAGACCTTCCCAAAAGGTGGATCACCCAGGGTAGGATATGGGATCCTTAGAAAAGGACCAAAGTAGGATTCTTTTTCTTTTAAGGATAACTGATCCTTCTTTTTGTTTCTGCGGTTATCTCGCTCTCTCATATTCAAGAAACACCTGCTACATAAGAAAGGATTTCTGCTTTCTGGAAGCTTGATCCTGCTGTAAGAACACTTCAAGCTAAAACAAAGGATTCACAAGAAGTCTCCTCCGGTTCCTACACGATGTCAAGTAAGTATCCATGTCTATGTGTAAATAAATGTTTAGATGAATGTAAAGTATGAATACTTATCTGTGTTTTATATTTGTAGGTGCTGGCAAATCCTCCAAATCAGCTTCCAGGTTCAGCGTAAGTGATCTTGATGCATTCGCCTCCTCAAAGTCCGTCAAAAAGGAGCTGGCTGCAAGCCCAAGCATCCCAAATCCTAAGGGCATGAGCACACGAGGAAAGGGTGCCAAAAAGAGAAAGACCGCTGAACCCACTGAAGGCCTCCCTCTCATTCAGCATCAGTTTGAGGAATATGTCTTCGAGGTAAGGATCCAGGATCCTCTGTTTGGGGGATGAAGCCACTATTATCCTTTCGTCTTTATTTTCCTGCACTTTAGACTTGTTAATATGGACACCCTTTACCTACCCCAGCGGACGGGCCATGTATTGCTGGTAGATGCTTGGGGTAGGTAATTTTGACAACCTTTGAAGGGTTTAACTTTGATTAATAAATATAACCATTAATTTTTGGCTATCTTGTGTTGTTCACTTTGTGTATATTTACCTTTCAATTGTTTTTGCACAACTTTTTAGATTTAAAAGTCATTAGTGAAGGTATAAAAATCAGTTTAAGTCAAGAAATTCAGGATATGATCAAGGATCAAATATCCTTTAGTCATAAAGTTTAAAAAGTGAGACAATTTTAGGATCATATATCTTGTTGTCAAAGAATAGGGTATGATTGATAAACCAATAATAAAATTAAAGTAAATAAGGATCATACCAGAGAATCCAAGTTAGGATCCTATATCCTTAATGTATACAATTGTAACAATCATAAGACAAACCCTTGTAGAAAGTTAGGATCAGGGATCCTTAACTGTTTAGCTTTGGAATCCTGAAATAAGACATAACTTGGGACTAAGCCAATCTGTAAAAGAAAGAGTTAGCATCTGGGGACAAGCCCAAGAATCTGGGGACAAGCCCAAAAAACTGGGAACAAGCCTAAAACTGGGGACAAGCCCAAAGGATCTTGTGTAAACTGGAGTATGGCCCTTACTGGCGACTATCCAAACTTAGTGACATAAAGATGCCAAAACCTTAGCTAATGTGAAAACGTTAGAAACCTTAGGAATGGGTGTATGGTACGTCTACCATTATACTTAGGATCCTAAATACAGCCAGCACAATGAAATTGTCAGCCCCTAAAGCGGTTACTGGTCCCATTGCCTTTAACTGCACCAGGATAATCGTGCGCTACTGGCGAAGGTGTAAGAACCTGATTCGTAGGAGGTAATAGATACCTTAAACTGGGGACAAGCCCAAAAAACCGGCGGTAAACCCATAAAACTGGGGACAAGCCCACAAAACTTAAGAGACTTCTGTGGATACTTGATCCTCTGTCAAGGATGCATGAACTTCTACAAAACTTAGAATTTTAGTGAAAAAGGATAAAGAATCCTGGATCCTTCCCGTTGTAATCAAATAAATTAAAGGATTAGATAAATTAGAATCAAATCATTACTAGAATGAGGATCATATATCCTCTAAGGATCCTTTATGTATACCAGATATGAGGATGACTAAGGATACTGGATCCTTCTTACATGAAGTATCTCTTTAGATGGACAGCATTCCAAGCTCTTGGTAATAGATCACCTTCCATTGTTAACAAACGGTATGCCCCTTTTCCTGCCTCGGCTTCAATAACATAGGGGCCTTCCCACTTTGGTGCTAACTTGCCATCAGCAGGATTTGTGGTATTCTGGAATGCTTTCCTCAACACCATGTCACTAACTTGAAACTTTCTGATCCTAACATTCTTGTTATAAGCTCCAGCCATCCTTTGTTGATAGCTAGCCAATCTTATCCTTGCCAAATCCCTAAGTTCTTCTATGGTATCCAAGTTTTGAACCAAGTTTTCAGCATTTCCTTCAGGATCACGGATGCTTGTTCTTGCAGTAGGGACTACCATCTCTGTAGGGATCACTGATTCTGCTCCAAACACTAAAGAAAATGGAGTCTGGCCAGTAGCATTCTTGGGAGTTGTTCTATCAGCCCATAGTATATATGGTAGCTCTTCTGCCCATTTCCCCTTTTTGGATCCAAGCTTCTTCTTCAAGTTGTTAATGATGATCTTGTTGGATGATTCTGCTTGACCATTAGCTTGTGGATGGACTGGTGTTGATGTTATCATCTTAATCCCCCAACTGTCACAAAAGTTAGTAGTTCTACTCCCAATAAATTGGGATCCATTATCACAAACAATTTCAGAAGGAATACCAAATCTGGTAATAATGTTTCTTTTAATAAAGGATATCACTTTTTTTCTCTCACTTGTGCAAATGCTTCAGCTTCTATCCATTTGGAAAAGTAATCAGTCATAGCAAGCATAAACACTTTTCCTTCTGGTGCGTTTGGAAGTTTACCAACTATATCCATTCCCCATCTCATGAATGGCCAAGAAGAGGATATAGGATGCAGGAGCTCTGCTGGTTGATAAAGGATATTGCTATGTATTTGACAAGCATCACATTTCTTTGCATAATCCACAACATCCTTCTTCATAGTAGGCCAATAGTATCCTGTCCTAAGGATCCTTGAAAACAGTGCTCTGCCCCCAGTGTGATTTCCACAATCTCCTTCGTGAAAATCCTTAAGAACTTCTTGGATTTCATGATCCTCGATGCACCTTAGATATGGACCTTCAAGAGATTGTTTATATAACATGTTATTTAGTATTGTAAATTGAGATACCTTGACTTTGAAAGCTCTAGGATTTTCTCCGGTAGGGATCTCTCCATGTTGTATATATCTTAGGATTGGGAGGATCTAGGATCCTGAATGTGATTGTGCACCATCACTAGGTATGATTGCAGAATCCTCCACTATTTCCATAGCTGTGTGATCCTCAATAGCAGGAGCCGTGATGTGGATGACGGGAATTTTAATATCCTCTAGGGTCTTCAATGATGATCCAAGGTTGGCTAGAGCATCAGCTTCTGCATTTTCTTCCCTGGGTACCTGTGTCAAACTAAAAGAAGCAAAAGAGTCTGCCAATTTCTTGACTATCTCTAGATATTTGATTAGACTTTCACCTTTAACATCATAAGAACCATTAAAGTGGTTAGTGATTAATAAAGAATCTACATGTATCTCAAGATACCTGATCCTCATATGTTTGGCAATTTGCAAACCAGCTATTAAGGCATCATATTCAGCCTCATTGTTAGTAGTTTGAAACTCACAAGCAATTGAGTGGGGTATTATATCCCCCTGTGGCGATTTTAGTAGTATGCCTAGTCCAGTTCCTTTGACATTAGAGGCTCCATCTGTGAAAAGTATCCAAGGATCCTTAGTCTTCAAGTTGTTGAACTTCCAATTCAGCTTCCCTTTGTAGATCACTACTGAAATCAGCCACAAAGTCATCCAAGGCCTAAGATTTAATGGCAGTTCTTGGTTCATATCTGATATCATAAGCACTGACCTTGACTGCCCATTTTGCCATCCTTCCTGACATTTCAGGTTTCCTGAGAACATTCTTAATTGGAAAGTTAGTTTTAACAATAATAGCATGAGTTTCAAAATAATGGCGTAGTTTAGTAGATGCCATAATTAAAGCAAGGATAAGTTTTTCTAAATGAGAATACCTGGATTCAGCATCAAGCAAACTTTTACTTACATAATATACAGGATGTTATGTACCTTCATGATCCTTAGCAAGGACTGCACTTACTGCTTTGCAAGAGACTGCCAAATATAAGGATAATATATCCCCTTTTTCTGGTTTCATTAATGCTGGGGTTGGGGATAGGTAATCCTTAAGGGCTTTGAGAGCATTCTCATGCTTTTCAGTCCACTCAAATTTTTTGTTCTTTCTCAGAATGTCATAGAATTCCTTGCATTTCTCTGACGATTTTGAGATGAACCTGTTCAAGGCTGCGATCCTTCCTGTCAATCTTTGTACATCCTTGGCATTTGCAGGAGACTTGATATTCACAATCGCCTTGATTTACTCTGGACTTGCCTCTATCCCTCTTTTTGTCACCATGTACCCTAGCAACTTGCCAGCTTTTACACCAAAGTGGCACTTGGAAGGAATCAATTTCATATTGTATCTATCAAGGATATCAAATGCTTCCTACAAATCTCTAAGGTGATCCTCAGCTCTCTTGGACTTAACCACCATGTCATCTATATAGACTTCCATCGTGTGTCCAATTTGTTCTTTAAACATCATATTAACTAGCCTTTGGTATGTAGCACCTGCATTTCTTAGTCCAAAGGGCATAGCAATATAACAATAGATATCAGTAGGGGTAATAAAGGCTGTATCCTCCTGATCAGATGGTTCCATCTGAATTTGCTGGAATCCAGATGAAGCATCCATGAAAGTCAACAACTCATGACCCGCAGTAGCATCCACCATGGAGTCAATGTGGGGTAATGGGAAAGGATCCTTGGGACATGCCTTGTTTAAATCAGTGAAATTGACACATACCCTCCACTTTCCATTTTTCTTTTGAACAACAACCACATTGGCTAACCATATTGGATACTTAACCTCTCTAATCATACTTGCTCTGAGCAGTTTATCTACATCCTCCTGGATTATGGCATTCCTCTCAGGTGCAAACTTTCTTCTTTTTTGGTGTATAGGTTTGAATGACCTTTCAATGCCAAGTTTATGAGTAATAATATCTTTAGAAATACCTGTCATGTCCTCATGCTTCCAGGCAAAGGTAGCTTTTCTTCTCTTTAGAAAGGATACTAGATCCTGTTCAATATTGTTGAGGATCTCGGATCCTATAAAAACTTTGGATTCAGGATCCTGAGGATCCATCAGGATATCTTTGACATCTTGTTCTCTTGCTTCCAGGACATCTCTTGGAGGATACTTTAATTGCTATTGCTCCCTAGTTCTTGAGGCTGGTTTCATGGATGAAGTGTAACAATTTTTAGCTTCCTGTTGGTCACTTTCTATCTTCACCACACCCCATGGAGTAGGGAGTTTGACACACTGATGATATGTAGATGGAACTGCTTTCATGTCATGTATCCATGGCCTGCCAAGGATAACATTGCAACAGGATAAGCAATCTATAACACATAATTTTTGAAAAGAATTAACTCCCTCTATGTAAATGGGAAGTTTAATGTCCCCCAATGTGTTCTTGGTTTCTCTACTGAATCCCACAAGAACTGATGATCTTGGGATAATTTTTGATTCAGGGATGTTCATCTTCTTGAGGACATCAAGTTGAATGATGTTCACTGAGCTTCCTCCATCTATCAGAATCCTGCGAACAAAATGATTAGATATAAACAATGTAATAACAAGACCATCATGATGAGGATCCTGAATATCCACACGATCATCCTCATCAAAGGATATAACTTTCCCCTGGGTAAGGATCGAGGTTCGAATGGGTCTGTCCCCGTTATCCATCTTCGTTTCTTTAGCATGCCTCTTGGCTGCTGAAAAGGAAGTACCACATATGTCTGATCCATCAGATATGAAGTTGATAATTTGTGCATCAGCAGGAGGAGCTGGAGCTCTTTCTGGGACCTTTTTAGGATCTTAGATCCTTGACTTTTTCCTTCCAAACAGCTCCTTTAAATGCCCTTTGCTTAACAAATAACCAATCTCTTTCCTGAGTGCTATGCATTCGTCAGTGAGATGGCCGAATTCTTCATGATATGCACACCATTTGGATTTGTCTTTTGTTGCAGCTGGTTTATCACTCTTTCTAGGCCATCTTGCTTTTTCACCTAGATTCTGCATTGCAAGGATTAGTTCATTATTATCAACAGAAAAGCAATATTCAGAAATAGGAGGATAATCCTCATCATCCTCTTCTTTCTCCACTGCATGCACATTCTGATTATCAGACTTGTTGTATGATTTGGACTTGTTGTTCCTGAAATAGGATCCTTGCTTTTCCTGCTTTGAGGATCCAGCCAGTCCTTCTTGGATCCTTTTATCATCCTCTAGGCGGATGAATCTAAGGGCCCTGGTTCTTACTTCATCATGATTCATGCAAGGGGTCATGACAAGATCATCATAGAACTGTGAATCCTTAAGTAAACCCATTTTGAAAGCTTCTACAACCGTAGCAATATCCAAATTAGGAATCTCTAAGGATTCTCTACTGAATTTAGTGATATAATCTCTAAGTGATTAATTTTGACCTTGTGTTACCCTATATAGATCACTAGTTAAACGTTCAAACCTCCTACTGCACGAGAATTGGCTATTAAAAAATTAACTAGATTAGCAAATGAAGTAATAGAGTAAGGGGGAAGACTTAGCAGCCATTTAAGAGCTGATCCTGTCAGTGTGGATCCGAAACCCTTGCATAGACATGCTTCTTTTAACCTTTCAGGAATGGGGTTGATTTCCATTCTCTCCCTGTATTGAGCTACATGCTCTTCAGGATCTGTTGAGCCATCATATAACTTCATGTTTGGTGTTTGAAACCTCTTTGGTATCTCTGCATCACAAATAGGTGGTGCAAATCGAGATATCCTGTGACTCTCATCTGGAATTTCTGGAATGGGTTTGACCACTCCTGGAACACTGGATATCATATCCTTGAGCTTTTGTAACTCTCTAGCCATAGCTTGGTTGATTCCTGTATCCTGCATGAAGCCATGGTTAGTATTATAAGTAGTATTTAAAGTGTTACTTCCTGATTGATTCATGGGTGGGATTCCTGATGTGAATCCATATTGATGTGATTCTGGCACGATCGAAGGACCAGATGAAGCAATAGTCTGCATAGGGATGAAGTCTCCCAGGTGAATTTCTGAACTTCTGGGTTGTACACTCCTTAAGGATCCTTG
Source organism: Helianthus tuberosus (assembly GCA_030545235.1). Taxonomy (NCBI): domain Eukaryota; kingdom Viridiplantae; phylum Streptophyta; class Magnoliopsida; order Asterales; family Asteraceae; genus Helianthus; species Helianthus tuberosus. The sequence goes on along the minus strand of CM060376.1, from coordinate 172,689,254 downwards.
ATCCTGAAAGATGTTGGATCCTTGATACACCGAGGCTGGGGGTGTTGGAGGATAATCCATGGATCCGTGAACCTGAGATGAGGATCCTTGAACCTGAGAGGAGGATCCTTGACCCTGAGATGAGGATCCTTGAACCGTCTGTGTTCCCATATATCCTCCAGAACTAAAGAAGGATCCTTAATGCTAGAAGGAGGATCCTTGAGGCTGAAGAGAGGATCCTGAAGGCTGAAAGTAGGATCCTTGAGCCTGTGTCATTGCCGATGATCCATAGTGTATACTCGATAATCCACCCTGGTATTGAGTGCCTGATGCTGTGGAGTGCTGGGATGTTATGGCTGGAGAATCAAAATTCAGTGATCTGGGCATCAATGGAGAGTGATCCTCCGCTGATCTCTTCAATTTCTTGATTTCATCAATCTCTCAAAGGATCCTGTCATTAGTTATGTCCTGCTGCATGTAATCCTTCATTCAGCATTCTTCTGGGATCCAGAAGGTGCAGGAGGCAAAGGTGGAATGCCCTGTGAAAAGGTGATCGTCGGCATGGAGCTTGAAGTGTTCTTCGCTTGAGAAGCCATGTAGTTGAAGACAACGAAGAGAAATGAACGAAATGAACAAAATTTCTCAGAAATGGAACACCAATTGCCCCACGGTGGGCGCCAAACTGTTTTGGTCAAAAATCACACAAGGATAATGCAACCAAATCCGATTTTGTGAGGTGTGATGCTTGATTATATGATCAAATGTATGAACAATGAAAGAATGAAATGAATGTTGAACACAAGGATTTATACGAGGAAAAAGCCCTTGATCAATGTATGATCTCCGGCATAAAAAACCTCGGGTGATGGAAACTACCGATCACCAAATATATTAAACAAACAATGTTTACAAATCGGGATGATAACAAGCTTGGTACAAGGATCACTAGTGTGAAAAAAGTGTGTAATCGCCAATGAGTTGCAAAGAGTTCTCGAGAGTAGTGTGTGTTGCTAATAAAATTGTCTAAACAAGCTTGTTATCCCCATTAAAAATAGTAACTAGCTAAGCTAACTAACAATCCGAAAAAGGTGCAAGTCCCCCACGTTCACCATAACGATCGAAGAGCTTGTGCACGTGCAGAATAATGAAGCATATTCCCTTAGAATCTCGGTTAGACCAAGTCCTATTCGAATACTCCTGCAAAACAAGTTTAAAAATAATGGAAACAATTGTTAGTATTAGGATAATAATGAGGATCCTGGATCCTTAATCCTGCAACGTCTTCTGAGGATCCTTCATTCAAACTGAACTGAGGATCCGTGATCCATGTCCTATTCGAATACTCTAGCCTTTTAATACAAAAACCTTTTCAAACCCCAGCTTTTATGGGAAAACTATAAAATTAAGTATCAAGAAACCCAAGGGACAAATTTTAAAGCTTTAAAGAAAAAAACAGGATATCATAATTACAATTAACCTCTACATTTACCACATAGACGCGTTTTAAATACTATAAAACACCGATGATTAGTTTAATTCAAAACATCAACAAATTGTCTTACAAATCACTGTCTGTCAAAAAAAAAATCTAAATCAGTAAATCTAACAAAAATAAAGATGGCAAACAGATGCTTCTACCACTGGTCAGACACCAGCGCTGTTGAAACACAATTCTCGATCTGGTCACTAAAAGAAAAAAATCAGATGAGGAACTAAACAGAAAAGTCGGCATAATCAGTGACAGAAATTACAACAAAACCTGGAACAACATAGCATTACTTGATGAAATCCTCCACTCTCCTCCATCAGATTTCCAGAAGAATGCAGAAGAGTTTCTGTCACAACTACTAAAACAGGATCAGAAAATATGTGACATGCTAACCGATCTGAAAAACAAAAGAGATAATGAAATCACATGGAGAAAGGCGAGAGTATACGAAATCCTTGCAAGTGTTAACTGTAGTGTGTAATAACTCTTATGCATTATATCTTTCTATGTATATGCATTTAATTTAATACTATCAATATGGATGTTAACATTCTCTAAAATGTGACTGTTAATAAAAACTATCAACATTATCAACACTTGTTTCTTCACACATCAAATTAAATTAGTATAACTACAGTTAATAAAAATAAGCCACAAACCTAAAATGCAACTCTATCATCAAAGAAGGTAACACATATAACTTTTCACGATGTTGCAACAATCTATCTATACTTTCTAAAAAAAGAGAACACCAAGTGACATAAGAAAAGCTGAGGTGAAACATTGATGTGTGAAACAGAGCTTCACTGAAACAACGATGTTGGAATAATGATATTGGAAGGATAATGTGTAAACAGAATCAACAAATATTCGAACAAAGAACTGAAATCGGAGATGAACTAGCTGAATCATGAGAGCTATGGATTTGAGAGAGAGAGATATGATCGTAAATATGAGTGAGAGAGATGAATTGAAATTTGAATGTGGAGCCAGATTCATATATGTTATTTATAGGGAGCCAGATTCATATATAGTTTGAATTTCGAATTTGGAACCAGGATTTTGAATATGGGTAGAAGTTATGGGCAGAGGTTTGAACTTTGAAGTGTGTATAAATAGTTCTCCTTTTGTATGTGGGCAGAGATTTGAATTTTCAATGTTGGCCAGACCTTTGAAAGTATAAATGTGGGCCAGACCTTTGAAAATTAAAGTGATTTTATATAATAAGGTTTATGATGCAGTAATGACATAAGAAAAGCCTTGTTGGATAGCCTCTATGGCTGCCACCTCAGCTTTTCTTATGTCACTTGGTTTTCTCCTTTGTAGAAAGTATAGATTATTTAAACCATGAACCTTGTGTATATTTATAAACTATAAAAGTGGAGCTAACATCACTCATAATATACAAATCACTAAAATTAAAACAAATCTTCATTTCAGTATCACATTAAATGTATATACGTCTCTAAAAACCCTTACTTTTCCACAATGTACAAACATTTACAAACTCTACATCAGCTCCACATCATCACTCACTATTAACTAATCAAATTAAAACCATTAACACAAACCAATTAAAAACGAAATAAAACACATAAATACAAAAGAAATAAGAGGCTCATACTTTTTATCGGATTAGAATGCCCAATCTGCCATGGTTGGTTTCACGGCTTCAAACAAACCATTGGAATCTGGAATGCCCAACCAAAGATGCAGATCGGCTCTACAACATCTAACAATTTCCGAAATCATCATATGGATCTGAAGACATCGTCCAATTTTATTAAAATTATCATCACTGACTCGACACCCACAGATCTGAAAATCAGCAAACCAACACGATTCCAAACCAACATAGATCCGAATCAAAGAGCAACACAATCTAATTTACGAATCCAAACCAACACAATCCGATTCATAGAAGCAACAAACATACAGATCTGAATCAATGAGCACCCCCAATGTAGATCATAATCTAATTCACATATCCAACTAACTTCTTTTAACTCGTCACACAATCCAAGATCCGAAGACTGACTCACATCCATATGAGTAATCTTGCCAAGATCCGAAAATCAGCAAGATCTGATCCCCTAACCATGATTCAATCGGAAATGGTTTAAACTAAGAAAACATCAAGAAACCCCCAAATTTCACATCAAGAAATCCTAGAATTTCGTATCAAGAAACCCTAAAAGTCGCAGCATCGGTGCCAAAAAACAAATCATTGAAGAAGACTTCTCCATGAAACCAACTATGGCCCACACAAAGAAGTGTGTTTGAGGTCCGGACTTACAAACTTGGTTCAGATCGAACAAGCTTAACAATGCTACCGAACGAGTGATAAGGTCTGGATAATTGACACGGTGGAAACAGACGAGTAAAAAGCACACATTGTGGGTGCTATAAGAAACTTTTTAAACTTTGTACACATATTAAAAGTTAAGTAACCTTGACATGATTTCAAACATATTCTCCGCCTAAAATCAAAAACATATTGTTGGATTTTTAAAAGAACATGCAAGAGAAAATTTTAAAAAACAAAAGAAAAATGACTCCCGATGAGGTTTACTCTTTTTCAATTTCAGAAATCTTGGTAACACCCTCTTCGCCCCCTTCCCTGATTTTAAATCTATTATATCGTTGATTTTAAGAAAATAAGCAAATTTGGTTTTATCAAATGCTTTGGTAAAAAGATCAGCTTTTTGCTCGCCGGTGTGAATTTTGACTACGTTAATCAACTTCTTCTCCTAGCAATCACAGATGAAGTGATAATGTAACTCAATGTGTTTTTTAGAGTGGTTTACCGGATTTTTAGTTATTGATATAGCCGCTTCGTTATCTACATGAATAGTTATAGTTAGAAACTGCAAACCGTAATCTCTCATTTGTTTCTTACAGTGCCACGTGACTAACCGACTTCCAAAGAATTGGCAACCTCTAGTTGTTGATTTGGCATTAAGCTTGCAGCTACAGTAGTCCAAATCTGAGAATGTTGTTAAAACGATCTCATCATCTTTGGGATACCACAGACCCGTGCATGGACATCTTTCAGATTCTTTTAATTGTCATCAAATGTGAGACTCACGGACTGCATTGATATCTTGCACATAAGCATGTAGGATACATAATGCCAGGTCTATATGTCATCAAATACATGATTGAACTGGTCATTGAGTGATACTTTGTTTCATCCACTATTTGACTTATGATTTTGTGGAAGAGGATTGCTGGCAACTTTTCAGTCTGTCATTTTGAATTTGTTGAGAATGTCATTGACGTACTTGGTTTGATAAATGAAAATACCATTTGGTAACTGATCCACCTACATCCATAAGAAAAATTTAATCTCCCTCGTTGAGCTCATCTTAAACTTTTGATGCATCATTGCTTCAAAATATTTACACAGCTTGTTGTTCGTTGACCCCAAAATTATATCATCCACATATATTTGAACGATCAGAATATGACCGTTTGTTTCTCTGGTAAAGAGTGTGCAATCAACAGTTCCTCTGATGAAATTGTTATCTAGTAGGTGCTGAAACAACGTTTCGTACCATGCTTGGGGTGCTTGGTGTAAACCGTATAGCGCCTTATCAAGTAGATACTCTTTATCTTTGTTATATGGATCCAAAAACCCTGGCAGATGTCGAACATAAACTTCTTCTTTAACCTTGTCGTAGAGAAACACTGATTTGACATCTAACTAATACACTTTAAATCCTTTCCAAGAAGTTAAAGCTAAGAATATTCTAATTGCTTCAAGCCTTGGTACCAGAGCATAAACTTCTGGTAAATCTATTCTCTTGTTGACAGAACCCTCGCACAACCAGTCTGGCCTTGTTTCAAACAATTACCCTTTTATCATCCCTTTTTTATTTAAACACCCACTTTGTGTTGATCTTCTTATGATTATCTGTAAGACCCTTACTTTTATTTATCAATATTTATATAAATTTCGACTATAATTGTGTATTTACGATTACACATACATTTGAAAATACGGATTTCTTAAAACCTTTTATGAATTAAAACATTTTGACTTAATATATATCTATCGTCGTACAAATCTTGACGATAAAACATAATGCAGAAGCTTGAATCTTGATCGTGTTCAGTTCTTCATTGAGCTTGATCGTCATCCGGCACTTCGAGTTATACCTACATTTCATAAACCATGAAATGAGTTAGTCATACTTAGTTTATAACGTGTTTAATCAAGTCCGAAGGCTAGAACGAACAAGAAAAACAATTTTTCCAGCTATTAAGCCCCTCGCGGGGCGCGACCGGATTCTGCTCTTCCTTTCACAACGCGCGAAAGCCGTAACGTTGCGCCACCATGTTTACCCATCTGTGGCATGGCGTGACGCCCTGGATGCTGCATATTTTCAGCAATCCCATTTTTTGCCTAAACCTTCATAACTCGCTTAATTTTCATCCGTTTTACGATCCGTTTCTTCCTACGTGATCGTAATTTGATTCTCCATCATGTGGAGTCAAAACTCGACATCTAAATTAACAAATTCTAGATATTAAGTCCTGGGCTTAAAATTCAATTACGTTTCATGATTTATTAAACAAACTGTTTCTAAATCATCATAAAACCATGGACTACTTATTCACTCAAAATCTTTAACTCGTGATCATAACTTTTATGAATTACGCGGCCAATACCCAAGCTATCCGCATAATTCATTTTGACCCGTTTAGAGGATTTAAACATTTAAGTTTAAATCTCGCTCTTTCTTTTCACACATCCCATTTCAACATTAAGATATCTACTTATCTTCCACCACAACTATATTGTGGTGGATTTAATATAATGAACTATTTATTCCGAATTCTACTCTTCGGTTAGTCATTTTACGGAAAAGACCCATTTTGAGGCATTTGGCCCAAAAAGGCATATGCCTATAACTTTTACACTTATCAAAGACCTACTTTATCATAATACTTATTTCTAAACAACCTTTATGGGTCGTTTGCCCGGTTTATGAATCAAGGGCGTTTTGGTTAACCTTAGTCTCTTCTTTTACGACGAAAGACTTTCAACAACAAATTTGACCAAAATCGCACCTTTTAGTTATAGTCTTACTTACAGCTACCTGGCTCGGGTCCTAGCATTAACCCGTTTAAATACCTTTCACTGTTAATTACTAATTAATAGCAACGCGAACCATATGTTATTCCCTGTGATTACAAAACTCAACAAGCGATCATCAGTTATTACTGTCAAATGGTGTTACCAACACCATTTGACCTGGTTAGTCTAAATAACCATTTATCATTATGAGATGATATCTAGTTACCATCTTGCCCCTTTAACCTATTCCGGTTTACACCATGAATTTTTACTACTTAATAGACGTTTCTTAACTGGTTTGACCCGTTATGACTTACGCCATGTGGTATCTTTTCAAAATTCTTTATCTAGCGGTCAACTCATGTCTGGATTACTATTTTACCACTTTTACCCGTCACGGTTTACACCATGATGTAATGCTTTAATATTCCATTTTTGTTCATCATGACATGACTAATTTACCGTTTTAGCCTTTTTACCATAATTTATGGTTGCTTAACATTTCACTTGTTCCGACCCGTATTATTTCGCGCCGGAACATCATATTTCAATTACTTAATTTACTTTGCTCATATTCAATACTCACAAGTAAGTATTTTGTAAATAAAAAGGGCATAAGTTTTACTTACCTTGTATCCGATTATGCTCTTTTTCTGCGCACTTGATCCGTTTGACCCGCTTCTTTCCAAGCTCCCGTCTAGCTTGTCAAGCGTCAAACTATCATTATAATTCGTAAGATGGGTAGATTAGCCATCATTAATCACGACTATTCCACCTTACGTGTTTTATGTCGAAATTATTATTCAACCTTATCATTGGTCAGTTTGACTTTCAAAAGTCAACTGCCTTTAATCATATGAAATGCACCAAGTTCAATCACTCATTTAGGCATTTTATCAAATTCATAGTTAACTATTAACCAAGTTTTAGCATCAAAACCAAGCCTCTATGTCTAGTGTACCCAAACAACATCTAGAACTTATATCATATCATCAAATTTCACAGATTTATCATCACTTTTCAAGTGTTCATCATAATATCATAAAACCCACTTATCGCATACATGATTAGCTAACCAAAACACTAATTCATGGCACTAATTCAACAAGTTTACATCTAGGGTTTGCTCCTAGACTTATACTCATGTCAATTTCAGTATATCATTCAACATTCTTATAAGATTTTTGTTTATGAATATTCATCGTGATTTCAAATATCACTAAATAACAAAATTAAATATACCTTGTGATCTCCTTTTGATTTTGATGAATTTTTGTAAGTTTAGGGTTTTGAAGAGAACCCTCTGGTGCTCCTGATGATATTTGACCAAACACACACACTTGTGTGTGTGTTTTGGTTTTTATTTAGTTTTAATTAAAAAAACTTTCATACATTGCCCCTTTTAGTCCCTCTAGTTCTCTAGTCATTTAAAAGGTGCATTATTCATGTTTCTTTATGATTTTAAAAACAAACAACTAGGTTAATTATTCCTAGTTACTTTACCCTCGGGTAAGGTTCATGCGAGAACCACTTTTATTGCGAGAACCGCGAGAACCAATGTGAACACAACCTAAAATAGCTAAAAAAACCTAAAAAAAACCTAAACCCCCCCCCCCCCCCCTCAAGCTAAAATGCTAAAAACTAAACCCCCAAAAAACCTAAAAAAATCTAAAAAAATCAAAAAAAAATTTTAAAATTTTTTATGTTAAAATCACTACTTTTAGTAGCAAAAAAAAATTTTTTTTTGCTACTAAAAGTAGCGATTTTTTATAAAAAATATTAAAAAAAAAATTTCGTGTGTTTTTTAGCTATTTTTGGCGTTTTTTGTTGTGTTCACATTGGTTCTCGCGGTTCTCGCAATAAAGGGTGGTTCCTAACGGATCTTTGTCCTATATATATATATATATATATATATATATATATATAGAAAGTATAATGTACTTCGCGGCTTAACGTACATTAACGTACGCGACCAAATAGATAACATGCTTGATTACATTTTTGATCAACTTAACGTGCGTGCTTATTGATCCCATGCGTGATTTATCACAAAACAACTGATCCCATGCGTTATTATCTGTTCCCATGCGTTATTATCTGTTCCCATGCGTTATTATCTGTTCCATGCGTGATTATAGCCCTGATCTGACGGTTACCATTGTCACGTATGTGAAGTATGATAAGGGCTTTTGTATGTTAACCGCTATATATATATATATATATAATTTTATGTTTTTTGGGTGTTACAAGTCTACCCCCTTAAAGAGGTTTTGTCCCCGAAACTGTTCTTAGACAGTTCACACTTATTCCACGCTAATCCTGAAATGATAAGCGCTTTTATTAAGTTATAATTACTATTTTTGACCTTACATGGTCTTTACGACTAGACTTACTAGTAATCGGCTACTTTATACCCCGTCATTCGTTATACCATATTGCCTTCCCCGGCTTTATATGAGTTTATGATCTCCTATCACGTAACTCACGCTACAACGTGATTATATTCTATATTACTTTTCTTGACCATGATTACATCGCATCATGTCATGTTTAAGTTTATATAAACTTTTCATTATCAAAAATCTTCCTTTCGAATTTATTGTCTTTCACCTATTGGTGTCAAGACCTGTTTCTTTTAATGTTAATCGTTTCCCAAACCATCTCATACTATTTATGTTTGTTAAAACATTGCTTTTGACTAAAAACTGAATTTTAGTTTAACGTTTTCTCTTTAACTTACTCCAATTACTCATATCAAGAAATTGACATTTAAGAATTTTATTCTTTTCCATTCTTATTTTACGCAGGGAATCGTAGCCAGTTCCCATGCTTTACTCAAGTGACCCGTAGGTTCTTTTACTTAGACTCGTAGGCTATTTCTTTAGACTTTCACCTCTTTTAAGGTGAGACCCTTGTAGTTCATTTCTTTCTATTTGTGACCCGAGGGTCATTTTGGTTGTGTAGACACTTACACTGTTTATAACCCGAAAGTTATGATGATCCCGTAGATCATCCCTTTACTCGAGTCATTCTTTAACATATTCTTGGTATAAAGGCACCCCCTTTTATGTTTGAAAATCATTTATTTTTCTTTTTGAAATCCATGACTTCGTCCGTAGTCTATGACTACAATTGTTTTCTTTCGGACTATTCTTCTGACTCTATGACTTATTACATCATTTACGCGTCGGCTTGTCTCACGCTTACCGTTATCCGGTTACGCCTATATTTATTTACAACCCGTTACCTGGGTTCTTTATCTTAATGTTTTTAACGATCCCGATGCCTGGTTCGCGTTTTCCTTTTTATATTCCCTCATGACCCATTACATAGGTTTATTAATATTTTGCACTCCCATTATTCGGTTTGCGCTTACTTACACTATCAAGCGTTATACTTTATTTGACCCGTTTGTCTTGTTCGTGTGAAATTCATCACTTATAACAGTCAAAGTTTATTCTTTTTTCAATCCGTTCAGCCTCGACATAGTTGAACATAATTATCAAAATTTCTTTTTGCCAAATTTTATTGTCTTTTAGTCATAACTCATAATCCGAGTCTTTTGACTTTTAATTCGCGTTCCCGTCACGCATATATTTGAAATCCTACCCATCTATCGGGTATTTTACCGAAGTCATTATTAAAGCAACCATTCCAATATGCATTAAGACTTCGTTTTAACTTATTTGGTCATCTTAGCGAAATCCATCGCTTTTATTCAACAAATTCTTTATTGTTTTATTCAATCCGTTTGACTTGCTCGTGTGAATTTCATCACTTATAAACAATCAAACTTTATCCCAATGCCCTAACATTCCCGATTCTCAGTTTGTTTCATTACATTAATCCTTGTCCCTTCTCCCGGGCTCAGTATTCGAACGTAATATGCTCCCGTTACCCGGTATGCGTTTACATTTATTATCAAGCATTAAGCTTATTTGATCCGTTTGGGTACCTTTTTAATTCGTCCCATTCGCCCCATCTTTACTACACTGGACGTAAATGCGTTCATTATAAGAAGTTCACAGTATCATGTGTTTACTACTTACTTGGCCAGAGTAAGCGATCAACGCATGGTATACGTGTTAACACACGTAATTTGTTTACCATACCGTTCTCTCGTCAATTTAATTGGGGTAACGTGTGTTACACGATAACCCTGTGTGGTGTTTACAACACTTTAACATGCTAGACCGTTAATATACATTTAATTTACCGAATTATGCGATCAAGTCTCGAACCGAACACATCTACTCTTTAACCTTGAGCTCTGATTACCAACTTGTAAGACCCTTACTTTTATTTATCAATATTCATATAAATTTCGACTATAATTGTGTATATACGATTACACATACATTTGAAAATACGGATTTCTTAAAACCATTTATGAATTAAAACATTTTGACTTAATATACTTCTATCGTCGTTCAAATCTTGATGACGAAACATAATGCGTAAGCTTGAATCTTGATCGTGTTTGGTTCTTCATTGAGCTTGATCATCATTCGACACTTCGAGTTATACCTACATTTCATAAACCATGAAATGAGTTAGTCATACTTAGTTTATAACGTGTTTAATCAAGTCCGAAGGCTAAAACAAACAAGAAAAACAATTTTGCCAGCTATTAAGCCCCTCGCGGGGCGCGACCGGCTTCTGCTCTTCCTTTCGAGGGGTGCGGCAGCCGTCACTTTGCGCGACCATGTTTACCCCTTCTCGTCACGTGGTGCGACGCTTTATTTTTGACAGAAAGTTTTGAACTGGATGCTGCATATTTTCAGCACTCCCATTTTTCGCCTAAACCTTCATAACTCGCTCAATTTTCATCCGTTTTACGATTCGTTTCTTCCCACATGATCGTAATTTGATTCTCCATCATGTCGAGTCAAAACCCGACATCTGAATTAACAAAATTGTAGATTTTAATCCCTCGGCTTAAAATTCAATTATAAAACTTTTGACCCGTTTCATGATTTATTAAACAAACTGTTTCTAAATCATCATAAAACCATGGACTACTTATTCACTCAAAATCTTTAACTCGTGATCATAACTTTTATGAATTACGCAGCCACTACCCAAGCTATGCGCATAATTCATTTGACCCGTTTAGAGGATTTAAACAATTAAGTTTAAATCTCGCTCTTTCTTTTCACACATCCCATTTCCACATTAAGATGTCTACTTATCTTCCACCACAACTATATTTGTGGTGGATTTTTTATAATGAACTAATTATTCCGAATTCTACTCTTCGGTTAGTCATTTTACGAAAAAGACCCATTTTGAGGCATTTGACCCAAAAAGGCTTATGCCTATAACTTTTACACTTATCAAAGACTTACTTGATCATAATACTTATTTCTAAACAACCTTTAAGGGTCGTTTCACTGGTTTATCGATCAAGGGCTTTTTGGTTAACCTTAATCTCTTCTTTTACGACGAAAGACTTTCAACAACATATTTGACCAAAATAGCTCCTTTTAGCTATAGTCTTACTTACACGTACCTGGCTCGGGTCATAGCATTGACCCGTTTAAATACCTTTCACTATTAATTACTAACTAATATCAACGCGAACTATATGTTATTTCCCTGTGATCACAAAACTCAACAAGCGATCATCAGTTATTACTGTCAAATGGTGTTACCAATACCATTTGACCCGTTTAGTCTAAATGACCGTTTATCATTATGAGGTGATATCTAGTTACCATCTCGCCCCTTTAACCTATTCCGGTTTACACCGTGAATTTGTAGTACTTAATATACGTTTCTTAATTTGTTTGTGTTGGGATTGAACCCTACCAGAGGAACAGATAATGAAAGCCAAAACTGGTTCACAACAATGGATTCACAATAAGCAGATGTTTACACTAAGTCTTCTCCCTTGAAAGTGATTATAGCCGCTGATGGTCTTATATCCACTACCCGGATACAACTGCTGGTACAATCTACTGATGACAAAGCACTGCCTAATCAAGGACTGATCAACCTTGAGGAAAGCACTGATGTAAAGAGAGAGCAGTAGTTTAGTATGTCATCTGTTTTATGTATAGTCAGTGGTTAAGATTAGCAGTGTTTGTATAAGAACAGTAGATACAGGTTGTTAGGCTGTTAGACGTCGCTTTCATGGTGACGTCAGCTGAGATGCCTCAGCGGTTTGGTTTGTCTATAAATGGAACAGTACCATGTACTGTTACATTCGATGGTCTTGAGTGAGTTCTTCTCCTCAATTCAATCCTTTCATCTTGTGCAACCAACCATGGGGTATCAGGCTGAGGAGGAGTTTTAGTCTGTAAGCTTGCATTGTAATCATTTGCTTTGTATTGTAATCTTTCGACTCTATGAAAAGCAAGTGTTTATCAAAACTAATTCTCCTTTTGATTGTGTTTACAAAGTTTGTTGTTCATTTCTGCTGCACTTTAGATTGTTTCATATTCATTGATTATTCAATTTACACAAACAAACACAATCATGAGGGCCTCCGATCCTAACAGTTTGACCCGTTATGACTTACGCCATGTGGTGTCTTTTCAAAATTCTTTATCTATCCATCAACTCGTGTCCGGATTACTATTTTACCACTTTTACCCGTCACGGTTTACACCATGACGTAATGTTTTGAAATTCCATATTTGTTCATCATGACATGACCAATTTACTGTTTTACCCTTTTTACCATTATTTATGGTTTCTTACCATTTCACTTGTTCCGACCCGTATTATTTCGCGTCGGAACATCATATTTCAATTTCTTAATTTACTTTGTTCATATTCAATACTCACAAGTAAGTATTTAGTAAATAAAAAAGGCGTAAGCTTTACTTCCTTGTATCCGATTATGCTCTTTTTCTGCGTACTTGATCCGTTTGACCCGCTTCTTTCCAAGCTCCCATCTAGCTTATCAAGCGTCAAACTATCATTATAGTTCGTAAGATAGTTAGATTAGTTATCATTAATCATGACTATTCAACCTTACGTGTTTTATGTCAAAATTATTATTCGGCCTTATCATTGGTCAGTTTGACTTTCAAACGTCAACTGCCTTTAATCATATGAATGCACCATCAAGTACAATCACTCATTTAGGCATTTTATCAAACATCTTGTGGGCGAGATTTTATACGCATCTATTATCAAATTCATGGTTAACTATTAACCAAGTTTTAGCATCAAAACCAAGCCTCTATGTCTAGTGTACCCAAACAACATCTAGAATTTATATCATATCATCAAATTTCACAGATTTATCATCACTTTTCAAGTGTTCATCATAATATCATAAAACCCACTTATCGCATACATGATTAGCTAACCAAAACACTAATTCATGGCACTAATTCAACAAGTTTACATCTAGGGTTTGCTCCTAGAATTATACTCATACCAATTTCAGTATAGCATTCAACATTCTCATAAGAATTTTGTTCATGAATGTTCATCATGATTTCAAAATATCACCAAATAACAAAATTCAACATACCTTGTGATCTCCTAACTTGGGTGATCACGAAATTGGTTAGAGCACTGATTTTTAGCTCGATCTCCTTTTGATTTTGACGAATTTTTGTAAGATTAGGGTTTTGAAGAGAACCCTCTGGTGCTCCTGATGATTTTCGACTAAACACACACACTTGTGTGTGTGTTTTGGTTTTTATATAGTTTTAATTAAAACACTTTCATTTTGCCCCTTTTAGTCCCTCTAGTTCTCTAGTCATTTAAAAGGTGCATTATTCATGTTTCTTTATTATTTTAAAAACAAACAACTAACTAGGTTAATTATTCCTAGTTACTTTACCCTCAGTTATGACCGACTCATGTTTATATATATATATATATATATATATATATATATATATATATATATATATAGGGAGCCGCTAAAATAGGAACCACCCCCAGTTGTAAGAACCGTGAGAACCACTCTCAACCAATTAGATTCTACCACTCAAAAGGGTAGTTTGGTCATTTACCACCAAATGTCATTTCCCTACCTCTCTCCTCATTTATAATGGTCAGATCTTTGTCTCTCTCCACCTTTTTAAACCCCATCTCTCATTTTTGAAACCCATCTCCTCCACCTCTTTGTCTCTCTCATTTTTGAACCAACACACACACACACACCGCCGACCCCAAACACCCACCGGCGACCCCAAAACACAAACACACAGAACTCTGTCTCTCGGTCGTTTTGTTTCCCGTCGTTGATGATGATGATACAAATGATGTTGAAGCCTCTCATCCGCCACCACACCCCCACTCCAGCGACCCCAAACACCACACTCCTCCAGCTGCCCTCTCGTTTCTACGGTGTCCCGATTCTGGTATCCTTTTTCTGATTAGAGTGACGGATAGATCAGAGAGAGAGAGAGAGAGACAGAAAGAGAGAGGTCGAAGATGATGATGCAACGGAGGAGCATCGACGTCAGTTCAAGGCGGCACCGACAGTGGAAGAGATGGAAGTGCCGTGGTGGTGCTCGATTCGATCCTAAGAATTCACATTTGATTTTGTAAGAATTTGTTCACATTTGATTCCATCCCACGAATTCAGAGACTTTTGTTTGTTTTTTACTTTTCTAGAACATCGTATATTTTCTTTTGCTATACTTGAAAAAAAAATGATTGATTTTCATTTACTGTATTCGAGCAGAATGGATGCTTGGTGTAATACTTTTTTTGAGACTTTTATTTTGAAATTGGAAAAAAGGATGATTATTGATTAATGTAGATTTTTATTTTAAAATAAAATTTTGTATACCCGTTTGGTTCAACCCGGTTCGGAAGCTTCGGGTCGGCGGCTCAGTCAAACCGAGTCAGACTCAGAGTTGTTCGGGTCAAGCTTCGGCTCGGTCTCGGTTCGGGTCTTGCGGTTCGATCTCGGTTCGAGTTGGTAGAATGTAGTGTAAAAATGTAAAACGTAAAAGGTAAAACGTAAAACGTACAACGTAAAAACGTAAAACGTAAAACTTAAAACGTAAAATCTAAAAACGTAAAAACGTAAAACGTAAAATCTAAAAACGTAAAAACGTAAAACGTAAAACGTAAAACGTAAAACGTATAACGTAAAACGTAAAACGTAAAAACGTAAAACGTAAAACGTAAAACGTGAAACATGAAACATGAAACATGAAACGTAAAATGTAAAACCTGAAAACGTAAAACGTAAAACGTAAAAACGTAAAAACTTAAAACGTAAAACGTAAAACGTAAAACGTAAAAAACGAAAAAACGTAAAACTTAAAATGTAAAAATTTGAGGTAAAAAATTTTATCCCGTAAACCGTAATTTTTTTTTTGAAAAAAAAAAAAACGGGTCTTAAAATACGGAACGTAAAAAATGGCGCAAAAAACGGGGCTAAACGGGGCGTAAAAAAAATTAGGCGGAGACGGGGCGTAAAAATGGCGCGCAAAAAATCGGCGCGGAAAAAAAAAATTTGTTTTGTTAAAAAATCTGAATTTAAAATGGCTTTTAATAAAAAAATTTGTTTAAAAAACCCAACTATTATAATAATACAAAAAAAGTAATAAAAAATAATAAAGACAAAAAGACAAAAAAAAGATAATTTTACTAAACTTCCCTTTTGCATTAAAATATTAAAAACATAATAAGAAAAAAATATTTAATATTAATTTTAACTACTTTAAATTTCATCCATCCATCTTTTAGATCTATAAAGTGGTTCTCTCGGTTCTTACAACTGGAGATGGTTTTCATTTTAGCGGTCCCCTATATATATATAACGTCGTGATTTAGAGAAAACGGTAGAACGTTTATGGATCGTCCGATCAAAACAATCTATGGACTAGATTGGCGCGGTGGCGTTTTCGTAAATAACATTAATTTTATTACGTGGACGCGCCTCATTAAGGTTAAAAAGGTCTTTACACTTCTATACCAAAACGCCATTACGTACCAAAACACATCCCTATATAAAAAAAAACATCCCAGACATAAAAACACACCCCCCAGAACCTGAAACGCCATATTTTCTACTATATACCATTCATCTTACAAACGCCAAAATCCCCAAAACATCAAACACAACTACTCAAAAACGCCATATTTTCTACTGTATACCATTCATCTTAGAAAACGCCAAAACACTCAAACATCAAAAGATTCCAAAAAATCGACGGTTCTTTCAGATACACTATTTCCCCAGTAAAACGCTAAAAATGCCAAATATCGTTTTTTGTATATTCAAATATTGTTCTACGCCAAAGTTTCGGATAATGCATTCTTCCTTGAGGTGCTGTGACTTAAATAACATTTTGCTGAATGAGATGGACAAATCATAAACAAAAAGATGCTGGTGTCAGACTTATGTCATTTTTTGTGTTTTGTTATTGATGAATATTATAATGGCATGAAAAGACGAATGACACTGATGAGTTGTTTGAAGATACATATTCAAACAAAAAACTCATGTCATTTTGCCTTTCCAAACGGCCACAAAAACACAAGCATGGCTGATGACAGTGAAGATTTGGAAGATAAATTGTTTCTACTTTATTTTTTTAATTTCCTTTTTCTGTTGTTTGTTATGTATTTTTCAACTTAGGATAAAAAAATACATTATATTAATAAGACGCCAACCAGTCATAATGCATGTGAAACGCCATAATACAGTAAAAACGCCAAAAACTCCCAAACTATAATGAAAGTAGTTTGTAGAAGTATTAATAAAAGCTAAAAATGGGAAAAAAACGCCAAAAACTACTTAAAGCCATTCAAAAATGCCAAACTTGGGAGATGGAAAGTCTATGACCCTAAAAACTCATAAAAATCTGAACAAAAATACAGTAAAAATACAGAGTAACTGAAAAGACGGCTACTTTATTAATATCATTTATTATAAAACAAAATCCCGCCTAAACTATGCGCCAAAAACATCCTATAAGAGAGACGTCTTTGCACAATCAACTGATCACAAAACCAAAAACAAACGCCATATTTCCTAGAAACCATTCACTTTAAAAACGCCAAAAAAAATAGTTAAGAAAGCCATAGATGCAGAACCTTGATTCTTCTATATTGAGTATTGATCTGAATGAAGTTTCACTGAATGGATTCTTCTCTGAGTTGGGTATCTCTATAATCTTTTGCTGAATGAGATGGACAAATATTCAAGAAAAAGAGACTGATGACACTGATATGACATCATGTCACTTTGTTCTTGATGGATATATTGATGGCATGAAAGGATCAATACATTAGAGCAAGCGTTGGTCTTCAACATGTCATCAAACAAGTATATATATCCACCCACCATAAAGGATGCCACAAAAAATAAGCATCTTCTAAAGACGGGCGTTATGTAGGAAAATAAGGATCTACATAAGGTATTCAAAAATAGGTTCAAAACGCCAAAAAAATTAAAGTAGAAGAGGCTAATGACAGTGAAGATTTGGATGAGAAATTAGACTATGATTTTTAATTTTTTTTTCATTTTCTACTGTTTGTTATCTAATTCTCTGTTGTTTATTATCTAATTCTCTACTAATTTAAAAAAAAATGAGTATAAAACGCCAAAAACTACAAACACCAAAACGTCTGATAGTGTGAAAAACTGTGAGAACGAATGCTAGCAAAGCACGATGTTGCCATATAAAACGCCAAAAAACGCAAACAAAGTATTACTGGAAAAATCAACACTAATTGACAGATGAAAATTGAAAGAAACAGTAATTGCTAAAACAGTAAAATGAAGAGACGGTATCATTATTGTCAAACATTTATTTATATTAAAAGCCACTACATGGAAAATTGAAATTTATTTATCTTTTCAAAACGCCATAATTGCCTGTCACATTATAGACCTGTATCCTACATGGCAAAACACGTGATATAATAAAATCAAGAAAAAATAAAGGCCGGCATCCTGATCTAAAAAACAATAAAAACGCCAAAACAATACTTAAAACGCCAAAATATTTACTATGATCCTGATCTAAAAACAATAAAAACGCCGGGTATTTATTAAACGCCAAAAAATGGAAAGATGAAGTGACACGCGTTTAAAAAAAGAAATATGAAAGGACAAAAAAGCCCCTCCGCCCTTCTCTAAGCGGCGTGACACGTGTTGGTCCAGGATGCGTTCTCACCATTCTCACACTTTTGAGCGTTTTCTCCCGAACCCGTTTCTATATATATATATATATAATTTTATATTTTTGGGGTGTTACAAGTCTACCCCCCTTAAAGAGGTTTCGTCTCCGAAACCTTTGTTACACAGTTCACACTTATTCCATGCTAATCCTGAAATTATAAGCGCTTTAATTAAGTTATAATTACTATTTTGACCTTAAATGGTCTTTATGACTAGACTTACTAGTCATCGGCTACTTTATACCCCGTCATTCGGTATACCATATTGCCTTTCCCGGCCTTATATAAGTTTATGTTCTCCTATCCCGTAACTCACACTACAACGTGATTATATTCTATATTAGTTTTCTTGACCATGATCACATCGCATCACGTCATGTTCAAGTTTATATAAACTTTTCATTATCAAAAATATTCCTTTCGAATTTATTGTCTTTCAACTATTGGTGTCAAGACCTGTTTCTTTTAATGTTACTCGTGTCCGTAAAATCATCACATACTATTTATGTTTGTTAAAACATTGTTTTTGACTAAAAACTGAATTTTAGTTTAACGTTTTCTCTTTAACTTATGCCAATTACTCATATCAAGAAATTTACATTCAAGAATTTTATTCTTTTCCATCCTTATTTTACAAAGGGAATTATAGCCAGTTCCCATACTTTACCCAAGTGACCCGTAGGTTCTTTTACTTAGCCTCGTAGGCTATTTTTTAGACTTTCACCTCTTTAAAGGTGAGGCCCTTGTAGTTCATTTCTTTCTATTTGTGACCAGAGGGTCATTTTGGTCCCGTAGACCCTTACACTGTTTATAACCCGAAGGTTATGATGATCCCGTAGATCATCCCTTTACTCGCGTCATTCTTTAACATATTCTTGGTGTCAAGGCACCCCCTTTTATGTTTGAAAATCATTTATTTTTCTTTGTGAAATCCATTGACTTCGATCGTAGTCTATGACTACAATCGTTTTCTTTCGGACTATTCTTCCGACTCTATGACTTCTTACGTCGTTTATGCATCGGCTTGTCTCACGCTTACCGTTATCTGGTTTACGCCTATATTGATTTACAACCCGTTACCCGGGTTCTTTATCTTAATGTTTTTAATGCTCCCGTTGCCTGGTTCACGTTTTCCTTTTTATATTCCCTCATGACCCATTACATAGGTTTATTAATATTTTGTGCTCCCATTATTCGATTTGCGCTTACTTACACTATCAAGCGTTATACTTTATTTGACCCGTTTGTCTTGTTCGTGTGAAATTCATCACTTATGACAGTCAAACTTTATTCTTTATTAAACCCGTTCAACCTCAAAATAGTTGAACATAATTATCAAAATTTCTGTTTGCGAAATGTTATCGTCTTTAAGTCATAACTCATAATTCGAGTCTTTTGACTTTTAGTCCGCATTCCTGTCTCTTGGTTTACGCATATATTTGAAATCCTACCCGTCTATCGGGTATTTTACCGAAGTCATTATTAAAGCAACCATTCCCGTATGCATTAAGACTTCGTTTTGACTTATTTAGTTATCTTAGCGAAATCCATCACTTTTATTCAACAAATCCTTTATTCTTTTATTCAATCTGTTTGACTTGTTCGTGTGAACTTCATCACTTATGAACAATCAAACTTTATCCCAATGTCCTAACATTCCCGTTTCTCGGTTTGTATTTTCATTACATTAATCCTTGTCCCTTCTACCGGGCTCATTATTCTAACGTAATACACTTCCGTTACCCGGTTTGCGTTTACATTTATTATCAAGCATTATGCTTATTTGATCTGTTTGGGTACCTTTTTAATTCGTCCCATCTTTACTACACCGGACGTAAATGCGTTCATTATAAGAAGTTCATAGTGTCTTGTGTTTACTACTTACTTGGCAAGAGTAAGCGGTCAACACACAGTACACGTGACCTTATTATAATTATCTAGTCATTTAAAAGGTGCATTATTCATGTTTCTTTATTGTTTTAAAAACAACAACTAATTAGATTAATTATTTCGAGTTACTTTACCCTCGGTTATGACCGACTCATGTTTATATATATATATATATATATAGGGCTCATGCGAGAACTCCATTTATTGCGAGAACCGCGAGAACCAATGTGAACACAACCTAAAATAGCTAAAAAAATCTAACCCCCCCCCCCCCCAAAAAAAAACCTAACCCCCCCCCCCCCAAGCTAAATGCTAAAAACTAAAACCCCCAAAAAACCTAAAAAAAACCTAACCCCCCCCCCTCCCCACCCCCCCCCCCCCAAGCTAAAATGCTAAAAACTAAACCTCCAAAAAACCTAAAAAAATCTAAAAAAATTTTTTAATATTTTTTATGCTCAAATCGCTACTTTTAGTGGCCAAAAATTTTTTTTAAAAAAATTAATATATATTTTTTTTGCTTCGAAAAGTAGCGATTTTTATATAAAAATATTAAAAAAAAATTTGTGTGATTTTTAGCTATTT